>OW121702.1:10630816-11276233 GCA_933228785.1 Lasioglossum pauxillum
AATAAAGCTGGGTTTCGTAGAACGCGTAATTGATCTTCTCACGACGGGCAATCTGAATTTCTCATGACGCTACAATAGATGCGAACTTTATACGCTCGTAAAATACACAATGGCTTCTTAACCCCAGCTTGAGAGGACGTTTCATGAATTTTAAGGATGTTTTCGCTTCGTTTTATACCTGCTATAAAATCTATAACGTACATTGTTGGCGTTAATATTGTTTAACAAGAATCGTGATTAATTTCGACGAGCCTCGATAAAAGAAGACAAACAATTTTATGTCCCTTTAACCAACTTTCGCCTCGCTTTGGATGCGACGAAAGGGGGGCCTTCTAGAAATGGCGAAGCCGGCGTACGATTTTAATTCCCATAAATTACATCGAGAACAGTGCGATCATTTAATCGTTCGGCTTCCGTGCACGCGTCGAAAGCTCGAAACGCAGGAGTTCAGGGGTCCGGGGGCCAGAAGGGGGGGCGCATTAATGGAAGCCGGGGCCACCCGTTACGACACGCCCAGTTTCGGGGCCCCCGGAGCTGCTAGAACCACCGCCTCGCGGATCGGTAGCCGTGAACGAATTCGAAATTCCGCGGCACGCGAGACACTCGTAAATAAAAGCGGTTCCCGAGCGGCGAAAAGAGGGAACAGGTTTACGAGGCAGGATGCACCGGAGAGCACCGTGGGGCTGGTGGCTGTTCTCTCCTTTCGGTATCCGCATCGTGTGGTGCTCTCCCTTGTCCCCGCACGTCCCACCAACCTCCTCTCTCTCTCTCTCTCTCTCGATCTTCTATCGATCCCAGTGTCTCGGTGGCAAAAACGCTGCCCCGGCTGTACAAGGAGACGCATTACGGTCGCGTCGTTATAATTCGTCACTGTCGCGTAATGATCCGTGAATACGTGCGCCCACTCTCCTCGCCCCTTTCAGCCCCGTTGGCCCCCTTGTCCCCTCGGTCGTTCTAGTCCACGATCCGAGCCATGGATGGCGATCTTCCCGCTGGCTGGGCTCGTCGAGGACCTTAACCGTGGCCGGTCCCGATGCGCGATGGCGGCGTGAAAGGATCGCCGAGACTGCGCGATCAATAGTTCATTACGAGAAACAAAAATGCGGGGACCGACAATGCGCTGATCCGCGGCCGCGGCTCAACAATCGACCTAACTATACCTCGGAGGATCCTCGTTGCGGAGGATCATTCGGAAGGACGCGGAACGGTGCGAGAGCTGCGTGCGTCGTCCGACGAGCACGGATCGAGATGAACCGACGGGGTTCAGACCTCTCGGACACTTTCAATGACGAAGGATATACCGTCAGAGGGAGAGAGAGGGGGAAAGAGGTGGGGAACGCGGATGTAGCCGAGGGGAGGAAGAAAAGATTCACCGAGAAATATGTACACAAGCCCCGGACGGAGGACGCGGGGCTCGGAGAAGCGAGAGGAAGCGAACACGTCTGTTGCGCAAGCAACGAGGCCTATTCACCGGTTGCATTAGGGCTATTATGGCCGGCTCTGGCATTCAGCCACCACTGTGATTGGGTATTATCTATTCGCCGGTATTGTGGCGCGCGAGATGCGCTCGCAGTCCGAGACGCACCGCCAGCTAGTAGGCAACTCGTTCGTGGATTCTAGACGAACCTCCATTGTCACCCGCTACCGGCAACAATGCAGTCTCGCGGGTCAACCGCGACCCTCCCGTTATCGTTCGACCACCGGCCATTCCGAGAATCCTTCGGCACCCATGGGGATTCGTCGTGCATCGCGCCGCACCGCACTGCGTCGCCTCAGGAAACCTGTCCGTTCCCTTCGACGGCCGCCACTCGACGCTGCGAGTGCATCTGTCGATGGTTGAATGGCTGCCGGGACCCGTGCATGCTTACACGGTTTATCGTGAAGCCTTTGTGCGGCCAGCCGTGCTTTGTTTGATGGCTCGTGGGATGTCATCATTGTCGACGGGATTTTTCAGCGACTTACGCGCTAACGATTCTTAGGCCCGCCGCGCCGGTCTTTCTCCGCGTCGCGTCGCCGCCAACCGATCAGCAGTTCAGTCGCTTCAGGTTCGATGTCAGCGGGACTGGTTGCTCGACGTCGCGTCGCTACCACACGTTCGCTGCTTGCCTCGCGTTGACGTCATCTTAAGAGAATTTCTATTGTCTCGTCGGCTTTTAGGCACTGGTCCCAAGTGGCTGAGTAGCTTAATGAAGCTTCTCGATTGAGCGGGTAGTTCCCTTTCCAACGATCCAAAAATCTATTTTATTTCGTTCTTTTCCGGTGTAAGTGTTCTCAGCGAGGAGGAAAATGTCCGTAAAGTCTTTTCGCTTTCTCGAGGAAAAAGGAAAGCTAATTTTTTAGCATTTATTAGGTGTGCAAATAAGTTCCTTCCCCCTTTTTTCCAAATTCAAGATTCTGTTACATTTTAAGTACATAAAATGTAATAAAATCTTGTCTGGTGACTCGCAATCTTTCTGCCAATTCTTCGTGCATCTGGGTCGGATTTTCGTTGAGCAATTCCTCTAACTCATCGTCATCGAACTTTCTCGATACACCTGAACGATCGTCGTCTTCCAAATAAAAATTTCCGGCTTTAAATCTTTGGTACCACTTTCTGCATGTTCTGTAAGATACAGCGTTCTCTCCCAGCGCCGCACAAACCATTTCAGTAGCTTCAACAGCTGATATCCTAAGCTGGAATGCAAAGAGTAAGCAGTGACGCCATATTGCTGGAAATTGTTGCGTACGACTGGAAAATCTTAGAGCGCTCATCGCGACTCTTATTTGCACACTTAGTACAATAAGTTTTATGACATTTTGTTCCATAGTCTTCAGATTTGTAGATGAAATGGCTTCTTTCTATCATTGCGACAGCGTCGAATTTCCGTGGACCCGTTTCTCGCCCCACTTCTCATTTCAAACAGTCATTCACGTTCTGTTTGAGAGGCGTGCCGACTGTTGATGGGGGCCATTGCTCGTTCACCCGATATAAAATCAAGCAGGTATCGCGGCCGGGATATCGCACGGAGGAGAGCGTCGGCATCTGTCCCGATAAGGATCGGGGGCAAGTGGTTCCTTTCAGTTACACTTTCCAGATAAAAAATGAATAGGGACCGATACAGGAGGCATTCGGCCGGTCAGTAATCGGCGGATCATCGGCGTTCCGCGATCCAACGAGACCGTTACCCCGGCTACTTAACGTTAAACACCTGACTTTCTTTCTGCCGAGCGGCGCGAGAGTACGTTCGCAGAAGCCGGTATCGGATATCAGTTAAGAGGCGGACACGTTGCCACCACGCTTAAACGTTCCCCGGCAAAACGACGACTCTAGTGTCCTATCGTTTCGTTTCGTTTCGCAATCGGCCGTTTTCACTCCCACACGCGCCTCCGCCCCGCGGAATTCCTTTTTCGACGACGGAACACTCGCCGAAACGCATTCCCGATCCATACGGGATAACATGCGATTCACTTGGCTACAGTGCGTTCCATGGGGAAGGGGCCACTTTTCCAAAAATTACGGAAAATGGTGTATTTATGACCAGACTTCGAATGAAAATTTTTCTGCAAAGGGTTCTATTGCAGATGGAGTTTCTTCATCAAAGAAACCCTGTTATAGCATACAGACAGGGTTGGGCAAAAATTTAATCAACGATTGACGAATAAATTTCTACTTCAATCGTTAATCGCAATTAACAATTAAACTCCTACTTTAGTCGTTAATTGCGGTTAACGATTACATTCTTTTCAATTGTAATCGTCAATCGAATAATTTATTAATGATTATCTGCTGAAATTTCGAAATGAAATACGGAATCAAAACTGTATGTATACGGTAGGGGTGTGCGAGAACCCGAAATATCGGGAACCCGATGGTCGGGACGAGTCGAGTTCCCGAAAATTTCGAGATTCCCGAAAATTTCGAGAATATGACATAAAACACTCTTAAAAAGAATTGGTGATGGACAATATTCTTTCAATTTCGAAAACATCTAGAATAAAAAATCCGAAACTATGGATGTATTCATTAAAACGAATATAAATGATTACTGGGATCTCGAAATTTTTGGGAATCCTGATTTTTTTTCGGGAATCCCGATAAATTCGAGAATCTCAAAATTTTCGGGTACCCGTCCCGATCCCGAAAAATTCGTGTTCCCGACCCGACCCGATATTTCGGGTTCTCGCACACCCCTAGTATACTGAAAAAAATGTAAACTGAGATTTTGTTAAAATATATTTCTGTCAATTCTCCACCTCCGCTCGCTGTCTCTCTCTCTCTCCGTCCTTATAACAATTTATGGATAGACCGTGTGGCGATTAACTTCAACAATTCGTTAAATTAGTCTCCGATTTTTCGATGATTTCTTTTTTTAATCTATAAGCCCCGTTTCACACTTGAGCGGACCGTCCGCGCTCCGCACGCGGAGCGCGGATTGCGGACGAGTCGATGCTGTTTTCAGAGTCAAGCGGAGCGTCCGCAGTCCGCATGCAGCTTCAATCGATAGTATATACCCTGCAATATTATTAAAGTATGACAGAATTACTGCTTAATGTTGTTGCTGCTCATTTATAAATAAAAAAAAGAAAATAGAAATTCTAACGAACAGGCGATACTGGGTACATCCGCTTCTTGCTAAGTGGAATTTAAAAGGCGCGTTTGTCTCGTTATACGTAGATTTACGTAACAACGAAGACAAATTTTTTAATTATTTTCGTATGTCTATACGATCATAGATTCCTAGCGAGATCTCGAAGAGCGACAGGAGAGGATTAGGCCTGCGTGAATCTGGTCGCCAGATGTGTACCAGGACTTACCGGACCCGCGCAGCAGAGTTGAGCATTAATCGATTAAAATTTTAATCAAGATTGATTGATTAATGTGTACGATTAAAAAAGTAATCATTGAAAAATCAGAGACTGATTCAATCGATTGATGAAGTTAATCGCCATACGGTCTATCTATAAATTGTAATAAGGAGGGAGATAGAGACAGAGAGAGCGGAGGTGAAGAATTGACAGAAATATATCTCAACAAAAACACAGTTTACATTTTTTCAGTATTCATACAGATTTGATTCCGTATTTCATTTCGAAGTTTCACCAGTTAATCATTAATCAATTATCCGATTGACGATTACAATTGAAAGGAATGTAATCGTTAATCGCAATTAACGACCAAAGTAAACGTTCAAATACTTCGTTATATTTATTTTTATTGTGTTTTATATATGAGAATACAACATACCTTCAAACTAGTGGGCTATTTCAACGAAAAAATGATTTTATTAGTTTTGTTCACAAAAATCGTTTTGCAAAATCCTGAGGTCGTAGACAAATTTTGAGGCCAGATTTGAATTCAACCTGAAACAGTCTACTGAAAATGATGTATAACATGTAAAAAGAAATTTGTTCCGCGCGTGGTATTGGATAAACCACAATTTTCTTGAAACTGTGCAAGTTTGACGAATTTTTTCAAGGTTCATTAAGGTTAAAAAACGTTCGTACCGTAATCTCTCTATTTTCCCGTATTCTGCAATTTTTCAGCTTTAATTGAAAAAAAAGTCATCGCTCTATCTCATTTCTATCAAAAGTTTGTTGATTTTGACACAGAATTATCGATTTGTCCCATATTATACCTATATAGATGCTTGCTCCGCGGCGGAGTCCGCTTGGCTGTGAAAGCCTACATTTGATTACATGGAACTCTGTAGCGCGGACGCGGAGGAGCCGTGCGGACGCTCGCTCCGCGCGCGGACCGTCCGCTGTACTGTGAAAGCTCCCATAAGATTGCTGGTAATTTGCTCCGCGCGCGGAGCGCGGACGGTCCGCTCAAGTGTGAAACGGGGCTAATTGACGATTAACTTCATCGGTCGATTGAATAAATCGTCCATTTTTCAATGATCACCTTTTTTAATCGGACACATTAATCAATTTTTATTAAAATTTTAATTGATTAATGCCCAACTCTGCCTACAGGCTTACCATGTATCATTTCAAAGTACATAGTTGATCCTTAAGGTCCTATCTAGTTCCATATCTAATTTCAATTGTAACCCTTGTACAGTCAACCAAAATGTACAGATTATTTAAAACCTTTGTGTATTTAGCATGTTTGCGCAAATTCTCATTATAAGACTATAAATTAATATATTAGCGAGTAAAGAATGGATATTCAGAGTAATTTTATAATATTTTTTGGAGGAACATTAACAAATTGTTGAGTGAAATGCAGTAAATGGGTATCCGGTTGACTACACAAGGATTAAATAAATTATTTTAACGCCAATGCAATGCCTTATTCGTTTTGCATAAGTGGGAGAACAACATATACAGGGTGAATTCGATAAAGCAGGACACCTAAATATCTCCGTTACTTTTTGTTGTACAAAAAAACTTCGTAGGACAAAGTTACACTGTTTGAAGGGCCACATATAACGGCGTAAGGGAAAAAAATTTCAAGGTCATTTTTTACAAGATTTCAAGGTCATCGATATTTTTTTTAATGGAATGAGGTATTTTTTAATACATCAATCGATGCAGCTGGACATTCGTTATAAAAAAGTACCAACCTATGTATGTCGAAAAGTTAGTTGTTCACGAGATATTTCTATTTAAATAACTCTAAAACACCATTACTGTCGTAGTAAAACGTTACACAAGTAAGTAAACGCTGACGTCTTAGTACGACAGTAATGGTGTTTTAGAGTTATTTAAATCGAAATATCTCGTGAACTACTAACTTTTCGACATACATAGGTTCGTACTTTTTTATAACGAATGTCCAGCTGCATCGATTGATGTATTAAAAAATACCTCATTCCATTTAAAAAAATATCGATGACCTCGAAATCTTGTAAAAAAAGACCTTGAAATTTTTTTCCCTTACACCGTTATATGTGGCCCTTCAAACAGTGTAACTTTGTCCTACGAAGTTTTTTTGTACAACGAAAAGTAACGGAGATATTTAGGTGTCCTGCTTTATCGAATTCACCCTGTAGAATCTGGTTGGCCAAGATCTGCAGTCTAATTACGAGTACGATCTATAAATATACGCAATTGAATCATATACAATAAAATTATTCTAGATCGGAAGAAATGTTTAATTTTCAAATTAAAATAGCTCCGACTGCAAAGGGTTAAATTAATTATTGCTATGATTGGACTGCGGATCTTTATGCAAAATAAAAATTGATTGAATTTCATCTACTCAATTTTCCTATGAATGCATAAAAATCCGCAGTCTAGTTATGATCAATTGAAAAAACATGATCGAAAATGGGAATGGTACCTAACGAGTGAACGACACTTGCGGAAAGTGTGCGCCAAATAGTCGGCAGTCCTTCAGTGATTCTAGAAGGTACATGATCATGCTGTGGAAAACCGAGCCTTCGTGTTATGGAACCGCCTGTACAGGTACGCTAAGCGAGTAACCGGAACCAGCGTGACCGAGCGTGTACCGCGCGCGACAACGGAGAAATTAAACCATCGGAATACGAGAAGGAGCGTGTTAGATTATCCGCGCCCGTATTTTATCTTATCTGTGGAATTCCAAGCCGGACACTATTTCCACGAGCGTGGAGAAACGGCTGCTCGTTCTGCACGGTGGTCGACACCATGGAAACGCGACGGACGACGTGTTCCGATCGAGAGTCCTTAAACGAGGAGCGCGTCGAGGAGCCACGGCGATCATTTGTCTTGAGGATCGGGGGCCCACCGTGTCCCATCAGATATTGATATGGGTCACCCTGGACGACGCATACGTGAAATTGAATACACGAAAAAGGGGATCCTTTATCGGGGTCTGCGGCGACTGTGTTACGTTCGACTACCGGGAGCTGATTGGAGATTGTTTCGAAGTAATGATTTATGAACGACATCGGTGACCCAGGCCCTGTAGGATCGCGTGATGATCCGAGTTCGCGATAGCCCTTCGACAGAGACGATTTCTGGCGTTTACATACACGAATAGGCAACCGGAAGCCGAGTACAATGTCTTGCTTATGGTGCACTTAGACTCGAATACTTCAGCTGAACAGTTTACTTTGATCCGGGTTTTCATTCATTTGTTGTATTCCGTTAATTGGTATTTAATTCGTGAAATACAACGGAACTTAATCGTTAACACGTTAACAATTGTACATGGTGTAAAAAAAGTAACGGTCATCCGTCCTAGGGGTGAATCTACACCTCTGGATCGGTGGACATTTGTAAGAGAAACTTGCCGCAAAATTGTTTATAACACAGAAAATTAGTGTTAAAGTTTTTTTTTGCATCAACGCATTCTACTCATCGAGAAGAGGAAAAGTTTGAAAAGAGCCATATGTCACAAACAAATAGTTATTGAGATATAAGCTGTTAAAGTTTTTGCAAAATTTCATTGTGTGGAATTATACGTATAGACAAAAGCCTACTACTACAATCCACACGTCCGTGTCGATGAGACAGAAGATGATCGTGTGCGTGCCGCGAGACAGACGAAATTTGAAGGAGCCTAACGACGAATGCGCCTTTAAATTTCGTCTGTCTCGCGGCACGCACACGATCATCTTCTGTCTCATCGACACGGACGTGTGGACTGTAGTAGTAGGCTTTTGTCTATACGTATAATTCCACACAATCAAATTTTGCAAAAACTTTAACAGCTTATATCTCAATAACTATTTGTTTGTGACATATGGCTCCTTTCAAACTTTTCCTCTTCTCGATGAGTAGAATGCGTTGATGCAAAAAAAAACTTTAACACTAATTTTCTGTGTTATAGACAATTTTGCGGCAAGTTTCTCTTACAAATGTCCATCGATCCAGAGGTGTAGATTCACCCCTAGGTCGGATGACCATTACTTTTTTTACACCCTGTACAGGGTGGTCCACCTAAATACGGCCACCTAAATATCTCCTCCAATTGTGGGGCTACAAAAAATATTTTGTGTACTATTTGAATGGTTTGAACGAACCATTATATTGCAAACAATATTTTTTTCCGAAGGTCATTTTTTTCGGAGTTATCAAGGTCATCGATGTTTTTTGATACATAACTACATTTTTATTTTATTGCACCGTGTAATTGTTCGAAAAATACATTCAAGGTCATGCTATTATACATATCTGAAAGTATTTTTCGATCAGTTACATGATGCAATTAAAAAGAAATGTAGTTACGTATCAAAAAACATCAATGACCTTGATAACTCCGAAAAAAATGACCTTCGGAAAAAAATATTGTTTGCAATATAATGGTTCCTTCAACCATTCAAATAATACACAAAATAGCCCCACAATTGGAGGAGATATTTAGGTGGCCGTATTTAGGTGGACCACCCTGTATAATACGTTAGCGGAATATACAGTAGTCTACGACAGTCGAATGAAAATGAATGAGTACTTGGGAGAACAGAGGGAAAAACTGGATGTTGAGGAAAAACGGGGTATACAGAGTGTGTCCGTTAAGTTATGTCACCATTTTTTAGGCATTTCCGGTAGTGTAATTAACAAATGTTTTAGACAAAAGTTTCTCAGTACTTGGTGAGCTACATGTTCGCATATTCTTAAATCTGAAAAAATGCTTTTTACGTAAAAAAGTAAAGGTCACCTTGACTTTTTTAAATGGCACCAGATGCTTTGGACATCATGGGATTGTTTCCGACGTCAGGACGAATTTAACCGTTGTTGAAAAAGTCGTTGAAAATTGGGCATATCTCGAGAAATACACATCAGATCAGAAAAATAAAAGTAGACGTATTTGATATTTTTAAGAATGCTATTCAATAACACCATAATTGACCCCCCACCCCCACTTCCTGAGGATTGATAAACAAACCAATGAATTTTTCCAACTGCTTTCGATTGCAGCGACATCTGTGAAAGAAATTACACCAATAATATCAAATCAATGGAGAACCAAGATTTGCTATAAAAAAGGGTTTTCCATTGAAGATTTTGAAATAGTTCCCTCTCCCACCCTCAGGAAGTGGGGGTGGGGGGTCAATTATGGTGTTATTGAATAGCATTCTTAAAAATATCAAATACGTCTACTTTTATTTTTCTGATCTGATGTGTATTTCTCGAGATATGCCAAATTTTCAACGACTTTTTCCATTTTGATTTTTGTCCATTACAGCGCCATCTGTGAACCAAAATGCAAATACTCCTAGGTCAAATTTGTGTATTTTTTTCTGGAGAATCCAAATCTGCAATGAAAAATGGGGGTTCCCATTTAAGTTTTTTATCTTCTTCCACCCCCACCCCCAGGGGGTGGCGGTGGGGGGTTCAGTTTGGTATCATTGGATGTCCCCCTTCGCGACGAACAACTTCCATTGTCCACTTGTTTTGATCCGATACATAGTTCTCGAGATATTTCAATGTCTTCAGATAAAAAGACCACCCTGTATGTACATAGTTTTAACTTGAATGGTGGGGGATTGGGAATCGTAAGGGCTAGGATGATAAGAGTTTTGAAGATGACGTGGCCAGGCAAAGGTTCGAATATAATCCGGCAAGGATAGAGGCCGAGTATGAGGCAGAATTTGGGAACGAATCAAGGATGAAATTATGAGTTTCTACAGTAAAAACAGGAAACCGGGTATCTATGTAGAATGTAGAATGAAATGTCGTTGGTATACAACACATTCATTTTTTCAACACATGAACAAGTTGACTCCTTAGTCACTAATAACTACATTTCATGCATTTATGACGACAATAGGTGAACGCTACAGCAGTGCCTAACTGGACGGTCACCTCAGTTATTAATGGAGAGTTCTCGACCGGGTCCAGACGATTTCCACGCGCCTTGTTTCCGGAAGGGCAATTATAAATTACACCGCGACGCTGCTCTCACGCTTAGTCGTTTGTCACCGATGGAATTCCGTGTAGAGGGTTCGTAGTGGGTCGCAGGTGCACCTTGTATGTATACAGTTTCCCAACGGGATTTCGATACGTATGGGAACTGTACCTGGACGCGAAAGTTGCTTGCTCCCAGAAAAGAGAACTACAAACTCGGATTACAGTCATGATTCTATCCACCCACAAACTTCCGCGTTTCCGAGGGGCTGGTTCCCTCTTTTTCCGGAAAAAGGAGTCCATTAAAGGGCGTGTCGTGCAAACAAACAA
Source organism: Lasioglossum pauxillum (assembly GCA_933228785.1). Taxonomy (NCBI): domain Eukaryota; kingdom Metazoa; phylum Arthropoda; class Insecta; order Hymenoptera; family Halictidae; genus Lasioglossum; species Lasioglossum pauxillum. The sequence continues at coordinate 10,641,905 of OW121702.1, forward strand.
CCAATAAAACCAGTCGAATCTCCTGAAACCCGGAACGCCTGTGAAACTAGGACACGGTAGCTGGCAGATCGAGATCTCGGGAACATTTCGGGAGGAGACAGGTGTAGGACATTAGTGCCATTCTTCCTAAGCGTTTCACCGGACGGTGGAACAGAGAATTTACGTGGGCAGGTGGGTCGAGTGGTTTCGAGTCGGTCTACTCGCCGGTGTTTCTCGCGACGTACGAGTCCAGTCCGCGGATAACTCATAAAGCTGACTCGTTTAATTCATCGAAGCCCTTTGGACTCGCCGACTCGTTGGTTTGCTTCGCGACAAGAGAAAGAGAGATGTAGAGAGATAGAAGGGATGTCGGCGTTGTCCACCTAGGGTCGTCTAGCGTCGGTGAGTAACGACATTTTCGAAATATGTCGGTACTCGTCGTTTTTTGTACCGGCGAAAGTACGAGCTCGGGCTCCGGGACTAACGTTAGAGTGCCGTGGGGCTTCCCGGGCACGCAATGATCGTCGCGCACGTTTCCTACGTAGAACCCGGGACACAACGGGGAACGTGCACCTGCAGCCCAACATGGGAATCCCTGGAATTCCTCGATCAACCGGCCACGTTCTTCGGTACGATAGATGCAAAGCGAGCCTTGTCGTCGATAAACGACAACGTCCCGCGCCCGTGAAAGACGCCGGTTTGTTTAATTTATACGGAATAGGACGCACGAGGCAGGCCGCCGCGCTGCGCTACGGCGCGGGAACCACGGACCACGATCACCAATCGAAATTTATCGACGCCCAGCCTTTATGATCACTCGCGGGCTCGTTAGCGCCGCCCGACCATGGGAAATCTCCAGATTCGTCCCGGCCACGATCCGTCGATCCTTCGTCACGATTTTTAGTAGACTTCCGTAAAACGCGACCAGAAACTTGTTTAAAAAGGCTGTATATATGCATTGAACGAAATGCATATATTTTTTATTATTTATTTATATTTATATTTATTAATATTTATATTTGTAAGACAGTGCAAAACATTGTGTAAGACTACTGTACACTTACTGCCACAGAAGATGTAGATACACAGTAATTCTAAACAATTTTTTCATCGAGTTATATGGGAGTCAGATTTTTCTTTACTCTTGGAAAATCTCGAGGAGAGTAGTCAGGCACCATTTTGTTTGTCCTACGTCAAATCATGCGAACTTTTATGCAGCATGATGAACTGTGGACATTAATTTCAAGATACAGGAGCTGTAATTTAATGATCTTTTCATCTACTCGTGTTTGTTATAAATGCATAAAATACGCAGTGTGCTTGTGACTCTCATAAGTAGACTGCGGATCTCTATGCGAAATAAAAAATGTTCGCATTGATTGCAGGACACAGGAGCCAAATAAAAATTGTATTCTTCTTTTAATTATTCTATTAAGCTGAAACTAATGCATTGATTAAATACTTTTAACATGTCCACTGCTTTAAATCGTGCGTGGCCATTTTTGTCATAAATGCATAAAATCCGCAGTCTACTCGTAAGCGATTGTGTGCAATGAAAAATTGTCTGCATCGATTGCAATCAATAGAAACTAAATTGAATGTTGCTTGTTCCCTTAATGATTTTAATAGAGGAAATCATATATCGACATCTTTAATTTTTAAAACATTCCAACAATTTTGAATTTCGTCTACTCAATTCTACTATAAATGCATAAAATCCGCAGTCTAGTAATGACTGATAAAAGTGATTAGCTGCAATTTAAGGATGTTCTGGACGTATATAAAAACGCAACAAAACTTTTGGAAATTTGATCAGATATAATTCTTACTAAATTAATGCAATTACCAAAGTTTGGGTTCGATTCACTGCACCGTTTAAGAATTATGGAAACTTAAAGTTTGCACATTTTAACACGTCTTCTTATGGAGAATTCATAAAATTCCACTTCAAGCCCTATTTAAACCTTGAAAAAACGCAACTAGAAACTCCAGTTTTTTTTATATGTAGTAAAAATTATGTAATTAATTATGTTCAAAATTTATTAAGATTCACTAAACAGTTGCAGAGCAAAAAAATTATAAACTGTTACGAAACGTCCAATTTATCGTGTTGTCTCTCACTAGCATGGAAACGCGACAAGTGTAGACCACTGAATATAGCTACAGAGGGTACAGTATTCGCAAAAGTTTAATGCAAAATATACTCATGAATGGCTTTCATTGCCATGTATTGATGAATTTCGAATTTCTCGTACTTTTGTCTCCCATTGTACTTCCAGAACATCCTTAAGGGGGATCTATACCCTCAGATTTTGGGGTATTTATCAATGTTATCAACCTCTGTGCAGAAAAAAAGTTTGGTAACATTGATAAGCACGCAACTGCATAATGAACACGAGATGGAGTTGCTTGCTATTTCCATATTCTATTCAGCTCGTCGCGAATGCCATTATACAGGGCAGGTCGCACTAATATTAGTGCCACCGATGAGAATATGTACCTCGTCTGTGTCAGTTTTGCTATCATTCCACATTGACAGCAGTGCAGCAGTGAAATGTTGCACAATATCGCAGCACTGATTGACAGTCCTCCAGACTCGGCGCCATCTCGTCTAAACTAACTGAAATAAAATTGGCTCTAGATTGGCTCTACATCAGAGATAACCTCTGTCTTCATGAACGTAATATGGGGAAATCTATGCTAATGTGAATGAAATCACGCGTGGCGATTTTTTGTCCTTATACGAGCATATTTTGAGCTGCACAAAGGCTTATTTGATAGAGAAAGGTTCATCACGGCGCGCTCTGCTCATCATATCAGTCAAAAAAATCTCTTTGAGACAGGAAAATACATTGAAATCTGCGGTTATTTTTCTAGATTTTTTCTCTACTTTGGGCACTCATATTATTAGATATAAACATAATCTCGTTAAATCAATAGCAGAGCGCGCCGTATTTAACCTTCCTCTATAGAATGAGTCCTCACCCAGTCCAAAATCCGCTCAAATAAGGACAAAAAATCGCCGCGCGTAAACCCATGTTTCGACCCAAAATCTAGTAAGATTCTAGTTACTTCAGTAGGGTATAGATCCCCCTTAAGGGGGATCTATACCCTCGGATTTTGGGGTATTTATCAATGTTATCAACCTCTGTGCAGAAAAAAAGTTTGGTAACATTGATAAACACGCAACTGCATAATGAACACGAGATGGAGTTGCTTGCTATTTCCATATTCTATTCATCTCGTCGCGAATGCCGTTATACAGGGCAGGTCGCACTAATATTAGTGCCACCGATGAGAATATGTACCTCATCTGTGTCAGTTTTGCTATGATTCCACATTGACAGCAGTGAAATGTTGCACAATATCGCAGCACTGATTGACAGTCCTTCTGACTAGGCACCATCTCGTGTAAACTAACTGAAATGAAATTGGCTCTAGATTGGCTCTACATCAGAGATAACCTCTGTCTTCATGAACGTAATATGGGGAAATCTCTGCTAATGTGAATGAAATCACGCGCGGCGATTTTTTGTCCTTATACGAGCATATTTTGAGATACACAAAGGCTCATTTGATAGAGGAAGGTTCATCACGGCGCGCTCTGCTCATCATATCAGTCAGAAAAATCTCTTTGAGACAGGAAAATACATTGAAATCTGCGGTTATTTTTCTAGATTTTTTCTCTACTTTGGGCACTCATATTATTAGATATAAACATAATCTCGTTAAATCAATAGCAGAGCGCGCCGGATTTAACCTTCCTCTATAGAATGAGTCCTCACCCAGTCCAAAATCCGCTCAAATAAGGACAAAAAATCGCCGCGCGTAAACCCATGTTTCGACCCAAAATCTAGTAAGATTCTAGTTCCTTTCTAGTTACTTCATTGGGTATAGATCCCCCTTAAGGGGGATCCCCCTTAAGGACAAAAAATCGCCGCGCGTGATTTCATTCACATTAGCAGAGATTTCCCCATATTACGTTCATGAAGACAGAGGTTATCTCTGATGTAGAGCCAATCTAGAGCCAATTTCATTTCAGTTAGTTTACACGAGATGGTGCCTAGTCAGAAGGACTGTCAATCAGTGCTGCGATATTGTGCAACATTTCACTGCTGTCAATGTGGAATCATAACAAACCTGACACAGACGAGGTACATATTCTCATCGGTGGCACTAATATTAGTGCGACCTGCCCTGTATAACGGCATTCGCGACGAGATGAATAGAATATGGAAATAGCAAGCAACTCCATCTCGTGTTCATTATGCAGTTGCGTGTTTATCAATGTTACCAAACTTTTTTTCTGCACAGAGGTTGATAACATTGATAAATACCCCAAAATCCGAGGGTATAGATCCCCCTTAAAGCAATGGACAGATTAAAAAAATTTCAAGAGCATCGATGTCGCAGCTCGTGAGCATAATTAAAGGATGAAAGGTCCAGGTTAGGTTAGGTTTGGAACGAATGGTCCACTGAAGGAACCATGGTGTACCAGCACAGTTCATGGGAACCATGGTCACCGGATAGATATAAAAGAGTTAGTCGTCCGAGAGCCCTCATCGTATTTCACGAACACATCACTGATTTATGAATGATTCTACGAGTCGCAGCGACCGGCGATCAGTTTGTCACACGTCGAGGCGTATCGATTAGTCGATTCCCGTGCAGCATGCGTTTTCCATCGACCTCGCGCGAGGCTGCTAGCGTAGAACTAAAGGTTATGGATAGTCGGTAACGACACCGGCCACCTTTAGCACCATATTTGTTATTAGCATTCGTTCCTAGTGTAAAACCGTATAACGGACACGACCATAAACGTCCGATAACTCAACGGGCCGCTATCACGGGAATACGATTATAAGGGGCCATAGACGTCATCGTAATTAAAATCGATTCTGATTAGTTTACGGCGCGGAATGCCTACGGACTCTCGAACGCCGCGCGAGAGTATTATCCCGTCCACAGAGAGCTCACCGCTTTAAGTAATTTGTCTATTACTCCCCTGCTGATTTTCTAATTACGCCAGAAACTCATGGATGTCTTCGCTTGCAGAACACGTTTCGGCTGCTCGCACGATACAATACTTATGTATCTGCGAGAGGTGTTTGATGCGACGAGAAATAAACTGGGGAGAATTATGACTGGCTGCGAAGTTATTCGAGTCCCACTTTCTTCATCGAGAGAATTTGAAGTGTACACTGCAGTGAAGAGTTCGGCGTTTAAACCGTTGTAATGTCCTGAAAAATGATCGGATAATAATTTAACTGAGCTTTTCTTAAAGATTGGATTTTACGCAGGATCTTTTCTTGCCTTTTTAATTGCAATTTGCAAGATGTACCGCTGGTTGCAGAATAAACAATTGTAGTTTTTCATGAGGAAAATTGGAAGTGCAAAACGCAGTGAAGAGTTCGGAGTTTAAACCGTTATAATGTCCCGAAAAATAATCGGACAACAATTTAACTGAGCTTGTCTTGAAGATTGAATTTTACATAGGATCTTGTCTCGCCATTTCATTGCACTTTGCAAGATGCATCACTGGTTGTAGAATAGACTACTTGTTCATCAAGAAAATAATCGGACAACAATTTAACTGAGCTTTTCTTAAAGAGTGGATTTTACGCAGGATCTTTTCTTGCCTTTTTAATTGCAATTTGCAAGATGTACCATTGGTTGCAGAATAAACTAGTTTTTCATACTGAAAACTTGATGTGTAAACCACAGTGAAGAGCACTCCGTTTAAACCGTTGTAATGTCTTGAAAAATAATCGGACAAAATAACTGAGCTTGTCTCAAAGATTTAATTTTACACAGGATCTTGTCTTGCCATTTTACTGCACTTTGCAAGATGCACCGCTGGTTGTAGAATAGACTACTTTCTTCATCAAGAAAATTGGAAGTGTAAAACGCAGTGGACAGATCGGCGTTTAAACCGTTGTAATGTCCCGAAAAATAATCGGACAACAATTTAACTGAACTTGTCTTCAAGATTGAATTTTACACAGGATCTTCTGTTGCCATTTTAATTGCAATTTGCAAGATGCACCGCTGGTTGCAGAATAAATTAGTTATTCATACTGAAAACTGGATGTGTAAACCACAGTGAAGAGCTCTACGTTTAAACCGTTGTAATGTCTTGAAAAATAATCGGACAAAATAACTGAGCTTGTCTCAAAGATTTAATTTTACACAGGATCTTGTCTTGCCATTTTACTGCACTTTGCAAGATGCACCGCTGGTAAAAGTCTAGTCTTTCACCTGGAACATACTGAGCCTTTTGTCCCGATCAAATAATAACACAATAAAATACATGCGAACAAAATGTCGTTTAACAGGAATGTCGTAAGAGCTTGCACGAAGATCATGCGCGAGCAAAATGATTCCAGGTCGTACGAAGTCCCCGTGGCGCAGAAGAGGAACGGATATCAATAAAGCTCGTAAAAGGCGAGAAGTTCGCCGTTCACCTTCGGATGACCCGCGCACCTGCGTCCGGCCGCGTGCAAATTAGGCGAAAGAGCCGTCATAAAGATACGAGAACGGACAATGCTATGGCCGTGCAATTTTTTCGAACGCACGGTACAAAGTAGCGAGCAGCGGCGGCGACGTTCGCGCGGGTAACTGGCGAATAAACAACGCTTAATCGCGTTTAATAAACGCTCAGCGCCGTGGGGAGACGGCGGAGGATCCCCGGAACGATGTCAGGTGTACAGGAGGAATCCCTTCGCGAGCATGAAGCCGGCTGGAGACCGCCGACTCGATACCTGTATCTCGCCGGGACGTAAAACGCGGCCGAAAGTGTTTTGCGATCGGGAGTGGAATATCGCGGGGCCCGTGGTCACGCCCTTCCGCGCGAGATGTTTGCAAATCTTGCCGATGTGGCTCTGTTCACGGCGCAGTAAACGTCCCGGTTAACGGCCGCCATATTTCTTCGGGCGGAATGGTGATTCAGAAAAACGGTTGTATTTAGAGGCGAGCATTGTTTTTGCCCGAGCACGCCGTCGCGTTGCTTCGTACACTAATTTGCTCGATCGGGAGCTTTCCGCGAGGACACGTGTCATAAAAATGACGTAAACTGGCGTTAGCGAAGACATACTCTTCAAGAACAATTTGACGCATACCCCCGTACGGGGGTAGACTCGTTTCCAGGATTGCAAGGGTGCGGGATACGCCTTCTCATTTTTCGATATTGCAAAGATGGGGTTTTTCAGTAAACAAAAGCGCTATAAAAGTCCTATTTTTACGTTTACGAGGCGTAATTTGCATTATTCGGCAGCATACTGTCGCAGCTGTATGCTTCCGAATATTGTAAATTAAATTAATCTTTTATCTAGCGCTTTTGACAGGGCACACAGTGGCTCAATGGGTGAAGCGCGCGCCAGCGGACTCCGTGGTCGTAGGTTTAATCCCCGATGCCGGCACCTCTGGAAATATTCCGTGTGTCTTTTTAAAAAACTGTGGTGACCCAAGGTGGTTCGGAACCCACCTTTATAAACTGTAGGCCCCGCTGAAAAGGCGATAGTGGTGAAAGGGGGAAGATAGGGAGTTGGTAAAATGGATTTGAAACCCTGAGGGGACCAAATAATTTAAAAAAAAAAATCTAGCGCTTTTGACTACTGGAAAACCCCCATCTTTGCATTATCGAGAAATAAGAAGGCGCATTCCGCACCCTTGCCATCGTGGAAACGAGTGCACCCCCTTAAGGGGGTGTTGTCCTTTCCAGGGTTGCAAGGGTGCGGGAAACACCTCCTCCTAGCTATTTTCATAAAGCTGCGACAGCGTCTAAAGCAAGTTGGAAGCAAAAGTTGCGTAGCCTTTAAACATGTAAATTTTGGAAAAATGTATTTATCCACAAAAAATAAAAATCATTTTGATGTTTTGAATGTTCAAATTCATGTTTGATTTCATAATGTTGTAGCTGTCGTTAAGACCTATTCAACAACTTACTATATGTATTACCAAATACCCCAAACCGCTGCCAAATACCCCTATGTGCGTCGCTCGGTTCCATCGTCCGTTTTGGATGTCGGGTACCGTTACCCGACCGACCCCCGTTACTTTCTTCGATTACTTTCATCGACCACGGGAAGCAGAGGTCGAAACTCCGGAGCGGCTTTGCACTCGCGGCGAAACTCTCGGAAAATTAGCAACGGCCAGTCGCGCCGGTATGTAGCCGGGCCCCGGCGTGATGGGGTCCGACTCTCTCTCTCTCTCACTCGGGGCCCGGTAAAGGCGCTAAAGGGCGATGTTCGGTATTAAATGTCACTCAACCGCGCCGTAAAGCAAAGCTGCTGCGCGTTCAGTCAACGGGCAGCGTGTCCTGCACCTTGCCGTCGTTCTCCGGCGACGTGCGTTATTGCCGGGTGCCTGATATCGCGGGAATGAAAGCCGAACGAAAACAAAAGGCGAGGGCGGCAAGGGGTGAAACCGACGCCAAATGGATGTTACGAGTGTGTCGGGTACACGGGTCAACCGAATTCCATCGCCTTTCCCGGCGGAAACAAGTGTTCCGACCGTGACGACCGGCTCCGACCAACAGGACAGATCCTAATTGCGAAGGAATACATCGCCCCTGCGAATCGTAAAACAACATCGTCGTGTTTCCTAGCGGGGAAACAATTTTTGTCGAACAGCCGGCTTCGTTTTGTCAGGATACTTTCGAACATCGACTCTAACCTATTTGCGCTCTGAATTTTTCTTCGATTTTCAGTCCCAACGATCTTCTAACAATTTAAAGTAGTGCACGCTTCATTTCTAAACCCCCACCGTTCAAGTTAGAACCTACACAGGGTGTCTCAAAATTCCTTCAACATCCGGAAATGAGAGGTTCCTGAGATCATTTGAAGCGACATTTTCCCTTGCAAAAATGGCATCCGCAGCTTTGTTTAGGGGTTATTGACGAAAAACACGGACCAATCAAAGCGCAGCTGCAGCGGATTGATTCTGGCTCGACCAACGACGACGTCACGCTAAGCGGACCTGTCGCCGAGTCGGACTCCATTCGCTGTAGCCGCGTTCTGATTGGTCCGTGCTTTTCGCGAATAACTTCTAAACAAAGCCGCGGACGCCATTTTTGCAAAGGAAAACGTCACTTCGTATGACCTCAGGAACTTCCCATTTCAGTGTGGACGGGTGGTACAACCGAGCAGAGGGTGATACTACATGTAAAAATAAGTCGAAAAAAAATAAATTTTTTAAAAATACCACGTTTTTAAAACGCACTAAAAAGTATAAAATAAAATTTTTAAAAACGCCACGTTTAAAAAACGGACTAAAAAGTATAAAATAATTTTTTCTAGCCCCATACAGATTCCTAACCCCTTAAAATTTGTGATTGTGAATTTTTAATAGCTAAGAAAATACTTGTAAGATTTAAAACGAAAAACGCGGGGCGCAAGATAATACATAGTAAGGAGTGTAGAGAGTAGCTGCCGCTGAGAAATCTCGTACAACACTTCATAACATTTGCAGTGCAATAAAGTTGTTAGTGATTTAGTGTTCATGCATCAATTATCTATTGCATGCGCCCCGCGTTTTTCGTTTTAAATCTTACAAGTATTTTCTTAGCTATTAAAAATTCACGATCACAAATTTTAAGGGGTTAGGAATCTGTATGGGGCTAGAAAAAATTATTTTATACTTTTTAGTCCGTTTTTTAAACGTGGCGTTTTTAAAAATTTTATTTTATACTTTTTAGTGCGTTTTAAAAACGTGGTATTTTTAAAAAATTTATTTTTATTTAAATAATTATTTTCTGCTTTTTAGTCTTGTATGTGTGAAATTTTACAATCGATTTTGAACATTTTGATGAGATTATAACAGAGACATGTAGTCAATTTCAGACGGTATTGCGACGCGTCATATCGAAAACGAACGCCGTGGTAAAATGTCAAAGATAAAGGTTCGACGGAGAATTTCGGTGTAACTGTTCTTTCGCTTGGTAAACAAACATTATAGTATACTAATACGCAGAACTTTGTAAACACCGCACGGAGCTCGAACGCACACTGAGCTCCTTCGGTGCGAAGCAGGTCAGTGGAGTGGGGATGAGTCAGAGTGGAAACCGAGTGGGCACTACCGATCGTCGCGCGGGGACGTGTAACGATTAAATTTTTAATAGTTTATATCTCCTAAACGCGTAGGCTGTTGTAAATTAAAAACTTTTTTTTTAAATATTGCATTGTCATATAGTACTGAGCTATGTTTAAAATTTCAAGTCTCTAGCTCATCGAGAAGTTAGTTTAAAATCAGTTGTAAAATTTGTACCGAACAGACAAACAGACATACAAGAAAGCGACCTAATAAAAACGTGGTAAAATATTTAATGGTATACCTGGTGATTTGGCGACTTCTCTGTGAAACTCATCATTAACGAACTGCTCCTATTTTGTAGACATTATTTCCAGATTATAACAGAGACATGTAGTAAATTTCAGACGGTATTGCGACCGCATCATATCGAAACGCCGTGGTAAAATGTCAAAGATAAAGGTTCGACCGAAAATCTCGGTGTAACTGTCCCTTCGATTGGTAAACAAACATTATAGTATAATAATACGTAGTAACTTTGTAAACACCGCACGGAGCTCAAACGCACACTGAATCACACTGACGCACACTGAGCTCCTTCGGTGCGAAGCGAGTCAGTGGAGTGGGGATGAGTGAGAGAGGGGACGGGTAGTGGAGTAGGGAGCGCTGTCGCGCGGCGTGGCGATCGTTGAACGCGATGACGTAGTTTCGCGGGGGGGTGAACAGGTAAATATTTAATTGTTATATCTCCGAAACGGATAGACTTTCTAAAAAATTTTTTTTTTGAATAATGCATTGTCATCCAGTTCTGAGCCATGTAACCGATTTCAAGTCTCTAGCTCATCAGGAAGTTAGTTTTAAATCAATTGCAAAATTTGCCACCGAACAAACAGACAAACAAACAAACAAGAAAGCGAGCTAATAAAAGCGTGGTAAAAAGGAATAACATTTTTTCGTTCGATGCTTCGTTTTCGAGAAAATCGAGTTTAAAGTTCCGCCAGGTTCGCGTGCCTTACAATTAGTATATGCAGAAAGTAGAATTGGTTGATCATGGTCAGACGCGTCAGACGATTCCTATCGAATAGCACGCATATTCGCTGTGTTCGGGATTCAAATCGAGGAGTTTACGGGTCGATTCAGATCCACTGATAAACGTCGCTCCTGATGGGTCTTTCTATATGTCTCAAGACGCGTGAAGAACACACGCTGTATGTTATCATTGTCGACGCCGCGTTCACAACAGCTTGCTGTCGTGACCCGTAAACTACCTCAATTTGAATCCCGAAACAATCGACTCTGCGATCGATCTACGCCAATCGCGTAACACCGCGTTCTCCGAATCGGCGTCTATTTGAGGACCCCCCCCCCCCCGCCCCCCCGACGAAGCAGTTTCAGATCTAATTCTCGCGCTCATCGCTGTACGACCATCTGTACCTTATACGCTTCGCATTCGCCTTTCTTGTAATCTTGCAATACAGTCCACTACAGTCTCACATTACCAAATTCTTCAATAAAGTGACGTGCGTATTCAAGCGAAATCACGCAGTTCTGCACGAGTTTCATTTACTCTATTCCGTGAACTTCACCTTTCCTCGCGCGTCCAAATCTGGGCGGTTCCGGCAGCCGGCAATTTCCGACCTCGTGGGTCGACGCCGAAACACGCTGCTTTTTCAAACTCGGTTTTGTCGAAAACAAAGCGTGAACAAAAAAATGTTCCTTTTTGCGACTTATTTGTATATTATACCACCCCCTGATCGGTTGTACCACCTGTCCGGCCACACTCTGTATGTATATGTACCCCGTTTTCCATCAACAGGGAGATTCTCTACTGCATATTCCGCTAGTTTCGAAGTTCCGTTCTATCTTACAAATAAAATGCTAATCAACGGAATACATTTTCTTATTTCTTCCACGTTAGTTACAATGATTACCACTGACGTCCTTTTCGCTGAATAGCTTTCGCAGGACCGCATCTACAGTTTCTTGATATTGTAAGGAAAAGCCGTAAGGAAAAGCGTGTTTATTAACGTATTTGGGCACACGGATGACCAAATGTTAATTACAGACATGTTTGTCGCGGGCGCTCGTTGCAATCTGCCTTCTTGTTACAATTCGTTGACGATTGTAATTTTACAATTCTTCTGTTCTTTGCGATTTTCTATTTTTATAAATTTGCCTATATATAGGGTGCCTATATATAGGTTGCCACACATACATATATACATCATCCGTACGTCAACCCTATAAAATTTTTCTTTAAGGCTTGCAGAGTGGACATTATTTAATAACTTGCTTCCGTCTAGCTAACAAAGCTGAATTTTGAAAAGCACTGAATGACCTTGAATGACCTTGGAAGAGACGAAAGTGTTATAGATCAGTGGCTCGCACCTACCAAAACACACAGTTTTGTATAAACCAACAGAGACGTCCTTGAAAGAAGTCCTAGAGAGAAGATTCTCGAGACCACCATAAGATGTTCCCACCGAAACAGAGGAGTTTCCGTTACTGGATCAGCATGTGTGAATATCGCGCAGTCACAGAAGATGCTCTATCATCGGAGAAAGCCTCCGTTTCTATCTGGCGATCGATCGATCTGGTATTTTCTCCACGATTCCCGTGTCAGAGCGGGACACTGTTTCTCCGGCTGACTCGAACACCGCCGGCAGTCCTCGAGAGCATACATCATCGATGATCCATGGGTACAACGGATGGATATCATCTCGTAACGGCGCGAGGGTGTGTCGGAAAAGGGATCGAAGGCAATCGTCAGCACACAGCCGGCTCCGAGAATCGCTGGTCATCGTTCGAAAGAAGTCGTCACGGACCGACATTTCAGGGTCCGTTACAAGTACCCTCCAGACACAATGTGAGCAAGACGGATCGTTCTGGATACCCTCAAACTATCACTCGATAGATACCGTAGCAATTCAACGAGCATCTCCTCGAAGTTTCGTCGAGGTTCGTGACTCGTTACTGCTTCCACCATTTTTCTCAGAGCGGGGAAAGCACGCGATACTAAATGGCTGATGCTTGGCACGCTCTGTGTCGGTATGGTGTCCTTCGAGGATAGAATACATTTAATATTATAATTTATAGACTGCGAATTTTGTGCATTTATGACAAAAATGAATATTTGTAATTTAAAGAAGTGGACATTTTAAAAATACTTAAGGACATCAATGTATTAGTTTCAGGTTAATAGAATAATTAAAAAAAGAATACAATTTTTATTTGCCACCGGTGTCTTGCAATCAATGCAAACATTTTTTATTTTGCGTAAAGATTCGCAGTCTGTTTATAAATGTATTAACCCTTTGCAGTCGGAGCCATTTTAACGCGACAATTAAACATTTCTTCCGATCTAGAATAATTCTACTGTATATGATTTTTTTCATTTTATGGATATGAAATTGATATAATACCTCACACAATACTTCAATGTGTAGTAACTAATTAGACACCAACATATTTAATAATGTAAATTTTTAGTGGTGACTCTGAGACACCATTCGAGTGCTAAGGGTTAATAAATATTCGAGATATTATGAAATGTTTGACTTGTTCCTGTCTGTAGATGTAATTCTTCATAAAATTAACGGATCGTGTTTCACGTGCAATTTTCTGTCAAACTTTTGGTCATCTTGTATGTAGAAGTAATTCTTCATAAAATTGTTGCTTCATTTACAATTTGAAACAATGAAGCGACGAAGGGTGAGCCGAGCATCTTTCATAGAGCCATTCCAGAGGATCGTACGAGGGTTAGTATGTATAATGCTGGCGACAAGAAAAATGCAGAACATTAGCCGCGTCTAATCTGCCCCGTAAATTCCTCAGGTATCCAGGGCCGTGCCACGATACAGAGAGGCGGCATCATCAGACGGCACTCAAAATACAATTTGAACTATTCAATAATTAAAAACCTTCACGCAAGATGACGCAAGAGCAGAATAAATTTCAAGTTTGTTTGAAAAACCACTTCGTAAACAAATACTTTAGGAGTTCTTTGAAGTCGTCATGTTACGAGACTCACCCTGTACTTTAAAAATAAAAATGGTATTCGTACATTTTGTGCAGTTCCTTTTTAAGATCATAATCGAAGGTTGTTTTAAAGAAAAAACATTTAAGGGGCGGCATTTCGAAGACTCGCATCTAACTGAGGAAATCTATCGCACGGCCCTGCAAGTACCCTAACGCATTTCGTCCGAACAGGTCGAACAGGTCTGCAATTAGTCAGTTCGTATATACACCTCGTCGGCGCTAGAAACTTTGGCCAAGGAAAAAGTTTTTTTCCCCTGGTAATTTCTCCACTAGGAGGGGCATATTAAAAGCGGACTTTTCCAAGCGAGCTAATGGTACTTCTCTGTTCGAATGCTCGGTTCGACGTACACGGCGGTTACCGCCGTTAATCTCACGGAGCACATATACGACGCGATCCGCGACTTGAAAAGCGGCTACGTCACGCGTTACGACTGCGGCGGAATATTTCCAGACAGTTCGCCTCTCGAGATAGGAAATTTCGCCGGGAGGAAACGCGACGCTTGCTAAGATAACGTGAAACGCGCGCGCATAAACAAGACGAAGAAGAACGGAGCCGCGGCGATTTGTACCTGCCCCGTAGCTTCTCTCGTCGGGGACGTTCGTTACGAATGGTAATCGTTACGAGAATTCATGGTCCCCTCGATAGTTTCGCGATGACTAATCGGCCAGGCTTTCCATGCTACCAAACATCGCCTACCGTGGCCGCTATCGCACCCTGCCTCCGCTAATACAGCCTCCAGACGTCATAAACCATAGTCTGCACTCGGAAAGAGGAGACCTTGCACAGACACACCGCGCCAGAATCAAGCGAAGTTCAAAATTCGTATCTCTGTTGATCAGTTTTATTCGTCGCGTGGATTTCATGTGTATGTCACGAAAATGATTAGCTGCAATTTTTCAATGCAGTCAAACCTGTTTTTGTGCGGTCTTTTTTTATGCGATTTCTTTTTGTGCGATATTTTTTATGCGGTATATGAATATCAGATCAGATCAGCAGGATATCTCGGAAGACGTTGTCGTTATCAAAAAAGTGTTCCTACAAAAGTTATTTGGTATGACGAGCTACATTCCGTAGTATTAATTGTTTTCTTGTGGGTGGAGTGGTGGAGGACATCCCAAGGTCACCTTAATTTTTTTAAATGGAATGTTCTATTTTTTATACCATAGATCGATAGAATATAAAATTCTGAGTATAAAAGTGTTGACCTTCCTATGTCCTAAACCTAATAGTTAACGAGATATTTTTTTTTTTTTTTTTTTTATTTGAAGCTCTTTAGACCCTTAAGTGGGTCCATTTCGCTTTACAATGTGATATAACAATTTTCCAAATTGGTATTACAATGTGAAAGATGTACTTATGATTTAAATGGATAAATTACAATCTTTGAAAAATGATTGGATATAATAACAAGCCTTAATATTAGGTTCCGCTATGAAAATATCAATATTTAGGGGTAATCGGTAGCCCATTTTACCTAAAGATTCCAAAAGTTTTTGTCTTTGGACGTCATATTTTTCACATTGCCATATGACGTGGTTTAATGTTTCGTCACTTTGATTACAGCTACACGTACCGTTAGAGATTATATTTACACGCGCCAATGAAGCGGCTAAATGATAATGATCCGCCCGCATCCTATTAACCGTAATAGAAAAACACCTCTTAAGTTTTTTATGGGCAAACCAGGGTAGGGAACTGATGCGGTAAAAGTTTTGGAAGTAATTTTTGCCCTTGAATAGCCCTTGCCTCTTGATTATTTCAATGGATTTCTCTTTGGCCTGTTTCTTATATATTTCATATAAATCCGTGAACGGGACTTTCGTAAAATTAAGGGAGGTCGAGGAAGTAGCCAACTTGGCTGCCTTGTCCGCGTCTTCGTTACCCTGAATACCGGAGTGCGATGGGACCCAGAATAATTTGACATAACTTTTATGTTTATTTCTAATGAAAAGGTTATATTTCCTTTTTATTTCAAAAATGTATGAATTCGTCTTAATGTTAACTACAGGGGATTGTAAAGCCATCAAACAACTAAGAGAATCCGAAAAGATATGAAAATTATGGTTATCGTGTTCTAATGCAATATCAAAGGCATCACTTAGAGCTAAACATTCGGCAGTGTATATAGATGCGAGAGGATTTATAGAATGCGTTATTGTCAAGTCAAGCTCCGGACAAATGCAGGCTGAACCAACACAATTGGCTCCAGAAATTTTACTGCCATCGGTATATATAGTGTAGTTGTTTGTGTTTTTGCATACTTCGTTGAAAATAACCGAAGGGTTATTGGTATCTTTAGCTATGAGACCCAGTGAATTATCAAAGGGTATGGAAGTTGTACAGGTTGTAAAGTCGTAGCTGTAAACATTTAGGCTATCCTGTGAATCTATCACATCGGTTTCTAAAACAGAAATAAGGCAATTGCATATTATTCTATGATTGTTGGAGACTCTTTTCCTTTTGACTAGATCGTAATATTCTCTAATGCACTTAGAGGTAAGAGAGTTGCGGTGAGCTAGAGTCTTAGACAAAAAACAACAACCTAAATAAACAGCGCGTTCCTTAATCAACGTCAATTTGGACTCCCCGATTAGAATGTTGGTCGGAGTGGTCACCCGATAGCCTAGTGCAATTCTCATTGCACTGTATTGTAATCTCTCCAGTTTTTCGGAAAGGGAACTACTCGAGGGGAAGAAAATAAAGGATCCATAGTCAATAACAGAACGAATGAAACTCTTGTAAAGCGTGATCAGGGTTTCTGGGTCCGATCCCCACCAAGTGCCGCGAAGATATTTAATAATATTCAAAGCTCTGGAACATTTATTTATGACAAAGTCCGTATGCCCTTTAAACGAAAGACGATGATCAAATATGATTCCCAAAAAGCGAGCAGATTCACAAGATTCTATACAACAATCTTGAAATATGATTTTGGCAGGGCCAGGCATAGGTCTTTTGTTGTTAAATCGTATCAACTTAGTTTTATGTGGAGAGAGTGCTAGGCCAAGTTTGTTGAGATTTCCATTAATTAAGTTAATAGCATTAACTAATGAATTCTGGGCCCACTTCACAGATTTAAATTTGACATAGACCGCAATGTCATCGGCGAATTGAGAGACATGAATATTCTTGGGAATACCTACCTCAAGTGAAGAAACATATAGCACGTAGAGCAAAGGGCTGAGCACTCCACCCTGCGGGACACCCTTAAAAACTAATCGAGGTTCCTTCATAGAGTTACTTGTAAAAATTTCCCTTTCATGGGTTAAGAATTTGATAAACTTAAGGAGTTTATTAGAGCACCCCAAATCTGCCAGTCTCGTTAATAAGATGGAACTTACAACATTATCAAAGGCACCCTGTACATCGAGGAAAGCCGTTAGAACTTCCTTTTTTTCAATGAAGGCCTCTTCAATTTTCAGGGTCAAATTTACCAAATTGTTACAGCAGGATTTCCCTCCCCTAAAGCCCATTTGACTTGCAGGAATAAGTGAGTTGTGCTCAGCCCACCATTGCATCCTGGTCTTGACCATGGTCTCAAACAGTTTGCATAAGCAAGACGTTAAAGAGATGGGTCGAAGACCGTTTCCCTCTGCTTTTTTTATGAAGTGTACGTACGATTTCTTCCAACTTGAGGGGAAGTTATTTGCAGCATACATTTGATTATAAATGTCCAAAAGCAATAGTTTGAATTTGAGCGGAAGTCTTTTTAGAATTTCGTAATCAATTCCATCAAGGCCAGGAGCCGACTTGAAATTTCTAGAGCCAAGAGCAACATTAAATTCGAGGAATTCAAAAGGGCTATCCAAAAATTCATTATCACCACAGGAAGGAAGCCAATCAGGATTTGTTTGGACCCAGGGAGGACTAATCTTATTCAAAACTTCATCACACTCTAAATTAGGCTGAAGGTTCTCAGAAATAGTTGAACCAGTGGCTAGGACCCACCTGTTCTTAAAAATTTTGCATTTATTCCAAACATAACTGGGATTTGAGCGAATATTGATACTTTCAGCAAATTTCTTAAAACTTTCTCTTTTTTTGTTTTTAAACATTTTTTTGGTCTGAGCCACAAGTTTCTTATAATTGAGCAAATCCTCAAGATCTTTGGTGTGTTCCCATTTTTTGAATTAACGAGATATTATCCAAAGAAGAAAGAAAATTGTTTCGATAATATCTCGTTAACTATTAGGTTTAGTACATATGACAGTCAACACTTTTATACTCAGAATTTGATTCTCTATCGATCTATGGTATAAAAAATAGAACATTCCATTAAAAAAAATTAAGGTCACCTGGAATGTCCTCCACCACTCCACCCACAAGAAAACAATTAATACTACGGAATGTAGCCCGTCATACCAAACAACTTTTGTAGGAACACTTTTTTGATATAGACAATGTCTTCCGAGATATACTGCTGATCTCATTTCAGCAGGACACCCTGTATATGTATTGAATTATGTACATTTTGAAAATTTTTCCACGTTTATAATGGAAATTAAAATTTTCTAAAATGTTTCCATGTGTAATGTAATTATTTATTTTGTTTAGAAAGCACTTTCTCACTATTTCGTAAAGCTTTGACATATTTTCTAAGTGAGACTTTTTTTGTGCGGTCCCTCTCCACCGCATAAACAAAATTTCCTTTAATATGTTGTGAAAAATTATTTGTCATAGCTATTTATGAAGTTTGTGAATATTTTTTTGTGCGGTTTTTTTTCTGCGGTCCCTATCTACCGTGCTAAACCAGGTTTGACTGTAGCTATCAAATTTTCAATATATTAACACTAAACCTACCACCGTCGGTCAAATGATGAAAATTCTAAAGATGTTTACATCGGAATTGATTGAATACATTTTTTTATTCGAGTATATATTACAATAAAAATCGCACAAAATATAAATAAATTTAATCTTGTTATTTTTATAATACACACACGTCAGTAACTTTTGATGGTCAGTAGGTGTAGTGTTAAAATTATTAAGTAAACAAAGAAATTTCTATCACAAACAGGATAGTTCCAGTGATTTGAATTATCAGAGAAGTCTATATTATGAAAATTTGTCACTCTACAAGGAACCGATTTTATCTCCCACGATGACCGAGCCCCAGAAGAGATTCTTAGCTTTATAACCCAATTAAGAAACTCGAGAATTAAAACAGTTACTGAATTTCTCTCTCATGGTGTTGAACAGGTGGCGATGAAACGAAAACCACGCCACACTTCCTCGAGTTTCCTCTTTCATTATCTCGACAAGATCAAGAATCTCGACAAGATCGGGCATACGCCGAGCCGAATTTAATTCATTCAAACTACCACCCAAAAATACCACTGCGTCGGTCGTCGACATCACGGCGATGTCCGCTTCGAGTGACCCAGCTTCGCCTGCTTGTTACGAAATGGTGTATTGCGATCAGATTTTATATGTATGTCAGAGTTGGGCATTAATCGATTATAATTTTATTCAAGACTGATTGATTAATGTGTACGATTAAAAAATTTATCATTGATAAATCGACGATTGATTCAATCTATTAATGAAGTTAATCTTCAATCGTTGATTAAAAGAAGAAATCATCGAAAAATCGACGATTGGATCAGTCGATTGATGAAGTTAATAGTCAATCGTCGATTAAAAGAAGAAATCATCGAAAAATCGGCGATTGATTCAATCGATTGATGAAGTTAATCGCCATACGGTCTATCCATAAATTGTAATGGGGAGGGAGATAGAGACAGAGAGCGGAGATGGAGAATTGACAGAAATATATTTCAACAAAATCTCAGTTTACATTTTTTTCAGTATTCATACAGTTTTGACTCCGTATTTCATTACGAAATTTCAGCAGTTAATCATTAATCAATTATCCAATCGACTAATACAATTGAAAGGAATGTAATCGTTCATCGCAATTAACGACTAAAGTAGAAATTTAACCGTTATTCCCAATTAATAAATATTTAATCGTTAACCGCAATTAACGATTTATAAGTACTTAATCGATAACCGCAATTAACGATTTAACTAGGAGATTAATTGTTAATTGCGATTAACGATTGAAGTAAAAATTTATTCGTCAATCGTTGACTAAATTTTTGCCCAACTTTGATGTACAGTCCCTGCTCACTTTATTAGACTCACCTCTATAATTATGATATTCTGAGTTTTACCATGAATAATGGGTATGCCTTATGCAAATATCACTTAATGATGAACAATGAATTTTCCATATATTTATTTTACAAAAACAATGGATACAAACACAAATAGATCAATATAATTCTTAAAACACTAATATTTTGTTAGTCCTTAGCTGCTCTTAAAGCCGCAACTCTTCTGGGCATGCTATCTATGCAAGTTTGTGCAATTTCTTTTAATATAACGTTATGGTGCCAGTGACAGATTATTCTCTCTATCAACTTGGTCTTTGTTGTTATATTTTCTTTGGCCAGTTCTCTTTTCAGGCACTCCCAGACATTTTCAATCGGATTCATGGCTGGTGAATTGTCGGGCCATGGTAAAAGGGGGATCTTTTGCTCTTGCAAGAAAATTTTACATTTCGATAGGCAACCTTATATGTAGTACGAAATCATTACCCCATAGGTTGAAAACAGCGTTGAATTCCTTATAAGATTTCAAAAAGCACAAAATAAAATTAATACTTCGATTATGAAGATCGTATAAATGCGTCTATGACGATGAAACTATGTAAGAACTGAAGACAGGATCTTGAAAATCAACACCTCAAAATGGCAACACATTCTACGTTTCATATTGAATCTAATATTTTCAAAACTGTACACTTTCAAAATTACAATTTAAAGTAACGATAAAGCAGAAATAAAAAAAACTCTTTTGACCCGCCTGCCCGAGACTACCCTGTTCACGTTCCGAGAGCGTTCCCGAAGGTAACGGAGCAATTCTTCACGCGCGGGTCCGCGCGAAATCGCCGGTTACGAGCGTATCCGTTGGTATTCGGCTCGCGTTCGATCAGCGTTCCGCGCGGAACGGCCGCATTATGTGGCATAACACGGAGAGATTTCCACGTGGCCGGGTTGTCGTGACCGTCATACGCGTGCAACGCATCCGAGTAGTTGAAGAAGCGTAGCCTGTCTTCAAGAAAGAGACAGTGAGAGGAAGAAGAGAACGGGAGGGAGAGAGAGAGAACGCCTGGAGAAATTAAACCGTGGTCGTAAGGACCACCGAGCGGGCGTTGGTGAAATTTGCCAGGCTCGAAGCTCGGTGCTCGAGCATGTGGTCTCGTTGTTTTTTTTCCCGCGTGTCTTCGGCTCGAGACGAGACGAACTGCGCGGAGCGGAGAGCGGAGGCTGCCGCGCGCAAAGATTCGGCGGGAGGGAACGATCGCGCGGCCGTGCGTTAAAAATGAAGACATTCAGATGGAGATATGATTCTATATAAATCACCGGGCGAAGCCGCTGCGCTCTTTCTCTTTCTCTCTTTTTTCGCTTGTTTTCCTCTCTCCATCGGCGTGTATGTGCGAGTGTGTGTCTCTCCTCCCTCCCGGCGCTTTCATCTTCGCGATTCGAGCCACGATTCCCGCTTGCCTTTCCTCGATTCCTTGCCTCGTCCCTTTTATCCTTCCGTTCGTCCTCCTCCTCCTCCACCTCCGCCGCCGTCTTCTCTTCTCCGTCCTCTTCTTCATCATCTTCCTACCTCGCCGCACCACGCTGATATAACGTTCTCTCCCCGGGCTTTTTTTTCGCGATGGGAAGCGCTGGCTCGTGACCGGCGCTCGTCCCGGTGGCAAAAGGATTCATTTGTTTTATCTCGCCGATTTCAATTAATATTTATCGTTTATTTGCCCGGGCCGACGATATCCCGCGGACGTGTAACGGAGCGGCCCTCCTCTCCGACGATCCACCACCGCTCCACCCGATCGCCTCGGTCTATTCATTATTGCTGTTGTTGCTGTTACCGTTGCCGTTGCGCCCAGGCCTCTTGTCCCGCGGCAGACGCTACGCGCGGTGCGCCGAGCGAAGCGGAGTTCGCGCGTGATCCCGCGGAGATGAATCGCGCGAATCGGCACCGGTCCCTTGATCCCTATCTAGCCGCCGCCGCAGCGCCGCCGTTCCCTCGTACAACCGTACATCGAGATAAGTCCGCGGGATGTATCGTCTAATTAGAACTAGTAATAGCGAGCCGGCATTGTGCGTGCTATCTCGAATCGACGGCCGAGCATCACCGCTCACGGGGTATTCGAAAATATTCGATGACCGACGACGCAACGATTGCCTATTCTCTTAGACAATTTATAAAGAATATTTCTCATTTAATGCATTAGTTCGTACATGATCACCAGGCTGCGGATTTTATGCATTTATGACAAAAAAGGGGCACGCACAATTTAAATGCAGTGAACGAATTAAGAAGATTTAAGGACAGCTGTGTATCGATTTCAGACTAATAAGGCGATTAAAAGAAGAAAGAAATTTCTATTTGGCTCCTGTGTCTTGCAATCAATGCAAACATTTTTTATTTTGCATTAAGATCCGCTGTCTATTGATCACTGTTCAGGAATCCGAGTCGAAATCCAGAAGGTATCAGGGCATCTCAGCCAATCGCTACGCGATTATGGGTCTACCTTTGCTGAGACGCACCTGTTACCTCTTCCAAAAATTCACTGTTGTAAACCAGCCACTTCGCGGGCTGTACAATCGGCTCGCTACCGAATTCCGAATTGCGGAACACGTACTCGATCTCTTCCATGCTCAACCGTCAATGCGACAAGACCGCGATACGTTCGCTTTCCTATCCTTTTTGTTAACGCCCGTTAACTGCCGACAACGTGCGACGAATTATCACGCGAATTGTCAAAAGTCTTTGTTACGCGCCCTACTACAACCAGCAATTACGCGTAGTGCGAAATTCCGTGTATTAGACTCAATAAACGTCCGTGACACGTGTTCGTTGTGCGACCAACCGCGACACACTCGATTTCTTATTCTATTTTGTTAACGCCCGTTAACTGCCGACAAAGTGCAACGACTTATCATACGGGTTGTCAAAAGTCTTTGTTACGCATCGTACTACAACTAGCAATTACGCGTAGTGCGAAATTCCGTGTATTAGACTCAATAAACGTCCGTGACACGTGTTCGTTGCGCGGCAACCGAACAAGAACGAAGTGTTGTCCAATTCTATCTCCCAAGCTAACGGCATCTGCCGCCTCGATTTCAAACCTTCATACAAGGTTGTATCAGCCTCCGGAATCACCCGATTCCTCAACAATCACGAAGGTTGTCTAACTCGTATGAATTACTTGATACGCGAAATTCTGTCAACCACCGTGATTTATACAAAGAGAAGTTCGAAACAGGTTGCATACAGTTACGCACAGGTGCAAAAAGGGTCTGGCTTAGGATCACTTCCATCGGCGATGCGGATCAGATATGCGCGCGGACGTCCATACAAACTAGCACAACTCAAGAGGAAAATCTATGACCGTAGAAAAAGGGGAAAAGGTTGCGGTGCTACAATTCGAAACCGCAAGAAAGGATCGATGGAAACGCCATCGCCATTACCATTCATTTATGGCTTTAAAAAAATGAAACAAATTGCTTTTTAATTCCCCCAGGAAGATGACAAGAACGTAGCTGTCGAGATTGAATGCGATTTTCATAGGCTTAAAGATTAAATACGAAGAAAATACATTTCTCACGAAGACGTTCTCAGTATTGTGGCGAGAAAGTCCCTGGTACTAGGGATGGGATCAAGTTCAATATGTACTCCCGAATCCGAGTCAATTTCAATAACCAAGGTTAATTTCATGGCTTTCGATTACTACTTAAAAGCAATAATGTTTCAACGATTATACTTTAAAAGTATTCATTTTATACAAACTGATATCAAACCTCGGAATGAGTACTTACAAGTTTCGAAAAGATGCTTATAAGTTGAAAGGAATCGAATCTTTCACAAGTAGTACTCGAATCTTGGAAATCAGAACTGCATTAAATTCGTAACTATTTAAGAATAATATTTCATTTACAATACTTGGTTTTATCCTATTTCTCTTTTTATCCATGATATTTCCTGCTTTTGAAAACACTCTTTCTGAAGGTATAGAAGTGGTCATTATACAACGATAATCACGTGCGATTTTTGATAAAATGGGATACTTCATCGAATTTTCACGCCAAAATAATAACGGGTCTTCTTTGCGTTCTAAATATTGTGATTTTAGATAATTTTCCACTTCTAACACAGCAAACGATGAAAAAATAATAATTAGAAAAATCAGAGAATTTCCGGTACGATATTCATAAAAATTTCGAATCTGTATTATTTCCGTTTACCAAAGTACTTGTAAAAGGTTCGAAACTGTCCGGCATAGATTTGAGTATACTTAGAAGTACTGTTTCTGTTTTTCGAAGTACTTATACATAGAGAGTTCGAATTCACTCAATCAAAGTCCGAACCTGTTTGCGAGGTACTTGATCCCATCCCTACCTGGCACCAGTGTCGCCAAATGAGGGAAGGGAGCACGAATTGAGGGGAAAAGTTACCCTCTCTTGTGGGGAATAGCGTGATGAATAGCGTCGTAGAAGGGGAAGGTAGAGTAGGAACGAAGCATACTCGGATGCTGATCATGAACGTGTCGGTACTCCAATTTCAGTCAATCTTGAAAGAACATTTTCGAAACGCATCTCACTCCAATCAGCGCACTCTTCAGCAGACATCCCCACATTGTATAATACTTTCGCGATATTTTTCGCCAGAGCTGCGCATCGGTAATGGTTTATGGTTACTCCTCCGCACGACCGGACATCCCCGAGCAAGGATTTCGACTCGGTCTGATCGTGCCCCGGCAGAAACCTGCGTGAATCAAAGAAACCGTGTTCGGACAGTTCAGAAAAGCGTTCCCCGAAGTACTAAGTATGGTATTTCAATTTAACCAGGAGAAACGGCGGGGAATCGCGGCAGGATCCTGCGGCATTGGTTGAGTGTGTGCACCTGCAACAGGACTGGAGCCCGGTGTGTAACATTGTCGAGGATGCTCCGCGGCTAACCTTACAGGTTTTCTCTTCCGCGAACGTCCGACCGAGCCGCTTTTACACCTGAATGTATATCTGCCGCGATCACTCGCGGGGTTGCGCGGTGTGTATACCGTTGCCAGCGCGCAGGTAGAGTCATAAAGTAAATCAGGTATGATCGAGCGGCTGCGGATCGAGCCAGAATCGAACGTCCGCCATAAGGAACGCCTGTGTGCTCCTTGCAACCTGCTCCGGGGACACGCTCAGCCAGCATTTCGAAACTGACTTTCCAACGTAACCGCTTCATCCCTTCGCGAACTAAAAAATTAGGTATTAAGTTAATACTATTAACATGTTGATAGCATTAGGTCGTTCGGAAAGTAATTTCATAAAACTTATTCTAAATGGTAAAAAATTGGCTTCCGTTTTCCCTTGAGAAGACGAAATGACTTTCCGAACGTCCTAATATTATAAAAACATCTGAGAAACTTCAGATTGAATTTTTTTTAAAAAAATAATATCCTAAAAATTAACCCTTGCGTCGGCAACCAAAACATATACATGCAGGGTGAGTCACCTAACGTTGCCACCTCAAGCATCTTTGTTGTTTTTAAAGTGTAAGTATGAAGTCTACAAATAAGGGGCTTCGAAAATTAGTGATTGATGAACGAGTAGACTGCGAATTTTTAATGGTTAATGCAAAATAATAATGTTCTGTGTCTGTTATATGGACTAAGAGCTACTTAGAAAGTTTATACGTGCATGGGTAATAAATAGTCACTCATCATTGTAGGTGTTTAAAAATGGGTGCTTCCATTTTAAAAAATAAAGGTGACCTTGATATCTATCTCTAAAAAATCACATAAAAACAAAAATATGTTTGGTTTCATGTGAGCCCCACCGAACCATTCAACTTCGTCTTTCAGACATTTGACGTATCTTTAAAAACAACAAAGATATTTGAGGTGGCAACGTTAGGTAACTTACCCTGTATAATTACTGTAGGTAATTTTCAAGATCTAGTGTTAAAGACGTAGAAAATTTTCGAAATAATTGCGAATACAGGAATCCCAATATATTCGAGAATGCCGACATTTTCGAGAATTTTTGCATAATCTGTACAAACCGATATAACAGTGTACAGATAAAGGATATTTACATCGTTTTTGTAATATTTTAAGAACGCCATCTATGTACTTGGCCGCATAAGTGTTTTATAATTTCCGAAATTTCATTAGATGAAATATTCTACGCTTGCAACACAACGTCCAGGCAGAGTTCCAGTTCAGCGATGCTCCCTTCGCCGACGATAGCGATCAAACCTCGAAACACCCACGATAATTATCGCGACACGGTCGTTGGGGTCTGCAGCAAGGTCTAGAGAGACAACAGCACCGAGGACCGAGCCAACTCTCGACTAATCCTTAAGATTGAAGGTGGACTGTCCTTGGGTAAAAGTGTCCAAGGAAAACCGGTGACGCTATTGTCTCCCCGTGACCTTTGAACCGTTCCCCGGGGTGTATCGGGACCCGTCGAGCCGCGAGTTGGTCCCGAGGGTCAAGGTCACGCGGAGGCAAACACATTTGTAATGGACTTCTCCGGCGACGGCCGTCCAAATAGGGGGTTATGTTCGCACGCTTATCAACGCGAGATCGATTCTTAAATAGCGCCCCAACGCTATTAACATAACAGCAAGCGCGGCGACTCCGTGATTTGCATTTACAGTGCTTGTAAAAATTCCGGCGCCTCATTCCGCGGTTTCCTCATCGTCTCGTTGTTTGTCGAGGAATCGGCGGTTACTCAGCGTGCTTCGCTCTGTTCCTTGAAGACTGTTGTAATTTAGAGGTATACGTTCCAATCTGGCTTTAAATTCTAGTTTCAAATGCTGTTTTTTCTGAACATTTTAGTCTGATTTAAGGGGGTAGACTCCTTTTTTCAGGATTGCATGGATGTGGGATTCGCCTTCAAATTTCTCGATAATACAAACACGGGGTTTTTCAGTAGTCAAAATCGCTAGATAAAAGATCGATCTAGGGCGCTATCTCCCTCAAACGTCCTATTTGTTCGTTTACGAGGCGTAATTTGCATTATTCGAAAGCATATAACTACGCATGTAGCTATTTTCATAGCTACCGAATAATGCAAATTACGCCTCGTAAACGAAAAAAAAATATATAAAAAGAAACTTTTTAAAAGCCACGCTTATATTAAAATGCACTAAAAAGGAGAAAATAATTTTTTTCCTTTTTTGAGTTCAAATAAAATCATGACATTAGTGACTATAAAAATAGAAGCGTGGAGCGCCTACGAAGATTACGTCAATATAGTTTAGCACTCAACGTTTTTATTTTCATAGTCGTTAATGTCATGATTTTATTTAAATTCATATTAAATTTTTGGGAGAACTCAGAAAAAAATTATTTTCTCCTTCTTAGTACATTTTAATATAAGCGTGGTTTTTAAAAAGTTTTTTTTTAGATATTTTTTATTTTCTACTTTTTAGTCTTTTTTAAATGGAACGCAAGATATAGTAATACTGGTATGAAATATGAGGTTATGTGCGAAATGACCGATTCAAATCCAGAAGAGTTGCACATTCGGCATTGTATGCTATTTGCAAAAAAGACTCGAACAAAATCAAGGAGTTAGGTTACATGTCGCACCTTCTAATGATCACTTGGTCAGGACAATGCAGCATTTTTTAAGTGGAAAAAATTCCGAAATGTAGAACAGCTAAAAACCGGACTTCCTGCATTTTTTGATCAATAACCATACATATTCTACCGATCAGGGATTGAAAAGTTACTTACCAGCTGGCAGAAAGTCATTTATAAGGATGGTGACTATTTCACTGATCTACTACTTTAATTTTACGAAAAAAATACGACATTACTTTCCGATACCCTTAATATAAGCATGAGGTTTCTCAGTAGTCAAAAACGCTAGATAAAAGATCTATTTTTTCGTTTACGAGGCATAATTTGCAGTTATATGCTTCCGAATAATGCAAATTACACCTCGTAAACGAAAAAGTAGGGCTTTTGAGAGAGATAGCGTCCTAGATCGATCTTTTATCTAGCATTTTTGACTACTGAAAAATCCCGTGTTTGTATTATCGAGAAATGGGAAGGCGAATCCCGCACCCTTGCAATTCTGGAAACGAGTCTACAGCCATAAGACAAGCTTGGGACCGCCTTTCGCCGTATTTCGAATGTAGCAGGAATGATCACGTTCGTCCTAATCACGGTGATTTTTCACAGAGATTCGTGATTTTCATGATCGCTTCTGATTGGCGGAGAGCATAACTGTTCTTTGTGCAAGTCACAGAGACATAATCTGTACGTTTTACATTAACGACATCAAAACAAAATTGTGAGCTGCATCGCACGAAGCAAAGTAATAATGAGGATTAATGGATAAAGTCATTGGGAATTAGAATGACAGTGAGCAAATTCACTCTAGATTTAAAAAAAAATACGAACATGACGTGAATGAAATCAAAGTCATGACCGTGATCGTGATTTTGCACGCCATCACTTTCTCTAGTGACCGGTTATCCGGCCGCCAAAATATGGGTTAGAGTGCGCCGGTTGATTTTCGCGCAGGGTCGTCGCAATCGTGCGGAAAAAAAAACGAAGCAAAGTAACGCGAACTGGCGCGGTTCGGATCGGAGAAAGCGAGCGGGCACGTTGTCGGGTCATTCGAGAGGCGATTTAATATAAATCGAGAAGACGAATGGCGCGCGCGGCCTCCTTGACTCGCGCGCGCTGTGTGTATCCCTAGGCGTACATGTATTTAAACAGGCGTTTAACATAATTCATCTACTCTCGGGTTCTCGCAGCCTCTCTCTTCCGAGAGAGAGAGTACAGTCCTCCTTCAGCATTGCCGTTTCTTCCTGTTGTTCCAACTTCCCTCCTCCTAGTCCCGTATCCTTTCTCTCAACGTTCCTTCCACCCTTTACCACGAGCGAATCAACGACTTAAGAGTTCCTATAACCGCGATGAAACGACGATGCACTTGGTGCATCGTACCCTCGCGTTGTCCTTTACCCGCTTCTCTCTCTTTATCTTCCTCGCTGTCCTCTCGATTTGCTCTCTCCGACGAAGAAAACGTACGCGTCAAGCAGCCTGCGTCTCGACGATGGAACGCACGCGTGCACCGACCGCGAGACGCGCTCATATAAATGCAAAGTGGCTTCGGAATAGGCCCTGACGTCGCGACGTAAATTACGGAACGATGGGGCCCGACTAGATCCACCTCGCTCACTTCCGAGTCGGGCCCAACGTGCAGCAACGTTCCCGCGAGCTCGCAGCTCCGTCGGCGAACCGGTTGATCGATTTTTATAAACGGTGACCCAGTAACTGAGTTTCGAAATGTCGAAACCTCGCTGTTAAACGACAAAGTGACATTCATGGTGTCCTCTTCACCATGAAATTTTGGTATCTGATCAATAGACTGCGGATTTTATGCATTTATGACAAAAATGGGTAAGCACAATCTAAAGCAGTGAACATATTAAAAACATTTAAAGACATCAACGTATTGGTTTCAGCTTAATCAGATAATTGAAAGAAGAAAGAAATTTTTAATTCACTCCTGTGTCTTGCAATCAATGCAGACATTTTTTATTTTTGCATGAAGATCCGCAGTCTACTAATCAAGTACTAAACATTTAAATATTATTTCAATTATTTCAATTGCATATCCATAAAAATTTTATAAAAAAAAATTAAACCGACTTCGAAAAAATGCACTAAAAAGTATGAAATAATTTCCATTTAATTTGTGTAAATACACACGAACTTAAATGCAATACAATCTTTTCGGAGGCAGCGCAAAATTGAAAATTTTCCAAATGACAGATGTTGCTGATTATGATTTCATTGCAATATGATGGACTTGGAAATCAGTAGTTGGGAAGACAAGATACATTAATATGTGAAAGCATGTAGAAGAATTTAAGGATTTTCGTAATTTCCAGTGTCGAAAATTTTCAATTTTGCGCCGTCTCCGAAAAGATTGTATTGTACTTAAGTTCGCGTGTATTCGCATGAATTAAAGGGAAATTACCTCATACTTTTTAGAACACTTTTTTAGTGCGTTTTTTCGAAGTCGGTTTAATTTTTTTTATGAAATGTGTTTGTAGATTGCGAATCTTTATGGAAAATAAAAATTGTCTGTATCGATTGCAAGGAACAGAAACCAAACAGAATGTTACTTCTTCCCTCAATAATTTTAAAAAATGAGAAATCATATATTAACACCTTCAATTTTGAAAATTTTCCTACAATTTTGAATTTCATCTACTCAATTTTGCTATAAATGCATAAAGATCAGCAGTGTAGTTATTTAAATAGTGGGTCATTATTATAATTAATACGCAGTGTATACAGGGTGTTTCAAAATTTCTTCAACATCCGGAAATGGGATGTTCCTTAGATAATTTGAAGCAACATTTTCCTTGCAAAAATGGCGTCCGCGGCTTTATTAAGGAGTTATTAACGAAAAACCATCTCGTGTCTAGGTCGTGCTCTGATTGGTCCGTGTTTTTCGTTAATAAATCCTTAACAAAGCCGCCGACGCCATTTTTGCAAAGGAAAATGTTGCTTCAAATTATCTCAGCAACCTCCCATTCCCGGATGTTGAAGGAATTTTAAGACACTCTGTATATCCATGTATATTGACACAAGCCTTGTCAATGTTCCAGGTGGCGGACGGTAAGAAAAAAGAGCCATATCCCGCTAACGAAGGGACAGCTTTCAACGTAGTTCGCGGCGATCGGTATGTTAATGAACAAGTGTAAATCTCGTTACGACGCATGCCTATGCTGATACGAACCATAATGCACCCGGTGTCCGGCATCTCGCGTTGTTAAAGCCCATGGAGATGTTAACGTAACCAGAATTCGTCACGTGGCAGCCTCACCGTTCGCCTAATGGAATATTAAAATACAAAAACAATTAGTGGGCGCCCCTCGTTTGATAGCCAAGCGAAAAAGTCTTTCGCGGAAAATGAGACGTAGACGTTTGGACCCGGCCTGCGAGCAACAAATTTCGAGCCCGAAGAGGTTCGAGCGTTTCTTGCCAATTAAACTATCCCTCTACCTCGTTCTGGCAGTAACGATCCCTGCATATTCAGCAGTATTCCCGGCCGGATGATTATCGGACGACAGTTCCTTTATTTTTCGCGTCAACCAGTGGACCGCTCGCCGTGGTTGTTACATGTCCGATTAATTGTCTTTTGCCAGCCGGCCCCGCTTACGCGATCTGCTCATGCTAATCTCGACCGGGAAAGCCGTATTGTCGTTAGCGGAATTTACGGCGATGCGCGGGAGCCACTGGACGGGTTCCTTAATGAAATCGGTTAGATTCGTTAATCCTTTCGACGGCCGGGAATTTTTAACTCTGCTCGATCAGGATATCCTCTGTATTAAGCTAACAAATATTTTACTATCCAAAGCGGATCTTTATGCTAAATAAAAATTGTTTACCTAGTTTGTACCAAACTGCAGTGAAATAGAAAATTATTTTCTTTCTTGACATGCTTAACACGTTCGCTACCAGCATTTGTTTCGTTGCTTACTTTTCTGGTTCGAGAGCTTTATTAAATGCAACGTACCCAATTTTGAATTATTAAAACAGTTTAGCAGAAGAAAGTCACAGATTCTCTGAAAATTATGCATTTTACTATTAGTTTAAACAACAAAGTGCATAAAATTAATTTTACTGTTTCTAAGTGAACTGTCAGATTACGGATGTCACATATTTGTGACGGTGGTAGCAAACAGGTTATTAATAAGTTGAATATGATATTAGGTCGTTCGAAAAGTAATTTCGTAAATTAATTTATTAAGTAATAACTAAGCTGCGGGTCTTTATGCAAAATAAAAATGTCTTGCATTGATTGTGGTATATAAAATTTCCTTAAATTTTATAGTGAACTTACTAATTCATATTTTCATTTAAAATCTTCCCCTTAAATTTTATAATAAATTTACTAATTTATATTTTAATTTAAAACTTTCCCTTAAATTTTATAGTTTAATCATTTATAATTTAATTTAAAATCTGCCCTTTTTATAATAAATTTACTAATTTACATTTTAATTTAAAAACTTCAACTTAAATGTTATAATAAATTTACTAATTTATATTTTGATTTAAAAACTCCAACTTAAATGTTATAATAAATTTACTAATTTATATTTTGATTTAAAGTTTTATACAAATTTATTTATAATCTAAAATTATAAGCAGGAATAACGTAAAAATTGATTTCATCTCTTAGCGACTTTGTTACATTGGAAGCAACATTACAACATTCTTGAATTTTTCAAATCTTTCGCGGTTTATATTTCGCACAACCAATTTCTTCATAAATGGATAACAAATGGAAGCAATGCCATCTCTACACTAAAAACTAAATTACGTTCCGAACAACCTAATAAAATAGTATTTTTAAATTCTCCTAATCTTTTTACTGTTTTAAATTACAGCTACTCAATTTTGTCATAAATGCATAAAATCCGCTATCTATTTATGACAGTATGGGTTATTCTACGACTTCTCTGGCGCAAGAGCAACAATTCCCGATCGGTTCTCCTGCCCTCAACAGGAGAAAATGATCGAGAAAACAACAAAACACATTATCCACCGACCGGATACGTATTATGAAATCCATCTCGCGAAACTACAAAGAGTCCATCCATCGGCACTTCCTCTTAGGGTTGTCTTATTAACTCGCCCGACTGCTTGCAAAACAACATCTCAGAGCAGTTTAGCATCCGTATCGTCGATGCACGTAATTAATATCGAACCTGTCCATCAGAGTGGATCGATCATTCCAGAAATACTACTGTTGCAGGATAAGCAGTATCATAGCATTCGCAGGCTCCGAGGAATTTCCCGTCAGCCATTCCTTAGTCTCCTCTTGCGTTTGATCCTTATTCGAAGCTTCAATTATGCTCAGCACGTTTCATTTGAAACTCGAAGTTCCGCCCCTTTTTCTTTGCTAGCTATGATCAATGTGGAGTTTGCACAACTTCGAAGTTCATGGTATAGTCAGTTACA
Organism: Lasioglossum pauxillum; assembly: GCA_933228785.1. Taxonomy (NCBI): domain Eukaryota; kingdom Metazoa; phylum Arthropoda; class Insecta; order Hymenoptera; family Halictidae; genus Lasioglossum; species Lasioglossum pauxillum. The sequence goes on from OW121702.1 coordinate 10,675,018, forward strand.
GAGGTGGGCATTATTTAGGGAAACAAATATTACAAATACTATTTAATATTTTAGATTTTATTTTGCCTACAGAAAATAGTATTTTAAATAGGATATACAATTTCGAAAATAAAATATTTCTATTTTAACAATCTGAACCTCAAAATAAAATGTTTCAATTCAACAATTTGATCTAGAAAATAAAATATTTCTATTTTAACAATTTGAAACACAAAATAAAATATTTTACTTTTTGCATCGTTATAATTAGACTGTTGATCTTTATGCAAAATAGAAAACTATTTACGTTGTTTGCAAGACACAGATCCAAATAAAAACTTTGTTCATCATTTAATTATCTTATTAAACTGAAACTAATACACTGATCTCCTTAAATCTTTCCAATATGACCACTGCTTGAAATTGTGCGTAGCCATTTTTATCATAAATGCATAAAATCCGCAGTCTAGTTATAATACTCTGGGAAACCGCATAAGCATATGAGGTTTATGTCTATTTTATCGTTAAGAAACGATTTACTCATTAATATTTACGATTACACTGTACTAAATCCGAACCATTATTTCCAGCAATAATATTTAAAATTAAAATTAAAAATAAAGACAAAATACAAATATTCGCAATATATTCTTCAAATAAAATACTATTTTCGAAAATTACTGCCTCAAATAAATTATTTTATTTCCAAAAAATACTACATCAAATAAAATATTTTTTTTTAAAAGTTGTACACATACTTTAAAATAAATAGGGTTATTTATTATTTACTATTTAAAATACTATTTTCCCCAGCACTGGTCAGTTATGAGATTATTTGTATTTTTGATAGTAGCCTCGTTCGAATTTTGTACTGTTGATCTTTATCCACTGTTGTACTTTCGATCTTGGATTTCTTATGGATATTATTAATGATGAAGAATTATAACACTAACCCTACCACTGCCGGTCACATAACCGATCTTAGATTTTTAATTTTATAATTATTGAAACGATGATGTTGCTTACATGGAAATTGATTCGATAAATTTATTTATCCAAGCACGTATTGCAATAGAAATTGCACAAGATCTAAATAAATAGATCAGACGAAACATTTTAATTGCTTTCAGTGCTCGGTAGGTTTAGTGTTAAAGAAAAATCGTCACTACAATTTATCGAGATTGACTGTAATCGAATTTACTCTATTATTTTCCAGAATATGAAAGTGTTTATTAGACATAGTGTCACCACAAAAACTTGCCTCACCATTATTAAAAATATTGTCTACATTATTAAATGGTATCTAATCAATTACTAAACATTTAAGTATTGTACGAGGTGTTATATCAATAATTTCATATTCATACGAAGAAAAAAATAATATAGAGTGGAATAATTCTCTCTAGGTCAGAAGAAATGTTTAATGTTCGAATAAAAATAGCTCCGAGTGCAAAAGGTTAAAATCGAAAGAGAGAGAATTAAGAGCTCATGCAGCCTGTACAAGCCTGGTGCAACGTGCTGAACGTATCGGTAAAGTCGATCCTGGCATTGCTACCTGATTGCTACCCGGGGAACAGTGCTGAGCAATCCATTGGCACAATTTCTTGCGGCGCGGCAGGGTCGATCCGGTTTCAGCTGTTATGGCGTTTACTGTAACAACGACGAGAGCTGCCGTTCCTAACGAGCCGCAAATAAACGTAGAATGCAACCAATGTTCGAGGCCCCGGTGAAAATAGTTTCACGGCCGCAATCACGCGCACCAAGAGAGAGAGAGGATGTCTTTTCCCTGTTGATCGCGCGCCGAGCACCTTGTCATTACGCGTAAAACCATGTCAAGCAGAAACACGGCCTCCGAGTGTATCGTAAACTCGGATCGGATCGGATCGGGTCACCGAATGCTCTGCTTTACAATCTGCGTAATTGGCGTCTCGTTTGTCGTTATGACCGTCGATAGCTTTTGCTAGTCACGCGAGAAAAGGGGTCTGATAACGACTCTTAGCTGTCGCGTCTGTAATTAGAGCAAACGCATCGAGGGGTAATAGAGATTTACTCTTTTCACAGTCTGTGAACCTTTTCACCAGATGGAAACAAGGTGAGCAAAATCGAGGTAAAAGGGGGCACGAGGGGTACAGAGGGCGCCAGCCTTACAGACCGGGGGAGGATGAGCAAAATCGCGATGAAAGGGGGCACGAGGGGTACAGAGGGCGCCAGCCTTACAGATCGGGGGAGGATGAGCAAAATCGCGATGAAAGAGGGCACGAGGGGTTTAGGCCACCAACCTTTCGGATTTGAGGAGGTGAACAAAATCGCGGTGGAAAGGGGCACGAGGGATACAGAGGAACCAGCTTTTCAAATCGCGGAAGGTGAGCGAAATCGCGAAAGGTGAGCAAAATCGCGAAAGGTGAGCAAAATCGCGAAAGGTGAGCAAAATCGCGAAAGGTGAGCAAAATCGCGAAAGGTGAGCAAAATCGCAAAAGGTGAGCAAAATCGCGGTGAAAGGGGGCACGAGGGGTTCAGGGGCACCAACTTTTCGGATTGCGGAGGTGAACAAAATCGCGGTCAAAAGGGGCACGAGGAATACAGAGAAACCAGCTTATCAAATCGCGGGAGGTGAGCAAAATCGCAGTGAAAGGGGGCACGAGGGGTACAGGGGGCACCAGCCTTTTAGATCCGGGGAGGTGAGCAAAATCGTGGTGAAAAGGGGCACGAGAGATACAGAGGAACCAGCTTTTCAAATCGCGGGAGGTGAGCAAAATCGCAGTGAAAGGGGGCACGAGGCGTACAGAGGACATCAGCCGGTCGGATCGATGGAAGTGAACGAAATCGCGGTGAAAAGGGGCACGAGAGGTACAGAGTACATCAGCTTTGTAGCTGGGGAGGTTATCAAAATCGCAGTGAAAGGGGGCACGAGGGGTGCAGGGGGCACCAGCCTTTTAGATCGGGGGGGGGGGGTGAGCAAAATCGTGGTGAAAAGGGGCACGAGGGATACAGAGGAACCAGCTTGTCAGATCGGGGGAGGTGAGCAAAATCGCCATGAGAGGGGGCACGAGGGATACCGGGGACATCAGCCTTTCAAATTGGGAGAGGTGAGCTAAATCGCGGTGAAAGGGGCACGAGGGATACAGAGAAATCAGCTTTTCAGATCGGGGTAGGTGAGAAAAATTGCTGTGAAAGGGGGCAAGAGGGGTACAGAGGGCGCCAGCTTTGCAGCTCGGGATAGGTGAGCAAAATAGCGGTGTAAGGGGACACGAGGGGTTCTGGGATGCACCAGCCTTTCATATCGGGGGAAGTGAGTAAAATCGCAGAGAAAAGGGCCACGAGGAGGCACCATAGAAATTAGGTGGGGGCAGGAGTAGAGGGGTGCAAGTGATAGGGGGGAGGGTCGAGGGATACATAGGCACTTTGCAGTGAATTGATAACTAAAAATCTTTTAAGTGCTTAGGGCCTCTAAATGTCTGAATCCGGCACTACGAAAAGAAATACAGAACAACGAGGGGTTCAGGCCGAAAAAGGGGGGCAGAGAAAGACGGCGTAGACCGGTGTGTATCGCCACGGCGGCAAATGGCGAGACAGCTCTGCACCGCGTTCTCGCTCGCGCGATTTTATCACTCCTCCGTATATACAACCCCCACCTTCCCCAGAACCGACTCGTTCGTCTCACCGTCACCTCCTACTGCCTTTTCACCTTCTCTTCTCACTACCAGCGCACGCGGGCTCCTTCTCGCCGGCAGTGGTCTCTCCGACGCCATATTCTCGAATCGCGGTATTAATTATCGCCGGCGAGGAACGCCGCTGGACTTCCTAGTCTTTCATCGGCTCATTCGCCCCTGTCAGCCGCCCCTATCATGCCAATTAACGGCGCCGCTCTGATGGTAAGCCGGATTCGTTCCGCTAACGACCCGGGAAACTACTGGGTCTAGCGGAGGATGATCTAGAAACGGGGCATAGCTGGTTTTTTCGATTTGTCCACGTGGAAAAAATTTTAGTGGCCGTTAACGGTCTTCGGTGGGGCTTGATGGTCGGGAAAACGAGACTAGGTCGAGGAAGAAGGTATGCGTAGAAGTACAGGGTGATTCAAAAGCTGTGCGACTCGCGTAACATGTTCTCTTCGTGCCTCACAAGTTGTCCCTCGAGACGGCACAGGGGGAAAGGGGGACCTCGCTCGCAGCCAGTGGTTAGGCCATGACGTCACACGCTTTAGCCAATAATTCGGTTAGAACCGAAAGTGCGAGTGGAATGACCCAATCGGGCGGCTTGCTGCCGCATTCCTTTCAAATTCCTGTCATAAGACAACTCGTCAGGCACGGAGGGTATGTACACTACTGTGCAAAAGAAAGAAGCACCCAGTATAATAATAAGATGTAATGACAAACAATACCTTTCTGTAGAAATTGTATTGTACAATGACAGATAAGAATTAAGACAAGAACACATTCTCAGAAGTATTGAATTAAACAGCGGATCCTTTTTTAAAACTCACTGTGTTCTTATTTGATTTTTTACACTTTTCTATTAAAAATGGCCGGGTGGTTCTTTCCTTTGCACAGTAGCGTACATCAGGACTATGACTCGACATATGTTAATCCTGTTAAAAGAATTCGTGCCGAGTGCCAGAGCTATCACGCAAAGAATATTCCCAGCAACCGAGACGTCTCGATTATTTCATCTTATGTAGATACGTGTGTAAGACAGTAGTCGGTAGATAAAATTTTCCACACAGGCGCATCGGAGCACGTTCGTTTGGTGGCGCGCAGCTGATTTTAATCTGAGAAAGTTCGGTAACCGAGAACTGCTGCGTTCACGCGGGAGGTCCTCGGTGGATGAACCGGACACGAAATTACAGACATTTCGATATGAAAGCACCTTCGAGAAAGACGTTACCCGTAGATGGCTATCGCGTCCGAATCAGTCCAGTATGTGATCAGATAGTCGGCGCGAAGCAGCTGCTTCTCTAAACCAGCTTCTATGAAGGTCTGGGTTAGAAACACCTGCTCGGCCGTCGATTTTGTATCGTCGCTTTTTACTGGACGGTCGCGTAATCAACGTTTTCCCTTGACTTATTTACCTCTCCATTATAACGCTTTATTATGATACCACGCTGACGCTCGCGCACCCCTTAATACACACTATTCGCAAGTAATGATTCCGCTCACTACCTTGCCATTTGCATCGCGATCGTTTTTCTGGTTCGAGGTGCCTGGAAGACCGGTAGCCGCGAACGAGTGATTGCTCCGTGGAAACGAGTCCGGGAACGGCTCTACCTCGACGTCCACTTAATCGCGTAAAAAGGATACTGCGTGAACTGGTTAATTCAGCTTCGCCAGGGTTTACTCGCTGTAATTATTCCGCGTTCGGATTCGCCGCGTGACTTATGACCCAAACCACCGATTGAGCCATGTTCCTCGAGAAACTATCATTTCCAGATCTTCATTTTAATGAAGAGACGCTCTCCTGGAAAATTGGGTGCTCATATTCCCGCTCCTGTCGTTTATAAAACCGTAAATAAGGCTCGATGTTGTCCGCGTGCAAAGTAAAAGGTTGTCCTCGCCAATTACAAGAAGCAACCGTCCAACAAGATTGTACTTCTCCTCTTAATAATTGCAATACGTTTCGAGTAACGTGACGATATTAGTTGACACGTTGACGACAGCCTTGCGAATTTTACACCTCGCAAATGTAAAAGTAGAACTTTAGAGGACTAGATTGATCTATCTAGCTCCTTATCTAAGAAAGGAGAATACCTACCTAATTTCAAGATGACTGAATATTTACTGGCATCATTCGCAGTATTCTGGTTTCCGACGTCGCGTTGCAAAATTCAGAGCCGGCGGTAATGAGTAACGGGACGGGTGAATTCTAGGACCGAGACATCGGCAGAGATATCAATAAATAACGCCCACGGGGAGCAGCATTCTCTTCCACGCAGAGATGGCGTGAGGGTCATTTACCTCAATTTCGACAAGCGATCGAAGGGACCAGAGAATTCGCACGAGCGCGACGCAACGGGTCCCTCACGGAGATGGAGGTGGGGAGTTCGGGGGCTGTACCCGAGGTGCAAACTTCGTCATTGTCAGGGAACTGACACTTCGGGCAGGCACCGGGGCCCAGGCCCACGCCATTAATAATCTTAGCCCGAACGGAGAAACAAAGCGGAGGAGGGTACCGGTGCGAGACGTTACGGAGGGTATAGGGGGGTTGGAGGGCACGCATGACGTTCCCCAGCACGTCCGATCTTCGCGTATACGTGGTAGGTATTCGGAGAGTGTATCCGATGCGTCCAATAGGGCGGGACACGAGCATAAACAATTGCGCATCGGCCTCGCCCCTTCCCGATACGATGTAATAAAACGAGAGAGAGATCTCTCTCGCTGCCATCCTCTACACCCCCTTCCGCCTTTCCTCTCCTCTACTCTCTCGTCCACCCTCCCTCGTACACACCGGGATTCTCTTCTTTATTCTGTTGGTCGTGCCTTCTTTCCTGCGTCGTTTCGATCTCGAGAAGTTACTCCTCATCGAGGCCCCAGGCCCAGGAATATCGAAATGAAGCGGCGTCCGCGCGATATTTCAGCGAGCCACAGGGGTCGCCGCTATATGCTAGGCCGAGGCCGACCTCCTACGATTGTGCTCCAAGGTCTCGGCCGCTCCCGAGCGAAACAGAGAGAGAGAGAGAGAGAGAGAGAGAGAGAGACACCACGGCCAGTATCGCGATTTTTTAGCATCGAGGTAAACGCTGCAATTATGGGCGAGTACGCGCGCGAGCGCACGCACCGGAATCTGCACGATCAGAGTCGCGAACGCTCTAGCCGGGGGTGGGCTCACCAGATCATTCCTCCGTATTATTTTCGCGATTCTTTCGCGCTTATCGTTCTTCTTTTACCATTTTTAATACATTCTCCGGAATCCCGATAGATTCGAGTATCCGGAAATCGTCGACATTTTCGGGTTCTCGTATACGTTTACCCCTTGTGTGCACTGATGGACAAAATGACAAGGCACCGTTGTTCACGCACAAAATTTCATTTATATGTCATGAAATCTCAGTGGAAACGAATTGTATTCACGGATAAAAAGAAACGAAATTTGCATGGTCCAGACAGCGTCGGCCATCTGAGGGGTGCAGCGGATGCTATGCACCGCGGTCCCGCGATTGAGAGGGCCCCGACATGATCAAGAACTAAAATAATGTAATTTTTCTGAAGTAATTAATGTATTTGCAAAAACAAAATCAAGCATTAAATAAACATGCATTAGTAATATATGTTCGTGTTTGTAAGTTTTTTTTACTTTACAAAAAATTGAGGGCACCAAATGGTTTCTTGCACCCAGGCCCCTTTATAGAGAAGGCCGGCCCTGGATCCAGATGGATACAAGTACTATTTCCATTGACCTAAACATTATCGAGAACGTTTGGGGAACACTATCAAGAATATTATGCGAAGGTGGAAGTGGAAAGCAGTACAGTATCCGAATTGAAATCAGCAATTTTAGAAGCTTCGGACATCTTTTTCTTAGGATAGCTTTTGATACATCAAAATGATATAAAAAATCTATATGGAAGTTTACCAAGAAGAATGATTGAAGTGGTACGACGTAAAGGGCAGTTCATGCATTACTAAAACTGCCAAAAATTGTGTAATTTTGTTGAATTCTAATACTTTTCTCATTTTATATTCAAAGTGCCTTATCATTTTGCCGACACTAAAAGTCAATTTTTGTAGAAATAATAAATGGTTTGGACGAGTTATTTAATTTTTAGTATATTATATAAAAGTTAGTACCTTCTTTTGTTGTATATTGACTTTCTACGTGTATATATGTACAAATGAATGTTCATTGCTAGAAACCTTGAGTTGCCTTATCATTTTGACCACCAGTGTAGTCAACCGGGTACCCATTTACTGTATTTCTTTCAACAATTTGTTAATGTTCCTCTAAAAAATATTACAAAATTTCTCTGGATGTCCATTCTTTATATATTAATTAATACTATATTATATTAATTTATAGTCTTATAATGAGAATTTGTGCACACATGTTAAATACAGAAATTTTTTAAATAATTTATACATTTTGTTGACTATATGACTAACTACCACATTGTCGACTAGTTGACTAACTTTGTTGGCAGTATTTCACAACTTTTGGTCAGGTTATATTCGATATTCTGGTGAAAATCTGAGCTACAGGACGTTCCAGTATTGATGGTGCAACCGTGGTGGTGATTCTACATAAGAAAATATGTAAAATGTGGTAAAGGTTGATTTCAGGCTTTGTTTCACTTTGATCTAGCTCTTAGACCTAGCCAGAATACTAGTCTGGACGTTCTGTCTTTGTTCAGAGGGGTTCAGTTAATTTATTCCGATCGCCACTAGAGATTACTTAATTGCAGGTAATTATATCATTTATGAACGCTAGAGTGTTTTAGTGAACGGCAATAATACCAGCACCTGGTTCTAAATGCGTATTTAATTACCAGCACAAAATATGCGTTTCACTATGATTCTACCATATTGGACTTAGTCGACTAACTCGACAATGATACAGCAACATCATACACATCGTCATAAATGCATAAAATCCACTGTCTATCCATTAGCGAGGTGTCATGTTGTGCCTCACTCAGTATATGTATGCATATATGCACATAGAGCAGGCATGTCAAACTCTTTTACCACCAAGGGCCTCATTAAGTATTATAAATTAATTCGAGGGCCGCAATAAAAAAAAGCAGACTCGAAATAAAGAAGGAACACATTTTTTTGGTTAACATTGCAATTACACATACAAAATAACATATAGCACAAACACAACAGTATTACAAAAATACATATGAAGTATAAAAGTTTTTTTTTCAAGTTCACTTAATTTGAATAAAGCTATTTCAATTTTTTGTTTCGAACAAACTTGGCAACGGTTCTCAATAATCAAATTTTCAAAATTCGATTGAATTTGTTGAGCTGTAATTATTTTTGAAATTGATTGCACATGCTGGTCTAATAATCTTGACCTCTCCGCAGTTTTATTATTTTCTAACGTTGCAAATAGTGAGTCGTACGTACAGGAGGGTGGTCCACACAACTTGCACACCTATTGTATAACTTCCAAAGTATGCGTTGCACGAAAAAGTTTTGTATACAGAAGTTACATGGTCTAAAGGGGTACATTATGTACTGTATTTATTTTTTTACAGGTGAAATCGTTTCGAAGACATGAAGGTCAACTTTGTTTTTTTAAATGGAATACTATATTTTTTATACCAAAATATGGAAGAATGTCGAACTCTGAGTAGAAAAGTATTGACCTCCATTAGCCCTAAACCTAATAATTAACGAGTAAAATTTTCAGGAAATGAAGTGAAATTACTCGTTCATTATTAGGTTTAGGGCTAATGAAGATCAATACTTTTTTAATCAGAATTCGACATACTTCCATATTTTGATATAAAAAATATAGTATTCCATTTAAAAGAACAAAGTCGACCTTCAAACCTCCGAAACGCTTCCACCTGTAAAAATAAATACACTACATAATATACTCCTTCAGACAATGCAACTTCCGTATACAAAACTTTTTCGTGCAACGCATACTTTGGAAGTTATACAGAGTGTCCCAAAATTCCTTCAACAGCCGGAAATGGGAGGTTCCTGAGATCATTTGAAGCAACATTTTCCTTTGCAAAAATGTTATCCGCGGCTTTGTTTAGGAATTATTAACGAAAAACACGGACCAATCAGAGCGCGACCTAGACGCGAGTTGGCACAGTCGGCCCAGCGCGCCAACTGTCTATTGGCCGACTGTGCCAACTCGCGTCTAGGTCGCGCTCTGATTGGTCCGTGTTTTTCATTAATAACTCCTAAACAAAGCCACGGATAACATTTTTGCAAAGGAAAATGTTGCTTCAAATGATCTCAGGAACCTCCCATTTCCGGCTGTTGAAGGAATTTTGGGACACCCTGTGTAGGTGTGCAAGTTGTGTGGACCATCCTGTATATGTGCTACCACTGCCACCGAACATAGCTGAAATAATCCTAATTCCACATATTGGGAAATCGATCGACAGATAAATAATTGTAGAAATCTGGAATACCAACATCCATATATTTTAGTTTCAATACGGAATCACACTGCATTTCGATTAATTCCAGTTGTAAATTGTCAGCAGCAATTTCAAAGTTTTTAGTCGGGCCGCAGAGTACTTGTCGACGGGCCGCGTGTTTGACATGCCTGACGTAGAGTATCGAACGCATTGCTGCACGTTCGACAGCCACCGATCGACTAACAGAATACCGCGAACTGTTTCAATATGTTCTTTCAAAAACGCAATTCGCTGACAATGAGCATAACGATGCGTCACAAGACAGCCTCTGCGACTGTCATGCGAATACCGCGCTGCACAATGCTGACAATTTTTTGTTAGGGTGCAACGCGGGTTAAGTGCATGCTGATATATACGACGTACTGTTTCGTTATGGCGAACCCCGCATACTCTATCAACCTGTGCGTAGAGTACCTGCATTGCGTACAGGTAACACTGACTTTGCTTGTTTCAGGCATGAAAGCTGATAAATATTAGATCAGGACAATATCCACTGTTCTTCACCTCTCTCAAAATTACATAAATTATACAGGGTGAACCACGAATTATTAGCAGTTCGATCGAAAACGTTTCTGTCAGATATAGGACATAGCATGATTTCAGGAGAGCTTTCACTTGATTATAGCAAATTTTTTGTCAACTCTTTTTATCACGATTTTCGATGTCACGTCCAATTTGTTGGAAATACATCTATAATTGTTCTATGCCAATTTGGCAAGTATTATAACTTGACTGCGGATCTTATGCATTTATGAGAAAAATGGCCACGTACAATTTAAACCAGTCGACATATTAAAAATATTTAACAACATCAATATATTAGTTTCAGCTTGATAGGATAATTAAAAGAAGGATACAATTTTCATTTGTCACCTGTGTCCTGCAATCAATGCGCGAACACTTTTTATTTTGTATAAAGATCCGCAATCTAGTCATAACATTTATTAAAAAATTGTTTTTTTATATTTTTTTTACAAAAGATTTGCTACAATTACGTGGAAGCTCTCTTGACAGCATGCTATCAGGTCGTTAAGTATGAAACTTGACAAATATCAAGAAGTTTGCGTTTTGTTTGTCAAGTTTCATACTTGACGACCTGATATCACAGTTGTGCAGAATTACAATGAATTACTCCAGGAATTATAATTGCGAAGTAATTGAATTACACTGTAATTCAGTCATATTGTAGTTTATAATTCAGATCTTCATTCAATTAAATTACAATGTAATTCGTAATTGCAATTAGAGTACAATTATAAAGTAGTTCGTAATTAAATTACAATGTAATTCGTAATTGCAATTGGAGTACAATTATAAAATAGTTCGTAATTAAATTACAATCTAATTCTTAATTGCAATTGGAGTACAATTACAAAATAGCGTTACGTATTATGAACGAAGACCAGGAATAGAAACTACACCGCACAGACAGGAAACAAGTACATGAAAGAAAACCATAAAAATATATCGCACTACTTCAAAGTTCTGGACTATAATTTGGAGAGCTGTATTTTAATTATTGGGGTGGCAAATAAGTTCGTTCGGCTTTTACATTGGAATAAATCACAAAAACCGAAAGAACTTATTTGCCACCCCAATATATTGTATTTCAATTACACATCTGATTAAAAAACTTAGTAATTGAATTCATTGAAAGGTTTGAATTATGTAAATCAGTTACGACGTAGTTGAATCACTATATGTATAATTGAAACACAATGTAATTGAATTAGGACAACTCTGCCTGATATATCTGATAAAAACATTTTCGATGGGGCTACTAATAACACAGTAAACTCGACTGATCACGATTGTTCACCCTGTACATTTGTTTGTAGACAGTTGCCATGACTTTGATCTTTTTTTCCAATCTCGACCAAAAAGATCGTTTATTAATCAGCATGAACGTAGTTACGGTCCAAACCAAAAACCATAATACCCCTTAACTCCCGCAAAAAGCGTCGGCCCGCGATCGCGACACTCGTTGCATAACCGTCGCATGTTTCGCGCACGGCTGCTCATTTAGGGAATGGCTGGAGTCGGGCCGGGTTTAATTTGAACCCGGACCGCGGACTGACCTAAAATAGAGGTACGATTTTAATTGGAATAAGTTCCGCGGACCGTGCAAAAACGGGTGGACCGCGAGCGAGAGGAAGAAAGAGAGAAGGAGAAAACCGATCGGGATCGTTCAGCGTTCCTTGGCCCGCTTCGGGCAGTCCGCGGGATTTCTGCACAAACGGGTCCGGAACAAGCTCGGTTCTTGCAGATCGGTGGGGTTCGGCGATTAAAGCGAATCGCGGGCCCTGTCGCTTCCTAATTTATTAGGCCGCGTTACCGAACGCAGAATCGAACCTCGTCGAATTAAATTCGCAGGGCCCGAGCCCGGCCCGAAATTCGATTCGACGGAGATAAATCCGGGGAGGAGGACCAGACCCCGCGCGGCGTGTACGCGAGGCACCGTGCGAGTAAATTGAGACATTCGCAAATGGCGGCGTCGACAGAAGATCGTATCGATGATTAATGTCCTCCGCCGCGTAGGTCGGAGAAACCGTCCGGTAAAAAGCCCGCGCAATTACACCGTATCATACTTAATGACTCGATAAGTGGTACCGCGGAACGATACGCGTCGCGACCACGCCACGGATTATACACGAGCCCGTACAGCCGCGGTCCGGTACAGTTCGCCAACGTAATCACTGCAATTTCACCGAGTCTTAATCTCTGCCGGATCGGTACCGAAGACCATCGAAAAATCGTAATGCACTCGAGGCGCTAGACGGCCGCCTCGACGCGAGCCAGTCCTCTCTCGTGATCATGTTCGTGCTCCTCTCTCCTGAAAGGGTTAGGGCACGGTTAGGGCTTGCTATCCCGAATATTTAATTTCTCCAGTAAACTCCGCACTGCGACTGTGGCGTACAAGTGAATTCTCGACAAAAATCAAAATTTGGTTGTTGATATACAGGGTGAATTCGATAAAGCAGGACACCTAAATATCTCCGTTACTTTTCGTTGTACAAAAAAACTTCGTAGGACAAAGTTACACTGTTTGAAGGGCCACATATAACGGTGTAAGAGAAAAAAAATTTCAAGGTCATTTTTATGAGATTTCAAGGTTATCGATGTTTTCTTAAATGGAATGAGGTATTTTTTAATACATCAGTCGATGCAGCTGGGCATTCGTTATAAAAAAGTACTAACCTATGTATGTCGAAAAGTTTAGTAGTTCAAGAGATATTTCAATTTAAATAACTCTAAAATACCATTACTGTCGTGCTAAGATGTTACACAAGTAAGTAAACACTAACGTCTTAGTACGACAGTAATGGTATTTTAGAGTTATTTAAATTGAAATATCTCCTGAACTACTAACTTTTCGACATATATAGGTTAGTACTTTTTTATAACGAATGCCCAGCTGGATCGATTGATGTATTAAAAAATACCTCATTTCATTAAAAATACATCGATAACCTTGAAATCTCATAAAAATGACCTTGAAATTTTTTTTCCCTTACACCGTTATATGTGGCCCTTCAAACAGTGTAATTTTGTCCTACGAAGTTTTTTTGTACAGCGAAAAGTAACGGAGATATTTAGGTGTCCTGCTTTATCGAATTCACCCTGTATATGCAATGATAATTATTCGCAAAAAATGAAATTTAATATACAATGGTACCTCGGAATGCGTCCTGTGTGGACGTGACAAATTTTGCTCGGTATACGACATAAATTTTTTGTGTAAATTTTGCGTCATTTTAAAATAATTATCTGAGAGGAAAAATTAAATTAATAATCAATTATATTCGAAGTTGATGTACAATATTATTAACTGACTGATCATACAAGGACAGTCAAACCAGCTGAGCCTAAACACTATCCCACAAGAGAACGGACTTGTGTAACGACCAGTTTTCGTTCTTCGCTGCGCATCTTCGCCCTAATTGGTTCAAGAAAATGGGGGTGGGTAGTGGAGTGAGAGATGATAGGCTCGCTGCGCCCCCGCCATCTAGATCAGCTCAGAAGGCTGCGCAGAACGAGTCCGTTCTCTTGTTGGATAGAGTATAGTGAAACGCGACAGAAAACTTAAAAAGAAAAAAACAGAAGAATGTCAGGTTTTATCGCAAGGGGACTCTTCTTCCACAGAATAGAATATTATTTGTTTCTTTTTGTATTTTTACTTTAGCAGAGTTAAATTAATAAATTAAGCAAAGTTAAAATTTAAAAATCTATCATAAAATCTCATTTTTTATTTATGTGTTTAAACAGTGTTTAAATTATTTTTCAACCCCATTAATGTAGGTATAATGTCAACAGGAGTTTTTTTTACATGAGAACGGATTAATCATCTTTACATTACTTCTTATGAGAAAGGTTGGTTTAGTATATTTCCTATTCGGTGTAAGTCCAAACATCAGGAACGGATTAATGTCGTATACCGAGGTATGTACTACGCTGTATGCAGTTTTGCCAAAGGAATTTATCGTACATCATGATATAAACGAGTAATGAGATATACCAGGTTTGTCCGCACCGTGTGCCACTTCCGTTCGGTACGACCGCATCGTCCTAAAAGTTGCATAACCCCACCACAAACGTTGCAACTGTCTTTCAGACGGTAGAAGCAACTTAACTTGCACGATTTGTTGTGCGATAAATTGCATTGTCAATGGGTCGTTTTACCCTCCTGTGGTCTGCTATTTTGACTATGTATTCCGGTACGTCCCATCGCAAACTAGTAGTCCCGCAACAATGTAGCCGTCGCGGTGAGGAATTTCCGAAGACAAATAGTGCAGTCAACGTGCCTTCAATAGTGATGGGTCTCGAGACTCTTGAGACCGTCGCGAGACGACTGTCAGTCTCGAGATCGGAAGTCTCAAGCAGCCTTCGAACGGAAATATTATTTTATTATAAATTCTTAGAGAGGAGTGAACTAAGCAGAAACATTGGGACTTCCTCTTTCGTGCACGTACTTATGATCGCAGGGGATATCAATGAACATCCTCTGTTTAATAATGAAATAGAAATATCAATGATCCGTTCGATAACGCACTTCCCTGTGGAATGTCCTCTTCTTTGTCTTCAAAACTCTATAGCTCAGTCTCTACCAGCTTGTGCACACTTGTCTTACGCATTCAGTCTTTTATTCGCGTTCGGCGACGACGCGACGTTGCTGCGTACCTTCTTCTAGGAATCCCAGAGCAACATGATTTATTTTACAGTTGCAAGATGCAATTCGAATATGAAGTTTCGAACAATTTTACCGAGTCGAAAATCATACAGCTGTGTGTTCAAACACTTCAACTGTTCTCGCTGTTTGGCATTTAACAGTAAGCCTACCGGTCAGAATGACATTACCATTTTCCTCTTCGTTCTTGTTCGCGGCTTTAATGCCTCGGATTCGATCGGACTTAATAACGCGATTTTATTCCGCTGAATTCCATTCTCGACTTCAACGCATTGCATTGAGTGGAGTTTTGTATCGTGATCTTATTGCACTGATTCATGTGTTAACACATTAACCCCTTGAAATCACGAAAATATCTTTAAAATGCAAATACGGCTGTTCCTGTTTTCCGGAAAAACATACTGTGCAAAATTTGTATATCTCGATAGGGAGGGTAGTTATGCGGTAAAATCGAAGAACAGTTTTTGGTATATTTTCCTTAAGGGTACCGAGAAGTAATGTCATTTTTGCGCAAGTTAACATTTCACTGATAATAACGGCTAACTTTGTACACCTACGTTGTTCAGTACATGGCTGCAGGTTCAGGAGACTGTATAGTTAGTACTGATTTGTACAAAAATATTGTTTTTTTAGAGGTTATCGCACAGGTTATGTGCGAAATGACCGATTCAAATCCAGAAGAGTTACACATTCGGCATTGTATGCTATTTGCAAAAAAGACTCAAACAAAATCAAGGAGTTAGGTTAGATGCCGCACCTTCTGATGATCATTTGGCCAGGACAATGCAGCATTTTTTAAGTGGAAAAAATTCCGAAATGTAGAACAGCTAAAAACCGGACTTCCTGCATTTTTTGATCAATAACCATATATATTCTACCGATCAGGGATTCAAAGGTTACTTACCAGCTGGCAGAAAGTAATTTATAAGGACGGTGACTATTTCACTGATCTGCTACTTTAATTTTACGAAAAAAATACGACATTACTTTCCGGTACCCCTAATATAAGCACGGGGTTTCTCAGTAGTCAAAAACGCTAGATAAAAGATCTATTTTTTCGTTTACGGGGCATAATTCGCTTTATTTTATGAAAATAGCTACATGCACAGTTGTATGCATCCGAATATTGCAAATTACGCTGCCGAATAATGCAAATTACGCCTCGTAAACGAAAAAGTAGGGCTTTTGAGGGAAATAGCGCCCTAGATCGATCTTTTATCTAGCGTTTTTGACTATTGAAAACCCCCGTGTTTGTATTACCGAGAAATGAGAAGGCGAATCCCGCACCCTTGCAATCCTGAAAAAGGAGCAACCCGTTTAACATATTTCGGGAAAACTGTGAAAGGTTAGCCTAGACGTAACCGCGAATAATGACAAGTAACGAACAAAGCTTCACCGAAATGAATAATGGAGATAGCAAGTAACTGGACTGATAAATAATGGGGTAACGAACAATTATTTATTCGTCGCTCCTATTCGAATAAAATGTTATTCGAATAATGCCCGACGCCGGTGTGGGGTTGGGGGGTAGGGGGCGAACGATGATCGTTCTTCTGCAGCGAGCCGGACAATAGCAGCGCCGCGAAGTGTAGCGGACAAACAAATAGCCAATTAAAATTCCGGTTGCACGGCGAACATACTTGTATCAGCTGCAGTACTACCAACCATTGTGCACCGGAGGCATGCGCGCGAGCCGGTGTCTGGATCGGTTGACTGGCCAGCCGGGGTACCAGAAGATCGGTTGCTTACGACCAACCTTCAAGGACTATCTCAGCGGCGAGCCTGCACCGACTCGTTTGCACCGTTCGGTTTGGTTCGTTCGTTTGCTTCAGCTGAATCTGCTCGCCCTACCCGAGAGACATCGTTATCGAGCGATCGCGGGCTTTATCGCGGGACGATTCGTACTCGTCAACCCTCGGCCACCCCCTCTGTACCAGCTGCCCGGCCCGGGGAGCTTTGTTAATTAAAAAAGCATCCGCGAGACAGTTACCGTTTCGGTTTCGATCAATCATACATTCTTGCAACCTGCGCTCCCTTCTTACCTTCTTCCTTTTCTTTTATCCTCTTACTCGGCTGCACCGAATTGGTTTGTTCTTCGCTCAAGTAATTGGCTGCCTCTCCGTGTCGGTTTAACTCTTGTGTAGTCAACCGGGTACCCGGGTACCCATTTACTGTGTTTCTTTCAACAATTTGTTAATGTTCCTCTAAAAAATATTACAAAATATCCCTGAAGGGGCCACCTAAATATCTCCTTTATTTTTAATGACACAAAAAATATTGATGGCATAATTTAATGGTATCGAAGGAGGCATATCATAGAAGAACAATTTCTTTCGTCCGGTTATTTTTTCATAGTTTTTTCAAGGCCATCGTTATTTTTTTATCGGGAAATCTTATTTTTTTTATTCCATCTTATAGCTGCCGAAAAATACATTTGAATATGCTTAAGTCATTAACAGGATGGAATAAAAAAAATAAGTTTTCCTGATAAAAAATTACGATAACCTTGAAAAAATAACCGCATAAAAGAAATTGTTCTTCTATGATATTTTTTCCTTCGATACCATTTAAATTATGCCATAAATATTCTTTTTGTGCCATTCATAATAAAGGAGACATTTAGGTGGCCTCCTTCAGCTGAGACACCCTGTACATTAATTTATAGTCTTATAATGAGAATTTGTGCAAACATGTTAAATACAGAAAGGTTTGAAATAATCTGTACATATTGATTGACTACACAGAGAGCTGGGCAAAAATTTTATTTAAATAAATATTTCGAATAAATTGGGGTTTCTTCCAAGTGGGTTTCAAACCGACTTTATTCGAAATTTTTATTTAAATAAAATTTTTGCCCATCTCTGACTACACAAGGGTTAACCGCGATCCGGAGATTCTTTGCAAGTTGCAAGATTTCTTATTTAGACAACGAGAACGCATTTTTGCGGTTCGTAGATAATTAAAACAGTGTTTTGGACTAGAGACTTCTTTAAAATTAGTAGCATGGTCTTGCTTGAAGGTAAGGATGGAACAAAGTCAAAGAATACAGAGAATAGATACTCTCGTACTTTTAAAATTCGATTGAGTAGAATTACGACATAGTTTATTGGTACATTCTGTTCACATTTCGTAAAGTATCCTAGCCATTAATTCTACTAATGTAACAAATTATGGCAGCGAACGTATCAATTTGTTAACCATATCCAATTACGAGCACTCAGAGACGATCAATGTAAATACGATATAGTTGAAACCAACGTGGATACTATGGCACAATCAAGTGAAAGGCGATAGCGGACCCGACCGACGAGTTCATTTGTCTTACCCAGTTAAACGGCCATAAATTGTTTATTACTTTATGAAAAGTGTGAGCTGAGATCCTCCCAATCAATTTCCAATTTCATTTGAATTTATTTTGAACAAGGTTTTAAAATAATTAAAATTTGCTTCGAATGAAGATCAATTTCTGACTGCACGAGCTCGAAATCGACGGCGAGCAAGGTGTTGAAACTTTCGAGGGTATTCGAAAACGGGAATATTTGAAAGACGATCAAGCGCGTGCAATTCTTTAGTGCTGTCCCGCGGGAATCGACGTTTCATTAATTGGCAGGGCCTGCTAGTAAATCAAGGCGAGCGCTCGTTCTCGTGCCGACGGGATAACCGATAAGGGGCCGGGCTTTACGCGATCGTTATTGTTACTTGACCCGAGCCCGGCCGATAAAATCGTGGGGGATGATTAATTAAAGCGGAAAATTAATTATCTAGGAGCAGGTCGTTTCGTTCCCACTTGCCGCGGTTAACTATAAACGTCGGAGTTTAAATTACTTCCTCGCCTCGGCCGGCGATCGTACGGCCGGCGAACCTTCGCTGAGGAATCGTTTAATTCATAGATACCGATTTCAACTAGTCATATGAATGATGATTAGTACCGTCGCGACGGCGGAAAAATCCGCCGGCAAGACGTATTATCCAATTGAAATGCTCGCGGGAGGGAGGACTTTCTTAGCCGCGAAGAATTCACGTCGATAGGAGAGGGGACTATCGACACGTTTAATGTCACGAAACCGAGGATTGCACGTCGCTGTAAATCCTAGTCGTTTAAAGGGCGATAAAAGCTTTGGCGCGATGCAATCGTTCCAACATAAATAATACATGGAATTGCAAGTGTACAATTAAAACGGAGCATTAACGCCCGTTCTAAACATCCGGCTGTTCCCAACCATAATTTACAGGATAATGACTCTATTTTCACTTCCTGGAATTATTTTATCAACAAATATTTTTGTACAGGGTGTATTAAAGTAATGGTCATCCGTTCTAGGGGTGAATCTGCCGCAAAATTGTTCATAACAAAGAAAATTGTTGTTAAAATTGTTTTTTACCTGAACACCTTCCACTCAGAAAAGAAAAAGTTTGAAAGAAGCTATGTACATGTCGGAAACAAATAGTTATTGAGATATAATCTGTTGAAGTTCTTGCAAAATTGGTTTGTATAAAATTACATATACGTATAGACAAAAGCCTACTGCTACAGTCCACCCAAACGTGTCGATGAGACAGAACGTAATCGTGTGCGTGCCTCGAGACAGACGAAATTTAACGACAAACGAAATTAAGTGATTGTCTCCCTGTCCATTCGAATCATAAATATGAAGTAGCAAAATGTGAAAGAATACCTTATATTCATTGTTACACATAAGAATATTAATCCTACGTTATAAAATACGAATATCAAGTATAGGTACTTACAAATGTTTCAGAATCTTCTATTCCTCCGTCGGATCAAGTGGACACTGCTATCTCCGCGAATACGTTTTATTAATGATGAAGCACAAAACACCACACTTCTACAAATCACTGAATACATACTACGCAACACACTTTCCGAAATCGTGACAGCGAGCGGGAAGAAGTTACTCCGACCACGATCAAAATAGTTCTGCGGTTTGTCACCTGTAAATGACGTTATAGCAAGCAAAAAACACATGCGAATCGGCTCGGAACCGTCCGATTATTTTACAACCACTGCGCTCCGACAACTTCGACCCCGACAAATGGACAACACGTATAATCTTTATAAACACGTCATCGATGACCGAAAATAATACCAAAAGAAATTTCTTTGACACTTTCTCCACTTCTCTACCTAAAGTTCTTCCGACACACCCCCGTACAATTAACGGGCGCTATATTTCCCCACCTAAATTCACCCTTAATCATTCACAAAAAAACCGAGGTGACAACCGCAGTACTATTTTGACCGCGGTCGGAGTATTTTCTTCTCGTTCGCTGTCACGATTTCGGAAAGTATGTTGTGTTGTGTCCGGTGATTGTGTAGAAGTGTGGTGTTTTGTGCTTCATCTTTAATAAGACGTATTCGCGAAAATGGCAGTGTCGACTGTAACAGTAGGCTTTTGTCTACAGGGTGTCCCAAAATTCCTGAACATCCTGGAATGAGAGGTTCCTGAGACCATTTGAAGCGACATTTTCCTTTGCAAAAATGTTATCCGCGGCTTTGTTTAGGAGTTATTAACGAAAAACACGGACCAATCAGAGCGCGACATAGACGCGAGTTGCCATAGTCGGCCCGGCACGCCAACTGTCTATTGGCCGACTGCGCCAACTCGCGTCTAAGTCGCGCTCTGATTGGTCCGTGTTTTTCGTTAATAACTCCTAAACAAAGCCGCGGATAACATTTTTGCAAAGGAAAATGACGCTTAAAATGGTCTCAGGAACCACCCCTTTCGGGAAGTTCACGAATTTTGGGACACCCTGTATATGTATAACTCCACACAATCAAATGCAAAAACTTTAACAGCATATATCTCAATAACTATTTGTTTGCGACATGTGGCTCCTTTTAAACTTTTTCTCCTCTCGATGAGTATTGATGCAAAAACAAACTTTAACAACAATTTTCTTTGTTACAAACAATTTTGCGGCACGTTTCCTTTACAAATGACCACCGATCGAGAGGTTCACCCTTACGATGGATGACCATTACTTTTTATACACCCTGTACTTAGTCGTAGACGAATAAGAAATGAGTGTCTTCTTTTTTAAAAAATATTATAGGTTCAGGCATCTGCGTGGAAATTGACAAATATTTTTCGCGGTGCAAATCACCACGGATGTATAAATTGGAGTCTTCTCTTTGCGAACTAACAAGGGAAGGACCCCAAGTGTCTTACTTCGATTTTGATCATTTTTTGTGAAATGATGGTATATGGATCCCAAATTATCTATGCAAAATATTAGGTGTTGTTACTCAACAGTTCTAAAGATATAAACAATTAAAGTTTCATACCTTGTTGGTATACCATGATTTGAGCTGTAATTTTCGAAGAATTAATTGTTTATATTATCTTTAAAACTATTGAGTAACTACACCATCATCTCACAAAAAATTATCAAAATCGAAGTCGAACACTTGGGGGACCCTTGTAAGTGAAATTGTATGTATGATTTTTCGTTGTCGTGTTGGTACACTTCAACTGAAAAGTGTGCCGAACAATTTCGCTTGAGTTTGTACAATTTAATTATAATATTTATCCAAGCTTCCTAAAGGCATCTTTCAAGAAAAAAAACCAAGTGATTTTTATTCGCGAAATTACAAAAAATTGAAGTTCAAACTAGAGTTCGCACAAAGATCCTCCATTACCGTTTCCGCCTGCATCGTTATTAAGAAGAAACAATTCTCAACTGAAAGCCCATAATTTCGCGTCGCAGCATATAAATGTATTTAGCCAACTGCGGCGAACATTTGCGCTATGTAAATTCGAGAGCACCGCAGTAAAGTCCAGTATGTAATGTATTCTCACACAATTGTGTACAGAACCCGAAGTAGAATGACAACTATACTTCAAAATGGTCCCGCATTCGCCTGCTGCGTCACGCGAAGGGTTAACACGAACAGTTGGGGAAGTGATAAACATTCTGTACATCCAGCTGTAGTGTTCGATCGAAGCCGCCCGTATCTAATTAAAAAGCTCGTGGGAGGGGTAAGGACTATCTCGGTGAGAAATTCGCGCGTCCCGCCCGGTCGTGGTCGCGGAACGAGCAGCAAGAATTTTCGCGAGACATCGACATCGCGCGTTCGATTGCAAAATAAACGAAACCGCGTACACACGCGATCGTCGTCGTCGGGAATATTCGCTGGATCGCCGCCCGCGCCGCGCCGCGAAATGAACGATTACTAAATTACAACGCACCCTTAGATACGATCAGCGAGCCATAATTGCAGGACTATTCATACATTATTGGCTCGTATATTATTTGACGCGATTCAATAACTCCGGACCGGGACGGCCGATGCTATCTCTCCGTCGTTAAGCCGCATTCGCAATATCGATCGGACCTGATTAATGGCCGCGTTTAAGCCCGACATTTTTCCCGGGCGATTATTAACGTTAAAATTGAATGAGTGTGTGCGGGGACCGCGTCGTCGCTCGCGCGAAAACCAGGGACGTCTTCCTTCCTTCCTTTCGGGAGGAGGATGCATCTTCGAATGTGTATTAAACGTGCGCGATACAAGAACAACTGGGAACGCCTCGCCACGCAACCATAAGCCGTAATTCATCGTATCGCTCCACGCCGCAAATGAAAAAGTCCCGCTACGAAGCGCTCGTCGGTTCGTGTTCACATTGTATGCGTTTTCATTGGTCAAATTGGTATGAAATTGTTCCCACGGAACATTTTACGTTTCCTTATTTTTGTAGATTTTCTAGCTGATGATGAGGGTGACAATTTTTGTGACCTGTGCGTACTTGATATTCATCTTTTGACATTTTCATTTCATCCTGAAATTAGTATAAATTTGTCATTTTTTACATTTCCACATTTTTGTAGATTTTACTAGCTGACGACGAGAATGACAATTTTTTTGATTCCTGCGTACTTGCATTCATCTTTTGACATTTCCATTTCATTCTGAAATTAGTATGAAATTGTCATTTTTTACATTTCCACATTTTTGTAGATTTTACTAGCTGACGACGAGAATGACAATTTTTTTGATTCCTGCGTACTTGCATTCATCTTTTGACATTTCCATTTCATCCTGAAATTAGTATGAAATTGTCATTTTTTACATTTCCACATTTTTGTAGATTTTACTAGCTGACGATGACAGTAACAATTTTTGTGACCTGTGCGTACTTGATATTCATCTTTTGGCATTTTCATTTCATCCTGAAATTAGTATGAATTTGTTATTTTTTACATTTCCACATTTTTGTAGATTTTACTAGCTAACGACGAGAATGACAATTTTTTTGATTCCTGCGTTCTTGCATTCATCTTTTGACATTTCCATTTCATCCTGAAATTAGTATGAAATTGTCATTTTTTACATTTCCACATTTTTGTAGATTTTACTAGCTGACGATGACAGTAACAATTTTTGTGACCTGTGCGTACTTGATTTTCATTTTTTGACATTTTCATTTCATCCTGAAATTAGTATGAATTTGTTATTTTTTACATTTCCACATTTTTGTAGATTTTACTAGCTGACGACGAGAATGACAATTTTTTTGATTCCTGCGTACTTGTATTCATCTTTTGACATTTCCATTTCATCCTGAAATTAGTATGAAATTGTCATTTTTTACATTTCCACATTTTTGTAGATTTTACTAGCTGACGATGACAGTAACAATTTTTGTGACCTGTGCGTACTTGATTTTCATTTTTTGACATTTTCATTTCATCCTGAAATTAGTATGAATTTGTTATTTTTTACATTTCCACATTTTTGTAGATTTTACTAGCTGACGACGAGAATGACAATTTTTTTGATTCCTGCGTACTTGTATTCATCTTTTGACATTTCCATTTCATCCTGAAATTAGTATGAAATTGTCATTTTTTACATTTCCACATTTTTGTAGATTTTACTAGCTGACGATGACAGTAACAATTTTTGTGACCTGTGCGTACTTGATTTTCATTTTTTGACATTTTCATTTCATCCTGAAATTAGTATGAATTTGTTATTTTTTACATTTCCACATTTTTGTAGATTTTACTAGCTGACGACGAGAATGACAATTTTTTTGATTCCTGCGTACTTGTATTCATCTTTTGACATTTCCATTTCATCCTGAAATTAGTATGAAATAGTCATTTTTTACATTTCCACATTTTTGTAGATTTTACTAGCTGACGATGACAGTAACAATTTTTGTGACCTGTGCGTACTTGATATTCATTTTTTGACATTTTCATTTCATCCTGAAATTAGTATGAATTTGTTATTTTTTACATTTCCACATTTTTGTAGATTTTACTAGCTGACGACGAGAATGACAATTTTTTTGATTCCTGCGTACTTGCATTCATCTTTTGACATTTTCATTTCATCCTGAAATTAGTATGAAATTGTCATTTTTTACATTTCCACATTTTTGTAGATTTTACTAGCTGACGATGACAATGACAATTTTTTTGATACCTGCGTACTTGCATTCGTCTTTCGACTGTCTCAAACCATTAAAACTGCACCTTACAATTGTATGAATTTCCATTCTAAAATATTTTTTACATTTTACATACATTTGTGCATAATTTCATTCATCTTTTGACTGTTTCAAACCATTAAAACTTCACCTTACGAGTGTATAAATTTCCATTCTAAATCATTTTTTACATTTTACATACATTTGTGCATAATTCCATTCATCTTTTGACAGGACCATCGAACGTGTAGTACTTCAGCAATCCCTCCCGAACCGGTACAAGTCGGGCCTACGCCGGAAACTGAATAATCGCGAAAGAGGTAGGAACACCGGCCAGCCGGTACGGCATCGACGCACGAAAATAATGTATTTCACACGCGTCGGTTCGCGTGGGTACGGCCAGAAATATATGAACAATCCGCGGCGATGTACCTGCGCTCACGGGGCGACTACCTGCTGCTAATTTACAGCGAAGCTTGTGGATAACTTCCGTCGTTATTCTCCAGAGCCTGGCGAATTTCCCGCGCGTCGTCTCCAAGCCGAATCCCGTAACGGGGTGCTCGATTAGCCTGAAATACCTGGCCTCACGAACGAGAGAGGCCCCGTTGTTGCGTAGGACGATTCCGATCTGCATAAGAGCGAAACACACCGGAGCATATCTACCTGCCGTCTGTTTCAACCGAATGCCGAGGAACAGCCGACCACCTTGACGATCCTCCGAGAAACTTTCCAGAACGGCCCCGGGAGAACCTCGAATCCGTGGAACGTCTCCACTTGAAGCTCCCAATTAGCGCCCTAAAAGGTTCGCGCGCGAGACTTAAATTCGGTAATCGAATTGCCCCGATGGTACCGTGAAGTTAACGAACTTATCGTTCCAGGACCGGCGGAATGGACGACAACGAGCAAGCATCCGAGAGGAAGAACGAATCCGACGTCGACAGCGACCCGTGCGAAGTAAATTACCGAAAGCTTCTTTTTAGGGCTTCATTCGACCACGCGATTGCACACTCTCCGATAATTACTGCCGGTTTTTCGGTTGTACCAGCCTGCCCTCTCTCTTCTTTCGGTCCGGTCGCTTTCTTTTATTTTTGTTTAATACCGATTATGTCATTCTGCGAGCAGAAAGAATTTTGCTTCACATCTGCGAAAGGTGAAATAGAAAGAAACGATAATGAATTAGTAGAAAATGCAGGAGCTGAGGTAAAGGCACCAGTAGTTTTCAGGGAAACGTGAAAAATAATGTTTCTCTATAAGGATAAAGGCATTTACAGAGTAAATATTATATTTGATGGATGCAAGGGCTTCGGGGTGGTTCGTTTGCATAGTTCGTAGAGAGAGGCCCCTGCGACGTTGCCCCGCAGTGGAGGGGATATCCTTTTTGCATATCCAACGTGTAACACCTTCTTGCGTCCATAGAATGTTTACTGTACCATTATTCACGCAGAGAATTTTTCTCAACTGGTCAACTATTGGTGCTTTCAGTGTTGGGCAAATTTTATTTTGAATAATAAATAATTAAATAATAAATAAACATGTGATTTTAATTGCAAATAATAACTAAACTTTTTATTTAAATAAATTATTATTTCTTATTTACAAATAAAAGATTAGTTATTATTTGGATTAAGGTGGAAATCGAATAAATAGTTTTTGGTCTTCTCTTATTTCTTGTATTTTGTATACACAATGTACACGTGCGCGTTTTTTGTTTGCTATAGCAAACTTTTCAGATATTCCGCTGCCTATAAAAAATACTAGCTGCCTACAATAAAATTGTATTTGTAAATAATAATCAACTTTATGATTCTAAATAATTCATTGAGACTTGCTTAAATAAGAAATAACTTGTTATTTAAATTTTTATTTAGATAATTATTTATTTAAATAAATTTATTTATTACCCAACACTGGGTGCTTTTACCTTAACTCATTTCTTTTCTTAATCATTCTAATGGAACGCAGGTTACAATAGTGTTCTTAAACGGTTTAAATATCGTCGCTATTTTGTATTTCATCTACTAAAATGTTGATAGAAAACAGTGGATTGTGAATCATAATTTACGTACCAGAAAAAACACACTGATCTAGCATTACGCAGTGCTAAAAGACTGAAAACAAATTTGATAAGTCTTTGAATTAACTAGCACGTAAGATAGTCGAAATTTCGCGGGTACACTGTTACTCAGAATATTCGTTGACGATTCAGGATGAGAAACCGCCGATCGCGACCACCACGAAGAACGCCTTGATAACGACTCAGCTGGGCCCGTGCGACGTCTATCCGCATCGCGTCAAAGTCTCGATCGTGGGCATAGGGAAGATCGGAATGGCTTGCGCCGTCGCGATCCTGATGAAAGTTAGTATAGCCGCGAGTAGCAGCCAGGTAGGAAGATCGCAACGCTCGATCAACCGTTTGATTCCTCGTGATCTTCAGAGGTTGGCGAGCGAGGTCTGTCTGATCGACCACGACTTGGAAAAGGCTTCCGCCGAGGCCGAAGACATCCGGCACGTTGGTGTCTTTTTGGGAAGTCCCCTGGTAACAGGCACGTCAGGTACTTCATTCACTATATGCATAATTATTAGTAGACTGCGGATCTTACTGTAGATTTATGAAGAAATCTTGGTTGGGTGAAATATAAAACAGTAAAAGATTTAAAAAGTTTAAGAACATTGTTTTTAATGTTGCAAAGTCATTAAGGGATAAAATCAATTTTTGTTTTACTTCTGCTTCCCACAATCAATGCAGACCATTTTTATTTTGCATAAAGATCCGCAGTCTAATTATTAGTATTAAAATCAATCGACGTAATATATGATAAGTAGACAGCGGATCTTTATGCAAGATAAAAATTTTCTACCAGAGTTGCAACAACCTGGAATGAAATAGAAATTTATTTTTTCTCTTAATATTAGATGATTGCATAAATTCGTGGACGATTTTCATAAATGTTGCAAACTATACTGCTCGGCTATTCTTTTCTAACTGTAGAAAAGAATGGTGACTACACATACAGGGTGGTCCACGCAACTTGCACACCTATAATAACTCCCAAAGTATGCGTTGCACGATAAAGTTTTGTATACAGAAGTTGCATGGTCTGAAGGGGTACATTATTTAGTGTATTTATTTTTTCTACAGACGGACGCGTAAAGGACATATGAAGGTCAACTTCATTTTTTGAAATGGAATGAGGTATCTTTTAATACATCAATCGATGCAGCTGGACATTCGTTATAAAAAAGTACTAACCTATGTATGTCGAAAAGTTAGTAGTTCAGGAGATATTTCAATTTAAATAACTCTAAAATACCATTACTGTCGTGCTAAGATGTTACACAAGTAAGTAAACACTAACGACTTAGTATGACAGTAATAGTAAGTAAGTAAGTATAACTTTATTGAATTCCCCTTAGGGTTACAATTCTTTTGACAAATGCCTCTTTTCTTTATATTTTAAACTTACTTCTACCTTATAACTAACTTATAACTATCTTAGTCTACGTCTACGCAGTCATTAAAGAGAGAGAGAGCGAGATTGTTACGCATATAAATGAATGATACAATATTGACAATAATACCGAAATTTGTATCAATATTAAAATTCATATTAATTTTAATATTAGTTTCCAATATTTAATATTTAAATCAGGACCATTATTAACATTATGATTATCGTCCTTCCTTCCCCGGTCGCTCCTCTTCCATTCCCCTCCTTTCATTCACATTCTCTCTCCATTCTTCCACCTTCCTCATCCACTCCTCCCCTATTCCCTCATCATCCAACACCTCACACATCCTCTCCTATGACAGTAATAGTATCTTACAGTTATTTAAATTGAAATATCTCCTGAACTGATATCTACCTTTTCGACATACATAGGTTAGTACTTTTTTATAACGAATGTCCAGCTGCATCGATTGATGTATTAAAAAATACCTCATTCTATTTAAAAAAATGAGGTTGACCTTCACATGTCCTTTACGTGTCCACCTGTAAAAAAAATAAATACACTACATAATATATCCCTTCAGACCATGCAATTTCTGTATACAAAACTTTTTCGTGCAACGCATACTGTAGATGTTATTATAGGTGTGCAAGTTGCGTGGACCACCCTGTATAATTGATTAAGAAAGCCGTATTCTTTAACATTTAACCATTAAATTTTACTAGGTTGAAAAAAATATAACAGTATATTTAAATTCTATAAAAAGGTTTAATAGGTTGAAAATAACATAACAGTATGTTTAAATTCTTCTAATTTGTGTACAATTCTAAATTACACCTACTCACTTTTGTTATAAATGTATAAATTCTGCTAAATTTTGACTTTCACCGCTTTAATAATGATTGGAATGAATTTCACACACCTAAACTTTCCTCGCGCACCCCGACGAAGTTGATTTCCGGTGCAACATACCGGTCAACAAACAACCCGTGAACTCCGGTTAAACTACCGGAACTATAAGGGTCCGTAGGCAAAGTATGGCAGTTCCGTCACGGCCTACTTACCGTGAAAAAGGGACCGGGTGTCCAGAAGCGATGATTCAGGGCCACCGAAACGATTCCTCCCGCGTGTCGACGATCGAGCGATCAAGATCAGCTAGTCCGAAAAATCGTGGATTGATACGTTCGGACTGATGAGCCTGGCGAGCATCGTCCCGATGATCGTTGGGCCCGATCAGGGACCGTTTTAAAGAATGAGCCCGTCGCGTTGCATCGGGCTCGTAAGGAAGGACAGGGATCTCTGACGACGTGCAACGGGTCGGAAAGAACGGTCGCAAAGGGGGGAACGATGAGTTTTGGGTTAGGAGCGAGTTCCGAGATCCGGATCCTTTCTCGAGGCCTCTGGCTGTCCCCTAATCTCGGCGTTCATCTACATCGCCGCGTGCTTACACGCGGGCATCCAGCGTTTCCCCGAGCTTTCCACCGGCAGGCTCGTAAATTTCGTCGCACTCTTATTTATCTCGGCGGTGATCGACTCCGCGAGATACATTTTTTTCTCGGCGTCCACTGTCCCTCTGCGGTCCTTGTCCCCGGCCTTGTAAAATGGCCGCTTGTAAAAGATATGCCACCTTGCTCGGGAATTTCGGAACAAAAGGATGCTTGCCAGACCCTTTCGCGGGCTTGCGACTACAGGCCAGAGTTGCGTTGAATTATAATTATAATTATGTAAGTGGAAATTTATAAAAAGATGAGTTTATCAGTTTTATTTTCATCACATTATTTTAAACTTAATGGATTCGATGTAATTTTGATGGTGTTGTCGGAAATGAACTGTTAAATAATGCTTGTTATTTTTACATTACAGTTAGGAGCCAAATTGATCACACACACTTTAAATTAGAATAACTTTTCTTTGAATCGACTAAACGACTTCAATTGCTCTATAAGGCTAGATGAATTAATTTAG
The DNA here is from genome assembly GCA_933228785.1 of Lasioglossum pauxillum. Taxonomy (NCBI): domain Eukaryota; kingdom Metazoa; phylum Arthropoda; class Insecta; order Hymenoptera; family Halictidae; genus Lasioglossum; species Lasioglossum pauxillum. Next base: position 10,705,151 of record OW121702.1, read on the forward strand.
TAAATGACGGAATTGTGAAAAACAATAGTAAAAATTGATTTTAACGACTTTTTTAGCTGGGCTAATAACGAAAATTTAAAAGATGATGTTGGTCAACTTGTATAAATTATATACGTTCCAAAAATTTAATTGAAATTGGTTAACCGTTATAAATAAGTTATAAACGATCAAATGTGGTAAAAAGGCCAAAAATTTTGAAAAATTGCAATTTTTACCACGTTTGATCGTTTATAACTCGTAAACCAACCAATTTCCAAGTAGACCAAACACAGCATTTAAATTTTCGTTATTCCTCCAGCTAAAAAAGTCGTAAAAATCAATTTTTACTATTCTTTTTCACAATTCGGAGCAAATACATTTTTTCAACATATTTTTTAGACGTCACTTATTAAACTAATTCATCTATCGTTACAGAGAAATTGAAATCGTTTGGTTACTTAGACCACTTTCATAATTATGGGCACGTCAATTTTTTGTTCTCTGTATATTGTGAAAATTAAGTTGTATATCATTCATTGCTTGACTAATTCCAGAGACAACGGTCAAATCGCATTGCAAAGAACCGATTCTCGTCCGATCATCGAAGTTAAACAGTGCTGAGCGTGGTCAGTACTTGGATGGGTGACCGCTTGGGAACACCACGTGCTGTTGTCACTATTTTTTTTAAAATTAAACTCTTCAGTTGATGATTTTATTTTACACAGAGAACGATTGAAGCAGACGATTAAACAACAAAGTATGGTTACGAAGCTCTTAGAAAATTGTTTTGACCATCTCCATCGTCTGAGTCATTAAAAAGTATTCTAATTCTTTGTAACACGCAGAAACGAGAACATTTATCATTTTATTAACAATGTCTTTCGTAGACATCATTCTAACTATTTTTATATTATAAGTTCCCTTCGAAAATTTCTTCGAAACGTCGAACCTGAACATCCTCGATATTGTTTCATAATATAAGGTTTCGAGAATCGAACCTTGTAATTTCGAATAAATTGCCTCTCGCCCTATCCATCATAATTCGAAAAACCGATGTATACGAAATTTCTTTGATTTCCTTTACATCGAAGAACGTGATCGCGCGCGCAGGACACTGTCCGCTAACATGTTAATATTTCACGTTTTTAATACACCGTGATCCTTTATCTTCCGATTAAGCCGGATAATCGCGGTGGGCAGCTCGATTTCGTTTGATTGCGCTTCATCTCGCGCGATGCCGTGAAATTTACGAGTTTTTCGCCCGGCCAATAAATCTGTTCGATGTATCCGATCATCTTTCTCCGCGCGATCCCCGAAAATTGATGTTCGGGGAGAATTATTTGCTCAGATTCCCGCTGGATGCACCGGCCTCGCGCATTATGTTTGTTGTGTAATTTCGTAATTCGTACACTCGTTCCTACGTTTGTAACACTGGCGTCCGTGTAACACCAGGCCTGCACCCCTTTAATCTGAGCCCATCCGAGGTAGCAATTACCGGAACAAGTAGAACAGAGTCGACTTTTTACCGCCTAATTTATCTCGAACATCATCGCTACCCAAGGAGGAGAGTACATAACGAGAGAGAGAGAGAGAGAGAGAGAGAGAGAGAGAGAGAGAGAGAGAGAATCTCGCGGTCGGTGCAGCTGCGCTTGCACGGTTACACGCCGTTTATAAAGGCGTTAACTAAAATCTCCGGTTTTTATTCCACAGAGACTATTTGTGTTAGTCACCTTCATCTGTGTTGGTTAGACTCGACGCGCCCTTATCGTCAAATCTCACCCCGTGAAAGAGAAACACGAAATCCGGTGCTTTGTATTCCATCAGCTCCCGATGATTTCATCGTCCGGGCGAACGGTTGGGTTAGGTGCACCTGATTCATAACAATTTTCCGAGTATCCTTTCCCCGGAGGATGCGGAGCGCATAAATAGTCGCCGAAACCGTTCTCTTCTTCGAACAATTGCACTCGAAGCTGTCTTCAGGACCATTTCTTCTCTCCCAGAATATTTAACATGATTTATTTCCTTTTATACATGTGACAATTACCAGCGGATTTTACGCGTTTATGAAAAAATGAGTAGGTGTAATTTAAAACAGTAAACACATTAAAAGAATTTAGAAATACTGTTACATTATTAGGTGTGCAAATAAGTTCTTTCCCCTTTTTTCCAAGTTCAAGATTTGATTACATAAAATATATTACATTTTATGTATTAAAATCTTGTCTGGTGACTCGCAATCTTTCTGCCAATTCTTCTTGCGTCTGGGACGGATTTTCGTTGAGAAATTCCTCTAATTCACCGTCATCGAACTTTCTCGGTGCACCTGAACAATCGTCGACTTCCAAATTAAAATTTTCGGCTTTAAATCTTTGGTACCACTTTTTCCATGTTCTGTAAGATACAGCGTTCTCTCCCAGTGCCGCAGAAACAATTTCAGTAGCTTCAACAGCTGATCTCCTCAGCTGGAATGCGAAGAGTAAGCAGTGGCGCAAATGATGCTTCTCGCACGAAATATTGCTTGAAATTGTTGCATAGAACTGGAAACTCTTAAAGCGTTCATCATGACCCTTCGTAAAACTGAAAGAACGCACTTTCAGATAGCATCAAAATCGGGAAGTAATTCGAACTCAGTCAGAAGTTAGAATCGTAGAAAAAAAGGGGAAGGAACTTATTTGCACCCCTAATATTTTCAATCCATTAAACATGTTAAGAGAGAAAATAAATTTCTATTTCTAGTTTGGTGGAAAATTAAGTACATTTTTATTTTGTATAGAGATCCACTGTCTAATTATCACTGTTCTATATACAGGGTGTCCCAAAATTCCTGAACATCCCGGAAATGAGAGGTTCCTGAGACCATTTGAAGCGACATTTTCCTTTGCAAAAATATTATCCACGGCTTTGTTTAGGAGTTATTAACGAAAAACACGGACCAATCAGAGCGCGACCTAGACGCGAGTTGGCACAGTCGGCCCAGCGCGCCAACTGTCGATTGGCCGACTATGTCAACTCGCGTCTAGGTCGCGCTGTGATTGGTCCGTGTTTTTCGTTAATAACTCCTAAACAAAGCCGTGAATAACATTTTTGCAAAGGAAAATGTCGCTTCAAATGGTCTCAGGAACCTCCCATTTCGGGGATTTTCACGAATTTTGGGACATCCTATATATAAAGAATTAATCTATGATTAGACTCTTATGAAGAGTAATCTATGATTTTATTATGAAAGAAATTAGTATGGTGAAAGAGTCGGCAGTGGTGATAATCAGCGCATGCGAACCAGCACCCGGTGAGGAGCCAAACGTGAAGCACAATTTCAAGACGTTCAAGGCGCTGATACCAGGCATAGCAAAGTTCGCCTGCAAGTCTGTGATATTGGTTATGACACAGCCGACAGATGTGATGTCCTACATCGCTTGGAAACTTTCGGGTTTCCCATCGAATCGTGTTCTGGGTACGGGAACACTGATCGACTGTGCCAGGTTCCAAGATTTCGTCAGTCGGAGGCTGAACGTCGCAAGAAGTGCTGTTAACTGCATGGCGATTGGGGCTCAAGGAGATATGGCAGGTATGCTGTGTTTCTGCCATGGTCATGAGCACTCTGCGGATTTTATGCATTTATGACAAAAATGAGTAAGTGTAATTCAAAACAGAGAAAAGATTTAAAAAGTTTAACAATGCCGATATAAAATATGTATAAAAATCATTAATGAGTAAAATTAATTTTTACTTAGCTCGTATAGCTTGCAATTGATGTATAAAAACTTTATTTTACATAAAGATCCGCAGTCTAGTCGTGAGCAATACATCATCGGATCAAGTTTATTTTGATGAAGTCGTCTTTAAAGTTTCCTTGAAAATGCCAAAGGAATTTTAAGTTGACAATGAAGCCCATTTTCCGTTAACTCGAAAAGGTTCTAACTTGCAATTGATGTATAAAAACTTTATTTTACATAAAGATCCGCAGTCTAGTCATGAGCAATACATCATTGGATCAAGTTTATTTTGATGAAGTCGTCTTTAAAGTTTCCTTAAAAATGCCAAAGGAATTTTAAATAAACTTATTTATATCGATCGTATTCTTGTTAATAACAATAATTAATGATATCGAACCGTAGCGTCGATATCATTAATTATTGTTATTAAAAGGAATTTTAAGTTGACAATGAAGCCCATTTTCCGTTAACTCGAAAAGGTTCTAGCTTGCAATTGATGTATAAAAACTTTATTTTACATAAAGATCCGCAGTCTAGTCATGAGCAATACATCATTGGATCAAGTTTATTTTGATGAAGTCGTCTTTAAAGTTTCCTTAAAAATGCCAAAGGAATTTTAAGTTGACAATGAAGCCCATTTTCCGTTAACTCGAAAATATTCAGATGCTATTTTTCACAGAGATAGCCAATCATTCATGCGAATAATCGACAAAGTAGAACTATTGTGGACAATATTAAAATTACAGTGAATCTCGTTGATCTTATTAAAGATTCTTTAAAGATTCTCTTGTTAAAGATTTTTTAAAGATTTTCTTATTAAAGATTCTTTAAAGATTCTCTTATTAAAGATTCTTTAAAGATTCTCTTATTAAAGATTCTCTGATTAAAGATTCTTTAAAGATTCTCTTATTAAAGATTCTTTAAAGATGCTCTTATTAAAGATTCTTTAAAGATTCTTTAAAGATTCTCTTATTAAAGATTCTTTAAAGATTCTCTTATTAAAGATTGTTCCCCTCGTGTTTATATTCGTCAACGACCAGAGAGCAACAGGAAATGATTATTTTGTAGTTCCCGTATGGTCGAGTATCCACGTAGGGGGTATGAAGCTCCGTGACATAAACCCCAGGATTGGGGAGCCAGATGACCCCGAAAAGTGGTACGAAATCAGCGAGGCTGTAAAAAACAGGTTTGTAATCTTGTCCTGTGCAGTACACTTGAGTATCTTAAGTATGTCTTGCAGTCAACATTGCAAAGGCTCTCGTATGCGCGTAGTATTTCTTTCAAACAACCGTAGTTCACCAACCACACCTTTATCCGAAAGTCTCAACCGCCAGATTTTCGCTCCAACAATCATCTACAATTGGTGCTAAATGTACGATAATTGATTAACGGAATTGGTCGCGTTCCAGTGGCAAGCAACTCGACGAAAGGAAGGGGTTGAACTGTTGGGGACATGCGCTGTGCACTGCAGAAATCGTCGACGCCATTGTCAGGAACACTAAAGTTGTCCTGCCAGCGTCGACACACATACACGTAAGACTATATCTATCAAAACTTATTTCTTGAAAAAATTCAAGGTCTTTTCGTGGTCATTGCAAAGTCAAACGAACAGCAGCATCGCACTTGTCCTTCGAAACCCAACAACATTCGTCCGAAACTTTATTCATGCCGTTTAGATTTTTCGATAGGATTACACGTTTCCAGGTAAATCGCAGACACTGTGTGCAGTGCAAAAGGACAGCGATGCTGTTCGAAGGGCTCGGTACCAATCACTCGCGATGAAAGGTGCATTGCCGATGCGGTCGGCGAGCGCGCCGATTTCCGCTTGCGTTTAATCGATGTTTGTGCGCAGAGCTGTACCCACGGGACGGACAAGGACGTGTACATGTCGGTGCCGTGTGTGATCGGCCGGGAAGGTGTGTATTGCACTGTTAGACAGAAGCTGTCCGAGCAGGAGAAGGCCGCGGTGCAGACGTGCGCCGACAGCATCCGAGGCGTACTACGGGAATGCGGGATTCTGCAGGTGTCGCAAAACGATACCGAGGAGTGAACCACAACGATAGAACCAGAGGAGGGAGGAGAGGGATGGAGAGAGGAGAGGAGAGCCGAAGAAGTACTACCGGAAATTGCGGCCGCCGGAGATGGAGGGAGAGGAAGCAGCATTTTAGAAAGGCGTCTTCATCAATAACAAGCCGCGCACCTGGCGACCGGTTCCCCGCGCCGAGCCTTCGATCGCCGTAATAAATGACACCTCGGAATCGACTTCCTAGAAAACTATCGCGAATCACTGTCCGTCCATTCCGCGTCATATTATGCGCCGTTCCCAGCCCCGGCTCATAGATCTTCGACGTGTGCGATAATGCGCCGCACTGTCCCGCCATGTTTCTCGAATCAGCGCGCAGCGGGCCCCGCGAAAATTAGAGGGTAATCGATGCGAGCTCAATTACCACTTTCTTTCCGTTGTTGCGCATGTGAAACAGGCTTTTATTATAAAAAATGCTAGAGTATCAAATTCGACGGAGTTTACTACGATTTCTACTTATTTTGGATCTAGAAATGCCATTGCCAATGAAAATAGGATCTTATTTGGTCCCACTTTCTTAAAATTTGCCTACAAAACTTGAAAATTGCGTAAACGTTCGCAGTCTATTTCTCAAATACGAAAAATTTTGGATGATACAGCAATTTTTAATGGCGCGATTTCGCGAATGAAAGCATTTGTGCATGAAATGACTAACAGCAATGCGCAATTTCCTGGTTCACGATACAGACACAACAGAACAAGATGGCGGATAAAAATAAAATGGGACTGAACAAAGTCGATACGTAAGTTTACAGTCGCGTGGAGCTATTTACTTTTATCATTGCCATTATTCAATTGATTAATTTAATGACTGACGAAATGTAAGTATGAGCTTCCACTTATACGTATCCCTTGTATGTATTTTTATATTGTATTTGTGAAATCTCGATGTATGTATAAAAGTGCAAGTCGTGATTAATGTAGCATTATTAAGAAATACATGTTTGCTAATCTCAATAAAAACGTTTAACCCTCGGACGGCAAAAATTGGGTCCGTTTTCACCGAGAATTACGAACGTTCCACTAAAATCATAGATTTCAGCAGATTGACTTTGTCCTTCCACCAATTTGTAGTGGGATTCGCAATCAGCTACCGCCATCGCCATCGTCCCCACCCTAATTAGGTAATCGGTTCGATTACTTTATTTAATGCTTAACCCGAGACCAGGCATTCCCCTAATTACATACTTTGTAGCCAAATTTGCTTGATAATGACACGTCTCGGAAGAAGTTAAGCAGATAGGTGATGGCAAATTGCCGGCAATTTAATGTTTGTAGCTAGATCGGTGTAGCAAGAAAGCGGATCCTAAGCGATCATAGCGAAAGCTCTCCCCACATAACCGGAAATTGAAATTCGTGTTCGCGTTCGGCTACGATCTGTGCCACCTGCGCGATTTCGACAGCTGCGGGCCGATTCCACGTGGTCGATCGAATTATGCAAGATAAAAGCGCTATAGTTTCATTATAGTGTTCACGGCAGTTACCAATACGGTAATGTGCAACCTTTCGTTGCGCGACAGTTCGTTAAATTCAATTCGACAGTCGCTTTCGTGCCGGAGCAATGAAAAAAATATCCGAACAGCAATGAACCCCTTAGTCAGATCGGATAATAGAGATGATAAGGATAATTTTGTGAATAAAATTCGAAGTGTCCATCGTTTCTGAGGGGATGTTAGGTGTACAAATTAGTTTGTGGGCCCTCTCTTCTTCAATTTGTTGATTATTTACTAACAATAAAAATACTACTGTCGATAATAATCTCCACCCCTTCATTTATACTTTGATAGAAATAATTACGCAACCTCGTGGAAGGATTTGGTGGATAAAAGATTTCGATGTATAATGTTACACTAATTGATTCTAAGGTCCGCGAATTCATTCGTACACCTAATACATGATAACGAAAGCGAACACCCTGTGTATCTCCACTCGCAGATAATTTCAAACGTTGGAGCTGATGATGTTCGAACCTTTGCTTTGGTTATTCGATTTGATGGAGTCCAAATTCGCGAAGTAGCATAGGAAATATCAAACAGTTTCGTTCGAGATTCCGGTTCCCTCAGTTCCTCGGGATGTGCCGGCTCGATTCTGGAGATTCGAGTCGTTGACGATGTCTCTGGTGAAAAAGAAGGTCGACAATGCCGGGAACACCGCAAAGTTTTTGCTGACTAAACAAGCGGAGGATTTCACGGACTGCCATCGTGTGAAAATCGTAATCGTCGGCAGCGGTTATACCGGCGTTGCTGTCGGAATTGCTATCCTCTTCAAGGTTCGTAGAGAATGTCCGTTCTGTCCCTAACCTCTTCTCTGATCGTGAATCCGACTCGCGGGACAGAGTATTCTAATCTTGAACACTCTTGGAAATCTTTCAAAATCAAATTACAATTGTTCTTTACATCTTACCAACTTAGATCGCCAAGTAATAATCTATTAAACTAACAAATTGGAGGTTGATGCTAGGCTGTGGATCTCTGTGCAATTAAAACTTCGAATATATCGAGTTTCACTGTGATTTCTAGTTCACTGGAGTTAGCAATGTGAATCTGTATAAAACCCTAGAGCAGTGATGGCGAACCTTATTCAAGAGTGAGTCAATTATTTTTACTTCTTTTTTAAATACTAGCCTGTTGGTCATAAGTCAGTGGCGTCAATTGGAAAGGGAATGGGGGGAGGGGAAGGGTGCCAATTATTTGGAAACATCAAACATTTTGTTAAAAGATACAGTTGACAGTTGAATCTTTTCGAGTCTCACTTTTGAAATAATCAAAAAAAGGTTTTAGTTTCCTTTTGATTTCTAAATTTAACTTTTGCAGGTCAATATTACAATAAACGCGTGGGTCACTTACAAAGCCTCCGTGGGTCAGTATTTGACCCACGTGTCATAGGTTCGCCACCATTGCCCTAGAGTCTACACATTGTAATCCAGCGCTCGGATTTACTTACTCGCGACGGCCGAGTTTCGAAGGTTACGCCCCCTCGACCCGGCCGCGCGTCTCGCTCCCCGTGGAGGCCGTAGTTCTCCTAAGCGCCACGAATAGCGAGTAGCGTGGCCGGATCGAGGGGGCGTAGCCTTCAAAACTCGGCCGTCGCGAGTAAGTAAATCCGAGCGCTGTTATAATCCAACACTGTTGCTTGTTATTCTTAGATAGGATTTTAGGTCTGCAAATTTTACGTCCTAAAAAGACGGCTTTTTAGGACGTCGTTTGAGCGTCTTAAACAATATGTCTTAAAGAAGTACCGTTTTGTAACACAAAATGTTCAGGAGACGTTCGGAAGACATTTGACATCTGACTGTCCAACAACGGACGTCTTTGCGCTATCTGGGACATTAAACTTTGAACTACTATGCACTATCCAGCTTTGTTATACAAGTTTGAACTAATCAAATCAGGATTGATGTCTAAGATCCTTCTGAGATATGAAAATTGTTTACCAAACATTGATGAGCTGAGCACGTGACAGACACGTATCCAAAGGGGATCGTCACCTCGTGGATTTTTCGAGGGTCTCTAAAATTATGCTCGACAGAGGATTAGAAAAAGAATGTTCGCACGTGTGTGCTCCCAGAGGCTCCAGTCTGCTGGTTGTGTGTGTTGGATGAAAAAAAGCTATTATGCAAATGATCCACGAAAGACCAGAAGAGGGAATTCGGCTACAGGGACAGGCAAAGGATCAGGACATAAAAGGAAGAGGAAGGGCGGAGGGGACAGGAGTGTAGAAGAGGAACGTGCTTCTTTTCCCTCGTTATCGGATCGTAACGCGAGCATTTACACGTAGGACGCCCCCGCAGGATCGTCCGGGGACAGATTTATGTTAGTCACCGAGAAGGAAAGCTGAAATCCATACCCGTCCACAGGGACACCCTTATCGCGCTCGCTCATCCGAGCTTTGATTTTTTCGTGCGTGCGTGCGACCCAGCTTCCTTCAGGAAGTAGCAATCCAAACCCGCAGATTTCTGTTAAAATCTTCCAGCTTCCTCATTCCTTCCAGTCGGAACGTCATCAAACTTTTTGGTTGATCGCAACTCTTATATTGGTTAAACATTCACTCAGAGGAACAACAATTTTTTACTTTTCTGAACGTAATATTACGTCGTTCGGAATGTAATTTTCTAAAAGGAAAATGAAAGCCGATTTTTACCATTTAGAATAAGTTTTATAAAGATAATTGGACCGTTTATTTTGAAAGTGATGTAAGTCCATTTTCTCTTGTTTTTTTATTTTTTTAAAATTTTATTTACATTAAATTAAGCATGAATTACGTGATATCTCATTTTTTTCAAAAATGGACTTACACCACTTTCAAAATAAACGGTCCAATTAATAGAGATTAAAGATTCCATGCTCGTAGAATTTCTGCTTTTTATTAGCAAAAAATCGAGTTATATGACTTTGTACAACGGCAGCGTTCTAACCTCTCAAACGCGCTTGAAACCGAGCAACTTAACTCGCGTATAACTTTCAAATGATTAAACTCCAAAGCTTGTATAAATTCTTGAATTGTCCGAAGACTGTAATATGACAATGTCCTCATCGTGACAAAGAGGAAATATAATAGCGTTTCACCTCGGAGCGTGACGGATCAAACTCATTCACTGCCCATCAATTGTGTAAGCGGTGCGTCTAAACAAGTTTCCACTTCAATAAAGTTTGGGAGAGCCTGAAGAGTATTGAAGAAGTGTTGAGTCGCCGTCGAGGAGTCATCGAACTCATTAAACGACCCTAAACCGTCCGGCGGAGCCAATAAGCGGGATAGATGACCTGGAACCGCAGTCGTGAACGAAGAAGACAGTCGAGGAAGAACAAGGAAAAGGAGGTGAGAAGGAAAAGGAAGAAGAGGTAGTGAACCATGCGGTTTGCTCTCCTCGTCCCGGCAGTTGGCAGATCGCATCAACGAGATGATCGCGAGGCAGCGTTCCAGTACCATCTCCAAAGGCTCCACTGTCCACCTTGCGGAGAGACCTACTACGCCCAGGTTCCTCTCTCGGTAGTACTTGCATAAGACGTTCATCTTCTTCTTGTTCTCGTCGTTCCTCGACCCGTTGTAACATGTCATGTCCGTCGGCCCGTATTAAATCGTACAAACCATCTCTCGCAGGTCGGCACTGACGATGAAGGGTCTTCCGTCCACCGCTTCCTGCTCCAAATCTCGTCCCGAGATAGCCCACTTTATTTTTCAGTTCTCTTTCTGCTTCTCTCATTTAACGCGCGCCTCTGCCCCTTGCAATTTTCTGCCGACAAATCAGCACAATTTCGTGTTCGAGATATGGCGGTTCGAAGACAAGCAACCTGCGATCTCTCGACTCGCGTGTGTACTTCACGAAAAATATCGGTATGGTTCTTTTTATTTCAATTTACAAAATGAGAAAGTCAAATTAGGGCTGGGCAGTGAAATAAAGGACTCGTGGTCAGCATAGCTATCGTAGGAAATAAGAATAGGAATCTATCGTATAGGGTTGCTATTTTGTATCTCCAAAAGACGAACGTAGAGAAGGACAGCGCGTGTAAAGAGAGTGCCGGCGATGGCAACTGTCCGCGTCTCTTTCTTTCCAATACGCTGTCCTCCCTTGCGCCCGAAACGTTTATCGTTGATTAAACCACTAACCACAGTTGAAATTACATCGTGTTTGGTACCATTTTGCATTAGAAAAATGCCACGAATATGTTGGCGAAAGTTCCATAAAAAAATAATGAAAAATAAAGAAGATTAAATATTGGTGTTACATTGTGATGACGCACGGGCGTTTGAACTGTGCAGGCGACAGCGACTTTCCGCGTCGCGTTAGTAGTGGTTCACACCGATATACCGAGCCGAGATCAGATTACTAAGTTGGGGGGAGGGGATGTTCTTGGTCGCATCTATCGTATAGAAATTGTTGCGCCTATAGAGGATTTACCGTATCAGCAACAATTTTATACCGAAAAGTTAAAACATTCTACATGTACAGACATAATTGGACTGTGGATGTTTATGCAAAATAAAAATTGTCTACATAAATTGTACAACGCGGTGAAACGTTCTAAACTTTACCGTACGTAGTCTCTCACAGCTAATTGCACCGTTGCGCCACCGAACAGGTTCCGAGCGCGCAAAAAGACATCCAATCCCGTTCGACTCGCTCGACTAATTGCTTCCCTCGTGTCGAGCAAGTGTACAGAACACAATATCTTGCGGGTGGATTGAGACACTTATAGAATATCAAAGACAGTCCACCGAGGGAATAATAAAACGCGCGACAGATCGAGTGTCGCTTAGCCTCGGTGTCCTGTGATCGTCTGCGGCTCTGCGAGGCGGAAAGGACGGGGCTAACCGAGGGTGAAACGCGGCTAGGTAACTAGAACCGCATGGGAGACGGCTAGGATCTGCGTGGAACACCGTCGCGTAGTGGTCGAAATCTGGTTCCTGGTTCGGACACAACTATTCCATCCAACTGGACGCATACTACACCCCGTAGCAGAATGATACGGATTTTAGAGAAAACATTCACAATTTAGAAGTATAAAACATTACTTTATGTAGTTAAAACTGATGGGAAATGAAAAGGGGCTTATTAAAGAATGAAAAACAACAAAATAACATAAGCTTCCATTTATTATAACAAAGAAACGAGAAAATGTTACACGGAAAAAATTTCCGAGTAATAGAACAGCTGGAAGAAAGTTTCCGATTCGATTTACACTGTCCAACACCAAAATTGTTCAACAATTACTGTTGGATTATTTTTATAGAGTTTTTTTCGCTGATTCCGAATCTGCTCTGAATTTTTCCCCTAGACGCACAATTTTGAGAAACTTGATTTTGAAAAGAAAACATATTTTTCAACTTTAAACAAATATTGTGATGTTATTATAAAAGATATTGGATTGTTCTTTGCAGCAAAAGATTCTGTAGACTTTCCCGAATACAATGATATCCAATATTAATACATTATGAATGTTTAAACATATTTAAACACTCGTTAAAGGTAGAGAGACACCACTTTCGCACCAATCGTTGAGGATATCTCTCAGTTTATCTTAAAAAATAAGGATCCAGCGTAAAATCGAACTATATCACGCGATAAAGCAGACTTTCATCTTGAGACACCACCCTTTGCGACGACGAAGTTTGCAACGTCGACGTTTTTGGAACCAAAAAGCAAAATATCTTCGCCCGACATGAGTTGCCGCCAGTGACGACGCGGCGAGCGACCATTCTAGTGGTGAGCGTTTCTTTGTTATAATAAATGGAAGCTTATGTTATTTTGTTGTTTTTCATTCTTCAATAAGCTCCTTTTCATTTCCCATCAGTTTTAACTCCATAAAGTAATATTTTATACTTCTAAATTGTGAATGTTTTCTCCAAAATCCGTATCAGAGCCTCCGATCGGAAAAATTCTGCCACGGGTTGTATAATGATGCTCTTAAATAAGAGCCACCCTCTTGTCAAAAATTTCTATCAAAAGGCTATAGCCGGGTTTGATAGTGAAATTCGCCCCCGGCGGGATTTTAATCGTGCTTGGACCATTCGATAGCCTACCCAAAAAAACCCCTCTCTGCCAAGTTTCAGCCCCCTATCTCATCTGTAAGGGTAGTTATTGAGAAAAAACGAAAAATCAGTTTTTGGCCCATTTTCCCTATTTATTGACAATTAAAAATTCTAAAAAAAATCTGACACATTTCGGATACCGAGCCACATATTAGGTATCATTTCCAGATTTTTCTGCTGCAAGCTCTGCTTGTGAAAAATGAAAAACACGAAAAAAATCGAAAAAATGCAGGTTTTATATAGAAATCTAAAAGGTGCTACTCCAGATTTAATTTAGCAATGAGGTATTACCGTAAGTATTATGCTCAATTTTTTTCAGATTTTTGTGAGTGGTGCGTCATAGTTAAAAAAAATAAAAACCGCTTTTTTCGGGGTTTTTCCTAAGTTATACTTATATTCCCACAATCATAAAAATATATTATGTCATATTAAACATTCCTACGTTCAGAAAAACATCTCCCAGACTTTAAAACTTGCCTAATACGAAAAACGAAAATACTACTATGTACGGTATATTCGAATATTTCGAAGTTGATTCCAACGGCGCCGGTTGGTGCAGCGGCTATGGTCTCCGACTGCGGAACCGCTGAAGACTTTTTGGACCGGGTACGAGTCCCGATCAGGTCAATTTTTTTTCTAAGTTTTTTAAGATTATTTTTCTAAGATTATTGTTGAACCATTGTAAAAAACTTATTTGAACTATATTTAGACTATCTTAAAATATTTTTTCGGAAAAATATTCTTGGAGTACTTTCGGCCAGTAAAGATAAAAAAATCAAGTCGATGCACAAATCCACGTAAAAAATGTAAAGTAGAGCTGTAATACAGTCCGTAAATGACTAGAGGCCGATAGTACTCCAAGAATATTTTTCCGAAAAAATATTTTAAGATAGTCTAAATATAGTTCAAATAAGTTTTTTACAATGGTTCAACAATAATCTTAGAAAAATAATCTTAAAAAACTTAGAAAAAAAATTGACCTGATCGGGACTCGTACCCGGTCCAAAAAGTCTTCAGCGGTTCCGCAGTCGGAGACCATAGCCGCTGCACCAACCGGCGCCGTTGGAATCAACTTCGAAATATTCGAATATACCGTACATAGTAGTATTTTCGTTTTTCGTATTAGGCAAGTTTTAAAGTCTGGGAGATGTTTTTCTGAACGTAGGAATGTTTAATATGACATAATATATTTTTATGATTGTGGGAATATAAGTATAACTTAGGAAAAACCCCGAAAAAAGCGGTTTTTATTTTTTTTAACTATGACGCACCACTCACAAAAATCTGAAAAAAATTGAGCATAATACTTACGGTAATACCTCATTGCTAAATTAAATCTGGAGTAGCACCTTTTAGATTTCTATATAAAACCTGCATTTTTTCGATTTTTTTCGTGTTTTTCATTTTTCACAAGCAGAGCTTGCAGCAGAAAAATCTGGAAATGATACCTAATATGTGGCTCGGTATCCGAAATGTGTCAGATTTTTTTTAGAATTTTTAATTGTCAATAAATAGGGAAAATGGGCCAAAAACTGATTTTTCGTTTTTTCTCAATAACTACCCTTACAGATGAGATAGGGGGCTGAAACTTGGCAGAGAGGGGTTTTTTTGGGTAGGCTATCGAATGGTCCAAGCACGATTAAAATCCCGCCGGGGGCGAATTTCACTATCAAACCCGGCTATAGCCTTTCTTCTACGGCATCCCCCAGAGTGGTTCCGAATTATCCAAAAAATATCTGTGCAAAGTTTGAGCTCGAAAGGCTAACGCGGAACCGTGCTCCAAATGAATTAAGCATTAAAATAATTTAATGCTCATAAAATCGTTTTTCTCGAATATCTTCTAAACTATTTACCTCGTCGAAAAATATGTTAAACAAAACCTGTAGATCTGGACGTGCTGCGTCTTTTATGTCGTACTACTTTTTTCGCAAAACAAACGGTTTTCGGTTTTTTATTTCATATTCTAGCTTTCGTGCAGCTAAAAAGATCGCCATCTTGTGCCTCTCCGATCAGATAAACCAGAAATGGCGAACATTACGTAACACGGGCAGATCGGAGTTCCGTCTCGGCTATTGGAAATTCCGTGGGCATCACTTTCTCCGGCGAGCCGTTATCGTCGGTCACGGATCATTAAAAAATCTCGTTATAAAGTATATACCGAGAGTTTGCGAGTTAATTAACGCTCAATATCGTCGCGAGATACGCGCGAGGCATTACGTCGGAGAGGCAAGAGCGAGAGAGAGAGAGAGAGCGAGAGGGAGCTGGAGAAAAAGAGAGGAGAAAGAGGGGAGAAAACGAAGGCAGGCAGGGGGCTGCGAAGAAACTTCATCAGCTGGGATATTATGCATGCTGCGGAAGTCATGCTTGATGAAGTATGGTGATTAAGCGGTGTACAATAACAGATTGGAAGCACAAGGGCGTAACGTAATATATTAAGAAGCCGTTTCTGTTAGGTAGCCGCTGGTTTGTCTTAACGTGTGAAACCGCCATCTGTCAAAGAAAAATGTGTCCATCTGCTCCCGCACGAGTGCCGTGAATCGCTATAGCTATTCGCTATGGATACGTCGGCCCACGTGGCGCACGGAGAAAGGATACCCTATTATTTTTCACCGGTCTAATTAGACCGTGATTATGAGTGATTACCGATCCCAGATCTGTGTCAGAGAAAAAACGTCGGGGGATATGATGGATCCTCGATGATGGGAACAGATACCGACCAACGGGAAAATCATGCTACGCTGTACAGCAGACGCGTTACACCCCCGTCCATAAATTATATTAGGTCGTTCGGTTAAGTCATTTCGTTTTCTCAAGGGAAAATAAAAGCCAATCTTTTACCATTTATTTTTCAGGCGACTTAAGGCGGTAGTCACACCTCTGGTTGTAACTAGAAAGGGACTAGAATCTTACTAGATTTTGTGTCGAAACATGGGTTTGCGCCAAAAGATGTTTGATCTTATACGAGCATATCTTGAGCTGAGTGAGGGCTCATTCTAAAGAGGAAGGTTAGATGTACCAGTCATGAGGTTAACGAGATTATGTTTATATCTAATAATATGAGGGCCCAAAGTAGAGAAAAAATCTAGGAAAAAAACCCGCAGATTTCAATGCATTTTCTGTCTCTGAAAGACTTTTTTGACTTATGTGATGACTGGAGCGCTGTACATCTAACCTTCCTATTTAGAAAGAGCCCTCACCCAGCTCAAAATATGCTCGTATAAGGTCAAACGACTTCTGGGCGCAAACCCATGTTTCGACCCAAAATCTAGTAAAATTCTAGTCCTTTTCTAGTTACAACCAGAGGTGTGACTACCGCCTTAAGGGGATCTATACCCTCGGATTGTAACTAGAAAGGAACTAGAATCTTACTAGATTTTGGGTCGAAACATGGGTTTACGCGCATCGATTTTTTGTCCTTATTTGAGCCGATTTATGGCTGGGTGAGGGCTCATTCTATAGAGGAAGGTTAAATACCGCGCGCTCTGCTATTGATTTAACGAGATTATGTTTATATCTAATAATATGAGGGCCCAAAGTAGAGAAAAAATCTAGGAAAAAAACCCGCAGATTTCAATGCATTTTCTGTCTCTAAAAGACTTTTTTGACTGATGTGATGAGCAGAGCGCGCCGTGATGAACCTTCCTCTATCAAATGAACTATTGTGTAGCTCAAAATATGCTCGTATAAGGACAAAAAATCGATGCGCGTGATTTCATTCACATAGCAGAGATTTCCCCATATTACGTTCATGAAGACAGAGGTTATCTCTGATGTAGAGCCAATCTAGAGCCAATTTTATTTCAGTTAGTTTAGACGAGATGGTGCCTAGTCAGAAGGACTGTCAATCAGTGCTGCGATATTGTGCAACATTTTACTGCTGCACTGCTGTCAATGTGGAATCATAGCAAAACTGACACAGACGAGGTACATATTCTCATCGGTGGCACTAATATTAGTGCGACCTGCCCTGTATAACGGCATTCGCGACGAGATGAATAGAATATGGAAATAGCAAGCAACTCCATCTCGTGTTCATTATGCAGTTGCGTGTTTATCAATGTTACTACAACAATGTTGTTGATAACATTGATAAATACCCCAAAATCTGAGGGTATAGATCCCCCTTAAAGATCCCATGCTCGTAGAATTTCTGTTTTCTATTAGCAAAAAATTGAGTTACGTGAAACAGGACTGACATCACAAGATCTGTTCAAAAATGTTTGTTAACCTGCTTCAACTTTCTTTTCTGTTGCAATCAACCTCGAGCGTTGTTTTTATTAATATTAAAACGTCGAGTCAGTGGGAAGTGATAATTCTTGATGTTTCGGCGGAAGAAAGCAACGTCCATAAACGGTTAATGAGGCGAAATGATAAAGTGTACAAGGCGAAGCGTCCGCTATAAACGAAAAACTATTTCTGCCTGAGCGGCGCGGCGGGGTAAAAAGCGAATTAAAAATTTGTGTAGAACTCGCGCCGGGTCGTGGCATAAACACTCGAGATGCGCCGGTATAATATATGTGGGGTGTTATTAAAAGTTTAATTCTCCTTTCGTTAACGAGCGTGGAGCTGAAAGCGGCTTTACTAAATTAAACCTGAATCGCATGAAAAATTGAGACGGTTTTTTGGTCGGCGTTTGATGACGCGCAACGAGGGCACGTGAGAAGCCATCTCTCGCGCGCGAACGGAGGCGATCAAATCCTAACGACCCTTCGCATTAAGGGATCGCTCGAATGGCGCGATCGATTGCGCACCCGTTGATCCTTAATGCGATTCCTGGGGGTCTTGATTGCGTAACGATTCCGAGTGCGTAATAACCGGTGCCTGGAGCCGGTGCGGCGGCCATTTTCCGTTAATTACCCTTTATAATCGTCATTTCTCTCTTTCCCCCTCTCTATATCTCTCTTTCTCTGGATTTGCCGCAGCGTCTGGCGTCCGAGCTGGTGTTCATAGACCTGGATGAGGACCTAGCGAAAGCAGAAGCGGAAGACATCGGCCATGCTGCTGCGTTCCTCGGCAATCCGAGGATCATCGGCACGAAAGGTGACTCTGAATATTTATCCTCTCGTAAACGGATAATTGGGTAAATGTACGTTTCACTGCGGTATTCTTTCCCAATGAGATTAAAATACGTATAATTGAATATTTTCCCAATAATTTTTCACGTGCTACCATGGTGGAATATTCTTTAATGTTTTCTTCTGATGTATTACGTTTTGAGGGCCACCAATTATGTTTTTGTATTAATTTTTCAACAAAATGCTTACACATATCATTTCGATCGAAGCATGATACCACAGTAATCGGTACAGTTATTCTGGTCGTTAGCCGACCGCCGACCTTCATGCAAAACCGATTTAGGAAACCGAG
The DNA here is from genome assembly GCA_933228785.1 of Lasioglossum pauxillum. Taxonomy (NCBI): domain Eukaryota; kingdom Metazoa; phylum Arthropoda; class Insecta; order Hymenoptera; family Halictidae; genus Lasioglossum; species Lasioglossum pauxillum. The sequence continues at coordinate 10,723,820 of OW121702.1, forward strand.
GCCGCAAGAAATTCATTTCTTGTTAGATGCTTTCTCGAAATATTCATACGCCATTTAATATCCTCGCTCGTCCAATTTCATATGGCGATGATAAATACTCGGTGAAAAACACGGTTCATTAAATATCTTGGGAGCCGCGGCAAGAAGTCTCGCGTGTATTATGGACGCTAGAGGCTCTCAATGCGATCGTTAGACTGCAAAGGTTTATGCATTTATATTAATATTTGTAGATCTGGAATAAATAAAAAGTCTACTGAATTCTGTCGAATTCTATAGTCCACCATTCTTTGAACATTTCCAGAAGCTATATACAGGGTGTCTCAGCGGAAGGTCCCACCTAAATATCTCCTTTATTTTTAATGGCGCAAAAGAATATTTACGGCATAATTTAAATGGTATCGCAGGAGGAATATCATAGAAGAACAATTTTTATTACTTGTCCGGTTATTTTTTTATAGTTTTTTTAAGTTCATCGTTATTTTTTATCGGGAAACCTTTTTTTTTATTCCATGTTAATGACTTAAGCATATTCAAATGTATTTTCTCAGCCGCTATAAGATGACAAAAAATAAGTTTTCCCGATAAAAAAATAACGATAACCTTGAAAAAACTATGAAAAAATAACCGGACAAAAGAAATTGTTCTTCTATGATATTCCTCCTCCGATACCATTTAAAGTATGCCATAAATATTTTTTGTGTCATTAAAAGTAGAGGAGATATTTAGGTGGCCTCCTTCAGCTGAGACACTCTGTATTTATACATATAAGTGCATAAAGCTCCTCAGTCTAGTGATCTAGTGATCAAATGCAGTTTCAAATGTACAACTATCTACTAGAAGACCGCGATTAAGGATTACATTGCATTCACAACTTTAATAATAATGTTTAAACTTGCTTTGCACAATTAGCTACACAGTGTGCCTACACATTTTGTCCTTGCATGTTTATTAAATATTTAACTCATGCTACAGTCTACTCAGTTTCGACTTTATATTAAATTGGTTAGATTTCTCAATGGCAAGAGACGCAACAGTGTGCGTGTTCACGATAGGCGACAAGAGCGCGAGGGATGACCCCGACGCGGACTCGTTGTTGGAACGAAATTTTAATATCTTCAAGGACATCATTCCCAACGTGTGCAAATTCGCGCCGAACAGTGTCCTGCTGATCGTAACCACGCCCGGTATTTATCCTCGCGTAGATTTCTCATCAATATCGATCGGCACGCGTCAGAATAACGACGCCATGTATGCATTCCAGTGGACATACTATCGTACGCGGCGATGAAGCTTTCAGGCTTCCCTCCGCAACGAGTGATCGGTTTGGGCACATTTTTGGACAGCTGTAGGCTTCAGTATTTGGTCGCGCAGAAACTTGGAATTTCGGCGAACGCCGTGCAAGCTTCGGTGATCTGCGAGAATGGGCCGACGTCTGGTAAAAAATTCTTTTACAGTAGAACACTATTTGTTATTACTATTATTACAGCTATTCTACTTGTTGCTTTGCGAACGAAATTGCTGAGGCTGTTAAATAATTCATTGGGAAAATCTTCTTTGATTTTTAAAGGTTATTGAATCTTTGCACTCGAACAATCAAATCTATAATATTTCCGTCAATCTTTTTCATTTTCTCCATATACAGTGACTCCCATTAATATTCGGACGCTCTCAAAATACCTATACCTTTTTTAATATTGGACTATACGATTTTAACTTTTTTGAGATGCTACAGCAATTAGTTTACTACAGGATGTGAAAAGAAATTTTTTCAAAAATTGCAATAGATCGGAATTGGAGAAAAAAATAATAAAAGTTGCATTTTCAACTTTTTTATGTGGGCCTATATTGAAAATTTAAAAAGTACGTTTTGTAGATCTGTGCCAATTAAACATATTCTTCACAATTTTTCACGATTTTCGGCCTGTAACTGCAATTAATCCAAGGATTCTTACATCTTTCAATGGCTGTCGTTCTTCTCTGCATCAACCGATTTCAATAAAAATTTCACAATGCGTATAATTGACACAGATCTGCAAAACGTATTTTAAAACTTTCCAATATGGGCTCACATAAAAAAGTTATAAAATTAAAATTTTAGTAAAATATTAATAATAAATTAATAAAACAATAATAATTATTAATAAAATTTTAGTATTTTCTCTACAATTCCGACCAATTGCAACTTTCGAAAAAATTTCTTTTCACATCCTGTAATAAACTAATTGCTGTAGCATCTCAAAAAAGTTCAAATAGCATAGTCCAATATTAAAAAAGGTATCGGCATTTTGAGAGCGTCCGAATATTAGTGGGAGTCACTGTACACAGAGTCCGCCATATTTACTCGTATCATGCTCGAGCAATTTATTAACCCTTTGCACTCGGAGCTGTTTTAACTGGAAAATTAAACATTTCTTCCGATCTAGAATATTTCCATTAGCTATGATTTTTGAAATTTTATGGATCTGGAATTGGTATAATACCTTATACAATACCTAAATGTTTAGTAATTGATTAGATACAGATACAATTAATAATGTAAACAATATTTTGAATAATGGTACAGCAATTTTTAGTGGTGCCTCAGAAGGGACAATTGAGTGCAAAAGGTTAAACACAAAGATGTTTAGTAATTTAGCAATTGATTTGGATTACTTAATTCATTTAAGAGGGAGACGCAATATTTGATGTAAGATATTAGGAAAGATTAGCATCTATTATAGACAATAAGGTATAGGGCTAAGCATGGACTATAGATGGATGAGTGGATGAATGACAAACATTGTAAACCAAGTCCAATTTCTTGACCGCAAGGTCGAAATAAATAAATACTACTACTGCATAGTTCATTTAAGTGGTGCATTAGAGGAGACGTCCGAGTGCAAAGAGCTAAGTAACTGCTAGTAGGTAAATTATTCATATACATAACACAGCATGAAAAATAATTGGCCAGATAGACATTAAAGAAACAGGGATTAGCTCGGATGTTCTGACTGTCCGCTTGACCGACAGTGCCAGTTTGGTCCGCGGTGTCGGTGATGGGGATCAAGCTGAAGGACATCAACAAGGACATTGGTAGCAAAGCGGATCCCGAGTCCTGGGGCGAACTGCACACCAAAGTTCTCGATTCCGACAGCGATCTTATCACCAGGAAAGGTTATCGCAGTTGGGGCATTGGTGTCTGCGCTGCCGAAGTTGTGGACGCCGTTGTCCGGAACACGTGTATCTGCATCACTGTGTCGGCTTATCTGAAGGTGACACGGAATCATGTTTTCATTTTTTATCCGAGATTTTTGTGGGTTTGTTTGGGAGATTGGACGACCCGAAAAAACGGGTTACACGATCTCGAGATTTGTTAACTGACCAGCTGCGACGTCTACCGTGGTGCCCTTCCGATTTCTTTTCTTCTTTCGGATTTCCTGAAGCCTCTTACGAATCGTAGGTTAATCCTTAACTGTCGAGATCGTGGCCTGACCTAGTCTAATCTATTTTTCTTTACACTGTTCTCGGTTAGGTCGTTTCTTTCTTCTGTTTTTTGGAGAGCCATGTTTTACTTTTATTTTTTTACATGTTTTTATTTTTGTAATCACGATGACTTTTTTTATAACAGGACTTGAATTTTTTGTCAAGCTGCATACATTAATTTGCCAAATAACGTGTAACGAAAAGTTTGGAAAAATTGCGTTTAGTCCGAATGACGAGAAAAATAGTAGAAGTTGATTTTTACAACTTTTTTATTTTATTTTGAAATTAATACTGATGTATTGCGTTTGCTACTATTCTCGTTTGTCAGAACGGGGTTTCTACACGTGTAGCGAGTTTGTAGCCTAATGTCGGTGATCTTGCAGGGTTGCCGGCACGGTTTAGAAAAGGACGTGTACATGTCCTTGCCCTGCATAGTGGGCAGGAACGGTATACAATCGTTCCTACGTCACCCTTACACTCCCGAGGAACAGGAACTCACAGAGGCATCTTGCCGAGCGATCTACGAGGCGCAGAAGAATATTCTTAAGACCCTCCAATGACAATGATCTATCTCAACCCTTGTTTCATCAACCGATTTATTTCGAGCTTGTGCCCTAACCTGTGTCTAACATTATAGTCCTCTTGAGAAATGTCGAAACCATTTGAGGTCCCCATTCTTCGAATAGTTGTACTGTGTCTTATTTATTATATACACGAGTAAATAAATGTGTATAATAATTTCTGACAAAAGCATCTTTGTGAAATTAATTTCAATTGAAGAAAAGTTCGTTCAATTGTCTTAAACATTTTGGTATCTGGTAATTTTGTATTTGTGGACTCCGTTTCTGAATTTCGCCGATCAGAAACGCGGTAATTTAGTGAGACATCCTCGTCCGTTTTACAAATTGATGTCGACGAATAGGCGAGCGCTATAAGTCGAGCTCGCCGCGTCGACGATTTCGGCCAATTTGCCGAGATTAATGCAGACCATCCGTAATTAATTGACCGGCGCGCGAGGCGGTTAAACGTCCCGCCGAAGGCGATCCGGATGATGAAACGATCGCTATTATAAACAGAAAGAACGTCAGTTTCGAGGCCGCGACCGTCAACGATACGCCAATCTGTTATGAAATTCGCGGCTCGCCGATACCGGTCTTTCGTCTCTGTCAGACGGAACATTAATTAAGACGTTTAAGCGCCGACGCTTTCGACGCCACCGTCGAAGGTTCTTTGTCAAGTCTGCTTCTACGAGGAGGTCTCGAACGACTGCGATGTCGCGTCGAATTATGGCAAACGCGGTGCTCCGTACGCTGCGCCTGGCAAGAACTACAGTAGAACCTCGCTCGTTGCACGTAACCAATCAATTTTCGTTTCTTTCCAAAACTTCTGCAACGAGCAAAATTCCCGAGCGACGAACGAGGTTGCAACGAGCGAGGCTCTACCGTGTTTTACGCGTTTTATTATTCCACTGAAGATACAAAATCTGACACTCGTTAATCACCGAGGAACAAAATCGGAACGCGGCGTAGTCGGCCGACTCTGTTTAAATCTTCGGTTCTACAGGGCCGGCTGCCTCGGAATAAAACACCTCTCGGACAGTGCCGCAAATTACACTGGGTCCTGCATAAGTGCAATAACGATTCGACGACGTTCCGACGCTATGTAAATCGCGGGAGGAATTTATTCGGGGAACGGCGCGAGGCCTGGTTTTTGCTGACACGCGGGGTAGGAAATAATCGTCGGTGATTCATTACAACAATTACGGAGTCAAAACTTCATCGAGGAGGACGGTGCCGAAAATCTGTTGGGAAGAATGCGCGAAAGACAGAAGGCAAGAGATAGAAAGCCGAGAAAGAGAGAGGGAAAGAGTGAGAAAGACGCGAGTGGCGAATTGGTACCTGCTGGTTTTAATGGCTCCAGCCTCGTCCCTCTTTTTCTCTTTCGCGATTCGTATTCGAAACGGCCAGGGCCGTAGCAGGAGGGTTCCTCGCGTTGTCGTCGCCGACCCAACGGCGAATTCTTCGTCGGTACTGCGACAGGAGCATGAGAACACGCCGGTGATTCATTATCCATGCTAACGAATGTGCGTTACGTGGATCAGAGAAAGAGAGAGGGAGAGAGAGAAGATAGAAACGGCTTGAAGCCACACCAATAACGATGGGCAGCACGGCAACGTCTTCATCTCTCGCAGCCACGGCTTCCGAGGTGAAGCCATTTTTCTGTATTATCTCGATGACGCGTCCCGAGTACATAATTTATACACCGGCGACCGATTATGGATCTAATGACATAATTCCAGCCGTCGACATTCACCGCGACATAAAGCGTCCGTCCTGCGCATTTGACTTTCAAAACGTCCACGGAATTAAAACGTCATCCGATCCTCCCTCTCTGCGACCTCATCTTTTGGCAGCCTTTCTCCATTGCCGTCGAAGGAGACCTTGTCGGTCGACCGAATCGTCTTTATGCTGATACTCGCACTTTTTACTTTCCTATCCTCTTCGTTTTTGTTCGCGGCTTTAATGCCTCGGATTCGATCGGACTTAATAACGCGATTTTATTCCGCTGAATTCCATTCTCGACTCCAACGCATTGCATTCAGTGGAGTTTTGTATCGTGATCTTATTGCACTGATTCATGTGTTAACACATTAACCCCTTGAAATCACGAAAATATCTTTAAAATGCAAATACGGCTGTTCCTGTTCTCCGAAAAAACATACTGTGCAAAATTTGTATATCTCGATAGGGAGGATAGTTATGCGGTAAAATCGAAGAACAGTTTTTGGTACATTTTCCTTAAGGGGGATCTGTACCCTCGGATTTTGGGGTATTTATCAATGTTATCAACCTCTGTGCAGAAAAAAAGTTTGGTAACATTGATAAACACGCAACTGCATAATGAACACGAGATGGAGTTGCTTGCTATTTCCATATTCTATTCATCTCGTCGCGAATGCCGTTATACAGGGCAGGTCGCACTAATATTAGTGCCACCGATGAGAATATGTACCTCGTCTGTGTCAGTTTTGCTATGATTCCACATTGACAGCAGTGCAGCAGTGAAATGTTGCACAATATCGCAGCACTGATTGACAGTCCTTCTGACTAGGCACCATCTCGTCTAAACTAACTGAAATAAAATTGGCTCTAGATTGGCTCTACATCAGAGATAACCTCTGTCTTCATGAACGTAATATGGGGAAATCTCTGCTATGTGAATGAAATCACGCGCATCGATTTTTTGTCCTTATACGAGCATATTTTGAGGTACACAATAGTTCATTTGATAGAGGAAGGTTCATCACGGCGCGCTCTGCTCATCACATCAGTCAAAAAAGTCTCTTTGAGACAGAAAAATACATTGAAATCTGCGGTTATTTTTCTAGATTTTTTCTCTACTTTGGGTACTCATATTATTAGATATAAACATAATCTCGTTAAATCAATAGCAGAGCGCGCGGTATTTAACCTTTCTCTATAGAATGAGCCCTCACCCAGCCATAAATCGGCTCAAATAAGGACAAAAAATCGATGCGCGTGATTTCATTCACATAGCAGAGATTTCCCCATATTACGTTCATGAAGACAGAGGTTATCTCTGATGTAGAGCCAATCTAGAGCCAATTTTATTTCAGTTAGTTTAGACGAGATGGTGCCTAGTCAGAAGGACTGTTAATCAGTGCTGCGATATTGTGCAACATTTCACTGCTGCACTGCTGTCAATGTGGAATCATAGCAAAACTGACACAGGCGAGGTACATATTCTCATCGGTGGCACTAATATTAGTGCGACCTGCCCTGTATAACGGCATTCGCGACGAGCTGAATAGAATATGGAAATAGCAAGTAACTCCATCTCGTGTTCATTATGCAGTTGCGTGTTTGTCAACGTTACCAAACTTTTTTTCTGCACAGAGGTTGATAACATTTATAAATACTCCAAAATCCGAGGGTATAGATCCCCCTTAATTAACACTAGATTTACCAGACCAGTCACTTTGACTGGTTCCAGATTTTTTCTTTTAGAAATATTATAAATATATTTTTCTGAGAAATTTTTTTAGGGAACTTCTTTAGTGAAGCACATATTTAAGCAAAACTCGAACGAGATCTAAATAAATGCAATTTTGTCATTAATATAAGGCAATGTATGCCAATTGCGTTTAGTGTTCGGTAGATCTAGTGTTACTGATGTTTAGAAATACTGAAAAAAATCTGAGATATGACAAGCACCCGAATACATACTCTGCAATTCGTTTCAGATTTTTAAATTGAAAATCCTGCTTGTAAAAAGCAAGGACCTCAAAAAAATCGAGAAAATGCAGATTTCACATGGAAGACCACATTAAAAAAATAAAAACCGATTTTTTCGACGTTGTTTTTTTGTTCTTTTTTCTTGATGCCCTATCGAATGACAAGGCTCAAGGACACTTTCCACCATCTTATCCGGCTATACCCTTCGGCACACATAATTTGATCACCAAGAATCAAGACGGAGTTCCTCGAAGGTGGAAAATTCGTATCTCTCCGCTGAAGCGTAGCTGGAAAGTGGGAGGCTCCAGACGACATCGTTCACCGGGCTCCGTGGTAGGTACTACTAATTACTATGCTTTTTATTCGGTCCGGACATAATGCCGGGTCGAGGCAGCTTCGGTGCATCGGGTCCGAAGAAAAAGGAGCTGGCGTAGGAGTAAAAAGGAGACAGCGGTGGGGCCGAGGAGAAGAAGGTCCCGAGAGCCGATGGAGCGGTCGCCGGTGCAATATCCGATGCGTTCGAATCATTTATGCAACAACTCCGGGACACGCGTGTATGCGAGATCCTAAACCACTCGGCCCTGAGGAGCGTCGTCGTAAAATCGCAGCGGTGGGGCGCGGCGCGGCGCGCAGAAAGGGGTTGGGTCCTGATTGAGTTACGATTTAATTAGTCCGCGCGGCCAATCAGTAATTAAGATATCTGCTAATCAACGAACCGGACCCCCTCCCAGCCCCGTCGCTTCGATCGGGTCCTCTCCCGGCTACCTACGCGTACATTAGCGAGAGGACTTGTGCTCCTTCGCGATCCGCCGGCATCGGGGTTCCTCTTTCTCTTTTCTTTCGCCACTTTCTACCTTTTATCCTTCCTGGTTCCCGGGGCCTGGAACGGTGCCGTGAATCAATCGGCCGCGATTGGGCTCGTTCAGTTCGGCAGCCACAGCGGATTCTACGGGCGTGATTAATCCCCCAAAAAGAAGGGACCGGCCCCCGGAGACCCGACCAGAAAAAAGTAGATAGAAGGAAAAACGAATCGGACGACGGCCTCTCGGACCTCGTTATGTATACTAGGCCTCCGAGCACGCTAGCCTCTCCTCGGAATCGATGCGGATTGCCACTCCGATGCTGGATTAAGTTGTACATACACACGCCGTGTTCATTCAGGACCCTCAGTCTACCGAGATTTTTGCATCCGTTCGTGGCAGAGCTGCTTCGATTCTGCTTCGTGATACGCGGGTCTCAACAAATTTCCTTCTTGAACGTTTTTCTTTCCGGTATTTATTTTTTTCCATTATTGCTTCAAACGTTTAACGATTTTACAGGGCGGTCCACCTAAATGTAGCCACCTAAATATCTCCTTTATTGCCACGCTTATATTAGCTTGCCGAGTTGTCGATGTTGTCGTTGTCGTTGTACGCGTCAAATCTTGTAATCGAATTTTAAACCCGATGAACTAGAGACTTGAAACTTTAAACATAGCTCAGAACTGGATGACAATGCAACATTAAAAAACAAATTTTAAAAAACTGTGCGTTCAGGGGGGAAACAAATTTTAATATTAACCGTTACACCTCGTCGCGCGACACTCGGTAGTACGTCATCGCGTTCAGCGATCCCCACTCCGCGCGCCAGCGCTCCCTACTCCACTACGCGTTCCCACTCTGACTCATCCCCACTCCACTGACCCACTTCGCACCGAAGGAACTGAATGTGGTTTTCCGTTCATTCCGTTCCATTTCGGACAATTTCGGACTCCATCAAAAGACATCGTCTCTCGGAGTCATCTCCTCATTCTATCTCGCGTATTTCCATATCTTTCGTTTCTATGTAGACTAAAAAGTAGAAAATAAAAAACTTTTTAAAAACCACGCTTATATTAAAATGCACTAAAACGGAGGAAATAATTTTTTTAGGCATTAGTGACTATAAATAAAAGCGTGGAGCGCTGAACTATATTGACGTAATCTTCGTGGGCGCTCCACGCTTTTATTTATAGTCACTAATGCCTAAAAAAATTATTTTCTCCTTTTTAGTGCATTCTAATATAAGCGTGGTTCTCAAAAAGTTTTTTTTTATATATATATTTTTATATCAATATGTCTAAATGCGTTTTAATGTCAACGAGAATATGCAAGGAAAAAATATAAGATATAATACATTTACAAGAAAAAAAATATCGATGAGCTTGAAAACTCCGGATAAAATGACCTCGAGACAGAAATAACATTTACAAAGCATTCACCTTGTTATACCATTTACATTTCATTAAAAACATTGGTTATGGCATCACTAGACTGCGGATCTTTATTCCAAAATAAAAAATGTTTGCATTGATTGCAAGACACAGGAGCTAAATAAAAATGGTATTCTTCTTTGAATCGTCCCATTAAGCTGAAATGTCCTTAAATACTTTTAACATGTTCCCTGCTTTAAATTGTGCGTACCCATTCTTGTCATAAATGCATAAAATCCGCAGTCTAGTCATCACAAAGAAACGATATATTTAGGTGGCTACATTTAGGTGGATCACCCTATTTGAAATGGGTACTTCAATACGTATTCGAGAATTATTTTACATTTTTATAAATCGTGCGACATCGATGAACTACTGTCTAAATGTAATCGAGAAGTTCCGATTGTAAGAAGAAAAATTATTCTCTGACGTATAAAAGAGACAAATGAACGGTGAGAGAGAAGACTCGTCGACGAACAGGCGAAGCTGCGCTCCGAAATAGATGTCGTTTTAAATGAAGTAGGATCCGTCCAAGCTAACCACAGGTAGAAATCAGGATGAGATTAATCACTCGTTCGGATGCTTATAAGTCGCGGTACACTTGTTACCTCATTAAATCAAATATATGGTGCCGGGTCTCGCAGAACGGGAGTCGTAATTCATAATAACTGAACCGGTGTGCGTGCGCTGTGTGACAAATACTTTGCGTAAGCCGTTCGTATCGCCGATCGTATCTCCGGAAACAGTGATCGAAATGCTACACAGCTACGTAAAAGTAAACACGTTTCTAACACGTTTTCGAATCTTCTTATTATTTCAAATTCGTCTCGTATTTCGCTGTTTCATGATTCTGTGTAAACTTATTTTATAATTTACATGGTCCTTGAACAACAAACTGAAGATCGCAGTAACAAACCACCATATTAACTAAACAGATGAACAATCTCCAAAAACGAGGAAAGCTTGTCTGAATTGGAAGCCATATAATATATTATACCATAATACACGTGCCGTACAATTAAAATTGACGTAAATAAATATACAAAGCGATTAAAAAACCCCTCAACAGTACGAACAAAATTTTCAAATATGCCACAAGAATCATTCCGATCGCTCCATCTCTGAAGCGCAGGAGGAAACATATCCTCGATTCTGCCTCAATCATGGACCCGAGTGCCGATAAGCGAATGAATCTACCTAGCATGGTGTTTTTAATCATTTTCCTTGAAACAGGACTAGTGATTGACATTATCAAAGGAATTCGATGACCGAGGCCCGACGGCGTTCATGCGTTACCGGCGATAATTCGATCAACAAGAAGTAACACTTCGAGAACGAGGTTTTGACAAGGACCGGGAATAATGCCGATACGAATTCGGGCCGCGATCGAATTCCTCGTAGCCGAGATTAAACCTCGTATCGGTCCGGTGCGTGAGATAGCGTTGATTGTAATTAATAGCCGGCTATTGCGTTAGGCCCGCAGCCGGTTAATTGTCGAGGGCAAGATTAATGGCGCGAAATCACGCCAATACCGGCCGATTGTCCGAAACCGATTCCTGTCTCGATTCGGTGCATTCGTGTTTCGACTTCGGCGAAACTCGTTTCTCATTACACTTGTTCGCACGATAAAACCGAAACGAGTGTACGTACGTGGCTGGCTCGCGCGCACGACACGAAGCACGCGGAAAATTATTCTCAACTGGTTTCCCTTTCCTCTCATCTTGGTCATTTGTTCTTTTTCGAGGAATCACAATCGCTCTATCGTAAATTAATTAAGATTTATTGAAGTAGCGTCGTATCGAATCGTTAAATAGTTCGCACCTGCCGTTTCTAATGCGCCGAGAATTATTACGGTGACCCTGTTCCGGAATGCGCTTAATGGCCGACTCGTTACCAGGTGTAATCAGTTTTCATTAGTTCGCGAGGGATTATGTCGATTAACGGTCAGCGGAAGACGGAGAAAAGGGCGTTCATTGTTGTTTCCGAAGATTAACTAGCATGCGATGGAAACGTTAATCAGGATGGACTTGCACTGATCAGCTTTTCCAATTGCATATTACCCGGGCTATTTTAAAAATCTACGGCTAATCGAATTCCTATGGATACATGTTCGCAAACGTAATTACATCAGCCGTGGTGCATCGTGAGTTGCGCGTCCCTTAATACGATACGTGACTAATGCGTCGATCCGCGATTTTCATCCGGTTGGAATCGCAAACAAATCGAGTGAACGTTCTGTGAATATAGTAGGTAAGTCCAAAATCATTTTATCCTCGATAAATCTTAAAACAGACCCGAATAATCAAAATCTTCGGCTGTACTTCCGAAAGGCACCGGTGGCCGATCGATATGAAATTTGGAGCATGTCATGAAGAATGTGGAAGGACCCCAAGTATAAAAAGTAATTTTGCATAAAGGGTCCCACACCACCGATTTTGATAAAATTTAAATATGTTGTAAAACTCAACATTCTGAACAACTTTTTCCTATACACGTAACCGCCGCTCAGCCTTAGTTTTTGAGATATTTGCGAAAAACTGCAGATACTACTATATATATACATTGAATTTTGCCTATACGTGCACGCCCGTGCTGTGCGTATGCGTTAGCATGATGCGACCGCTCGTCAACGAGCAACCGTACAAAGCTTATCGAAATTGGCGAGGATTCACATCATCGAGAAACTTTTGTTCGTTGCGACATCGCGGCGTGCCACCGACACTCGGCTGCCGGCACTGCCGCATGCCGGCGCGCCGAGCTGCACGCGTCTAGCTCGCGCTCTCATTGGTCCGTGTTTTTCGTTAATAACTCGTTAACGAAGCCGCGGACGACATTTTTTCAAAAGAAAATGTCGCTTGAAATGATCAGGAACCTCCCATTTTCGGGTCCAGGGGGAATTTTGAGACACCCTATCAGTGCCATCATCACCGATTCCGGCAAGGATCATTTGCTGTGTAGACTCGTAGACGGGTCTGTACAGCGCCATTACACGTAGCGGCAAAACACTGAAACTATTAGCATGTCGGTATGACAGAGCAAAGTAGCTCTAAACCGAACTAACCTAGGTGACGCATCGGGAGTTTGCAACACTACTTCGCCTTCTCCGAGATGAAATGTCCTCTCTGATTAAATTGAAGCTGATTAGGTTAGGTTATCCACAAACCTAACCTAATATCAATTTATCATACTTAAATACAGCTGAATACAGCCTACAATGCAACATCTTTTTCAATAGAGTGTAAAGATAACTGTAACAACATGTATGGTGAATTTATAATAAATTCTTTTTTTCACAATAATTTTATAAAAGGTTAAATTTTATTAGTCAGTAATAGTAATAGTACATATCAACGTTTTTTTTAATACTGTGCTTGTCTCATTTGAAAGAATACTGATTTTCTAATGCTAAAATATAAAATCAAATTTACATGTATTACATACTTGATCGATCTGAATATCTTTATATGTTGAATTCATATGTATGTTTGCATAGCTCGAGATCCATTGAAAATAATCGCTTACCTTTTATTTTAAAATTATACAGTTAAGACGAATATTAAATAAGTTGTATAACAAGTGAGATAACATTGTATGTTTTTGGTGTTATGCTATTATGTAGTAATTACTATAATATATTAATCTGATGTCATTTTACAGCGCATTTTCTACAAAGATAATAAACACACTTCTGTTGTGTATTAATATTTTATGTGCACCATTCTCTTCAGCGTTCGCGATTTCGAAGTCTATGCTATATCATTTTTTGTTTCTATTAAACTGTGGGATAATATATAATAATCCTTATTAAGAATATAATAATTTATAACTGGATAACTCACGCATTTTACATTGCTTCTTTATTGTAATAAGTATTATGCAGCCTTTGCCTTTTTTTCTTTTCTAACTTACGCACCTAATTTGTTTAATATGTGTTAAAGTTAATTCAGTAAATTTCATCTATGAAAGTTTCAATAGTTACAGACATTAATATTTATATATAAACATTAATAATTAAAGACACAAAACATGTCATTCCACTTGGTCCAGCAATAACTGCACATTGACAAGTTTTTAATGATTATAGCAGTTGCTGTTACACACTGTCATCTGTTTAAACACAAAAGAAAATGCTACATAAAATCTGTTTCCTTTCTCAAAATAAATGTTTATTAAAATATTCATAAATCATATACTATGTCTCTTTATAAAAGGATCGGTATAAAAAAGTAGTTATTAAATTGTTCAAATCATGCATAGAACACTTACCATGATACCACCATTTAGTTTTCTTTGGATTTTTGCTACATGTCGACACGTAAAATGAATTATCGGGTGGCCTTTTCTGTGATAAAATAATATCTATAAATACTTTATCGACGAACAAGTAGAATAAAGAGTTTCCTACCTTTTCTTTACAACTGCTTAGCATTGACACAATACTTAAACAGACACTTTGCACACTCAATGCGGGTGACCAATCATCGGTTAATATGGATAGGCAGATATGACCGTTGCTATAAATATGTGGATGAACTGGTATATTACCACCTATGAAAGTTACTTCGGGCGAGTCGAATGGATATTTAGAGCTAAATTTAAATTGCAGCTGAAATCGTTCTCCTTCGTATAAAGTGCCCTTTGCGCCGTCCATGTGAACAATCCATTGTGTTAAATTTTGTCCAGCAAGATCACCATCTACGTGTACACCTGGCGGAGGTTCACGTATTAGGGACATAAGCTCCTTCTGGAGCCTTCGCTGAAATAACAAATATAAAGATAGATTATTATAACTATTTTCATATTAAAGCGTTAACTAGTAATATACACAAAACTATATGTAATCATGATCTCATTACTACGCTTCGAGTAACAATGACTAAACCTACAATTCTCAATTGTACTTTCAGACACGATCGGGAGCATTTTAAAGAAAATTTCAACACTAATTGATTCCTATATTTATATATATATTACATAAGGGTTATATTATTATAACCCTTATGTAAACAGATTATCGCGATTATAACATCGTGAACCGATAGGTGGAAATAAAAAGCGGGTATATAGTATATGTATTATATTGTGTTACTCGGTAATACTCGTTAACCGAGAAACAAAATAAAAGTATCTGAAAATACAACGATATACTTTATACAAAAGGGTAGCGCGTCTTATTTGACGTGAAACGTCAGCCAAATTTTGACGAGTGACAACGGTACGAAATTATTTTCGTTCCGTTGATAGAAGTATGATATTTGGTCACATTCTACACCGCGTTGGGCGTTCAACGTTCTCGTTCGATTCCACGCTGTACGGTACAACGAAGATGCGGAAATTTACACAGCCGTTGAAAGAATTTTGACATAAACTCACCTTCGACGGGGACATTGCCGCCATTGTCGTTATGTCGTTCGGCACTGAAAAATATAATCGTTGTCCATTGCAATTTACACGGGTCTCTTGTTTTGTTTATTCTCCGGCTCAAGCATGTAATGCTGCTGCGACGACGGCGTTTTGCATTTTTTCTCCTTAAATTTCGCACCGTATCATGTTGCGAAAAAAAATGAGCGGTCGGACAACAGTCGCGAGGCGTCGTAACAGGGATTCCGTATCAATCAGTTAAACTTGACAGCCGTGCCTACATAGCAAAGCCTGAGACGCGTATGCAACACATTCTTTTTTACCCCTCGAACACCGATATTAGGGGTGTTCGATATGATAGACTCGACCGCAAATAGACCGCGGGTTTTATGTATTTTCTAAGGTACGCGCAGATGTATAACACAAAGTCAAAGAACATATCACAACGCATCTACCTTATTTTTAACTTAATGCGATGTTTAATCAAGAAAACTAACTGCTCTACAATTGCTATGTTTTTTTTAAAACACGTCTAAATATAAGTATCAGGATTTATATGCACTCAGAACGTGAACCACGTATTTTTACTTTCTTCTGTTGTCAGAAATATCACCAACATCCAAAACATATCGCAACGCAGCTACTTTATTTTTAACTTAATGCGATGTTTAATCAAGAAAACTAACTGCTCTAAATACAATTGCTATGTTTTTTTAAAACACGTCTATTGTATCTGGATTTGTATGCGTATGCACTCTCTAGCAAAACGTGAACCACGTATTTTTACTTTCTTCTGTTGTCAGAAATATCACCAACAACCAAAACACTGTTCAATCAACGCGTTCATTGTTTGTGTACACTTACCATCATCGTGAAATTTAATTATTATTAGCAGTTTCACGTATCTCTCTCTGCATACATGTAAATACTTATTTACTTACTGCTTTTTCTTTCGGGATCGAGATAGCGCTGTACACATTTTGTGCAGAACTCGCTGTGCGAGTATATACTTGTGTATTTGATTTTCGATTTTATAGATTTTCAAACTCGCAGGAAGATTGCGACTTTATTTTAGGGATCAATTTTATGTTCTGTATTTAAAAAAAGAAAAAGATAATGCTATCGAAGATGATACGCTACATATATATGTGGCGAACTTGTAGAACCTACAACTTACCTGTTACAAATGATACGATAAAGGAAGAAAAATTATGGTCATCGATTAAACTAACCTGTTTGTTCAAATAGCGCTTGCGTTGTGATAAGATATGATTAACAAATAAATTGTATACCTATATATATATATATACGTTCATTGATAAACTTATCAACTGTCAATTTTACTTGTGCCGCTAAATAGGTCCATTATCAAATCTGCATTTCGAGAAAATTATGTGATCATTTAGAATTTTTCGAGTTTTGAGACGGGCAATTTTGAATCAATTTAATTGGAGAATCGATCGTATTGCAGACAATTCTATGCCTTCTGCTTGTGCATGTAGCGTGATGTAGCATGGATGTAGCGCGCCATGAATGTATAGCCGGGAATGTTGCTACTACTGGCTACTACCAAACAACCTCAGTGATGCTTAAATAAAATAATTACAGTGATTTATTTCGAAATATTTGTTAAATCGATAGTGTTCGAAGCTTGTAATCTATGTAGCAGTGAAATTTCTGTAATAATCACAGTTGTGTATTTACAATGTAATATTGTTTGTTAAGAGATTGTTCAAATGTTGTGAAAACACTGTACAAGGTGATAATGTTTACATAAGTGCATCTAATTCACAGAAATGTTCTCTTTCGTTGAATTGAATTTTCATATTATGTGGTAATGGATTAAAAATTGAAACTGTTTAATGAAAAATAATCTTCTCTTTTCCAGTGTTCATGTAACAAAACAATAAAGTATTCATGACTTCAGCAGAACATTTTATCAGTTTAATTACAGTAGCAAGTGCTAAGAAGTTAGCTACTGCACTTGTATTATGTTTTATACTGTACCATGGATTAATGCACCTTATCTATGGTAAAACATCTATTTAACCTTTTCCTTTTGATGTATATCTTATACTGTTGATTTTATAATTTAATTATTTCACATTGTTTCGTTCTTGCAGGTAGCGATTCGTGTAAGTGGTTATTAACAGAAGGAAGATACAAAGGGGATAAAGAATGGCAGCCCTATGGTTGTATGATGCATTATTATACGCAAACGTAAGAGCTTCACTATGTCTGTGCTTGTAGTATTAACACAAAGACTGGTAAATATTTTTAAATGAAACTTATTGTAACAGAGACAGTCGAAGGTGTTTGAGGTATCTAGCTTTCATGGGCCACCGTAATCATTTTGTGTTCACTGGAGATGCCAGGATCAGACAGATGTATAAATCTTTCATATCGCAATTTATAGTGGATGGAAAAGCATCTGATTTAACAGACTTACCGCCGAACTCTGATTTGAGTTTCAACGATGCCCAGCTTAGGCTTAATGTACAATTCTTATGGAGGCCCCGATTGGATAATTCCATGATAGGGGATCTCCGAGGTTGGATGGTAATTGTTTTTATTCTTTGAATAGTGATGTACTCATTGACTGTATTCATGAATTGTGTTGTTTTTCTTTTAGAAAACTGAAGCTCCTAGTTTAATTATTGCAGGCAACGCAGCGATGACAATTCTAGCAAACAATAATAGTGACACTCAACTATATTCTGAATATAGCATGGGATTAGTAAGACTTGTGCAGCCAGTAGATTTTCTGGCTAAAAAGAATACACGTTTTTTATGGGTTTTACAAGATCCTGTATTAAAAGAGAGATTACCAGCTGAACTAGCTGGCATAGATAGCAAGCAAATTAATTTGTGTAATAAAGCAGCATTAAAGGTAATCTTTGTTTATGGTATATTCCGACAAACTGTTTTAGAAGGGAGCAAATTATTTATACATTCACTACATGCAGATACTATCCCATAGCGATGCACATTTATGGGAGAGTAGTAGACTTGTTGGTACAGGAGTATTGGAACAAAGTCCAGATGGTTACTTGGCTAGTCCTCTGTCCTTAAGACACAAAGTTCAAATACTATTGAACACTTATTGCAATGATCATATGAACTTTGACGATGGCAGTTGTTGCAGTTATGCAGAGCCTGCAACTACGTTACAACTATTAAGTTTGTCTGGTCTGGCTTTATGGTAATACTTTACATATTGATAAGTTAAACGAGACTATTAAACTAGAAGTAACCAGTAAATTATTGCAGTATAATAATTGGTGGTGGAATGTGGTTGTACAGAAAGTTCTGTCAGTATAGGACTGAAGTATCCTATTTACGGGTGACTACTGCCGAAGTAGAAGATACCGAGGAAGCAAATACTTCTGAAGTTGTACAGATCGAACCACCCGAAGTACAAGATTTTTATACTTTGATGACGTCATTGGCTCTTTTATCCATCATTCTAGCTTACTTTTACTTATGCGATAGGTATGTTCTCAAATTATCTTCTTTGAATCGGAACTATTTATTAATTAGTAACATTGTATTCTTCTATTTCACTTAGAACCAATTTTTTTATGAAGGAAAACAAATACTACAGTGAATTTAGTTTTTGGTTACCGCTTGGATATATACTGGCTCTTGGATTATTTTTCACCGAAGACAGGGAAAGAGGACCAAGAACTTTAAACCGAGAACAAACCGATGAATGGAGAGGATTAATGCAAGCTGTAGTTTTAATATACCATGTTACTGGAGCTAAAAACGTTCTACCTATCTATATGTATTTAAGATTAATAAATTCTGCGTATTTATTTCTATCTGGATATGGACATTTTTGTTACTTCTGGCAAACTGGTGATGTCTCTCTAATAAGATTCGCTAGGGTAAGTGAACAAAAATTCTACTGGATACGATTAAAATATTAGAAGCTAATAATGTATGCGGTTGTTGTGTTCCAGGTAATGTTTAGACTGAATTTTCTAACAGTCTCTTTGTGTCTGTGTATGAATAGACCATACCAGTTTTATCATTTTGTTCCATTGGTTTCGTTTTGGTTTTTAGTCATCTATTTTTTGGCATGGCTACCACCAAGAATATATTCTGGTAGCTTAACTGAATATGGTCCAAGAGCTTTACTCTATCTTGCTTTGAAACTGTTAGGGCTTGTATCGATGATTACTATACTGTATGTTTCAGAGGTACTGAACTATAAATTACTTAACATATGCGCCCATAATTATGAAAGTGGTCTAAGTAAAAATTTTAAGAAAATGAGTTCAGCAGTTATTCCACATCACATTATTTTGAACTAAATTAATTCAATGTAATTTTTACGATATTGTAAAAAATGAACCGTTAGATAGTGCTTGTTATTTGATATCCTTTTCCCTTAAATATCTCGAAACAAGAAAT
This sequence comes from Lasioglossum pauxillum, assembly GCA_933228785.1. Lineage (NCBI taxonomy): Eukaryota > Metazoa > Arthropoda > Insecta > Hymenoptera > Halictidae > Lasioglossum > Lasioglossum pauxillum. Next base: position 10,743,548 of record OW121702.1, read on the forward strand.
ATATTACTTAGATCACTTTCATGCTTATGGGCACATATCTGTGGTTGTAAGGAAAAACGCTGTATGTCAAAATTTCAAAACAATTGAGTTTATGCATTAATTGAGTTATAGAGTATAGATTTACGTATTTACCAGAAAGAATGCAAGAATTTTGATTACTAATTCAAAATTAGTAATCAAAACTTTAAATATCCCGAAAGTGAAAGTATGTGACATGCGGCGTTCTTCCTTACGATTACAGATATAACATTCATACTATAACTAGAGGTGTGCGAAAATGTATTCCGAAATTTTCGGAATACATTCTCGCACACCTCTAGTTATAACAAAGTTTACTGATACACAGTAATGTAACAGGTGTTCTTTGAGAAAGTTTTTGTAACAAGACCTTGGAAAGCATTGTTTGTAACAACCGATGACGATATACGTGAATGGTGGTCACGTTGGAGAGTGGACAGATACAGTGTGGCATGGGGTGTAACTTTTGGAGCAGGTCTTGTTGCTTTGCAAAGGATAGATCACATTCCAGGAACTGCATTATCTTCTGTATTGGCATTAATTTCTCTAACTGCTTACACTACTTTCACAATACTGTGTCATTCAGTCTCGGAGTGCGAAGAGATTCACTCATACGTGGCATTTATACCGGTAATAATCTACAAATGTAAAAGAATTTCAGAATACCGTACTTAACTACATTTCTATTACAGATTATAGGATATATAGCACTTAGAAACGCATCACTAGCATTACGTGGTAAACATTCAGCTCTCTTAGCTGGTTTAGGACGAATCAGTTTAGAAACTCTAGTCGCACAAGGCCACATCTGGCTAGCAGCAGATTCGCATGGTGTGTTAGTGCTATTGCCACGATTTCCAGTATTAAATTTATTAGTCACGTCATTTATCTTTATATGCGCAAGTCATGAAGTGAGTACTATCTTTCCTTTAATATATAATATTAATTTTTACAATGTATCGTTGCTTGTTTTTTCTTTTTTTATTAGATACATCGATTAACTCGAATTCTGGCACCGTATGCAGTACCAAACGATTGGAGACTGGTCGCGCGTAACTTGTTATTATTTATTGCAATTCTTGTACCAATCGGTATCCACGATGGAATGTTTTGAATGGAACATTTTTTATAAAATTTTTTGCATAATATATGTAAATATTATATACAATCAAGCACATAATTTTTGTAATATTCTTTCACAAGTTTCATAAAGCAAAACTCTGACGAAAAGACCTATTTATTGAATTACTCTTTCCATTATAAATTTTCATAACAAGGAAAATGAACAATTTTTAAAAAAAAAAGGATATCGCTTAATATTTCTGTACATGTTCAACAAATATTTTATTTACAATTTACAATTGTCAAATAAATCTTTTGTGTAAAATCTGTTTGCAATAGTTGTATATTTTGTCCCGATATAGTTATCTCATTAAATAACTATTTCAATCACTTTTCGTTATCGTGTTTCACTTGACTAGTATAAACGTCATATCCAAGGGATATAGTGTTATCATAAAGAACCCTATATCTTGTGGGTAGGAAATAAAAATTAAAAATCTGCGCCGGTGGCCAGATAACCCATTCCGCTATATACAATATATGCGCTTTCCTACTAATCTCATTTTTTAGTTCAGACCAGCTGCTTTTCTCTAAAATAGCCAATGTTAAAAAGAACATTGTTATACAAAGTGGAGAGCAGATCAACTGATCGATAACAACTTTCTTTAAGACAGTACTGATTGTCCGTCCTGGTAATTTAGCATCTAAATATTTATACCAATAGTGGCATACTATACCGACCGACATACCAGATGCAGCCATATTTTTCGTTCTATCTATACTAAATTTATTCCACTCACCCTACAATAAAAACAAAACAACCGTAGAACTTTTAACAGACGTTAATCATTAAAACAATATACATTTCAATGAAAAATCGAAGTACAACAATCTTGTTACCATACCTTCAGTATCTCATAGTGCTGTTCTAAAATGTCACCCACTGCGGAGAGGGAGATGGATATTGCCACATTCGTGTAAAGTAAATATTTAGGTGTAAATAATTGTTTTCTGATGATATGTATCCTACTCACAACCGTACTGGCAGTTTTACTGATAATCATAGTCTACAAAAGATTTTATAGGTTATAGTTGTAATCATAACCTATCAAATTTTAATTTAACGAATAAATCTTAAATATGTAGATTTACATCATGTACGAACTCAAAAACTTACACGTAAAAGTAAAAATAATAATAATAAATGTTATCTAATCGTTGCTGAGTATTTCTTCCTGCACATTACTACGTAATGTTTAGCACATAAAAAGAACTTCGGTAGAAAAAAGTATTAATCTCCTTAATAAGATGATTTTAATGCGGAAATATCTTTTGTACTTGAATCTATACTATTTTTAAATATGAAAACTTAAGCCAATTTTTAGTAGAAGTACATATTTTCACTTGTCACGTGTATGATTATACTTTGCATATATATCTGCTTGTACTCATCGTGCAGCATTATCTTTAAATTATATAATTATGTAATTCAGTTTAAATTATATATAAAAGACACGGCTTGGGTATTTTCATTCATAAAGTGTAATTTTTCTTTATAAATCCATTCGCAAATTCAATTATAAACCAGCTGACTCAAGCTGACTGGCGCCAAAGGAATCAAAAGAATGTTAGTCATATTCGAAAGTTTTGACAAATTCATTTTGTCGTTTAAAACATGTTTCTTCAATTATATTCTTTAATCGATATATCTTGATATTCTATTTGTAAAATATTACACATCGTAACAATTATTATTTCAGAAAATTCATTTTTGCCATATTTGCCGACGATGAAGAGGGGACTGTATTGTGCAGTTCACATGAAGGTTTGAATGCTTCGGTAATTCGGTTTTGCATGATGCTTTTGCAAGAATTTTATTTTTTCACATTATTATACGCTTTAAATTTGAATCTGCACTAAGATACTAATAGATATATTATTCAAACGAACAAACGATGCTTTTTACTACAAATATCAAGAAAACAATTTGGAAGTTGTTAGAAATGTACCTTGAAATACATATCATCGATTTATGTCGTCCAATTGCATTCTGTTCGAGCATTTCAGAGGAATTCGTGATTGGTCGATCATTCTTACCGCTTCTTACCGTAAACGAAATTGTTATTATGTGAATTGTTCTTATATATGAATTATTCTTCAATCTGAGCTGTAAATGATCCGCAGTACATATTTACAGTACATAAAACGACAGCATCAAATACGTTAATCGTTTGAAGAATTTAAATAACGCGCGTTTTCTTACTGACACTGCAGCAGCAGCAGCTGTTCTTTTTCTTTTTCGTTTGGCGCCTAAACCGATCAAAAAGGCGGGCTTCGGATAGGCGTTATCAGCCAAAGAAATCAGCGAGCATTATCTCAGGGTTGCTCAGGGTACAGAAGTCCGTAAACAGAGTGTTGGAGATTTTGAAAATTTGAACGGGTGGTTTCCGCACGTATATATTCGTATATAAAAACCATGTCTCAGCCGTCAGTAACGGCGTATTTTAATACGCGCAAACGACAAGCAACGGACGATATGCGGAACAAAGCTAAGGTATTGCTTCTCGAACGAGATCAAGCGAGGTTGGTGAGTAGCCAGAATCAGAATTCACAAAACAAAGATATTTTCGAATCTTCCGGGTCACTGACTCCAATCGTCGAAGAGAAAATGGGAGCGAGTCCGAAAGTGATTCTTGTCTCAGAAAAAGAAATAACAACAAATCGCACCATGAAATCGAATTCTGCAGTTCGTAACATACAATTCGATTCTCCGAAATCAAATGCACAGAAAACACCTAAAAGCAATCCTCGACCCAGAGTCCTACGCTCTAGAAAGCTATCTGGACAAGACGGTCAGCCAGATATTCGAGAGAGCTTCCAGAAGGTCTCCGAAGAGCTGAATGTGAACAGGGTGATGTTTCAGAAAAAAGGGTCTTGTAGTCCGAAGAAGAAACCCCCTGCAACACCGAAAAAGAATAACCCTGCTACAGAGAATCTATGTACGAACAACTCAAATGAGCAGTCCGTGATTAACTGTACTACACCAAGGAAAAGTTTAAATATGAACATGCTAGCCAAACAGGAGTTATCTATAACTGATATAAAAAACAAAATTAACAAATCATCCAGACTCGCAGAACTAAAAGCTTCTATTGCAAGGTTTAAGAATTGCGAACAGAAGTTGGAGAAATTACAAAAACAGAATGAAATGAAGAAACCACAGATACAGAAATTTGAGAAGATTCAACTGGAAATACCAGTCAGGTAAAATATTTACGATAGTTACGATAGATAATTTATTGTTCTGTTAATTGTGTTTCTTTTTGTACTTTACAGCCCACAGAAAATGTACAAATCACCAAGTAAGGCAGGATTAAGCCCGATGAAGAATAGGGAACTGAAAGCTTCCAGTCCTCAGAAACGAATTCTGTTCGAACCTAAAGAATCGACTCCCAGTCCAGTGAAGGGCAGTCCAACAAAAGCACCGGCTTATCAACAGCATCTGTCTTTAGCTGAAAGTGGTACACCCGCTTTGCCATTGCCATATCATTATAGATTTTTGGCAGAAGTATTTAGATGTGTGGATACAGTGCGTATCTATCTAAAACGAGAAATATTACATGATTGGAATCAGCCTTTATTTTACACAAAGAATGTATTTCGTTTTACAGGTATCTGCAATGCTCTTCAATCGCAAAGAAACAATCACTTTCAAAAAGTTGAAGCCTGCAGTTCAGGAATTGTTGCGTAAAAATTTTACACTAGAACATGTGGCACAAATTAAGACAATGTACCCAGACGCATACGAATACCATCAGGAGAAATATCGTACATTTGGTTCTACATCCAAACAAGATAAATACGAGCTTGTTTTCATTCCTATTGTAGAAGACAAGAAGGGAAGAAACACACCAGATGCGGATGATGTCTTGAAAACAGCTTCTCAAGTTAGCATGGGGCCAAAAGTATTGCTGGATAGACGACGAAAGTTCTACAATGTTCTGCTTGGTAATGACAATTTGAGATAAATATCAAAGTTTGATTTTAGTCATGTTTTACATTAAACTGTTTACTTTCAAACTGTAGATAAGGTGAAGGACGAGCACGAGAAATTCTTGCTCAGTTTGGAAACACCAATGAGTGTACCGAAGGAGAAGATTGTACGTTGGCATCCTGAGTTCAGCGTCGAAAGTTGCAAACCAATTGAGCAATCTGAATTGCCTCAGCCACCGAATGTAGAAAAAATATCAACTGCAAAGGATGTTCTCGGTAAAATTAGCACTTACTACTTACCATTAACTACCATTAACTTACCATTAACTAATTATCAGTTATCAAATCATTCTAATAACGTTTCAGATAAAGCGAAATCACTATTCAGCTGCGGTACACGTATGGAAAAAGCGTTACAGCGATTAGCTGAAGCGAAGATGACGTCAAAGTCGTCTCCAGAAAGAGAGGAGACGGATAGTTCAACTCAAACTGAAGATGGTATGCGGAAAGTTAATATTTCCGTTGTGGATACACCACCTGCTACTCCTACGACGCAAACTAATTTCATTAGTTCGGCGTTTAAAGGCATACCAAAGTCTCTTTTAGAGAAGGTACAAGTTTCATATAACAAATTAATAGGGGTGAGCGGGAACCCAGAAATTCGGGTTCGGATATTTTCCCCGAGTTCGGATTGGGACTCAGAAATTTCTGATACCCGAAGCCGAAATAGGGTCAGGTCAGGAACCCGAAAACTTTATTATTTGGAGACCCGAACGTCAGATTTTCAGGTACCTGAGTATCACTAATTTACTTGGCCCGAGGCTCAATATTTTCGGGAACCTGCCCACCCCCACAAATTATTCCTAGTGAAACTTATTTGAATACAGTAACTAATGTTTCGCTTTTCATTTGTGTTCTGTACGCTAGGTGCGAGCAAAACAAGCAGCCAAAGCATTGGAAGCGATGACTCGTACGCCAAACGCTGACAAAGAAGCTACCATGTATTCAAGACTTCCGGAATTGAGCAAAATCTTACGTAACATTTTTGTGGCCGAGAAGAAAGGGGTTCTGACTATGGAATTCGTGATTGGAAAACTGGAGAATTCCTTCAAAGCAAAATTAACCCCCAACGAATTGGAAGAACACATACGTTTACTATGTAAATTACTACCTATATGGACTAGTATACACAACGTGAGAAAAGTTGATCACCTGAAGTTACAAAAAGAAGTTGACCTTGGGAAAGTCGTGAAAAGACTTGAAATTTTGGCGAATAATAAAGTAACATCTAAATGATATCGATTGCATGCTATCAAATAATTCATTTAATTTTTGAATTTATGATTTACATGTGAGAGTTACTACTAATCATGATTACAATTATTCCTAAGTCCTTCATTGCACTTATATAATGAATTTTATTTGACACAGTAGTTCAATTTTGATTTAAGGGAATAAATATAGTATCAATTTCATTTGTATGCACTACGATATTTCTTCTTATGCAGCTCATAACTATAAGTACAATTATTATGTAGTACTACTAAGAAATATTTTGCAATGTATAACGTATACAAAAGTACACGTAAGAATTTATATGTAATTTATAATGAACACCACTTTAAACAATGTCCAAACAAATATATACTTATTTCACCACATTATAATTGTTCAAATTCAATGTTAAAACTTCGTTAGGAACTGGTTCCTGTTTCAAGTACCATACATTTAAAATCTATTCATTCTTTGTCAATAAAAATTAATGAAAAAGTACCAATACTTTTATATTATTTATATAGCCAAACAATGATAATATATATTTACTATTAAAAATAAATACTTAGTGGTATAAGATTTCTACCTTATCATCAATTCTTCTTGTTTCCTAACCTCGAAAATCTTCTAACCTCTCTCGACTGTTTGTTGTACGCAATTGAAAAATAGTTCCGCGTGTAAATGCTGAACTTTATATGAATAAAATAGTAAATCATGTTTATAACAAGTGTATTATGTAAAAAGGTTAAAAGCAAGTAAGTATAAGTCAACATTAATGAAATAATTTTAATTGTAAGTGGTAAGTTCGTTTACATTGAATAAAAATGTTTCGAGCCATCAATTGTTTATTGCCGAGCTTAAAATGTTAATTAAAGAGATCAGATTATTGAATAAAATTTTTTAATTGACCTTTTACATGTTAATATATATTTATATTAAGTACTCAATACATGTGTATAATAGTTGTGTATATATTTCTTATTTACTTTTTCATATTTTATTAGATACGTTTTAGTGTTGTTAGAAAGTGTAGCAAGTGGACACAAGTATGTGGTAAGGAGAGCAAGGGTAGATGACAAAATGGAAGAAGAGCGTTTTGATCCCTACGGTAAGTTGCTAATATATTCACACTATTAAATGTATTCTAAAAACAAGAATTCTAAACTGAAAATTTTATGATTAATGTCTTAAATTTTGAATTTGTACAACTCTAAGTTGCACACGCTTGATTGATAAATTTTGTCCAGCATTATATAGCAGTACTTTACTAACAAATTGTTTCTTTTCAGTGAGCACTACAGTGTTATACAGGGAAATCAGGAAAATTAAAAGTATATAAGTTCCAATTTACTGTATGTATGTTCTATTACACTGGATATTCAGTCGAAAATAAAAGCATGTGATAATAAGTAAACTATTAGTATCAAGCGAAATATTGATTCCCTTACCGTTACTATTTCTTGTTGCTTTTCATTGATAGAAGCAAAATTAAAGATCTGATTTAATAATGAAAAAAAAGAGCCAACAGCACGCGGTGTTCCCAGGCGGTCACCCATCCAAGTACTGACCACGCTCAACGCTGTTTAACTTCGATGATCGGACGAGAATCGGTTTTTTGCAACGTGATATGGCCGTTGGCGAATGAAGAAATTCGGAACTTAATGATATTGAGCATTCTGAAAATATTGTGATTCTAATTCTTCGTTATTCCAAAATATATCGATTTTCCATTCAGTGATATTTTCTATTGGATTATGGGATAGTTAAATAACCACTGTTCCAATTATATTGAATTTAATTTACCGACTCGGAAATGGCCATTGGCTCTTTTAATGTAGTTCCAACTGAAAGAAATGTGACCTAACTTAAATTTTTAGTAAGAACACTTTACAGTTCATCAAGTTCTCTTACTAAACACTAAAATATCTCGAGGCCCTACTCGGTTGTTACTCCAACATCTGTCAGTCTCTATGGTAGTCTTCTCGCGTAATTGCAGATTAATATGATTTATACTAGACATAAAAAAATGTGCAATCTACCTTGTTTAGTTGTAGTTCCATTGCCGTTGTAATTAGGTCATGTATTATCCGTGCCATAGCAGCAATCCACCCGAGTATCACATAGCATAATGCTAATGATTTCGAGCCCTAGCGTGTCGAAATGAAATGTTGATTGAAGATCACGGGTTCAAGCTTGCGATTGAAATTGTATGCGCGATTACATACATACGTGAAACAGAAAGGAAAGAAAGAAATAGACCCGCGTATCCATGCAATCGAGACAATAGAGCCGGGGTTGTACCGGGGAAAAACAATGCGATGCCATCGTAAATGGTTTTGAATAGAGCCCACGGATATCAAACGTCTTACCCGTGGCTGTATGTATCGAAAGGAACGGGAGAAACGGAGAAAGAGAAACTCGCAGGACCGTCGAAATCGAGATTGGGGTAAGTTCCCTTTGATCTTTAACAAGGAACGCAAAGTTGTATTATTTCCACCTGGATTTCAAACGGTTTGAAATCCACGAGGCGTGAAACGCGTCCCTGTTCACCGTCTCTTTCCCTCTTCCGCCAGCAACCCCTTCCAAGTGCTCACTTTCGTCCCGCTCCTTCACGTTCCTCGCTCCTTTTCGGGGGTGCTGCGGGAACTCCGGGCGTCGTTTACTGATGTTGCCAATTCAATTTCTCCCTGTGGACCATTGTCGGTGGCCAGAAAGGGGATCGCAAGGGATGGAAGGGGTTCCCCTCTCCTCCCAAGTGCGAATCGTTTCTATCTTTCGCGATTGTGCGTGTGACAGCCTCTGACATCCACGCTTCTCGCGTTTCTTTCTCTCAAGGAAAACTTTTCCCTCGCCTTTGTCCGTCGCGAACGGTCCCGTGACCTTCGCTCTTTAATTCGAGTGGCTCCGAATTTAATTGCCGCTGTTCTGTTCGCTTGAAATTGAAAATTTGCCGCTGAATTCCGCAAAAATCCTAAAAAAATTGTCAAATGTAAGATTAAACGGAATTCGATACAGTTACACGTTATTTCTTCTTTGGAAAAATCATGAATGATAGAATAACTCTGGTTCTGCAAGCCAGTTTGCTTTTTTCAACGTTGTGTACAAAAGGCGCGCAAGCGGGACTATTGTGCGGAGTCACCATGATCCCGGCGTGTTAACATTACCGTATTTCTGGATTCCACGTAAACGGTCAACAGGCAATTAAAGTACTCCGCATCAACCATCCCCGAGGTTTACAAAAAAAGAGTCGGCGAGAAGTGGGGAGGGGTTGCGAAATTAATTCTGCGCGGGCTGAGACGGTAAATCGCGAAACAAACGGGCCTTCGAGCGGCGAGAGAGTGAGAGCGGGGTTGTTTTTCGCGGCACAATGAGTTTCGAAGCGGCGTGCAACAGCGAAATTGTTAAAACGTCCGTTGTTTATGGTCGACTCGGTTGAGCCGACCGGCAAAGGAGGAAACAGTACGCAACGAAAGAGCGAGTCGGAGTGATGGGGAGGAGCCGTGTAGTTGAAAGAAGGAACGAGGAGAAAAGCAAAACAGAAACGAAAAGGAGGAGACGAGGGACGAAGAGAGGAAAAAGAGAGAGAGAGAGAGAGAGAGAGAGAGAGAGAGAGAGAGAGAGAGAAAAAGAGACTCGTCTGGGCCTTGGCGCGTTTCAGTTGCCTCGCGTTCGAGGGCGTTTTTCGCCCGTGAGTTGTTCTTTGCTTATTACAGTGTGTGCACTGGGCTCGAGCTCGCTAAAGTGGTTTGCTGCTAATTAACTGCGTTATTTTTACAACTCTCTCGCTCCCATCCACCTCCCACGTTACCTAGCGCCTTCCCTCTCTCCATTCCCTGACTGTTCTCTCACATTTGCAATGGGGTTCAATAATTCTGCGGCCGCAACGCCCTCTCTCGCTTCCTCGTTGGCTCCCACCACCCTCTCACCGTGTTTGTTATATTCGCGTTTTATGCGTACGAAACCACTATTTTTGCCGCACGCACCTGGAGCACCTCAAGTTCAACGCTCGTCAATCTCTCTTCCATTCTCATAGAAATTATCGATTGTTCAGCATTTTTTCTAAACAAAACTTTGCAGAATTTTTTGTTACATTTTTATCGTGTTAGAAGAAAGCCGATTTTTTGAAGTTATTGTAATCTGACTTATATAAGTTTGACAAAATAAAATCCGACCAGACGAAGAGATTTATTGTTTATTATTTTATGTTTCCCGCGAATACGAACTAAAATGTTCCCCAGCTTCTCCTTTTTTTTTTTTGAAAATAGCTCTCGTCCTGCGCTTTTTTCCCTCGTACTCACCGCCGTCTATACACACTTCGTACGGGTTTAATTTTGCGAGCATATATTCTCTGTGTATTTTTTAAGAGCACGTTCGTGGAAGAAATTAACGAGGCAAAAATATCAGAAGGTTTTTAAAGGGTCGTTTGAAATGATTTCCAAGCCCGCAGATACTCGACCGTTATTCCGTAATATGTTATCGGGAAGCGAGTATTAACTATATACGAAGTACTGGTGGAGGGTAGTATACAGAGCGTTTCGAATCTGTATGAAAAAGCCTGAAAAAGGGCGAATCTGCGTGAAAAAAAATCGGTAAAAATTGTACACCGATATTTGTTCATTCGATTACCTATGTAATTCGCATCTAATTCTGCTTGTGACAATCGGTAGAATCAATTTATACGCAAATTGCATCGGACATTATTAGACAGCGCATTTGATGCATTTATGGAAAAAATGAGGTGTAATTTAACCCTTAGCGAAATATTGTTTAGATTATTAAATATGTTGATAACAATTATTAATGATATCGGTTAATAATTGTTATTAACAAGAATACGATCGATATAAATAAGTTTATTAAATATGTTGGTATCGAATCAATGACTAAACATTTAAGTATTATATGAGGTGTTATATCAATTTCATATCCATCAGATGAAAAGAAATTATATAGAATGGAATGGCCCAGATATTAAAGGCCTGTCAATTATCTTCGATTGTGTTAAGCGATGTGCAATTAAAATCTAATCTCATTCAATTAATGTAACCAAGTAGAAACTATATAAACTAGTTGTAAGTTAAGTTAAGTTAAGAGGTGCTATTATGTATTATTAATGAAAGAGCTGTTATGTAATATGTTAATATGTTCATGTATTGTATATGCTACATAAACCATACTTGGTTTAAAGCATTAAATAAATAATAGTAATAATAGAAATGCAATGGAATTATTCATGGTCGGAAAAAATGTTTAATTTTCGAGTTAAAATATCTCCGAGTGCAAAGGCTTGAAACAGTAAAATCATTAAAATCGTCATTTTCAACCTATTAAACATATTAAGAAAGGAAATCAATTTATATTTCATTCCAGTTTGTTGTGATTCCCACACAACATTTTTATTTTGCATAAAGATCCGTTGTCCAAACATTATTCAGGAGAGTAATTACGATTTCGATCCCTCGTTCCATTCGGATAGTAGAGGTTCCGTGCTTTAACATCGTATTCGGGATACAGTTATTGGTCGCGGTCGCCGACGAAGGTGGTGGGAAGAGCACGATTGGTCGTTGTATAGGTATCTATCTCTCTGGTGGTAGTCGGCGGTAGTCACCCTTCTTTTCTCCGCCACGAAAAGGCTCTTGAAATAAATTGAAAATGGCTGGTATCGCCCCGCTCTCGGATAAGTGATACCTACATCACCTACACGCACACCGGCCGCCACAGAATTCCACGGTATTCTTTCGCGTATTCGAAACGCGCAATTCTCAATCACGGACCTCCCTCCCTCCACCTCCGATTCCCTCCCCCCTCCCGACAATCCCGATCGCTCCGAATCCACGTGAATGGACGGATCAATTAAAACGATGTTAAAACGTTATATCAATCGCGTATACCCGCCGATTCGAGCCGATTCGACGGAGGAAAATTAAAATCGGAATAAAAAGGGCGCAGCTTCTCGACGGTAATCGAAACCGCTCGGAGAATTAACGAATTCAATTCACCGGGCTCGGTTGACGCTGTGTATATACATGTACGTGAGAGTGCATGCATGTGTACGTAAATATATACACACAACTATCCTTCATTTTTCTGCTTTCCTTGTTTTGCCGATGCCGATTCGGGGGACGGGGCTCGGGCCGCGCGCAATGGCGGTAAACAATGTGAATATGAATGGTGGAAATAAAGTTTGAGTAAAAGTTCCAGTTCGGAAATTTGTATGAAATAAAATATATGAGAGCCGGAGATGTACAGGCAGCTCCAGCGAACGGGTTCCAACTAGAAAATATATATTTCTGGTGTTTTCATTTTCTGACAGCGGGATAAATTATGCGCCACCCTCGCCACGAGAAATATGTTTTCCAGGAGAAGCGGAATATTATTTTATTCATCGTATTTATGCACAGGAAGGATGCGGAAGTGGCATATGACTCGGGAAGAGCGATGCAACTGTCCTCTGATGACTTCCTAGGACCTCATTTTTTATGTGGATGCACCGATGCCTACGCCAGATGCAATTACACTTTATTCTTTAATGCAACCCAAGCTGTTTGTTGCTGGCGGGTGCATCGGCTCATCCACATAAAAAATAAGGTCATAGGAAGTTAGGACGTATCATGACATATGATTCTTTCCTCTCTCATTTCTTTCTATTTTACTGAAAACAGAGCAGTAACTCGTTCCAATTCACACAAATTGAAATCAAGAACGATTCGTCGACTTTGTTAAAATGATTAAAAGAAGTAGTGCAGTTTCATTTTGTTCAATGATAAATCTTAACTTTTCGGGTACCGTTTCATCGAATAAATTACACCGACTTTGCGGAGAGAAAATTAAACGAAGTTCACAGACCAGTTTGCGACCGAGATTCCCAATGTTCATAAGCGGTCTCGGGCCGATTAAAAGAAGCAAGACTGTCACGAACAGTTTCGGCGTTCGGGCTTCTCTGCATACATCTACATTACAAAAACGACGAGGATTAAGGGGCGAGTGGAGGGGAGAGAAGATAGAATTCTCGAGCGCGAACGATTCTGTCGAACGGAAATGCAATTCGCGGCGGTAGTCAAGTCTCAGCTCGAGTCGACAGATAGATAGAGTCAAGATTCAATTAGCTCTAGCTGTCAGCTGCATGATACTCGTCGATTCAATACACCTTTCCTGTTCGTGTAGCTCTGCACATGTTTCGCCGGGGCGCGCGAGCGCGCTTCGCGTTTTCCCTCACCAACACGCGTCCCCGTAGCCAGTGTGCGCGTACGTACAATCCCTTGGTCGTGTTGGTGTGCTGTATATATTAAACGCACGCACACGCGACACGTGTGCGCGCCTGTGCATACCGAAAATTAGCCGAGCAGAGCGACCCCGTGAATTTTGGAAATGATTTTGCGCGCGGCGCGCGAGAGTGTGCATAAATTTTCGACGAGCTCGATTTCACCGAATAATGAGTCCGGCCATCTGTCGTAATGGAACCATCGACGATATTCAAATATTCCCGTGTCCAATGGCAAAAAGAAAATGTTTTCGGACGTGTAAGCTCTGTTGTCACGTGTCGAACGCCCGGCCGACGTGATATCATTTTATCATTTATTCATGGGACGAAACCATTCGCATGTGTACAATAGAAATATATGCACACGCTCCTATCGATAATGTCAACTTGGTATACATGATTTTAGTTCAGCAGGTCAAAAAATGATCCGGCTGTTGCGCGGACGTAAATTGCTTCGTGTACAACTCACACTGTAGGCGGGTAGTCGAATGCAATTCTTATATGTAGTTACCTGATTCTTTGATAGTGCAAGGTATCCAGGTATGGTTTTATAACTCCCTGGCTCTCGTTCAATACTCAGCTTTCGATTCATCTGCTGGAACTCGCCATCCAAGGAAAATTCTGTGGTTCACACACTTTTAATTTCGAGATATTGTTGTTTAAAGTTTTGATCGCTCATGCTTTGACATAGGACATCGGTTACATTGCACTATTTTCTTGAGCTTCTCGAATTTTTCACAACTTTTCTCCTGGAAAAGCTCAACTAAAATCTTTTGAAATTGTGACATGCGGCGTTTTTCCCTGCAACATTTAAGAAAAATCTGACCTTAGTGAATTAACTGAAGATGCACGTGATGAGAAAATGAACATTCTAAACTATATGTATCGATCAGTTCACAAAAACGACCTGACGTTGTAAGATACCTTATTCTAAACCAGGATAGTAGAAGAAATGCCAGATGTGTTGAAAACCATCGAACCTTCAAGGCCATAAATTAACTGCTTCCTGAGTGTCCACCAGCTTTTCTTTTTGACCTGCAGTTCAGTTCCTTGTTGGAGATCTACGAGTGAAGACATTTTTTCCGAGCCGGTAAATGAAGCATATTAAGTGTAATTAAAATAGTGTTTATTTAACTATCCCATAATCCAATAGAAAATATCACTGAATGGGGAATCGACAAATTTTGGAATAACGAAGAATTAGAACACTGGTTCTTAACCGATGTTTCACGGAACACTGGTGTTCCGCGAAATTACGAGAAATACATATTACATATATTTAATAATATATTTTCTACAATATTGTGGTGTCGGATGTCGAGCATAGGCCCCGTGTCGAAACCTCGCGTCGAGACGAAAACGACACCCCGTTGAGTGATTTCGGCGCTGTCGCGTCGAGGACCGATACTCTTCGGCTGTTTAGGTTAAGATACAGCATTGGACTGTTTAGCTTCAAGGAACTGTATGTGTGTGTATGTGCGTGTGTGTGTGTGTAGAATGCGAGCTTGACGCGTATTCTTCTAACGAAGACGACGCAGTCGCGAGAAAAGCGCACGTGAGTGAACTTCGGCCTGCGAGTTGCTGTCAGAGTTAAGAGTAAAAAGTATCGCGCCGAGTTTTGACCTGCGAGGTGCGGTCAATCGCGTTGTGTGAGACTGTTTTATGTCTTTTCTTTATTTTTAAATTTATATATACTGTTTTATTCATTTTCTTGCACGTTATTTTTTCCCACAATATATTTATTTCTACGCGTGCTATTTTTGTTTGTTTTTTTTTTGATCATTAATTTTGATGTTCCGTAAATTTTTCATATAATCAAAAGTGTTCACTGACTTCAAAAATGTTACGAACCACTGAATTAGAATCGCAGTATTTTAAGAATACTCAATATCATTAAGTTCCGAATTTCTTCATTCGCCAACGGCCATATCACGTTGCAAAAAACCGATTCTCGTCCGATCATCGAAGTTAAACAGCGTTGAGCGTGGTCAGTACTTGGATGGGTGACCGCCTGGGAACACCGCGTGCTGTTGGTTCTCTTTTTTTAAAATTTCTATCCAGTATTAAAATTATGTAAGTTGTATTATGAAATTTTTTACTGTAAAAGAAACATCTTACGTAATTATGTGTGTGTGTGTGTGTGTGTGTGTGTGTCTGTTGCGCGAGGACGAGGTGTCGTTCCTCGAGAGTGTTGTGGCACGCGGTCGTCGCATTATGTTTTTCGTCCCCAACGACGACTCGCGCTCTAAGGCCAAATATACAAAAACCGCGGACAACCAGGCCTTCGTCGAATATGTATTCTGTTTTGAAAAGCAGTTAGCGTTCACATTCGGAAGAGAACAGTTCAATAAAGCTTTCTCGTAATTACACGTTTCGATCTCTCCTGAGAAAACCCTTCCACTCTACATTACATTTCAGAGCATTCATTTCTTTCAACAAGGTTTGGTGTACATATTCGTGAAATCTCAAGGAAGGGTACATTGATCTTCGTCTGCGGAAACATTTTTTGAACAAGGAAGTACTATAAGTGGAACGAGATCCTCAAATTAGCTTCACGTGGCTTTCGACACCATGGGCTCGGGACGGGCAAGTATGGTAGACCCTTGAGAGTGTCATAAATTAGACCCTTCCCAACTGCAGCTCAGAACACCGTTAGTTCTTCGTAGAATTATCTACCACGAAAACACAGTACGCTCTCTGTAGTTTATTTCTGTGTCCCTGAATTGTGCTGGTTGATTATTGGTTTTATGATAACCCAGACGTGCGTGATTGAACTGTTTGTTAGAAAATTGTTGCAAGTACGATAAGAAATCCTTTTAGTTGAACGTCATTCAATTATTGATATACTAATATCGCCAACGGTCATATCACACTGCAATGAACCGATTCTCGTCCGATCATCGAAGTTAAACTGCGTTGAGCGTGGTTAGTACCTGGATGGGTGACCGCCTGGGAACACCACGTACTGTTGGCATTATTTTTTTTTCTTTTATCTACAATGTTCTAGTTAACAGTGGCTGAACATCGAAATTTATACTATTGTACATTCAATTTAAAGCGGATATCGAAACGAATTTAAACGAGTGGCATTCGGATTGTGCGGAACAGTGGTATTATAATTCGGAGCATCAAGAAGCTAGAGTCAAAGAATTTATCAGTGGTTTAAAAAGTGAGCTCTACTGAAGATATTGTTTGTACTGTTAGATATAACTTCATTCAGTTCTGAATTTCTTCATTCGCCAACGGCCATATCACGTTGCAAAAAACCGATTCTCGTCCGATCATCGAAGTTAAACAGCGTTGAGCGTGGTCAGTACTTGGATGGGTGACCGCCTGGGAACACCGCGTGCTGTTGGCTCTCTCTTTTTTACTTTTATTTACAATATTTCAGTAATTGTTGCTCAACGTCAAAATATTCACTTTTGTGTATTTCATTTTGCAGCGGATATCGAAACGCATTTAGACGAATGGCATCATGTTGAATTTAGTGGAGCTGAATTCACGGATAATAATAGGCCTTCCTTTCGTTGTGAAGACCAACATTATAATTCGGAGCATCAAGAAGCTGGAGTCAAAGAATTTATCACTGGTTTAAATAGTGAGCTCGACTGAAGATATTGTTTGTACTGTTAGATGTAACTTCATTCAGTTCTGAATTCCTTCATTCGCCAATGGCCATATCACGTTGCAAAAAAACCCAGTCGCACAGTGACCGCCGGGCAGATAACATCGAAGAGCAATTGTAGCCGTCCGGCGATGCAGCCCGAAAAGTGTGTCACCATAGTGAGCGTATCCACAATCGCCAGTGCAAGTAAAAGGAAAAAAAAAAGAAATAATTCAACACGGAAGAATATCGATTATCCATCGATAATCCATCAACAAAACACAGGAGAATCCTCCTTCTAAGCCATGCGGCTCTGTCGCGGGCAACCAAACACCAGCGAATCCAGCTAAAATGGATGAAACAATCCAAAAAATAATAAAAAAAGAAAAAAAAGGAACATTAAGCAAAGCAGAAATGGAAACAATCCTCCACAAAAAAACTACACCAATTAACAAAAGGAAACTTACAGCTTCCCAAAAAGGTTCGCCCAAACTACCAGGAACAATCAGCGACCTCCAACCAAAACCAAACCAAACTGAACCAAACCAAACAAAAGCAGAAGATAAATCCACCCACGACATAATAATCGCAGAACTAATTAGGCAAAATGATCTGCTCCTCAAAATCAATGAAGAGCAAAAATCACAAATACAAACTTTGCAAGACCAGCATCGAAGCCATCAACGAAAGACGGAAAAACCCCGACTCCAGAGGCCACCCTATCAACACAGAATAACGGTACCTCTACGCAAGAGGCCGCCGGACAGAAACACCTACCTAAAAAGGCAAGCCAAAAACATCCAGAAGACAAACCCCAAGTGAACCATCAGGCCAATCGTACAGACGACCCCAAAAGCATACCTGCTACACAAGGAAGGAAACCAAGGCCGCCCCCAATCATCGTGCAAGACCAAAGCGCTCAACAAACAATAAACCAGACACTATTCAGCGGCAATAAAATAGCAGGTAAACTATTCTCTTCAGAAAACCACTATACAATGTCTCACCCAAAACAAAAGCTGATAGCAATAACTTTGAAATCTCAACAACAATCCCCGGCACCTCCACCCAGAAATCCATTCCCCATAAAAAGACAGTAAAGTACCTAGACGTCCACATTGATTATTTGCTACGTGGAAACAAGCACCTAGACATCCAAATCAACAAAACGAGAAAAGCTTTCCTTTCCAAGAGTAGAATTTTCCATAATAAACATCTATCACACCGAACCAAAATCATCCTTTACTAACTCCTCATAGGATCAATTATCACCTATGCTGCCCCCAATGTGGTGGAATTGCAACCACACAACAATGGAGAAAATTCGCTGTCTTGAAAGAAAATGATTAAGAGCATGCCTTAAAACTTATAGAAGTCAACAGTCTAATTGGAAGCATTATGTTAGCAACCAAAAATTGTACAATTCGGCAGACATTACCAGAATTGATTCATTCATCATAAAAATAGTTCGGAACTACTTCAACAAACTCCCCTCCATAGACAACGAAATTACCCGCTCCCTATACCACCAAGACCCACCTATCTCCCAACAACAGCTCACCACTGGCTACACCACCCCCTAGACCTTCATCCACTGTTACAAAACTGGCCTCATTCAGAACGCAGAAAACATACACTTGATTTACCATTGGAGACGCAATAAGGCAGACAAAAGAGTAGCGTACCGCCACCTTGATTTCGAAAGCAATAGAGACAGATCCAAATACTTACAATCAATACCACTGATAGACCATCAAGATTTCCACCGCCTTGATAAAAAAAAATGCTGGTGGCTCACAATAAACGATATGCACATGAAAGAGCTACTCGAGAGAAAAATCAGATCCCAAAACCGAAATAGGGCTGTTTAAGAAAGAAAGATAGATAGCAAATAAGCTCCAATTACAAGTGATTGTACCAGTAGCAGGAGTGCCAACTCACATTGTAAATTTGTACATAATACTATTCTTAAATTAGTAATAAGCTAGGATTAAGTTGTATTCTAAGTAGCGCTAAACAATCCATACCAAAGACTGATGAGGGGGTTTTTAATCAAATTTTTTTCCCACGCGCCATTCCACTAGCCATTAGTACCTTATATTACTTATATTAACCTAGTCGTTAAATAGTTCTTAAGCATACAACCACCGTCCAAAGAAATGTATAACTTAGAGATTCGCATGCGAGCGAACAATTAGTTATCAACGCAATATTGTGTGGTAGTTTTTATTATGTTTGTTTATACCTGTTATTATTATGACTGTAAAACTGTATTCAACAAACATCTTTTAAAAAACCGATTCTCGTCCGATCATCGAAGTTAAACAGCGTTGAGCGTGGTCAGTACTTGGATCGGTGACTGCTTGGGAACACCGCGTGCTGTCGGCTCCCTCTTTTTTACTTTTATTTACAATATTTCAGTAAGTGTTGCTCAAGATCAAAATATTCACTTTTGTATATTTCATTTTGCTGCTTTTGCAACAGCAGGATATTGAAATGCATTTAGACGAGTGGCATCATGTTGAATTTAGTGGAGCTGAATTCTCGGATGATAATAGACCTTTCTTTCGTTGTGAAGACCAACATTATAATTCGGAGCATCAAGAAGCTAGAGTCAAAGAATTTTTCAGTGGTTTAAATAGTGAGCTCGACTGAAGATATTGTTTGTACTGTTAGATGTAACTTCATTCAGTTCTGAATTTCTTCATTCGCCAACGGCCATATCACGTTGCAAAAATCCAAAGCCAGACCTTCTTGAAAAAGATGAAAACGATCTCCTCATCATACAAGATAATGCTCAAAAAGCTGACATCTTTGTAGCGCACTACGCCTTGGTAAGCAATAAAAATGAACACCTAAATCACCCCAGCTTCAGAAACCTGATTAACACTGAATCAGAAAAAATATCCAACGAGATAGCAACCCAAATACCAAATACCATAAGCGATTTTGCCGAAACAAATTCGGCCTTAACCCCCAAACAACCTGACACTATGTCAACATATTTTACAAACTTTCTACAAGTCAAATACAAATTTAAGTACCTCAACAACAAAAAATCCGCCGGGAACGACCAGATACCAAACTACATACTGAAAAAACTCGCAAACAAAATCATATGGGTATACACAATTTTATTTATCAACTTATTAAATCACAGTACATTCCTCGAAGAATGGAAGACAGTCAAAGTCATCCCCATTGCAAAAAAAGGTAAAGACCCTTCTTCCCCAGACAGCTTCCGGCCGATCAGCCTGTTACCAAATATTGGCAAAGTCTATGAATGTATCATCAACGATATGATTCTAGATTTCTGCGATACTAATAATATAATCCCCGAAAACCAGTATGGCTTTAGAAAATACCATTCCACAATACATGCTATCAACAAACTAACGACGTTAAACTTGCCCTGAGTAGTGGTTCCTGCGTGGGCGCCTGTCTGATAGGTCTGGAGAAAGCATTCGACACCGTATGGATAGACGGGTTGATATGCAAACTGAAGCGAAAAGAACTTCCCCTCATCCTAATTAAACTAATTAAAAACATGATAAGTGACAGATCTTTCACAGTTTGCATATCTAACGACATTTGCTCATGCCCCTTCAAGATAACTAATGGCCTCCAACAAGGTACCATAAATTCACCAATATTATTTAATATATTCACAAGTGACATTTTAAATCTATTTGGCCCAAGCTGCTCCATAATATCCTACGCAGACGACCAAATTGTGTACCACGCAGGAAAAAACCCCAGAAAGATACAAACGGTACTCCAAAACGCAATCAATAGTATCTTTACATACTACACATCCTGGAAACTAAAGGTAAACATAAATAAATGCGAATCAATATTATTCAGGCCCAAACTCAATGGAAAAATAGGCTACCAACTAATAAATTACAAAACATTTCAACTCACAGGCAATCAGCAATCCGATGACAAAATCCCGCATAATGTTTCAGTCAAATACCTAGGCTTAACTTTAGACAGCAGGCTCCTACTAAATAATCACTCACAAATACAACTTCAAAAAGCTAGAAAAGCTTTCGGAGCTTGTGCAAGACTATTCCACTCCCACACACTCAGTAGAAGAGCAAAACTAATTTGTTACCAACTCCTAATTAGACCCATAATAACATATGGCTGCGAGATTTGGTACAATATTAGTGCCTCTATTATGGAAGAAATTCGCATTTTTGAAAGACGATGCCTCAGAGCTTGCCTCGGATTGTACGTGTCAGCCCACTCAAACTACAAAAGACACATAAACAACGAAACTATATACAACAAAGCCAATATCAGCAGAATCGATAACTTCATCATAAAAATAACACGAAACTACTTCGCCAACACACGACACGTCACAGACAATAGCCTAATATTCCCCATTGCATATCCAGATGACAACTATATCAGAGAAACACTAACTTCAGGATTTATCCCTGCAGAAGCATTCGTATACTTAGACAAGTTAGGATACATTCAAAACAGAAACGGAATCCCGATATTGTACCACATCCCAAGACATAGAGGAAAAAAAGCCATAACGTACGCCCCCCAGGGACATGATCTAATCACACCTGAACATGGTTACCGTTACAGCGCAGCTATTCCACACAAAGATCTCGTAGAAATTAAGATTATAGATTATAAGAAATATTGGTGGTTAGCCGATAGACTGGCACCTCATTAGTTTCCTGCGAAATGAGCAAGTTCAATTGTTATTGTTAATGAACTGCCATTCCCTACAATTCCTAAAGAACCTTGTGCAATCACGAAGAGTGTACAATCATGTCGATCTCGACGATAGTACCAAAGTACCCCTAGATCATAAGTTAGTAAATAAGACATCATCAACCGCACCTCATCCCATATCCACTCTATCCTCACCTTCACAAACACATCTTGCCCACGCGTACATCACCTAGCATAACTGTAAATAACATCACCCCATTATATCATCATCATCATCCCCCCTCTCTCTGTCATTCATATCCATGTACATATGTATAAAAATTAGTTTTAACATTAAAAATAATTGACGCGAGTTCCTGTTTTTGTTAAGGGCGTTTCCAGGAGCATGTGATAACCCGAAATGGTTGCGGCTGTGAACTGCATTCTATTCACTGCGAAAATAGAACTACGAGGGGTGAGCATCCGCCACTCCTCCGACTAAGAAAGAAAGACCAATGTTCCTTTCTACATTAGTATTACTAAAATTGTTAGAGAAAACTTTTCGTTTATTTTTATAGTTAGTTTAAGAACTGTTAACATTGTATTGCCTTTAAATAAACAATTAAAAAGAAAAGACGTTGCAAAAAACCGTTTCTCGTCCATATACAAAATGATACAAACTCAAATATCCCGCAGCATTAATTAAATTTAATAAACAACAGCATATCAAGCAAAAGGAAAATTAGAGCAGGCGTGCCACAAGGATCAGTACTAGGACCCAAACTTTTCAATATATATCTAAATGACATACCAACATTCCCCAAAACAAAATTGGCACTTTTTGCAGACGACACAGCAATATGTGCACATTCATTTAATGCTATAGTAGCAGCAAAACAAATACAAATACATATCAGCATTGTACAAGAATTTTATACAAAATGGAAAATTGCACTCAACGAAAGCAAAACCGAAGTAATTGTTTTCACAAAGGAAACCAAGAATATAAAAATAATACAACCCATAAAGGTATACAACCATATCACTCATCCAATCAACAAAGTCAAATATCTAGGAGTACACCTCGACAGCAAACTGTTCTTCAAAGAGCATATCAAACAAGTGCTTAGAAAAGCATATGCAGTTCAGAAAAAACTATACCCACTAATGGTCGCGAATTCAAAACTATCACCACTAAACAAAAAACTGATTTACACAATGATACTGAGACCAACAATAACCTATGCAGCAGCAGTCTGGTGTAGTGCAGCACCAACCAACATCAAACCACTACAAACGTATCAAAACAAGTGCCTTAGACTAATACTGTCAGAGAATTACTATGCGAGAATTAACGAAATGCATCAAAAAGCGGAACTACCAGAAATACTAGATTATATTAAAGAACTAGCAGAACACTTTTACAAGACCCAATTAAACAGTAATCCACTACTAACAAAAATAACAGAAATAAGAAGCCACAACCAACAATTTAAAATGAAACATAAATTACCTTATCAAGCCCTAAAACTATTCCACGAATACAACGGATAGTACAAATAAATCTAGAGTTCCTTAATCATAAAGCCCTAATATAGAATTAGTTCGTAAGTGCTGTAGATAGGTTTTTACACTCTAAGCTTTTCCTATATCTAAAAAACGTACCAAAAACTTAATGTACAAAACGAATAGTGTGCAATACAAAAATATCATCAGTTGTAGACGTACTAACACGCAATAGAAAGTAAGGAGCAGGTAAACCATAGTAGGTAGGAACTGCGCAAAACACACATAGTATCTAATAAGCATGTTTATATATATAGTCCGTTACTACATGTATAGGGATCTACAAATTAAGTATAATAAATTCTTCTTTTCAAAAAAAAAAAAAAAAGTTTCTCGTCCGATCATCGAAGTTAAACAGCGTTGAGCGTGGTCAGTACTTGGATGGGTGATCGCCTGGGAACACCACGTGCTGTTGGCTCTCTCTTTTTTATTCCTAGTTGCAAATATTCCGATTGATAGTTCTTTTGCGCTAAAACATATTTTTTTACCGTTGCATCGTATAACAAATTATATTGATCACTATTTACATTTTATCCACCGGAAGCCTATTAACACGATTTTAAATTAATTCTGCTGTGTAAAAAGAAAGTTTAAAAACTGCTGTACAGCAATGTACTAAATATTCGATTACATTACTGTGACTGACTTGGTAGTTCACAATTGCAGTTACTATTACCGTTGAATGACATAGTATGTTAAACTGTACAACCTTTCGTGATCATAAATAGTGGTCAGAAATCTACGAGAAAAATACTCTTCGAAATGAACTCGAAAGAATTAGCATTACATTAAATGTACCTTTTACGAACAAGTTTTCGACCCACGGTAAATGGGGAAATGGTGGAACATTCTGTTGCATCTTCGACCTCCGCGCGTTTCTGTTCTTTTCTAATTAATATTTCATCGAGAGCCCCCATTGATCCGGCGCGCAATTGAATGCCCCGAAGAACGGAAATCTTCCATTCAATTTACGCTGAAAAGAAATTTCCGTTTCCTACAAAGGATATCATCCTCCGGGCCGTTGTGCGCTATCTAATAACATTTTGTATCCTGTCGATATTCCTGAATGGAGGAACTCGAGAAGAAAAAAAGCGATCTTTACAGCATCTGCGTTGCGCAACGACGAAAACAAGAATCCATCCGATTGATATATAAATTGTGACTTGAAATCGATGTAGAAAATGTTGATTTTGCATAAAGATAGCCTAACATTAACTTCTCCAGCTGGATCATTGTTGAAATTCGATGGAGTCGCGGTGGAGTGGTGGATCAGAGAGCGCGGCCTCCGGGATGAACCGGCAATAAGCGGAAAATTAAAAGGCTGCCGATGACGATCAGTGTCCCGGTGGAACGCTTATATCCGGTGTCATGTCGGTCACACATCCCCCGGGATCGCGGCCGCATCCCCCATTCTTCGCGGCGAGGAACGCGGGGACGGAGAATCTTTTACAGGGTTACCAAACACGTTTAAATGCGGTTTCCTTCGGGGTGGATATGCACACACGCGCGTTCCACACACCGCAGGGGGAGGTGGCAGGTTTTCCCCCGGGTGCTCGTCCGTGTGTCGAGGGCCGATTGGTTCAGGCCGGTACATCTACCCCGAAGGAAGGGAGGCAAAACCGACGCGAACGGGAACGAATCGTAGAGAGGGGTGCAGAGAGAAAGACGGAGAGAATAAGATGGCAGAAGGGGAAAGAGCGAGCGAAAGAGGGAGAGAACTAGAGAGGGGAGGAGGGAGAGGGGGGGAGGAAGATAGGAAGCAACGGTGGAAGGGAATCCAATATAACTGCACACACGTTTATAGGGTCGATGGGAATATATTGGAGCGGATATTGAAATACTTGTTGGTAGTTTGAGTCGAAGGCGAGAGATGCCTTTCTCGATGCCATCTTGATTGCGCAATCGAGGCATCGGTCCACGAGTACAGAATTTGACGATAAAGATGGTACGGATTATAGAATCCTGGACGGGGAACCTCTACACCCTGTGGACTCCTCTGCACTCCTAGCCCCGTCCTCGTCTGCCCCCACCCCTCCCCTCCCCCGCGTTTATTCGCTCGAGATCGCACCTAGCGCCACCCTGCCTCCCACTGTTTACGAGGAGGTCGCATTGTTCCGGTGAACGATGGTCGAGGCGAGCTGGAGTTTTGATAGTTTGTCGGCGGCGCGGCGGTTGCGTTCAAAGGATTGAAACGCGGACGCGAGACCCGTTCAACCCTTCGGGAGGATGGATTGTCAGTTTCCTTCTGTATGATCTTACAGCTGTTATAATGATCTCTTAATTATTTTTCTTATAGCTATCTTCAAATTCTAGAAAGAGAACACAATGCATGAGAACATATCGTACACTGAATAATCTAGCCTTCTCTAATCAATTTATAAATATTCCTCAGAGTCAGTACGAAGTACGCTCGACCATAGTTTTAATTTAAAAAGAACAGCTTGGAAAATTTCCGAATAGTTTGTGGCGCGTTTTTCTTTGGACGACCCTTTATCAATTTTCGAATTGAACTCTACCCAACTCGAATCTAACTTTACAGTACATTCGAGCGAGTACGACAAGGTCTATGGGCACCGATGTCCCGTGGCCGCAATTCCTCGCCGGAAAAGTCACCGAACCGTGCGGGAAGATCCACGGATAAGAAGAGGGTCTCGTTTGATCGCGCGGGTCGCTTGAAATGAGGTGAAAAACCAACCCCGAGACCGTATCGCCTCCTTTGCCCGAGAGATCGGCTCCGAACAATTATACTCGGAACAAGAAAAACCCCTTTCTCGACAGAGCGATGCGCCGCGATGAACACACCGCGACGATATTAGTATAATAATCGGGGGTCGGGTTGTGTGTAGATTATACGAGACAATGGAGAGGCTGAAAAGAGACAGAACGGGGAACAGAAACCGAGGAAAGAAGCGGGGGTTGCCCGATTTCCATGTGTGTGCCCAGGTGGTCGAACACGGTAAATTATTTCATATCTGTTGACCCGCCGCGCTCGTCTTTCTGATCTTCTGCTCCAAATGATCAATTAATCCGGAAAGAGTTTACTAGATGGTTATCCCGGGACCATTGTAGACCGTTCTACCCTTTTGTCGGTTTTGCACGACGCGTATCGTTGCCACGATGGGTCCCCGATCGTCGTGCGAGTCTCCCACAGTCAGTTTTTAACGAGTCTCGATGCGTACACTGATCCCTTTTGTGATTTGTGACCAGCCGCCGCTGCAATGGCGGCTCGAGCGCCTCGGTGTCCTAAACTCTAGACAATTATTCGCTCATTCTTATTTTAATTTCGCGCTATCGGCTACACGCATCGCCACACGTCTCGAAAACCGGTAGAGTCTCGTCGTTTCACCGCTTTTATATTCTTAATTTTCATGTTCCGTCTTCTTGTGAAATACAGTGGATGAATGAATAAAAATAGTCACGATCAGTGCAATGTTTTCATGATTATTAGACTGCGGATCTTTATGCAAAATAGAAATGGTTTGCATCGATTGCGAGGAATAGAAACTAAACCTGAATGTTATTTCTTCCCCTAACGATTTGAACAGAATGATTTGACATGTTGAATTTTTTAATTTTCCAACAATCTTGAATTTTATCTGCTCAATTTTGCTATATATGCATAAAGAGCAGCAGTCTACTAATTATTTAACACTTAAATGGTCGTTAAGTGAAAAAGTAATTGCAGTTTACGTTCACTATTTTGGAAACAGAAAATGGGAAAGATTTCTCTCCGATAAACGTGTAAGGGTTAAAGTACACTACCGCTCGTAAGTATTTAGGCACGCCTCTTCCACGATAACTTTTTTAATATTGGACCATGCGATTTGAACTTTTTTGGGAAGCTAGAGCAATTAGTTTACTACAGGATGTGAAAAGAAATTTTTGTAAAAATTGCAATTGCTCGGAATTGTAGAAAAAATATTAGAAGTTGCATTTTACAACTTTTTTATGTGGACTTATATTGAAAATTTAAAAAGTACGTTTTGTAGGTCTGTGTCAATTATATGCACTGTGAAAGTTCCATCGAAATCGGTTGATGCGGGAAAAAATGACAGGCATTGAAAGATGTAAGAATCCTTAGATTTATCGCAGTTACAGGCTGAAAATCGTGAAAAATTTTGAAGAATATGTTTAACTGGCACAGATCTACAAAACGTACTTTTTAAATTTTTAATATAGGCCCTTATAAGGTGAAGTGCCCTAAGTCTGGACAGTCCAAAAGTGATACCTAAATCTGGACAATTGAATTTTCATAGTAAAATCAGTAATTAAGAGATTAAATAATTATATTATATATTCTGAGGCCTTAGCTACAAGTAGGTGTGAATATTATTTCATTAAGACATCAATTGAAATTTAAAAATGAATTCAAAGTTCATCTGAAAACAGTATACAAAATAGTCTATTTACATGCGAATCATGTGCATTTATAGTTCGAACTTTTGTTAGAAAAAAAGATATAATTTAAGCCCTCAGACAAAAACTAATTATCACGCATAATAATATTGATGTTTTAAAATAAATTGGCAATCAAACTTAACGTAAATAATAATTATTAATCCAAATATTAGATGTCCAAGATTAGGACTGTTTTCAAATATAAGTACTACATACTGGGACGCGATGACAGTAGCTGTCCCACTCTAAGCTTATACGCAATGTGCTTACGCCTGAAGCCGGACACGTGTTTGTGAATAAAATCAACGCATTGTTTGCAAATTATTTAACTACATGTACGTATAATTAGTCTTCTATTAGCTTGAATAACGTATGTAGAAAATGTATTCCGGTTGTGACGTTAATAATACTTTATGTTTACATCTGAAATCTATCAGTATTACTACCTAACCTTAAAAGTTGTATTATGACAAGTTTGATTAAAACAGTAAATGAAAATAAATATATATTTGGTTAAATAATACAATACTATAATCTATGATAAGAATATTACATATTACGCAAAGCATCTTCTATTCGTCATGCGCAACAGCGCAACCAACCAACGTTTTAGGTTATGTTCGCTCGATCAACTCGTAAATTGAATTTGTCCCGATATAGGCTTTACTTCTGTCCAGGTACTAGCTTAGATTGGATTTAATATGTCCAACTATAGGTTTGAATTATTCTTGTTAATACAATTAAGATACTAATCTAAACAATGATTTCTTTATTTTAAATTACTTTACAAACTCTGAACTGTATGTTAAAACTCTTAAGAAATTGTTTTTGTTTATTTAAAGTGATAAAATTTAAAATAGAAAAACATGCTGTCCAGGCATAGGGCACTTCACCTTATTCAATATAGGCTCTTCCTACAATTCCGATCTACTGCAAGTTTTGAAAAAATTTCTTTTCACATCCTGTAGTAAACTAATTGCTCTAGCTTCCCAAAAAAGATCAAATCGCATGGTCCAATATTAAAAAAGTTATTATGAAAGAGGAGTGCCTAAACACTTATGAGCGGTAGTGTATATCATAATCACCTAAAGAAAAATATGTGAGTTAATTTTGCTTTGGACAAAAGGAAGTCTCCTCGGCCGGTTTTCGATACTTCCAGGTGACAATGGGGTCTCGTTGTGCTCCGCGCCCGGCTAAAACAATGTACACATTGGCGAAACGATCGAACGGTTGCCACGTTCTAAAAATCGGCGCATTAGTGTGTGCGGTGTGGGTGGAAGCGGGGAATGGTTTTTAACCGTCGCCGGTTGTCATCCCGTGTCCTTTCAAACAATAACGAGAGGACAATGACTAGTTTGAGGTCCGTGGACAAAGCGGGTGTAGGCATGCTCAAATGGCACTTATAATGGCACTTATGAAAAGGAGCCGTGAGCCTAAACGTACCTACCTGTATCCCCCGCAGATACACGCCCGGTAATCGTGGGTACGATTGCAAAACCCTTTCACCGATCGGATTCATTGTGCGGCCCGATCCAGTACAACGCGTCCATTCTCGCTCGATAACCACATACGGATCGCGCAAAGCCACGCTTCGGGCACTTCTTCCACTTCCGATTATCCGTTACCATTTATTTTTCTCTGCCCCGACCAATGTTTGTATAGACGACCATGCTCGATTCGATCCCACGAGAAACGTTCGCCTATTATCCAAGCTTCGAGGATTTGTTACGAGTATTCTTTCCGTCGGGAGGATTCAACTATGATGGCCATTTTTTTTGGCCCACGAGGATAATCTCGATCCTCTTAACGACGAATTAACGAGCTGATCGATACTTGGATCCCCGCAGGCTCGTTTGTCCAACAGATTTAAACTGGAGCTAAATTTC
Organism: Lasioglossum pauxillum; assembly: GCA_933228785.1. Classification (NCBI taxonomy): domain Eukaryota; kingdom Metazoa; phylum Arthropoda; class Insecta; order Hymenoptera; family Halictidae; genus Lasioglossum; species Lasioglossum pauxillum. The sequence goes on from OW121702.1 coordinate 10,773,291, forward strand.
AAATACAAATTGGACTGCTCAACACCGTCACGCGTAAAATTAGTTTTATACACTATGCTGTTTAACACTAGGTTCGTGGGGCTTGTCAAAACGACAGGTTCTAATATCTTTAATTTCCTAAAAATTTGGATACATACATTCACGCTGGTTTTACAAAGTAGTCTAGAATAGTCGCTTTTAGACTGCTATACAGAGATCTACGTTTTATCGCGTGGCTCTCTCACGACAAATAGAACCAAACCGCAGGAAATATCTATCGAATAGGGGAATCAATTAGGACACAATAGGAGAAAAGCTTAGCACACCGTCGACCTAATTTCTCGAAAAGAACAACCTTTCTCACGTATCTTTCGTTGCTGATCGACGAGAACCTAATACGATCGACCTCCATTCCTGACACGGAGAAACTGCTACAGCTTTTGCGGAAGAATGGTTCCGGGTAGAAAAAGGAAGACGAGGCGAACAGAGAGATGTTCGGTCCCCTAATTAACCCAATTCAAGGATCCGTGTGTTCGTGAAGTGAATCTTTGTTACGTCCCGATGGTAGCAAAGACAGACGGGCGCACGCGCGTCCAGCTTGATCGAGGGTGAACACGGCTCTGAATAAAACCTTTTTACATGGCCACGAAAAATAAAGGACGTTTAGGAGTGCCAAGGGGGGCAGAGACAGAAAGAAAAAGAGAGAAATAAAGAGAGAGGGAACGGGGGCAGAGAGGGTGCCGCGAGAGGAAAGGAAGAAAAATCTCGGATTTCCTCGTTCGGCTCGCCCTTGTCTTTCGCCCTCTCGAGTTTCCTGGATCGTTCTCACCACGCCCAGCAATTTGCCTTGTGCTACAACTTTGCGATCGATTATTCCTCGATTACGGTGTAACGAGATATCCATACCACGCGCACCGGTGGCCTCCATTGTTCGGGGGCTGGAAACCGGCGCAGTCCGTTCTTACGTTAATGCCCACGGCCCAAGGTACACGGGGACCTGTCGTGAAACAATTATACCCGGAGGCCTAGCCACGTATTCATTTCGAATTACACAATGTGTCGCCGCCGCGGCCATTGTTGAACCACCGCTCCTGATTGACAGAGAAAGGATACGGCGAATCGGGAGGGCACAATGCCCACCCGGGGAATCCCGGCTCTAAGGAGGTTCGGGGAAGCCTTCCCAAAATCAGTTTCGCGTCAAGACGTAATTTAGATCTCGGATCTTGTAAACGGAGAGATTTCGTGGCCCGCTCAAGTGGTTTACCCTACTTCAAGTGGTTCGCCGTGGCGCGCGATGGTCTTTAATCCCCGATCGACGAATACCGGGTCACTTTGATCCGGCTTGATCAAGTGCTTTCGTCTTGGACGAATATCTAATGTATATGTTAACTTCAGTTATTTCAGCACGTTGCTACCAGCGTTGATAAAATGTTCTATTAAATGCAACTTTATGAAATGTCAGGACAATTTAGCAGAAGAGAGTCATGGACTGTCTGTATATTATGCCAAAACTTGATGATTTGCTAAATGTTCTTGCTAGAGAAATGAACATTCTAAACTAAATGTATCGACCAGTTCACAAAAATGACCTGACGTTCTAAGATACCTTATTCTAAACCAGGATAGTAGAAGAAATACCAGATGTGTTGAAAACCATCGAACCTTCAACGCCATAAATTAACTGCTTCCTGAGTGTCCACCAGCTTTTCTTTTTGACCTGCAGTTCAGTTCCTTGTTGGAGATCTACGAGTGAAGACATTTTTTCCGAGCCGGTAAATGAAGCATATTAAGTGTAATTAAAATAGTGTTTATTTAACTATCCCATAATCCAATAGAAAATATCACTGAATGGGGAATCGACAGATTTTGGAATAACGAAGAATTAGAACTGGTTCTTAACCGATGTTTCACGGAACACTGGTGTTCCGCGAGCTTTCTGCAAGTGTTCCGCGAAATTCCGAGAAATACACTATTACATATATTTAATAATATATTTTCTACAATATTGTGGTGTCGGATGTCGGGCATAGGGACCGTGTCGAAACCTCGTGTCGAGACGAAAACGACACCCCGTTGAGTGATTTCGGCGCTGTCGCGTCGAGGACCGATACTCTTCGGATGTTTAGATTAAGATACAGCATTGGACTGTTTAGCTTCAAGGAACTGTATGTGTGTGTATGTGCGTGTGTGTGTGTGTAGAATGCGAGCTTGACGCGTATTCTTTTAACGAAGACGACGCAGTCGCGAGAAAAGCGCACGTGAGTGAACTTCGGCCTGCGAGTTGCTGTCAGAGTTAAGAGTAAAAAGTATCGCGCCGAATTTTGACCTGCGAGGTGCGGTCAATCGCGTTGTGTGAGACTGTTTTATGTCTTTTCTTTATTTTTAAATTTATATATACTGTTTTATTCATTTTCTTGCACGTTATTTTTTCCCACAATATATTTATTTCTACGCGTGCTATTTTTGTTTGTCTTTTTTGGATCATTAATTTTGATGTTCCGCAAATTTTTCATATAATCAAAAGTGTTCACTGACTTCAAAAAGGTTACGAACCACTGAATTAGAATCGCAGTATTTTAAGAATACTTAATATCATTAAGTTCCGAATTTCTTCATTCGCCAACGGCCATATCACGTTGCAAAAAACCGATTCTCGTCCGATCATCGAAGTTAAACAGCGTTGAGCGTGGTCAGTACTTGGATGGGTGACCGCCTGGGAACACCGCGTGCTGTTGGCTCTCTTTTTTTTAAATTTCTATCCAGTATCAAAATTATGTAAGTTGTATTATGAAGTTTTTTACATTTCAGAGCATTCATTTCTTTCAACAAGGTTTGGTGTACATATTCGTGAAATCTGAAGGAAGGGTACATTGATCTTCGTCTGCGGAAACGTTTTTGGAACGAGGAAGTACTATACAAGTGGAGAGAGAGCCGCAAATTAGTTTCACGTGGCTTTCGACACCATGGGACTCGGGACGGGCAAGTATGGTAGACCCTTGAGAGTGTCATAAATTAGACCCTTCCCAATACTGCGTCGCAAGCTAGAGGACTGGCCTGCAACTGCAGCTCAGAACGCCGTTAGTTCTTCGTAGAATTATCTACCACGAAAACACAGTACACTCTCTGTAGTTTATTTCTGTGTCCCTGAATTGTGCTGGTTGATCATTGGTTTTATGATAACCCAGACGTGCGTGATTGAACTGTTTGTTAGAAAATTGTTGCAAGTACGATAAGAAATCCTTTTAGTTGAACGTCATTCAATTATTGATATACTAATATCGCCAACGGTCATATCACACTGCAATGAACCGATTCTCGTCCGATCATCGAAGTTAAACTGCGTTGAGCGTGGTTAGTACCTGGATGGGTGACCGCCTGGGAACACCACGTACTGTTGGCATTATTTTTTTTTCTTTTATCTACAATGTTCTAGTTAACAGTGGCTGAACATCGAAATTTATACTATTGTACATTGCATTTTACAGCGGATATCGAAACGCATTTAAACGAGTGGCATTCGGATTGTGCGGAACAGTGGCATTATAATTCGGAGCATCAAGAAGCTAGAGTCAAAGAATTTATCACTGGTTTAAAAAGTAAGCTCTACTGAAGATATTGTTTGTACTGTTAGATATAACTTCATTCAGTTCTGAATTTCCTCATTCGCCAACGGCCATATCACGTTGCAAAAAACCGATTCTCGTCCGATCATCGAAGTTAAACAGCGTTGAGCGTGGTCAGTACTTGGATGGGTGACCGCCTGGGAACACCGCGTGCTGTTGGCTCTCTCTTTTTTACTTTTATTTACAATATTTCAGTAATTGTTGCTCAACGTCAAAATATTCACTTTTGTGTATTTCATTTTGCAGCGGATATCGGAACGCATTTAGACGAGTGGCATTCGGATTGTGCGGAACAGTGGTATTATAATTCGGAGCATCAAGAAGCTAGAGTCAAAGAATTTATCAGTGGTTTAAAAAGTGAGCTTGACTGAAGATATTGTTTGTACTGTTAGATATAACTTCATTCAGTTCTGAATTTCTTCATTCGCCAACGGCCATATCACGTTGCAAAGAACCGATTCTCGTGGGAGTCCCGCAGTGACGCTCGTCGAGTGAACATCGTGTCGTTCAGAGTGTCAGTATAGTGCTTATTTACAAGTGTATAACAGTCTCAAACGCTGCGTCAACGGCCCGGTGGGCACGGTACAGTGCCAAATGACTGGGAAAATAAGATAGCGATCCCTTTCCTACATAGCAACTGGCGGGCCCAAGCGCGTCTATCCATCATGGCGCCAAGCGCACACTCTCACCGGATTCTGACAAGGAAAACACGCCATTTGACCAATCTACCAGGAGCAGGAGCCAAAAAACTCCTAAGTTGAATTCATTTCAAATTGATAGGATGTTTAAACAGCTTCATGGCGATAATAACATTCCCTATAACAAAGGGAAAAGAATTACGCCTAACCTAAAGACCGCCAGAACCCATGGCACGCCACAAACGCCAACACCAATGCCAACGGCCACAGATACAACTAAGTCGGTCGAGCCGATCCTTACTTCACCGACACCAGGATGGGAATCCCCCAAAACAACGGCTAGGATCAACAGAAGTAACACTCCAGACAATAGCATTATGAGCACAAACGATAATCGCTTCCTCCCATTAGACAACGATGAAAGTATTGAACAAGAAAATGAGAGCACCCCAAATCCAAACATCACCAAAACAATAAACAAACCAGCAAGGCCGCCGCCAATATACACGACGAACTCTAACCTCAACATCCTCATCACCACCCTTACATCGCTAAAAATTCCAAATAATGGTTTTACAATTAAAGAAGTGGACAAACAAAATCATACAATTTATCTCAAGGACATGGAACATCATCAACCCACAATCAACCGACTAATTGAACTAAAAATTCCGCACTACACCTACACGCCGAAATCTGTAAGGCCAAGATCAATCATTATCAAAGGAATTAAAGGAGACTTTACAGATGATGACATTCTAAGAGAGATAAAGGATCTGAACTTACTAAACATAAATATCATAAAATTATCACAATTCCAGTATGATAGAAGTCAACCAGAACGGCACCACCATCTAATCCAAACTACGCCTGACATCAACGCAAAAGATCTATATAAAATAAATGTATTAGCACACCAGAAGATTAAATGGGAACAACTAAAAAAACCTCCCATTTTCCAATGTAGGAAATGTCAAAGGCTGGGACATTCGAGTAAGAATTGCTTTTTGTAATTCAGGTGTGTCAAATGCGCACAAAGCCACGAACCGGGAAACTGCTCAATCCCACAGAACGAGGGCAGACAAGCATTAAAATGCGCCAATTGTAATCAAGAAGGACATCCCGCATCGTATAAAGGTTGTCCATACATAAAATTCGCCATACAGAAGAAGAAGGACCAAGAGATGACCCGCCGCCACTCAAATATGAACAAATTCAACTCATTATCTTCAGCAGTCCGAGTCAACACGTCGTACGCTCAAGTAACCAGAAGCATAAGGCCAATCACACAGGAAGCACTTCAGTCACCTCCAGCATCCCACGACGACCCACCATTCAGAAGATCTCAAAATATAGAACTTAGGAACGATTTCAACCATCAGTCTCACCAAAACGCACAGCCCCCGCTATGGGCACAAGAACTCAAAGGTGATCTCTTAAACATACTAAACAATCAGTTACAATCTCTAGCAGCCCAAATTTCCGCCAACACGCAAAAAATAGAATTCATATTAAACACTTACTTTAATCATTAAATTCACCCCACCCAACCCCCAACCAAATCAGATCAGAATCGCCGCTATAAATGTAAATTCCATAGTAACTAATCACAGAAGACTTGAACTTCTCCACTTCTTACAAACACACAATCACGATGCTGTGTTCCTATCCGAAACCAAACTCACACCTAGACACAAACTGGCATTTAAAAACTATGAAACAATCAGATCTGATAGACCCAACTCAAAACGAGGTGGCGGTACTGCTATTCTAATCAAGAGAGAAATCCCCTTCGAACTCACCAGAACTGCAATCACAAATGAAATTATAGAATACACCGTAGTAAAAATCCGTTTCCACAACAACAAAAACTTGTATCTAATCAGTATTTATGCGAGATCCGATAGTAGAATACTCTTCGTTACAGAATTAAACGCTCTCTATGACGCCCTAAAATTACACTCTGAAAACAATCTCTTTATAATCGTAGGGGACCTTAATGCCAGACGCAAGTCCTGGGGAGATAGAATAGACAATCAACGAGGCAGATATCTACGGCAATGGGAAGACGAGCACGGATCCAAATACAAATCAAGAATTATCACCCCGGAACTTCCAACATTTAAACCGGCCCAGTCGTTCCTGGATATCTGCCTCGTTGATGCCAGAATGACCCTGACGAACAGCACTAACGGCAAAGCACAGACACTCCCTTATGACAGCGACCACTCAGCACTCTCTCTAACCTTCTCCATACCTGACACCAACTCTCTTCCCTGGCTCCCTAATCCTGAATCCCACAAATTCAATTACAAAGCTACCAAATGGCCCCGTTTTACCAAAGAACTAGCCAAAGCATACATCCACAAAATTCCTGATAACCGTAATCTCACAATCCCAGAAATTGACACCCATATTGAGACCATAAACGAAAACATAACCATGGCCATCTCCAACCACGTACCAGTATACAAAACCAACAACAATATCCACAAGTATTTAAACAGAACAATTTTGAAGCTCCAAAGAAACAAAAGTTCTCTAGTCATTCTGCTGCACGACCTTCGCCGTCACGACCCATACCTACGTCAACCTCTTTCCAAAGCAGTAAAATCACTCCTAAAAATCATATCTAAAAAACTCCATTTCGAACTACAAAAATCAATAGAAAAATTCTGGATCAACCTAACCAAAAGCATAGACTATAGAGACTCCGACACATTCTTCCCCAGAATTAACTCTATGTTCCGTCCAAAGCAATTGGCCCCCATCAAAGAATTACATATCCCTCAAAACGATAACTCCATGCTCCAAAGAAGTGGCTGTACACTACCCAATACCAAAACCCCCGACAACAAATTCATGTTCTCCTCTCCACCTGATATATTGAATATCATAGGCGCGTATTACGAGTCAATTAATTCACCAAGATACATCAATACAGACGCACCCCTCAAGCGCATCGTAGATTCCACAGTAGCCACAATTAAAAGTAAATTCACAGCGGACAGATCATCTGGAATCACCATCACTCAATTCAATGACACCAACAAAGCATACATACCATCTATCTCAGACAACCAAGACCACCCCTTCTGCTCACCACTGACAATAGAACACATACTGAAAAACCTACCGAACAAGACCTCAAGCGGCTTAGACAACATCCCTCCCATTGTTCTTAAACACCTACCAAGAATAATAATCCTTGACTTAACCATCCTTTTCAACAATGCTCTAAACCACTGCTACTTCCCAAAAATCTGGAAACGAGCCAAAGTACTGCCAATCCTTAAAAAAGGAAAAAACCCTCACGATCTATCCAGCTACCGACCCATAAGCCTCACCCCAAGCCTAAGCAAAGCTTATGAAGCCGTCATAAATCAAAATATAAACTTATTCAACATCAAAAATAAAATAATCCCAGATTGTCAATTCGGTTTCAAGCACCGCCATTCTACCACCCACGCCATACACAAACTAGTATCCGACCTCAACATTGCAATAGGAAAAAACCACTACGGTGGAGCAGCTCTCCTCGATTTGGAAAAAGCATTCGACTCTGTTTGGCTCAACGGACTTCTCTTTAAATTGAACAAAAAAAACTGCCCGCACTGCCTTTTACATATAATTTGGGACATGATAAGCGACAAAACATTCACAACATGGGATGGCAAAATTCTGTCATCCCAAATATTCAAAATACAAGAAGGCCTACAGCAGGGAATAGTCAACTCCCCAATTCTTTTTAACCTCTTCTTAAGCGATCTCCCAAAGCTTTTTAACCTCAACACAGACGGAACTTCATTCACTCTGACTTTTGCCGACGACCAGATCGCCTACATAGAAGGCGACAAAGTGGAAACAGTCCGAGACAAACTAGAACTCCTCACAGAACAAATAAACCAATATTATATGTCATGGAACCTCCGTCTAAATCCCAGCAAATGTGAAACTATTCTCTTCAGAAAACCACTATACAATCTCTCACCCAAAACAAAAGCTGATAGCAATAACTTTGAAATCTCAACAACAATCCCCGGCACCTCCACCCAGAAATCCATTCCCCATAAAAAGACAGTAAAGTACCTAGACGTCCACATTGATTATTTGCTACGTGGAAACAAGCACCTAGACATCCAAATCAACAAAACGAGAAAAGCTTTCCTTTCCAACAGTAGAATTTTCCATAACAAACATTTATCACACCGAACCAAAATCATCCTTTACCAACTACTCATAAGACCAATTATCACCTATGCTACCCCAATATGGTGGAATTGCAACCATACAACAATGGAGAAAATTCGCTGTCTTGAAAGAAAATGATTAAGAGCATGCCTTAAAACTTATAGAAGTCAACAGTCTAATTGGAAGCATTATGTTAGCAACCAAAAATTGTACAATACGGCAGACATTACCAGAATTGATTCATTCATCATAAAAATAGTTCGGAACTACTTCAACAAACTCCCCTCCATCGATAACGAAATTACCCGCTCCCTATACCACCAAGACCCACCTATCTCCCAACAACAGCTCACCACTGGCTACACCACCCCCTACACCTTCATCCACTGTGACAAAACTGGCCTCATTCAGAACGCAGAAAACATACACTTGATTTACCATTGGAGACGCAATAAGGCAGACAAAAGAGTAGCGTACCGCCACCTTGATTTCGAAAGCAATAGAGACAGATTCAAATACTTACAATCAATACCACTGATAGACCATCAAGATTTCCACCGCCTAGATAAAAAAAAATGCTGGTGGCTCACAATAAACGATATGCACATGAAAGAGCTACTCGAGAGAAAAATCAGATCCCAAAACCGAAATAGGGCTGTTTAAGAAAGAAAGATAGATAGCAAATAAGCTCCAATTACAAGTGATTGTACCAGTAGCAGGAGTGCCAACTCACATTGTAAATTTGTACATAATACTATTCTTAAATTAGTAATAAGCTAGGATTAAGTTGTATTCTAAGTAGCGCTAAACAATCCATACCAAAGACTGATGAGGGGGTTTTTAATCAAATTTTTTTCCCACGCGCCATTCCACTAGCCATTAGTACCTTATATTACTTATATTAACCTAGTCGTTAAATAGTTCCTAAGCATACAACCACCGTCCAAAGAAATGTATAACTTAGAGATTCGCATGCGAGCGAACAATTAGTTATCAACGCAATATTGTGTGGTAGTTTTTATTATGTTTTTATTATGTCCCGGATTATTATCCGAGAATTCAAGGTCTATTATTATAGACCTTTCTTTCGTTGTGAAGACCAACATTATAATTCGCAGCATCAAGAAGCTAGAGTCGAAGAATTTTTCAGTGGTTTAAAAAGTGAGCTTGACTGAAGATATTGTTTGTACTGTTAGATATAACTTCATTCAGTTCTGAATTTCTTCATTCGCCAACGGCCATATCACGTTGTAAAAAACCAGTGTGCGCTCGTGGCCGAGTCGCGGCGCCACGATAGAGCGTCTGGTGTAATTTTCACAGAAAATAAAACATTCATATACTCCAAATACAATCACCAAAAAAAACTATTCAAAACTTAACGTAGAAAAATTCCAAAAGAAATTAAGTAAATTCCAAACAACTATAGACCCACACTGCAACTTATCCATAGAACAGATTAAGACAGAACTAAACAACATTAGCAATGAAATAATTAAAACAGTCGACAAAACAACCCCAAAATGCAAACCCACAAACTCACCAGACAAATACATAAACCACAAAATCAAAACCTTACAACGCAAAGAACAGAAACTCATCTCACTATTGAGAAAATTACGCAAACAACTTACTACAAACTCATACATAGAACACACTATACACAAGTTACAACAAATGATAGCTGCCGCCAGGAAAAAACTAAAACTAGAAGTAGAAAAATAAGTTCATACGTACTGGTTGAACCGAGTTAAAGCCATGCTGAGAAATCCAATCCTTTTTAGTTATTCCGTGAAGGTCTCGCGATCCGGTTCGAAGGACCAATGTTTCGGCGTCGACACACGAGGTTAGAAATTGCCGGCTGCTGGAACCGTCCAGATTTGGACGCGCGAGGAAAGGTGAAGTTCACGGAATAGAGTAAATGAAACTCGCGGAGAACTGCGTGATTTAGCTTAAATACGCACGTCACTTTATTGAATAACGTGGTAACGTTATACTGTAGTGGACTGTATGGCAAGATGACAAGAGAGGCGAATGCTAAGCGTGAGTTACAAATCGTCCAACAGCGATGAGCGCGAGAATTAGATCTGAAACCGCTTCGTGGAGGGGGTCCTCAAATAGACCCCGATTCGGCGAACGTGGTGTTACGCGATTGGCGTAGATCAATCGCAGAGTCGATTGTTTCGGGATTCGAACTGAGGTAGTTTACGGGTCACGACAGCGAGCTGTTGCGAACGCGTCGTCGACAATCATAACATACAGCGTGTGTTCTTCACGCGTCTTAAGGCATATAGAAAAACCCATCAGGAGCGACGTTTATCAGTGGATCTCAGTCGACCGGTAAACTCCTCGATTTGAATCCCGAACAAACCGGATATTCAGAAACAAACAACACCACGCCATACCTCAATTCAAAATAAAACAAGATAAAATAGACTTGCTAAATCTTGCAAACATAAAGACCTTCTTGAAAAAGATGAAAACGGCCTCCTCATCATACGAGATAATGCTCAAAAAGCTAACATCCTTGCAGCCCATTACGCCTTGGTAAGCAATAAAAATGAACACCTAAACCACCCCAGCTTCAGAAACCTGATTAACACTGAATAAAAAAAAATATCCAACGAGATAGCAACCCAAATACCCAATACCATAAGCGATTTTACCGAAACAAACTCAGCCTTAACCCCCGCACAACCTGATACTATGCCAACATATTTTCCAAACTTTCTACAAGTCAAATACAAATTTAAGTACCTCAACAACAAAAAGTCCGCCGGGAACGACCAGATACCAAACTACATACTGAAAAAACTCACAGTACATTCCCCGAAGAATGGAAGACAGCCAAAGTCATCCCCATTGCAAAAAAAGGTAAAGACCCTTCTTCCCCAGACAGCTACCGGCCCATCAGCCTGTTACCAAATATTGGCAAAGTCTATGAACGTATCATCAACGATATGATTCTAGATTTCTGCGATACTAATATAATCCCCGAAAGAATTTTTCAGTGGTTTAAAAAGTGAGCTTGATTGAACATATTGTTTGTACTGTTAGATATAACTTCATTCAGTTCTGAATTTCTTCATTCGCCAACGGCCATATCACGTTGCAAAAAACCGATTCTCGTTTTTGAGGGGGTTTTTAGTCAAACTTTTTTCCCCACGCGCCATTCCACTAGCCATTAGTACCTTATATTACTTATATTAACCTAGTCGTTAAATAGTTCCTAAGCATACAACCACCGTCCAAAGAAATATATAACTTAGAGATTCGCAAGCGAGCGAACAATAAGTTATCAAAGCAATATTGTGTGGTAGTTTTTATTATGTTTGTTGATACCTGTGATTATTATGACTGCAAAACTTTATTCAATAAACATATTTAAAAAAAAACCCCGATTCTCGTCCGATCATCGAAGTTAAACAGCGTTGAGCGTGGTGAGTACTTGGATGGGTGACCGCCTGGAAACACCGCGTGCTGTTGGCTCTCTCTTTTTTACTTTTATTTACAATATTTCAGTAATTGTTGCTCAACATCAAAATATTCACTTTTTTGTATATTTCATTTTGTTGCTTTTGCAGCAGCAGGATATTGGAATGCACTTACACGAGTGGCATCATGTTGAATTTAGTGGAGCTGAATTCTCGGATGATAATAGACCTTTCTTTCGTTGTGAAGACCAACATTATAATTCGGAGCATCAAGAAGCTAAAGTCAAAGAATTTATCAGTGGTTTAAAAAGTGAGCTTGACTGAAGATATTGTTTGTACTGTTAGATATAACTTCATTCAGTTCTTAATTTCTTCATTCGCCAACGGCCATATCACGTTGAAAAAACCGATTCTCGTCCGATCATCGAAGTTAAACAGCGTTGAGCGTGGTCAGTACTTGGATGGGTGACCGCCTGGGAACACCGCGTGCTGTTGGCTTTCTCTTTTTTACTTTTATTTACAATATTCCAGTAATTGTTGTTCAACATCAAAATATACACTTTTGTGTATTTGATTTTGCAGCGGATATCGAAATGCATTTAGAGCAGTGGCATCATGTTGCATTCAGTAGAGCTGACTTCTCGGATAATAATGGTAGAAGTATCATCTTTGATTGTAAAGACCAACATTATAATTCGGAGCATCAAGGAACTAGAATCAAAGGATTTTTCAGTGGTTTAAAGAGAGAGCTTGACTGAAGATATTGTTTGTACTGTTAGATATAACTTCATTCAGTTCTGAATTTCTTCATTCGCCAACGGCCATATCACGTTGCAAAGAACCGATTCTCGTCCGATCATCGAAGTTAAACAGCGTTGAGCGTGGTCAGTACTTGGATGGGTGACCGCCTGGGAACACCGCGTGCTGTTGGCTCTTTCTTTTATTTTTATTTGCAACATTCCAGTAATTGTTGCTCAACATCAAAATATTCACTTTTATATATTTCATTTTGCAGCGAATATTGAAACGCATTTAGACCAGTGGTATCATGTTGAATTTATTGGAGCTGAATCTTCGGATAATAATAGTAGAAGTACATATCTTGGGTTCTATAGACATATACCAACGTTATAATTTGGAGCGTGAACGTACTAGCATCATAGGATTTTTCAGTGTGCACAACAGAGAGCTTGACAGAAGAGATTGTTTGTACTGTTAGATATAACTTCATTCAGTTCTGAATTTCTTCATTCGCCAACGGCCATATCACGTTGCAAAGAACCGATTCTCGTCCGATCATCGAAGTTAAACAGCGTTGAGCGTGGTCAGTACTTGGATGGGTGACCGCCTGGGAACACCGCGTGCTGTTGGCTCTTTTTTTTACTTTTATTTACAATATTCTCATTAACAGTTGCTCAACATTAAAATATACACTTTTGTATATTTCATTTTGCAGCGAATATTGAAACGTATTTAGACCAGTGGTATCATGGTGAATTTAGTGGAGCTGAATTCTCGGATAATAATAGTAGAAATCTTGGGTTCTATAGACATAGTCCAACGTTATAATTCGGAGCATGAACGTACTAGCATCGTAAGATTTTTCAGTGTACACAAGAGAGAGCTTGACAGAACAGATTGTTTGTATTGTTACATACAACTTCATGCAGTTCTGAATGTCTTCATTCGCCAACGGCCATATCACGTTGAAAAAACCGATTCTCGTCCGATCATCGAAGTTAAACAGCGTTGAGCGTAGTCAGTACTTGGATGGGTGACCGCCTGGGAACACCACGTGCTGTTGGCTCTCTTTTTTTTTATTTATAATTAAAATATTCATGTTGAAATGTGATTAGTTTGGCAGACATTTTAATTTAAATCTAATTTAAATCGAAGTGCACAGAGTCATCATTATAATATTTTAGTTGGAAGTGATTCAGCAGTTTTTTAGAACACATATAATTCTACTGAAGTATTATTATTCGCATTATAAATGCGTCGCGAACGTCGGGATCGAAGGAATGCATAAAGCTACAAACGGCCGGTGCCAAGTCGGCTCGCGCGGCTCTAAATAAAAGAAGAGACACAGGTCGGGATGGCGCGGTGCTAATTGAACTATCAATCTTCATTAGAAAACGGCTTAATTACAGTACAAGCTCGCCGGGAAGAACTCGTCCGCCGTGACCATCTTTCCTTCGTCTCCTTTTCTTCCGGCGTGCCCCGGAAAGTTTAATAATTCCGAAACCTTGGCGAAGATATAAATCACAGAGGGTCCTCTTCTCCTAGGTTGGCGTCCTCCTTTCCCCCGTCTTTCTCGCTGCGCCGCGGCCATAATTCGAAAAACTTTCGAGGGAACAAAAGTGAGGACTTTTGTTCCAAGTTTTAGTTCACCCCCACCGTGTCCCTCCGGGGCGCTGTGTTTGCGGAGCGACGCCCCGACAGTGTTTTGTTCGCTTTGTCTCTCTTCCTGTTAGGTATATAATGCCGTAACTGCCCGGACCATCTTCGCGTTCCTCCTTCGCGTCCAACCACGAAACGAGAGCCACCGAGAGAGTTTCCGTCCTTCTCTCTCTCTCTCTCTCTCTCGCGCGCTCTTTTTCCCTTGTCCCTTCCTCCCTGTTCTCCTCTCTCAGCCCACCCTTACTCTTTCTTCCTCCCACGAACCGAGGAGACACGGCAAAGTACGCGAAGTATATACGCAAAATTGTCGAGGGTCTCGCGGAGTTTTTGCTGGAGCGAGAAGGACGGAGAAGAACCGAGCACCGCCTACGCCACATAGAACCCACTGAACAAGTTCATTCCGATTCTTCTTTATACCCTTTCAAACGGGCCCACTAAATCTTCCTTATGTAATTCGTTAACCGGTCGACCCCCTCGACGATTAATGGTCCTGCCAACCGGAGTTCTTCCTACCGATCACACATTCATTGACAATTCTAACCACTAGAAGTCTGGTTACACGAAACCTACCCAGCATCGAAAGCGGAGGCTACTATTTATTGGAATAATTTTAAATTAAGCATTTCATTCAGCTAGTTATGTTGAAGGATATCAATGAAGTGCAGTTCCTTTCTAATTAAAGGCACAGCCTAGCGAAACAGGTAACTTTACTTTATTATCTTTAGCTTGAACTTTATTATCAATGAAAACGGCGAATAAAAAACCATACAAGCAGATACGACACCGCAACAATTCTTGGATTTTGAGCTTCCTCCAGATTTGCTTTATTTCAACAAGTTCCCCATAAGAGGACAAATCTCACGAGACCTTCCTAAAATTCGTATGTGGTAATCTGGAGATTCCGAATTGAGCTCCAATGCACGAAACCATGCGTGCTTCCAGAACTCGGTGGGCTAAGATAAAAGTTGAAAAATTTTACAGCTTGACTAGCGTCGAATGGAGTCGGTAGCCTGCAGCAGGAGACAGACTGGTTATTATAAGGTAAGGGGTTAATCGAATCGGTATCGAGATGATCTTGTCTCGTCCCGCAGATGCGAGAGAACGGTACGACCTAATTAATTTATTCGCTCGGCGCGAACGCATCGTATTGATTGATGCACGCGACGATACCGCGACGGCCTAAACCAGCTAGGGATAATTTTCACTTGGGAACAGGCGGCCACTCAGACGCGACAGGATCGTTTTCAACCGACCAGCTAGCTCGGGGAAGCGAAAGAGAGCGAGAGAGAGAGAGGGCAGCTATTTTTCGTTTTTTCGGCGGGACGAAGCGACGGCACAAGGAAGAAGAACGGGAGAGACGTGGTAGAGTACGATGACAGCGGAAAGACACGTCCGCCATAGAGAGAATGTCGATCTCGTGTTTTGCGAACGGCGGGAAGACACGCGGAATGGACGTTTGTCGATATCGTTTTCACCGAACGACACGTACGTATAAGTTACGATGATGTGAGGGCAGAGATCCATTAGACTATGCAATTGTCCACGTATTGCATTGTCAGCCACCATGGAGATTTCTATTCAGAAATCGCGGAAGTCCCCGGGCACGCATTGACGAGAGATAGGGGATGATCGAGGACCGCTCTTGTTGCGAGAAGGAAGGAGATACGACAGAACGAGAGAGACCGGGAGAGAGACGGACATCGGTGATCGACAAGGATACTGGTTACCCCGTATTTCTCTTTTTCTATTCCTAAACGACAGTGCGGCTAATGGGTTTCATCGACGGCCGGTATAATCTTCTTATCCTGGTCGAAACTACAAGCGCTGCTTTTTCAAAAACCACCTCAACCTGTCAACCGGATTATTTTTGTCTGGCTACGACATTTTATTCAGATCTTCCCGCAATTTTTTCAACTTCTTACGTACGTAATCTTTTTTAACATAACTCGTTTGTTGTCGTTGTAACAGACAATGTGGAGACCGCACCACGCTTCGCAACTTTTCTGTTAAAATAATTATGCTATCAATCCTGTTGTACTTTTTGTTTTGCAGCTGTTCATTTGTTAAATCGACTTCGA
The DNA here is from genome assembly GCA_933228785.1 of Lasioglossum pauxillum. Taxonomy (NCBI): domain Eukaryota; kingdom Metazoa; phylum Arthropoda; class Insecta; order Hymenoptera; family Halictidae; genus Lasioglossum; species Lasioglossum pauxillum. The sequence continues at coordinate 10,789,631 of OW121702.1, forward strand.
AAAAATGCACAAAGAAGTGCACTAAAAAGTATGGAATAATCTCCATTTAATTTATGTGAATACACACGAACTTAAATGCAATACAATCTTTTCGGAGGCAACGCAAAATTGAAAATTTTCCAAATGACAGATGTTGCTGATTATGATTTCATTGGAATATGGTGGACTTGGAAATCAGTAGGTGGTCTTCTCTTCAGAAGATACATTAATATGTGAAAGCATGTAGAAGAATTTAAGGATTTTCGTAATTTCCAGTGTCGAAAAATTTCAATTTTGCGCCGCCTCCGGAAGGATTGCATTGTATTTAAGTTCGTGTGTATTCACATATTTGAAATGGAAATTATTTCATAGTTTTTAATGCATTTTTTAGTGCGTTTTTTCGAAGTCGGTTTAATTTTTTTTATTAAATTCTTTTATTTCACACTTTTTAGTGGAACGAGCAGAATTTGTAGAACACCGTAGGATGGTCTTTCGGTCTTATTGGTTATTTGCAATAAAAACCGTAAAGAATGCAAAAATGCAAAATTTGTTTTCAATGGACCAATCGGGAGACATAACCTCCAAAAATGCAGAAGGTTTCGTTCCGATTGGTTCATCCATCTCGGCGTAATTGGTGAACATACATAGAAAAAAAAGCAATTGAGTAACCTCCTCCTTTTTCGAAGTCGGTTAAAAATTTGACTTCACCTTCTTGAAATTCTTCACCTTTAGTGTTTCGGGCTTCGCTATAGGTGGTCAACCATACGAAATAATGTATGGTCAATTAGTAGTTTTCTCGTTTTCAAGGATGGTCAACTTCTGACACAATTATTGAATTTTCAAAAATGTCTATAAAAAATTGGTCTCTATTTAATAAAACATAAAAGGCATTTATTATTATTCACGCAGAGAATTTTTCTTAACTGTTCAACCGTTGGTGCGTTTACCTTCAGACTGAAAACACGCAGCCGGTTTCAATGAAATAAAAGGCAATAATATCTGTGAACATTTTTGAGAGAAACGGAATATTTCGTGCTCGCTGAAAGCGATCCCTGCAACCGCGATGAAAAAGTTGCAAAACGCTGGCAAGCCGAAGCGTTTCCGGTAGCGATGGTCAATGGCTCCCGTACGGCGGGTCGTGAAACACTTCGATTATCCATTAACAAGCAATTAAACCGCTGGTAACGAGGCACAATTCAGGCTCGAATCGAGTTATCCCAGGAAGAGATTAAAAGCTGCCACTTGTGAGTCCGGGCGAAACCACCCTTTTGCGTTGTTTCTCGGTCTCCCTCCAGCGACCCTTCTCCTCGCGATATCGCCGTCTCCGTTTCGAACCCCCCCGATGTTCCTGACCACAATACGGAGTGGGAAGCCTCTTTCTATGGATCACGCACAATAGATATAGTATATCAAACAAATTCGACCCCGCGAAATTATTGGCCACGGTAATCCCACGTTACCAACCGCCGACGATAGTTCTCCCATCTTTGGCACTACCTAACGGCACGTGACCCGCACACGGGGGATGAAAACCATGCTGAAATCTCAACCGTGAAACGAGGAGACGCAACATTATGCGCCCTCACCCCTATCCTTCCTGATATACTTTCGACTTCGCATATCTTTTTGGTTCTTGGCTCTCATCTGCAGATTTTCAGGGCGAGCGGTGGACTCGACAGTTATCGGCAGATTGCGGATCTTCAAGTTTCATTCTTCGACGTAAAAAACTGTTTTTCGTAATAAATGTTTATGATACATTAAAAAATCTTCGTATCCGAACGTGCTATTCATGAAGTCGTTGGAAATTATTTCTTGTGGTCTCGATTAATCATTCGAATCATCATAATTTTTTAAGATAACGGCTGGACGAGTAGAACAGTTCGCAATGAAAAACAATTGTTGACCTTTTGACCTCAAAATTAATTTTGCAGCAGCTTTTTGACATCGATATAATTTCTGTAGACCCTGAACAAAGGAATGTTAGGTGAAATATATTTCATTGAAGATCGCAAATAGTGAGAAAGGCGAAGAGCTGAAGGGATGAAGACAACAATAGATGGAGGTCGTTGAAAAGAGAAATTAAAAGAATAAATTACGTAAATAGTCTGTTTATATGAAGAATGAATGTTATACTAAAGAGATGTGAGAAAAAACTCGACGTCGGCTTCTGACATTCTCGGAATCGACATTCTGTCTTCGCGTAACAAGCATTTTCTCCGGCTGCGAGGAGAGATCAATATTTTCAGGAATTATTCGGGAAGACGCGCAGAGACGCGGAGGGAATAACGGCGAACATTGATATTCCGTGATTTGATCGGATGATAACCGAGCGTCGGGGTTGAAGCGCATCCTGATTTATGGCAAAGTACATAACAAAGATTTCGATGGCAAATCCAGAGGCGACACGTCCTTCATTCTGACAGGATTGAAAGCCGTAAAAATCCTTGTCGGACGAAAGGGTAGCCCGATCTAGGTACGCATGCGTTTGACAGAGTAGATATATTTCGATCATGGATTTTCGATAGGCCGCAAGGATTAGGGGGGGCGTCCACCCCCGTCCAACCCCCTCGAGCCCCCTCGCCGTTTCGTTGCGGCCGCCGCGTGTTTGTTCGAAACAATACTCGGCTTAACTGACTGGCGGACGTTTTGGTTTCCCCGCGCGATTCGATGAATACAGAGTGACGATGTGGAGAGCGTACACGGTATTACCATAATAATCTCGGCTAACGAGTATTGTCCGGTTAATTGAAAAGTCATGGTTACCCGCCCACACGCCCTTTGTTCCGAATCCATACTCCACCTTTCGGCGAATTCGGCTGCGAAAGAATCCTCTGAACAAACTTTCACATGCTCACAACCCGTAAGAATTATTCTTCAATCCCCTGCGTCGCCATTTTTTCACAACCACTATGATGGGAACTTTTTATACTTTGTATTGAATTTTAAATTGCATTTTATATCGAAATTTCTGTACTTAATGGGGAGACATTTTAGAGTTCTACTAGATGAATTTTATTACAAATGACAAACCCCTTGTGTCGTCATTTTTTCACAATAGTGATTGTGATGATCGGAACGGGTCCCATGGAAATCATGGACACAGATTTCTCCGACACGGTTTTCATCGACAACATTGCATTAATTTTTTATTTATTAATTAATTAATTTAAGAACACTTGGTTTCATATTTCGTATTTCCACTAATTTTCATTCAATCCACATTAATTAATTAATTAATTAATACAAAATTAATGAAATGTTGTCGGTGAAAACCGTGTCGGAGAAACCTGTGTCGATGATTTCCATGGGACCCGATCGGAACTTCTTATACTTTGTATTGAATTTTGAATTTTCATTTTATATCGACATTTCTATACTAAATGGGGAGACATTATAGAGTTCTACTAGATGAATTTTATTACAAACGACAAACTCCTTGCGTCGCCATTTTTTCGCAACCACTATGATCAGAACTTCTTATACTTTGTATTGAATTTTAAATTGCATTTTATATTGAAATTTTTGTACTTTATGGGGAGGCATTTTAGAGTTCTACTAGATGAATTTCATTCTGAACGACATAAACCCCTTGCGTTACCATTTTTTACAACCACTATGATCAGAGCTTCTTTGTCGTTTATAATGAAATTCGCGTAGTAGAACTCCAAAGTGTCTCCCCATTAAGTAGAGAAATTTAAAAAATTTTAATGCCTTCCGATCGAGCAATAGAGGATCCATCACATCCAGAGTATCTCCGCAACCCCCCAACAACGAAACACAGCTCGAGAGACGAGCTCTTAACCGCAACCGAGACGTTAAAGACTCTTAAAAAAAGGAGGGAATGGATATCGCGAACGGCGTTCTGCAAGGAATAGTAATATTAACATAAGACGACGATAAAGAACAAGCGAGCAAGGGCGAAAGAAAAGACTATATATAATTGAACGACGCGCAGCAAGGGGGTGGCGTTGTCATTTTTTTTCTCCTTCAGCGTGGCCGGAGCACGATATGGGTGGGTTCGTTTCCGGCGTGCACCAACCCCATCCCTCTGATGCACTACCGACGCGATAGCTACGTGAAAATATAACGTGTATACAGGGTGATTCAGAATGAAGATTATTTTACTCGACGTAGCAACTACAATACATTTCTCATTAAAAGACTGCGGATTTTGTACATTTCTAACAAAAACAAGTTTGTGAAGTTTGAAAGATTTTAAGGACAAACCACGTCTCGCTAATGCACATTTGGGGCCCTACGTAGTCACAATCGCTAGATAAAATATCAATCTAGCGGGGGTATATCCCAATTTGGCTTACTTTTACGTGTTCGAGGCGTAATTTCGAGCGAAGCATTGGGCGGCGCGACAGTGCTGCTACTGTCAAGAGACATACATTTTCTTAAATATCGAGAGATGTAGGGTTCTTATAGAAAAAGTTGGAGGCAACCCCTCTGGCAGGGACACATACAATGTCAATGCAACGTTTATTATGTTAAACCATACGTATTTAAACACACAGTTTGTCAGATACAGAAATACAAAAGCGAGGGTTCTGTGACGATACACTTCCGGTTCGAACGCTGTAGTCTGTTTCTCACATTCAGTCACCGCGAGTCGTCGGTCACTTTATCGGTAATCGGTAATAATTTATTGTTAAGATAACTGTTTCAATTTTTATAGTACATAGAATAATAATAATAATTTATAATACGGTGCCGTAGATACGGCGGAGGACGATAATAAAAATTGAAATGGTTATTTTACAATAAATTATTAGGTTGGAACGAAAGATCTCGTCCTTTGTTTTACCGATTACAGGGACCAACGACTCGCGGTGACTGAATGTGAGAAACAGACATCAGCGCTCGAACCGGAAGTGTATCGTCACAGAACCCTCGCTTTTGTATTTCTGTATCTGGCAAACTGTGTGTTTAAATACGTATGGTTTAACATAATAAACGTTGCATTGACATTGTATGTGTTACTGCCAGCGGGGTTGCCTCCAACTTTTTCTATAAGAACCTTCCAACTTTTTCTATAAGAAGAATAATATCTCTCGATATTTAAGACAATGTATGTCTCTTGACAGTAGCAGCACTGTCGCGCCGCCCAATGCTTCTCGCGGTTCCGCTACATGCTGCCGAATAATGCAAATTACGCCTCGAAAACGCAAAAGTAAGCCAAATTGCGATTGTGACTACGTAGGGGCCCCAAATGTGCATTAGCGAGGCGTGGTTTGTCAGATGCCTGACCCTTGCAATTCTGTGTACGTATATGTGTCTAGCGGTGTGTGAGTGCGCCACCACACTCTCGCTCGAAAACTGATCGGCACCTTTAAGAGGGTGAGATTTATCGATAGGCTATGTTGTCATTAAATGTAGAGAGAAGATATTAATCTTCTGCTTCGTGTAAATTTCTCGAAAATGACTTCTTGCAAAGTTGAGCGAGTATCCGGAACAGGATTTCGCTGGGAAGTGTATTCTCGCGACACAGGTTTTCACGGTTTCCGGGAACGATTTCCTGGGTAATCCAAAGTTTTTTCCCCTACGATCTGAATCACCCTGTATAAGAGAACCTTAGGTACCCGTGTCACCCATTCAGGCATTACGATGCCATTTCTGTGGCTATTATTATCCGGACTCAGATCTTAAATGCGTCTGCCGGATATTGCCTCTTTGGCCGTGCCGATAAAAATTTCCATGCAAATTATCGCGAGTTACGCCCACGACCTCTCTCCGTTCCCCGCTCACACTACCGCCCTACTGTCTTCTTTTGCCACCCACCGCTTTATAATTTCATTCTAATTCCTGTCCGCTAGAATTCACGGCGGATTCCATAACGAACGTAGTTCTGCCCGCGGTGCCTAATGCTTCCGTCGTCACCGATAATGCATGCGATCTGCGTCGACGCTGCGAAATTATGGAAATCGCCCGACGAAATCGTAATGAAATGTTCGTAAATTTCTAACCCTTTTGAAATTATTGAATTCTTCTGTATTCTATAAATTCCTAACAGTTCAAATGTCCTATGAGAACGCAGGTTCTCCACGTGTTGAATATTTTTGTGATTAGATTTTCGATTGCATCTTTTCCGAGGAAGGTAAGTGATTTTGAAATGTTTGAACATATCTGTAGTTTCAGTTTATTTATATTAATGTTTGCCAACTGTTGGTTTGGGCTGAAATTCATTTTCTCTTTGTCAGTAGCTAGTATTATCAGTCCACGTGGAGTTCCCAATACGGCACTACCAAGGGTGGGAATATATACCCATATTAGGGATAATATGGGTATAGCTATTGACATTCTTGGTGTGGGTGCCGAATATGGCACTAGGTGTCATATTAGGGACTCAGGGTGTACCATATTAAGAACCCCTTTCGCTGGAACCTGCAAATGACGCACCACAAAAAAAATATTTCTCCCAAGCTGTATTAACTATTGAACAAACTTGATCCCAGAATATTATACGGAGGAAATGCATCTGGTAATTTTTTGGACGAAAAAGAGCATTCTAAAATAATCAAAAAATGACATCAACAAAAAGTGGTGAATGTTTGGGCACTTTACCCTATACTCCAAGCAATTTTGGTAAATAATTCCTCATCTTTACAATCGTAATAATCGCAAATTAAGAATATTAGAATTCGTCATTTTGACGGGTCCCGTAAACCTAGTGCTAAATAATCACCAGCATAATAAATCCCGAATTTACGTGACGCGGCAACGAAGTGTTAAAGCACCATTTCACGTGAGATCTTTGAAAAAGTTGGTAATGCTTGCGGACAATATGGTTGTCGATGCCTATTTTCTCGGTCGACAGCGTGCGCGCCCGCGGTAAATATGGCGTAACGAAGTTGCGGCTCGACACTAAGGATTCTAACACAGAATCACAAAGAGACAATGGATTAGTGAGCATTCTCGCGGTACATTAAATATTTTTTCCGGCTATCCGCTCATCCATCCTTCGCCCGACGATATAGTAGGGAGACGACGATACAAGCCAATAGACGATCTTTGTTCCGCAACGATTCTACGTTCTACAGGCAACAAGAGATCGTCGCTGCACAATGAGACCCGCATAAGAGGCATTAGAACCGCGCGTATACACGCGGCCGTTTCCATAGAGAGCCATTGGTTTTCACGAGGGAATAAGTAAACTCGAGATTAACTCCTATATCCGTTTCGGTTCGCGGTGCCACTCGGATCTGGACGATAAAATTACAAATTGCTATCTAATCGTTTGAATAAATCGAATAATTTAAATTCCTTCAATCGTTTACAAATTGAATGGAAGTGACGAAAAGAAAAAAATGTCGAGCTCTAACCCGGTATTCGAACTCGGACCATCGAGCGGTAGTTGATTGAACCTCTCCATAGGGCGAAGTTGTTGGCCATCTCGAGATATTTAAACTTTAAAGCCGCTTTTTCTGAAATACTGTGAGGTAGAAAAGTTTCCTAATTGATACTTCATCTTTGCCACTCTCTAATGTAGTACACTAAACCTGCCGGAAACTAACACCGACTGAAATGTTTTATAATACCTTATAAAAGACCGCGTTTATTTAGATTTTGTATGGTCTTCATACAAATACGTTATACAGTGAGTGTACAAAGTATTCGTACACTTTTTAAAAACTAATAACTTTTTTATAATTGTACCAAACAACATGATCTTTGGAATCAATTAGAAGTATTGGTTTACGAAATGATATGCAAAAAAGATTTTTCAAAAATTATAATTTACAAGGTTACATGCAAAAATAAAAAAGGCATTTTTTTTAGCTTTCTTATTTGGATCCTTCATGAAAATTTAAAATATATGTTTAGTAGATCTACGTTGGTTATACATTCTGCTCATTATCTCAGAAAATACATCAAACTGAATGTAATTTTTGTTGAACTTAGCGAAAACTTATGACCTTACTGATTCGGCGTTGGTTGGGATTAGGTTCGTGAGACGCATACAGAGATCCATGTGAACTGCGGAATTATGACATCGCCGATTTGAAGTTCGTTAGGATTAGGTCTGAGTTACCTTGTGATCAAAAAGTATCCGGAATTTCTCATTTAAACGAACCGCGCTTGAGATATTGTGAAAATAATTTTTTTTCTAAGTTGGTACATCTGCCAGTTGTTTACATATGTCACTTTTAAGCGCCACCCGTCAGATAGTTTGTGCGTAATAGCTTTGTAAACAAGTCATTGTTTGGTGTACTCTGCGAATTTCGCTATATCGAATTTAGTCGAGCAAAGAGTCTGCCTAAAATTTTGTGTTGCTAACTACGCGACTATTTGACCAAAAACAACGTTAATACCGTTCCGCAAGCTCCGTATGCATCTGACATGGTCCCGTGTGACTTCTTCCTGTTCCCACGACTCAAGTTACCACTTCGCGGAAAGCGTTTTGAGACGATTGAGGCGATAAAGGAGAATTCGCAGGAGCTGAAGACGATTCCAAAGTCGGCCTATGAAAAGTGTTTTGAAGATTGGAAGAAACGTTGGAATATGTGTATTGGTTGCGATGGAGATTACTTTGAAGGGAATAAACTAAATATCGATGAATAATTTAACCGTTTTCATTTTATTGACAAATTCCGTATACTCTTTCATCACAAGGCAGCTCTGGGTTAGGTTTGAGTTTGTTTCCAAAGTCAGATTTTCTCGGGTTACCCTGGGTTGGTCGACAACTCATTTGACCGTCACTGTTTTCATCAACGATTGGACCGACAGTAACTTTCGTCGACACTATGTTTTCATCTACACGGTCAAATCGTCGACAAATGTCTTCATCGACACGGTTTGGCCGACACTAACACAGTCAAATCGTCAATGAAAACAGTGTCGGTCAAATGAGTTGTCGACCAACCCAGGATAACCCGAGCTTCTCAGAATAAAATCTCTGATATTGCAGGATCGAGGATCGCGTGTGCAGTACATCGAGACCAGAGCACTCTAACCCGTGCGGAAAATGGATCCACAGGAACTACGGCTCGATTCGGCTATCGAGAAAACAAAACACCGCGAAGAAGCTGCGTTTCCAAGACGCAGGGAAAATGGATCGGTGCTGGCGAGTCGCTCGAGCATGCAGCGTCTATCTATCAGCTATCGATGTGTCCGGGAATAAAGGAAAACAGAATGGATTGTAGGTATAGTATCGCGGGGTTCGGGCTTGCTTGATGGACTGGAAGCCCACGGAAACGCTTGAAAACTGCCGTCTCAACCGACCGCGGGGAAAGAGGCCGCAAGAGTACGTACTCGTGCACGGTCGGTGGGCACGTACACGGCGTATTTTACTGTGACCGAGTATCCAGCTCCGTGGCTGGCTTCTCGGGGATCCTGCTGAGCCTTTTCTTTTTATTGCCCTTCCCCGCTATAGAACAGTATTTAAGAGAGACTTTCGCGGATATAGAAAGCCACCGAATGAAAGGGAAAAAGGAAGAGGGAAATTGAGAAACCTCGGGGGAGATCGAGGAACCGCGCAGGTAAACCGATATACATACTGTAGAATGTTCGTTCATGAATTCATTCGAAGCCAGCAGCACGGATAATGGGGACGAATGTGATAATTATTCTAGCTTTTTTCGTACGGGTTAATTTAGGACTTGGAGAATCTAGTTGAATCAATTGCGATTCCTCGCATTTTCCATCAACTTTTCAAGGTAGCATCGTCGATTCGTATTAAAAGAAAGAGATGCGATACTTTCGTAGTATTTAAGAGAGACTTTCGCGGATATAGAAAGCCACCGAATGAAAGGGAAAAAGGAAGAGGGAAATCGAAAAACCTTCACGAATATTCGTTCACGAATTCAGAGTCATCGGCACGGATAATGGGGACGAATGTGTTAATTATTATCGCTTTTTAACGTACTGGTTAATTTAGGACGTGGAGAGTCGGAGTTGAATCAATTGCGATTCCTCGCATTTTCCATCAACTTTTCAAGGTAGCATCGTTGATTCGTATTAAAAGAAAGAGATGCGATATTTCCGTAGTATTTAAGAGAGACTTTCGCGGATATAGAAAGCCACCGAATGAAAGGGAAAAAGGAAGAGGGAAATCGAAAAACCTTCACGAATGTTCGTTCACGAATTCACAGTCATCAGCACGGATAATGGGGACGAATGTGTTAATTATTATCGCTTTTTAACGTACTGGTTAATTTAGGACGTGGAGAGTCGGAGTTGAATCAATTGCGATTCCTCGCATTTTCCATCAACTTTTCAAGGCGGCATCGTCGATTCGTATTGAGAGGAAAGGAGACGGTAATATAGTAATTATCGACGCGATACCTCGGTAGCGAACCGACAAAAGTCGCCATTGAGACGTTAATCGCGGCTGAATAACGGGCGATTAGCATCCCCGCGGCGCGTCGAGGAACAAGGAACCGTACCATTAAAAGGCGGACGGGGCTATTACCATCGCGCTATCAATTGACCGTTCCACAAAACAACTCTCTTTAACCTTCGCTCTTTCAGATGGTCCCCTCTCGCCGCGCGGTTCACAAAAAGAGAAGAAAGAGAGACAGAGTGAAATCGCGCTCGCGCGCGCGCGTTCTTTTACGCAGAAATGGGGTGTAGCAGGGGCCCAAGTAAAATGCACACGCGCTTCCACGTCCCGTCCAACCGCGGCCTCTCCCATTCATTCGCGTTATGTAGTGTACCAGTGCCATGTAAGTATAATAAATAAGAACGCTCGAGGACCCATTGTCCCGATTGTTTTCGATGGCCTCGTCGAAAACGACGAGGCATGTCGGCGGGGTGCCCGCCACGGGGCACTCACACACGCTCGCCCCCTTCACACATGCTCGCGCTCCATTTTCTTTCTGCTTTTTTCCTCCCTCCGATGTACTCCATATTTTTTTTACCCTTACCTCTGATCGCGGTTATGGTAATGCGTCTTCAGCGTGCCTCCGTTACCAGTTCGCCGAAAGTTATGCTTAATGAGCTGAGTGGATATTAACATGAAACAACGATTTTAACACATCAAAACGTAAATAGAATTGCTGGTAACTAGACTACGGATCTTTATGCAAAATAAAAATTGTCTGCATCGATTGCAAAGAATAGAAACCAAATTGAATGTTATTCCTTCCCTTAATGATTTTAATATGTATAGGAGAAATCATATATTGACATCTTCGATTCCTAAAATTTTTCAACAATTTTCAATTTCATTAACTCAAGTTTGTTATGAATGCATGAAGATCCGCAGTCTACTGGTAACACAATATTAATGTGAATAATATGGAGCGACATAAATAATCTGAAGAGGCTCAGTGTGAACGGTGAAAAATCGACGAGCGGAGTTGTTACCCGTCGAAAAGTATCGTTGCTGGTCGAGTGGTCACCAAATGATACGGAATGTCGAAATGTTTGAAAAACACCGCGACAACGGGGCAACAGTAATCATGGCGGGCTTGTGTGGAGACCGTCATGGAGCCATCGAAAATCCTGGCGGCGGCGCGGCGCGGCGGTCCACTCGAATGACGGGTCCGCGGTTGCTTTTATTACCGCAATAAAACGTCATTTTTCGCGTGTTTCGAAAAAGAATCGGCGTCGGTGCGGTGGATGGAAAAGCGGGCGGAAAATTGAAGCCGATATGAGGCGCCGATACGCGCCGGTTCCGAAATGAACGCTGGAAAATATATATTTCTCTGGTTGCGGCGGGCCCAGCCACTCGTGGCCACGCTAGCCTGTTGTAATGGATGAGACCCGGCCGCGATATGTATATTGCCAAAGTACTTATGGCAGCACGTTTATGGCGTACAGCTGTACAAGCCTGGCAGCGACCGACATGAAATCCCCGTCGAGCACCCTTCATCCACGTCACGTCCGCCACTGATTAACATTAACTTCGTGGAAAAAATTGTACCAAATGGCAGCGACCGACGCGATCTCGCTACCGGCAGTCACTGTTCCGTCCAACCACGATTCGATGACGATCACCCTTTTTTCATCGCTATTATATCGTACCAAATATATGTATTATAGCTTCCCTAAGATTTACTCCAAGTAATAGGGGTGGGCGGGTACCCGGAAATTCAGGTTCGGGTATTTTCCGCGGGTTCAGGACCCGAAAATTCGTGATACGCGGGTGCCCGAAGTCGAAATCGGATCGGGAACTCGAAAATTTATGTTGTTCGGAGACCCGTTGTTGTTGTTCTCAAAATAAAATATTCCTACCCGAATAGGAACAAACTGGACTGAAATACAAATGTAACTTCTTTCTTAAAATGTTTAACAAATTGAAAATAATATAACAGTAGCATTAAATTCGCCTAATGTTTTTGCTGTCCAAAATTACACCTACTTATTTTCGTCATGAATGCATAAAGTCCGCAGTCTATACATAAGTAAGATCACGTATGGATTACGCATGGGCGTTTTCTTCCGCCATCGCGCAAATTTCGGTACAGAATATATTGAAGAAAAAAAGAGAGGAAGATGAATGGCGAAGACGTTCGGGGGCAGTGTAACTCCGCTCTAATATCATGTCGACGCCGAGACACGTAGTGCTCGGTGATCCATTGTCCTTTTTACGGGGCCACGTGATCTCGAATCCGCTCCCGGAATAGTTTCGCGGTGACAATGAGCATACCTCTACTCCTTCTACCCAACCAGCTTTCTTCCCAGGGGCAAAGATATTGAATACCGTTTCACATGCCCGCCACGTAGCCAGATCGCGAGGATCACGATCGTCCCGCAACACACCCGCCATCTTTCTCCAAAGGAGGAAGCATCAACGGTGACCTTAACGCTCCCGCGACCGTTTTTCAGGGCAACGTTCCATCCCTCCTTTCCCGTCCCTCCGCCGTTCTCATCGACGACCCTCTCTATTATTCGACGATATTAAAATTGTCTTCTATAATCGAGTCTCGGCTCAGCCGCGGCTTGAATAATTTCCGGGACGATCTGTTTCACAACGCCGACGGCGCCTCCTTCGACCTAGTATTCAGGGGGTGGCGGTTTCGCAACCTAATTCGAACCCCTTCGACGTTCAATTCGTTCAGAAATTTCGAATATTAACGAGACACCACTGAGGAGATAGAATTTCAATTTAGACGTGTCGAAGAATATGATTGCAGTTCTTTTCTAATTAAAAGACACAGCCTAGTGAAACAGGTAACTTTACACTAAACTTCATTGTCAATGAATATGGCGAATAAAAAACGACACCGCAACAATTCTTGAATCTTGAGCCTTTTCTAGAACTGTTTTGTTTCAACAAGACGAAAGAAACCGGACTAATTATGTCTCTCCACCAGACGCAGGATTATCTTGGTTTCTTCAAATTTCATTTCGATTAATCATGTTTAAAAGTATCGATCCCCAGAATCCAATCAGCGCCGAACAAAAGGGACCCCTGTCCGCGTTTAATAGACACCATAGGCTAGTCACTGTACAGCGATCAATCTCGCATACTCATGGACGTCCCATGTATATTAATCCGGGATTACTTTCGAACGTGCGACTAATTTCATTTTTCGTCTCCCCTTCTCGCGATCTCGCCGTCACGGCGTGACCCCTCGACTCGTTGTCAATTGCAGGTCGACACCTTTGGCCCCGTCGCGTGCGCCTAATCGCTTTAGAATTAACTGCGCCCCTCCGGAGCTTTTGTGGGGAGCTTCGGTATCGGCGCGAACCTCACGGTCTCTGCGTACGGGACCACCGGTGGCTCTTCTTCTTTTTCCATTCGTCGTAACTGTTCCGATTCAGACACCCTCGAACACCGTGTTTTAAATCTTCCAGTTCGAATGCGATTTCACGACCGGCCGAAATCTCGAACCGATTTCACCGGCACGCTCCTGGGGACAACTCTTTTCGCTGGCGCCCTTTGATGTCTTGCAAAACAGTCCTTTTGTGCTCGATGCACGCTGGTGGGAGCGTAAATTGGAACATGCGTGTCTTTATATTCGCATCACATGCCATATTTGTACCAGAAGACTAATCAGATTTTGGCATTGTAGATGCTGACGAGTGGCCCCGATGCAATTTAGTCAAATTTCTCGCGAATGGGGCAGTATTCTCTTCTGCATTGCAGCCTTGTACTTATTCTGTTTCCTTACTTATTGGAATAACCACCCGGAAATTGAAAAAAAATTATGATTTTATTATTTAAAAATATTATTATATTTTTATAAAAAATTTTTATATAAAATATTATTTTTTGCTGTTATAATTCACTTTGACGCTAAATCTACCGAGCACTAGAAATAACTGCTGTGCGTTGCCATGTAAAAATGACACAATCGAATTGATGTGGATATTGTGCGATTTTTAATCATTTCCAATGGAACCATTTTTGTAAATTCAATAATTGCAAAATACAAAATGTGGAAACGATGTGGTCACGAAGTTCCGGGAAAATTTACCTACAAACAACAGAACAGTATAACTTATTTTGGGAAAACTGTCAAATTGATGCAAGGATGAAGGGGGTGAAATTGACCCTTGAGAATCCGGGTTACGATTTTTAATCGTTTCCAATGGAATCATTTTTGTAAATTCAATAATTGCAAAATACAAAATGTGGAAACGATGTGGTCACGAAGTTCCGGACAAATTACCTACAAACGACAGAAAAGTATAACTTATTTTGGGAAAACTGTCAAATTGATGCAAGGGACGGATGAAGGGGGTGAAATCAACCCTTGAAAATTCGGGTTACCCTTGGTTCGTCGACAATCCATTTCGCCGACACTGTTTTCATCGACACGATTTGGCCGACACTATGTTTTCATCGACACGATCAAATCGTAGACATATGTTTTCATCGACAGGCTGTGTTTAACGACAAGTTAGAGTTCATTCATTTCCACCGACACCAAATTCGTGTATTTGCTAATGTAGATTAATTATTATTATCATTGTTATGTTCTCGACGAATTCAGTGGCTTGTATAATAAATAATAATGAGAATTACAAAGCATTGTTATTTAGATCATAGTTTTTATTGCTACTTTATTAATCAGAATTTCTTCAAATAAACAAACTTTATTAATAGGTATACACAAATGAATAAAAAATCATAATATTTCATTTAATCTCAAACATAATTGTGTAAACACAACGAAAACAGAACGAATGCTACGAATGTACAGGGTGTAAAAAAAGTAATGGTCTTCCGTCCTAGGGGTGAATCTACACCTCTGGATCGGTGGACATTTGTAAGAGAAACTTGCCGCAAAATTGTTTATAACACAGAAAATTAGTGTTAAAGTTTTTTTTTGCATCGACGCATTCTACTCATCGAGAAGAGGAAAAGTTTGAAAGGAGCCATATGTCACAAACAAATAGTTATTGAGATATAAGCTGTTAAATTTTTTGCAAAATTTGATTGTGTGAAATTATACGTATAGACGTATAGCCTACTACTACAGTCTACACGTCCGTGTCGATGAGACAGAAGATGATCGTGTGCATGCCGGACGAATGCGCCTTTAAATTTCGTCTGTCTCGCGGACATGTCTACGTGTCGATGAAAACGTAGTGTCGGTCAAACCGTGTCGATGAAGACATTTGTCGATGATTTGACCGTGTCGATGAAAACATAGTGTCGGTTAAATCGTATCGATGAAAACACTGTCGTTGAAATAGGTTGTCGGCGAACCAAGGGTAACCCTGAAAATTCGACTACTTCTCGACATCGATCTGCGAAGAGATTTTCGTCTCGGTTCCTAGAAAAATCGACGAGTGTGGCGTCGCGACGATCGAGAGGAGGATCGTTACAGGTGCTCCTTTCACGCAGCGGGTCGCGTCCTGTCCACTTTGTAGATACAGCTCGTCCGCGAGATATCCTCGAGAGGAAGGACGATGTTCGGTAAGAGGAGGTTCGACGAACGGCATTCAAAGGAGAATAGGGTCAACACGGTGTAGAACGATCGCGGTGGACTGTTACGAGCCAGCCAACAGATGAAAGAGACGATGGGTAAAAGAAGCTGACGGGGCCCGGACGATCCTTGTTATTGTAGCCATAATGGATGGGCAAACAGGGGGGACACGATTGAAACCGTGGCAGGTAGAGCCATGGCCCAACCAAGAAGAACCCACACGACCCGCGTGTGTACCTGCGTAAAAGCCGTGTCACGAGTCAAACATTACGCAAGAACACGTTCTAACTAGCCGGCTTGACCAACGGAGCCGTGGTAAAGTGACCGTTTGCGTGGGGCCCTTTGTCGGATCCCGTAAGAGAGCTTAAGCCACGGAGTCGTTAAAAAGTTGTCCACTGTATACATACAGCAACCCTGCTACTCTATGCCGCGAGATAAATCCGCCTCGTAAACTTGTACGATGCAACGGGAACTAGCGGGCCTTCATTGGTCGTTTTCTGGTAGTCAAACAGAACGAACTTGTCATACCTTCCGTGAACGTGGAACTTTTGTACAAAGTCTAGTTTTGTTACAGGACTCTGTAAGAGTCGGGAGATACGTGGTTAAATCGATGAGGATCAACTTAGGAGAGCTTCGTAGACCCTGAGCTAATTAAAACAATCATGTCGTACATTATCTTCGACGCACCAAGATGATTGAAATTCGTTTCTCACAGTCGACGCGAGCAATTTTTATTTCGCATAAAGATTCGCAGACCAGTTATCGATCTCGGTCGACACGAAATTTTTTGCAAAATTGGTTTTCTAATCGTAGAGAACGCGGAAGGGACAAAAGGGTTGGTCTACATATAGTTGCAGGGCGGATCGTCGGCGCAAAAGCCCGTGCACGTTCAAAAGTTATAAACGAAAGTTCAGCGACGGGTGGCAGGATAGGCCCGTTGTATTTCACTTACAATACGAAACGTATTTGAATGGGAACAGGAACCGGCGAATTCCATTGGTAGGGGATGATCGCGGGGTAGGCGGCGCGGCTGCCGATGTTCGCGGTGGAAACGGCGCCGTAGCAAAAGGACGGCGAGGTCGGAAGGGGAAGGGGGACCGGTGGGGGTGGATCATTGAAATGGAAATGCCATTGACGCAAAGTGAAAGTAATTAATGGAATATGCCCGAGCGATAGAATGAATTTGATGGCGGCGCGGCCTTGCCGTACGAACTGCGGCCGGAACAGTGAAATACGTGCGAACCGAGGGGAACACGGGGCTGGCGAAGTAATAGCCGAGAAAAACGGGGAACGGCCCCGAAGGGGTGAAAAGGTTAAAACGGGAGAATTCGATTGTGCGAAGAATCAAATTACTCCGGCTCGGAATTAAGGGGGCATTCCTGCTTTTTTCACCAATCTACAGACATTTCTTTCGGAAGAGCTGTTGAACTTTCTCGCATTTACGGAATTTACGGGTGTTTGAAGTACACAAGCTTTTCAAAGTGGAAATAATCAAAATTACGCGAGTAATTATATATTTTTGTAAAGCGTGTTTTGAAAAAGCTCAGAACATTGAAATCGCTCGCAGGGGATGTTTTCGGTCGAAGGTGTAGTTTCTAAATTGTTGGGGGCGAGATACCGATAATTTCGTAGAATTCGCAATAAATCGTGTTCACAATTATACACACGCGAGAGAAAAGAGGCGGAAAACCAATCCCCGGAAGAAAGTAGTCTGGACCAGAAACAGGGGAGAAACCCGTTAAAAAGTAAGAAGACGGAAAAGAACGCGGAACGGTAACAGGGTGGACGGGGAGTGGAAGGGGTCGGCAGAAGTGGAGGAAATTTTAATAGATTTAATTAATATTTCATTTGCATGCTATTTCCCGCCCTCCTCGAGTTCCCCATTCTCTGTAACCGTGCAGAGTCGGACGCAATTCGTACCAAAACACAGACAACAATGGCTACGGGAGCGTCCGGTAGCTGAGAAACCAACGATGGTATAATCCCGCGTACATCATTCTCCGGAAGTATTCAGATATTCGGCGAAATCGAGTTGGGCTCAATCATTAATTTCTCATACCGTTCGTTCATTTATTCATTCTGTACTCTTTCCTCTCTTTTCACATTGATGTTCTACAGTGTCTCTTTCTTCACTTTATCTTAATTCACTTTATAATTCTTGTGTGTTGATGAGGGGCCAACAAACATTTAATTTCTACCATAAAGTATCTCGCAGAGACGTTTAAATGAATTTTCTCCCGATTCTGATTTATGCAAAATTCGTAAGAGATCCTCGGTCTAATTACAAAGAAGTTAAGCTGCGATTTAGGAGATGGGTATAGTCACGCCCTCGACGCGAAATTCATGCACACGTTCACGGACCAACTATGATACTCAAAGAGCGAGGAGGAGGGAGAGCGAACCGGAGGGAGGAGCAGGAGACAGAGGAATACAGAGAATGCGAGGATTGGCTCTCTCTCTGTATTTCAATTTAGCAGCTCCATTGTTAGATACTAATATTATTCAGTTGGGAATTGTTTCGTGACACCCCACGGGGACTTTGTGTGCCCGTGGCCTCCGTGATCGTGCCTCGGGTTCTATTACTCTGTTTCTCTCCATCCCTCTCCCCTGTCCTTCTCCGACCCCCCTATCTCCTGAAAACACCCTCTACCCCCTTCGGATCCATAGCGAGGCTCCTCGCCGACGCACCCACTCGCGCTTCATATCCCGAGGAAGATAATAAAGTATTGCCCAATGAAATACCTCGATATACCGGCGGAAATAGAGGCGAAACGGTTCACAAAGGCGCCGACACCCGCGCGTGATTCTCGCGAGAATTCCGGGGACCCGGCGACGCTTTTCGTTTCGACGCGACGACCCGAGTAAAATTTCATTTACTATCTATCAGTCTCTTCTTTCCCCCCCTCTCTCTTTCTGTGCGTCCCTCGGCCGCAGACAGGCGAATTCGACTTCACAGCGCGACACGTTTGCAGCTTTAACTGAAGAACAACCCCTAACTCCCTACCCTTGCTTTCCCGAAGAAAATTGCTTCTCTATTTATATTGGTTATGAAGATCATATCAATTAGAATGTAAATTCACATTCTTTAACCATTTATTATTTTCTATAGTTGCAGCACGTACAGTAAGGAGCATAACTGATTCACACACACTTCACACGTCAGAATAACTTTTCTATGAATGGACCAAACGACTTAAATTTCTCTGTAAGGCTAGAAGAATTAGTAAATGACGTCTAATAAATAAGTTGAAAAAATGCATTTGGTCGGAATTGTGAAAAGCAATATTAAAAATTGATTTTTACAACTTCTTTAGCTGGCCCAACAACGAAAATTTAAAAAATGTGTTTTGTCAACTGGTATGAATTACAGTGGATGTACAAGGTATTAGTACACTTTTTAAAAACTATTGGGTTGGCAAGAAAGTAATTTCAGTATTCTAAGGTGAAATGAAACCGAATTTCTTTATTCGAGCGATGAACTTGAATAAGAATTTAATCAAAATACTTTCGTATTTATTCTTTTTGCTAAAAGATCATCGAACAAAAGGGAGAATATCTTATTCATTGAAGTTCACTGTCTGAATAAAATGATTGGGATCTATTTCACCTTAAAATACCGAAATTACTTTTTTGCCAACCCAATAATAACATTTTTATAATTGTACCAAACAACCTGATTTTTTGTAATCAATTGGAAGCGTTGGTTTACGAAATGATATACCAAAAAGATTTTCCAAAAATTATAATTCACAAGGTTAAATGCAAAAATAAAAAAGGCATTTTTTAAAACTTTTTTATTTTGGTCCGTAATAAAAATTAAAAATGTATGTTTTGTAGATCTATGTTAATCATACACATGTTGAAAATTTAATTGATATCAATTAACATACACACGAGCTACAAGCGGTTAAAAATGGTGAAAATCGTAGTTTTCCACAACTTTTGATCAGTTTCTGCTTAAAATCCACAGAATCGTACATCTTTCGACGCCTGTTGTTTTTTCCTGCGTCAATCGATTTTGATGAAATTTCCAACATGTGTATAAAGGACATGGATCTAGAAAACATATGGTTTAAGTTTTCATTAAGGGCCCAAAAAAAAAAGTTTAAAAAAATGCCTTTTTTATTTTTGACTGCAAACTTGTAAATTGTAATTTTTGGAAAATCTTTTCTGCATATCAGTTTGTAAACTAATGCTTCTAATTGATTATAAAAAATCAGGTCGTTTGGTACAATTATAAAAAAGTTATTAGTTTTTAAAAGGTGTACGAATACGTTGTACACCCACTGTATATACGCTCTGAAAATTTCATTGAAATTGGTTAATTGGTTTACGAATTATAAACGATGGAAAGTGGTAAAAAGGCCGAAAAAATCTTGAAAAATTGCAATTTTTACCACTTTTGATCGTTAATAATTCGCAAACCAATTAACGAATTTCAATGAAATTTTCAGAGCGTATATAATTTATACCAGTTAACCAGACATTTTGAATTTTCACAATTCCGTCCAAATGCATTTTTTCAACATATTTTTTACACATCATTTACTAAACTAATTCTTCTAGCCTTACAGATAAATTGAAGTCGTTTGGTCCATTCATAAAAAGGTTGTTCTGATTTAAAGTGTGTGGAATTAGTTATGCTCCTTACTGAACGTGCTGAACTTTTTTCAAATTTTGCTAACGTTTCAAAGTTTTACTTGACAATAAATGTGCCTGGATGAACGCGTTTAAAAATCCAATAAACAAAGCCGCAAATATCCGCGAGCATCGTGGACTGTATAATTATCGAAAAGGTCCGTCCTCGACGGTCCGAAAACCGTAAATACCGTATCCAGCGTAACTTCCGAAGACAAGTGGAATTTCCACGCGAAATTCATCGCGAATCCTCGAATCCTACAGTACAGTTCCAAAATCCACTTTCGAAATTCCTATTCGAACATTTTAATGAACACAGAAATGTCGAGTGGTGAAAAAAGCCGGTTCGTATACACCTCCGATGGGGGTGGTTCGCCGGAAGGGATGGCGGAAAATCGAATGCCTTTACGGTCGGCGCAGGAACGGGAAAAGGGTGGAAAAAGCTGGGAAAAGGGAAACGGTACCTGTCCCCGTTACGAGTGTCCGGATGGTACCAACGTATCGTCGCTGAAATTTACACGATCTGTTATACTTAAAATGCAAAATACAAATTTTCTTTACCGATTACAGGGAACTGGAACCAAATAAAAATTCGTTTCTCGCTTTACTGTTGCTATAACAAAAGTACCGATTTTTCGAATGTTCCCATCGAAGAAAAACGCTACCCTGTAACGGGAAAATTTGCAAATTTGCGTAAGCACTGTATTGCTGTATTCGTGCGACGAAGCCGTATCGGTCCTCGTCGGGCAAAGAAACAAACCCTGACCGTCCTGTTTGCCGACGTTCGGCAACACTATACACTCTTCCCCGATCTACGACAGGGTTTAGAGGAGCTTTCCTCTCCTCTCCTCTCCTCTCTCTCTCTCTCTCTATCTATCACTTTATGGATCGGCTTCCACGCGCACTTGTGCCAGCCGCCGCGGCACGAGCAAATACGTGGGTGCACACGTGTACACGGTCGATACAGGTAGAGGGTGAAGCTCGTCGTACCCGGCCGGAGAGGAGAGAACGCCAGAGCAAATATTGATGGAAGTCGAAAAAATTTTAAAAGCCGTACACACGCGCGCGCACACATACACCCGCGGCTACACGTACGGACGCGACCCGCCGCGTTTCGGGTAGCTTTCCCGCGGATCGAGATTTTCAAGTATTCGACAAATATCGATGTTTCCCGTTCATCTTATACCGGGTGATTCGGAGCTGGTCGAGCATCGAGTATGTCGCGATTGGCTCTCGAATCCGATGCGATTTCGGAACAGCGCTAAACGATACACTTGTTCTTCGTTATTAACCCTTCGCGCTCGAGGTGATTTTCACAGGAAAGCTTATTGGGTAGACTACTGGGTAGACGTTAAAGCACGCTTAATAATTATTACTAATTACTAGACTCGGGATTTTATGCATTTATGACAAAAATGGGTACGTACAACTTAAAACGGTGGACGTATTGAAAAGATTGAAGGCCACCAGTGTATTAGTTTCACCTTAATAAGATAATTAAAAGGAGAATGAAACTTCTATTTGGCTCCTATGTCTTGCAATCAATGCAAACATTTCTTATTTTCTATGTGCTCTGTAAACTGTGGTGCCCAAGGTGGTTCGGAACCCACCTTATAAAAACTGTAGGTCCCGTCGCTAATGACCATAGCAGTTGATGCGACGTTACATAAATAATGATGATGATGATTTCTTATTTTGCATAAAGATCCGCAGTCTACTAATTACTCACTGTAACAGCAGTAATCGAAGCGACCCCGACCTACAGTCTCCCATGACCCTTTCACCCCCGCGGTTCAAGCCGATTCGTTCTCCCCCGTTTCAACAGGATCGGTTTCCAAGTCTCCGGGAAAGGCGAGCCCTTTCCACGAGACCCGGTGACGAGGCTTAAAATTCCATTTCGTCGAGGAGATCCAAAGAGAAAGAGTAAAGAGAGAGAGAGAGAGAGAGAGAGAGAGAGAGAGAGAGAACGAGAAAGCGAGCAAGAAGGACAGAGAAAGAGAGAGGGTAGAAACAGGATAGATCGAGACTGGTTTGGTATAACAGGGGGGTTGTTGCACTCTGACTGCGGATTAAACCTCGCTCCCCCTACCCCCGGTAGCCTGATCGGGGCGATGAAGAACGGAGGGGAGCCATTATGCTCCATTATGAATGGTAACCAGTAGCCAAAGGAGGAAACTCCGCGGGGTGTCGATATATTGCCACCCCTGGAGCCAGCCAGCCACCGCTCGTAAATAATAAACGGGCCGTGGCATTATAATGCACCGGCGTGCACCACCGGCGGGGGTACAAATTGCCGGGGTATATAACGCCGGGCGCGTGTTCAGGCATCGACCTATCGGATATACGCCTTGTAGAGGCCAATCGATTATCGGTATTTCATCGATACGTGTACCAGAGGCAGCCTGCCGGTGCACGCCGCGCCCGTAATTATTCGAGTATCGTGTGTGCCGGGAAAAGTGATTTCATTTGGCCAAGTCGAACCCCTCGTCGGAACCCACCCCTTTGGAAAATCATTTCTGTACTCTTCTCTTCCTTTTTCATTTCTTTTTCGGCTGCTCGCGGAAAAGGAGCCGGCTGATTCGATAATCAAGGGGTTCCGTTCATTTTCAGTTCCGCGCCCCCTTAATATTTTAAGATGTCGGTTTATTTATTTGTTTCTTCCAACGTATCAGTTGGAATCCTCTAAAAAATCATTCTTGTAATTCTCTTTTAATTTTGAAGCAATTCTCTTGATTTCCAGTTCTGCAGTAGACTTGCAAGAAGTTAAATCGATCAAAATCACCCGTGAGATTAATGGCACAGAGAGATGAAAATTGAACCCCTCGTTAAACTCACTCCCGTGGAAAATCGATTGTTTTTTCTCTTTTTGCCTGTTAGCGGCGAAGAATCGGCCAAACGATCGATAGAAGATTTTACGAGTACTTGAATTATTCGTGTGATATGTACAACGATTTTTATCGGACTGGAAAAGATCGTCCAAGATGTTCATTTGCAATTTGATTATGTCGAAGCTATTTCAGGCAGTTCTGTAAGGAATAATTCGACCGTAACGAAGACGTTTGATATAGTTTTCCTTGTTGAACACTAGGCCACGAGGTTCGATTAATTCCCAGCCGTGTGCAATTTTTCTGTTAGGTCGACCGGAGGAAAACGTGGTATCGCGTTCTGTCGTTGAAAATGTCCTCAGGCGGTACGAGAAATTACTAGAAAAAATTAGTGGGAATATCGGATCGGGGAAAGTGAATTCCGAGCCTCCCCGAGCTCCACTTTCCACCGTATTGTTCGATTCTAGAAGTATCGCGAAACTTGCGATTTTTCTCTGGAAATTCTCTATCGATCGGGAATGCATGCACAAGAAAATGTAGTGCGAACTATATTAAACGTTGATAATTCCTGCATTAAAAAGTTTAGTTCGATTGATCCATCAAGTGTTTTACGGTCGATTTATAGGACATGAATCGATCTAGATCGTTTACGATAAAATGCACAATTAAACACGGATTACATATCGACTTCGGATCGAACCGAACAGCGGCACGGTGGGTTTCGAGCGGGAGAGAAAAAGGCGGGCTTACAACGACCGACGATTTCCCGATAATTCGAGTTCGGATCGGTAATCGAGTGGCAGAATCGATTAGCCGCGTCGCCGGGAATCCATTCGCGGGAAATCGACCGCTCGGGGATCCCCGGTGGGCTAGATCGAGCACGAAACCGATCCGATTTCAAAGATTTTCTGGGGGCTTGATCCCGTCCCCTGCAGTTTTCTGCACCTGCGAACAGTATCCGACATCCGATACCTTTTTCTCTCCTGCTGTCCCGAGATTCTCGTTCAGCTGGAAGATGTCCTTGTCCATCACGGTGTCCTCCTCCCTTGCCTGTCACCATGAATTATCCTCGGAGCTCGGACATTGTACGAGAAAATTCTCCTCGATCATTCCCGTCCGCCGATCTCAACGAGTACGCATCCCTCGTTGCATCTGCTGACTAGGATGACTGCGACGAATGGGAGAAAGGGTCGGACAAGTGTCTCTTCTCGGTAGTTAGGCTCGCAGGAGTATCCTTGGGAAAATGTGACTTGAAATCGGCCGCCGATGGCAGGTGACATGGGAAAGTGGATGATCATACACTGATTTGGATCTGCGGAGGCGGAGGGTACCGCGTCTTTCAGGTTCGGAAGATCGTTTCCGATTGGTTTGTAACTTTTGATGTTTCTTGGTTTCTGGATGGTGACACATGGAGAATGGATGGTCTTCCGGTTGTGGCGGATGTTTGGATGTGCGGAGCTCGGGGATGACGTTTTTCTCAGAGGTTTTAAAAATTTTAGCTTCACTTGTCACGTATCAATTCAATATTTCAATCAAGTCACCATCGATACTTGATTTTTAATATTTATTGCAAAAGAGAGTCGGGTGAATGCGTTGCAAGGGCCACGAAAGTGTGGCAAAGACTCGCCGAAAGGTGGAGTATCAATATCTTATTTATTGTTCTTATATTCCGTCTATACATTTCTTCGGATAACATATGGTAACTACAAAGAACGACGCGTCCTAAAACATCTCGGTGCCGTTATACTTACAGGCAAACACTTATGTGTAATCATCGTAATGCGCACACGCTGCTGTCAACGATCCCGCGTTCCAAAAGCCTCGCTCGAACCGGAAGCCACGTGACCCTCCGCAACAGCGTTCTCGATTAATACAATTGTGTTAGATTAGCTAAAGCGATTCACGCGTATTTACAGATCCGCACGTTTTATTCTGATGTGCAGGGTGCGCCGTAATCAGTGGGGCACGCTTCGAGGACGGATCCGACGATTAAAAACAATTTCAAAGTTTTCTGAACACAGAGCGTGTTTATCAATCCTTTCTTTCTGTAGCAAATATGGCAGATATTTATGTAAACGCAATGAAATAATCGAGGAAAGCGTCCTCGCAGGAGACGCCATGCATTTTGCCACACCCTGCGCGTTCTGATACCTACACACATACTTCTTAATTACCGCTCGGTTTATCTACACATGTATAAAGTTATATCGTTACAATGAGGCCGCCATCTTTGTCCTTCCGAAACGACGCTGCTCCATGTCTGTACAGAACGTCTCGAAAAATTCAAACGTTCGTTTGCACTCCGATAGAGGATTTCGACGAAAATTTCGTTTCTAAATATTTAAATCCGCAGTCTACTAATTTCTTTCATCCGCAAAGAATAAATGTTATCCTTCCTGTATCCTCTATCGGACTCCAAGATGGTGTCCACATTCGGCAACGTCCTGTACACACGCGTCTCGGCGGTTTCCTTCGGAAGATCGAGTTAGTACGAAGTATACTTGCAAGTATGTTACTGGCCACCGTTCGAGAGTCTCACCGACGATTTCGAAGGACCAGAAGGTATCCGTGGAGATCAATTCCTCTTCTCCCTTGTCCTGTTTGCGCGAGCCCGACTCCGCCGATCGTTAATAACTCGAGGAGAATTCTCTTTTAGTCTTATAGTACGTTCTTCTCTCAGAGAAAGATCAGCGTTTACCTCCGCGAATTAGGTCACCGACGTCACCGCATCGCGAGATCCAATCGGTTTATTACTCTAATCTCCCTTCGGCGTCCTACTCTCTGAAGGATTAAATTCATATACACGAGTTACAGAGTAGGAATTACTCGAAAACTTCGAAAAGTCTTGGCACCGTTCCTCTTTCCCAACCGTTGCTGAACCAGACGACCATCGTAAGCAGACTGGTATACTTGGAGGCAACGATACGATGACGCAGTGATTCAGTTCGTAAAAGGAACTTTTTTCTATTTTAACACGTCCTTCGTTGACTTCACCGTCTCGCTATTTCGTTACCTCCAAGTATACCGTTATATAATCACGCATACACTCAGCTCCATCATCAATCCTCAGCATCCACTTGGTACACTCGTTAGAGTTCAACTTCCAATCGGAATTGTTCGAGACGCCGTTGGAGCGCCCAGCACTGGACTACACGGATTCGAAGCGTTTACAGTTAAAGATTTCATAAAATCTAATGAGGTTTCCATTTCTCAACACAGCGAACAGACTTTTGCTTGATCTCACTTTCTGTAAACGAGTCCATGGAAATCATTCGCAGCTATCCTTTGTATCGACCGGTTCGTGTAAACGGAACCACTTCGTCGTCTGCGTAGCTGGCAATTACAAAAGGTAATTCGGATGAATGTGAGACTAGGACTACAACATAATTGGTGGTATGGAAGTGCAACTGTAAAATGAAATCGAACCATCAGGAAATCTTCTGTGCATTCTCGAAGAGGACATAAAAATAAAACAGCCAAAGGGGCGAGTCCACATTCATCGGAACTACTTTGTCAGGAACACTGTCCACGGAGTGGCCAAACTAATTCCAATTACTCATCCAGCACATTCGCAATCCTCACAATCGAACTCGAAACAAACCTCCAGGATGCACGGTGCACACCCCTCGCGAGATCGTCTCTGAAAAGTTCACATCCAGTGTTCCGTACGTACCCGACCCAGAGGTCCCGAGGACCCTAAAGAGCCTCCTGCTGACCGTGAAGTTGGGTCGGGTCAGTAGAAGGGTGCGGGTCCCTCGGCAACGCCATTTCGCCTCGCGAAGTCCCTCCTCCGGTCGTGCCAGGGCTATTGTAGGTATGACCAGGTGACGGGCTGCGCGTCGTCAGGTCACTCGGAGTAGCTGGTCTTGTCGCTGGCGTCGTCGGGACTGGTCTCCCGATAGGCGTCGCCGGTCCCGTTCGCGTGCAGGCTCTGATTGGGCGGCTTGATCACCGTGGGCAGGTAACCGGTGCCGGCGTACGGCGCCGCGAGGAACCTGTGTCTGGTCGAGGGGATCGGCGTGGTGCAGTATGCTGCTCGAGTCGCATAAGCGGCCGACACCGACGCCGATGCAGCCGCGGCTGATGCAAGCGCCCCTGCCAGAGGCGAGAACGCCGACTTCGGCTGCAGACTGTCCTCGCAGACCAGCACCTCCATGGCGGAGACTACGTCCCCTGCGACAGAGACAGCTTTTGCTTTCTTTCCGATGCCAGCGTTCAGCGTTGACGCCGATACTCCCTCGAAGGGAGATCACGTGACGTCGCGCGTGTCGAGAATGCCCCATGTATACTACTGACTGTTGGGTAGGGGGGTGGTAACAAGATAAGACGCCTATCGATACTTCTACACCTCAGATTTTATACTTATCGTCAAATAAAATCGTCGAAATTTGATTCGGAGCGTGCGTGACACGGCCTTTAAATGTATCAGATAGAGCCTGCGATTTTGTATCATTCAATTCTACAACGAGACGACCAAAAACATCTATCCGAACACGATCAAGTTTAGAGAATCTACGCTTCCTCGATCTTCCTTCTATTAGGGATTGAAACCACCGCGCAACTCGTAAACAACGGTCGTGCTCCAATTCGATTTCATTCAGTCCTTCAAACTACTAAACTCTACCGTTCTATTCTAAGTAGGATCGAATTTAGGGTTCCTGTAATTGTTTTGTTTCTAACCGAATACGATCCTCATCCACGGAAGGGTTCGAAGCTAGGAGAACACGGGTCAAAGCCGAAACCCGAGAACGATTCGGTAGCCGAATGAACCGCGAGACTTCGAAAGGGAACTGGCCAACGGTGTAGATCAAATTCTGGCCCGCGAATGAAAGCGTGGATCGGATTGCAGGTCCTACCTTTGCACCGGTGCAGCAGAGCCTCGACGTCCGCGCGTCGTCTTCCCGGAAAGACTCGCAGGAGAACGTCCACCGGGGACCGTTGTTGCTGTTGCTGTTGTTGTTGCTGCTGCTGTTGCAGCTGCAGCCCACAGGTCTGCTGAATGTTCTGCATCTGCATTTGCATTTGGATCTCCCGCGGTTCTGGCATGTGATGGTGGTGCTGATGCTGGTACAGGGCTGGGGAACAGTATAGCGAACTGGCCGCTGGACCGTACAGAGGTGCATACGGGGGAAAATGCACCGCTGTCGCTGCAGCCTGAAACAGGAGCAACTACTCGTATCTTCCTTTGTTTGCAACCTTTCACCTTCATGCGGTCACATCATGTTACACTGGTGAAACACGGTATTTATCATTTTTGCGACTCATCAAAGTGGCAATGAGAAATGAGAACACGTTTCAGTTCTACTGGAGTTTGAACAGTTGCAAGTAGACTGTGGATCTTTATGCTTTTGTAATTTTTATTTATTTCAGATCTACAAAGGCTACTACCACTGAAAATCAGATTTTGTTTCCACTTTCTTACAATTTGCCTACAAAAATTGAAAATTCCATAAACATCCGCAGTCTAGTTGTCAGGTTACCCAGGACCCAAGAAGGCAATTGAAGAGGACCCAATGGCGGAATGGGGTAAAAACTCACCGCTAACGAAGGTAACGGTGGGCTGGGTCTAGGTTGCACCAGATCCACCGGTTGGAGGGTCTGCTGCGTTTGCTGAGGACTTCCGCTTTTACGGAGGCTGAGATTCTCAGGCGCCGGCGTGTCCTCCCTCTGTGGCGTCAGGGCTGGCGTTAATGGCGGTGTGTGTGTGGGGCTCTGCGAACCTGGTTCCGGACTTCCTTCCTCGGAATCGTTCAGACTACTGGACCGCTTCCTTACCGTCTCGTTCTCCGACATCCCCAGCGACGTTGGTACTCCTGTTACGCAAACAATAAAGTGTTATTGACACAGTAGCACAAAGCAGCCGGACAAAAGTTGCAACAGCGGTGGTTCATGCAAATACATCATTACAGCATCATCCTAACATCATACATAATGTACATAATTTATGTTCTGAGTAGCCATTTCTTAAAATACGTTCCTCTGTGTTCCTCTGTGTTAAAGGGTCGGTTATAGGCGCAATGGGGAAAGTGGAGCTCGTAACTGACCGCCAAAGATAGAATCCATTTTAACCCAGAACTACAAACGTTCTATCTAAATTCCAACTTTCTAGTAGCCAATTCGTACGATCAGCTGTTCGCATTAGGTCCAATATGAAGAAATAGATACGAAAATATGTAAATGAAATTTGGTGAGTGAAAATTCGATCATAACTGACACAAAGTCATCGAAATAATTTGTCTTGCGAGGATCAATTCGACAACATTTGATAGAGAAGGCAGATAGAATAGACTTCTTCATGTTGCGTTCTTATGATACGTTCTTTAGGAATCGCGTCTGGCTCAGGGGTTAAACTCTCCACGACGATTCGAACCTCGGCCTGACAAGGCGAGAAGTGAAACGCGACTTGAACGAAGACGAAGCCTCACCCAATGGACGGTCAGCAAGAAGTTCCCCGCCGGAGTCGGAGTCACGGTCGTCTTCGTTACCGGTGTCGCTCGTGGAGAGCATTGTTCCCGTAGTGCTCTCAGAGATTCTCGACCTCTTTGTGCCTGGAACAAAAACAGGGGGCGTATCGTTCGCTTGCGAATGGACGAGAAAGAAAGAAAGAATGAAAAAAAGAAAAACGAAAAAGCACGCATTAATACACGCACAATACCGATGAAATTCTCCGGCGAGCAAACACTTTGTATTGTTCTACGACGCACGCCGAATTGACTCTTACGGATCCTTGACACCCTTGAAAAAACGTTGTGCATCTTTTATTGCCGGGGGCTCCCCGCGGTGTTTACCGGTCGGCCACGGGCCCCCGGGGTAGAGTATTACATATACCCTCTCTCTCTCTCTCTATTTTTCGTTCGAATTCGTCGCGAACACCGACAATTATTCGACTGCGAATTCTACGGCATTTCCAGCTGGCCGCATCAACCCCGTCCACCTACCGCGTCAAAGAAATACGGAACGCGAGGAATGAATTTTTTCGAATAGTGGCAGATACACTTTCAGAGTGCATCGTAATACATATAAAGTCGTATAAGTGAAAATTTAAAAAAAATGAGTTTATCAGTTATTTCACGTTATCATTAGATAGTGCTTGTTATTTCAACGTTATATGTAGACAGCGGATCTTTATGGAAAATAAAAATTTTGCACCTGAATTGCAACAAACCGAAATAACATATAAACATTTATTTTCTCTCTTAATATGTTCAATAGGTTGAAAATAATATGAAAGTACTTTTAAATTCGTCTAATGATTTCAATGTTTTAAATTACACCTACTCATTTTTCTTATAAATGCATAAAATCCGCTGTCTAGTTATATGGAATTCATTTAGTGTTGATATCCTTTTCCTTTAAACATCTCGAAACAAGAAGCACATGACTTAGACCACTTTCATAATTATGGGCACAAGTATACCTGCAGTTAACGAACCGTTAAACCTCTGTTGCAAACGCGTCAATTATCCGGCCGCTATTAAGAGATTAAGGGGCCCCGACCCGAGCTACGGCAAATCCCTCATCACCCGGTGTTCCCCGTCCGCTTCCGTGATCCTCTCATGCTTAATTTACGCGGCAACAATATTAACGAGAATCGGCAGAGACTTCCGGGGGTGGAGGGAGCCCGTGGAATGCAATATCGGCCGGCGATGTTAATGTAACGCGCAGAAAATTCCAGTCGCGCCTTTCAACGACGCGAGAAGGGGACTATGGCGAGCTATGCCTAGCCTCTGCTGTCCGCAGCTGGACGGATTATGAGACAGTTATTAAAATATCATTGTTCCCGGGTGACCCTCACCCCCGGACTCACCCCGAAACCACCCTCGAGCTCGACGCGCATCCGCAAATAGGGGTGAGCTGCGTGCAAACAGCGACGTGGCTGATTCTCCCTGTGTGTACACCCTCCGGCAAGATCTTGGTATAACGAAGTGCGTGTTTACGGCGTCCTTGAAGAGGGTGAGGTCTCCCGGACGATATGGTACCATGAGAGCCCGCTCGCGGATGGGTGGTTTCGATAATTTCGTCTTTGCCTCGATCCGATTGGTTTCCGAGAAGAGTTTTTAAAACATTTTCATAGATCATGTTCAAGTCTTAACCCCTTGCCGTACTCTGACGAGTCACGCTCGTGATGAAGATTTTAAACAAAGTCTAACAAATGTAAATGTTACGCCTTTCTTTTTAAATGAAATCAATTTTAATTCGTTTAGCCGTACATAAAATATGAATTTTCTTTTCTCTTCTACATTTGTGGTGATAAAGCCGTTTTAATCACAGTAACTGCAAAGAAAATGACATGGCAAGGAGTTACTGGTCGAGCTCCGATAGTTTGTGGAATGCATAAAATGCTGAGAAGAAAAAAACCTCGCCGTCTTATTAACATTGTACAGCTTCGTGTATTTAATGTATTTGCATTGCGATATTCCTAAAATTGATTACGGCAGAGTAATTTCTCGACAGCAACACGGACTAACCAAATGACACAAATGGATGTTCAACATAAACTGAATGTCCACGTCAGGACGATTACGCAATCATCGACCGTTTACATTTCACAAAGCCAACATCGGAGAACGGTTTCGCCGTCTCCGATTTTCAGGGAATTTATATCATATAGTACGGTTCTCCTTGAACATTAATTATCTTCTTCCTTCTAGCAAATTTGGCCCCGTCAACGGATAGAGAAAGGAGCGAGCGAGACTCGTAAGAAACGCGACCAATAATAGTTTCCGAGTTCCAATATTTCCCGAATATCCCCGGTAACGAGGCCCATAACGAGTGCCGCGCAAGAAATAAACGAGAGCCGGCTCTCGGTTTTCCGTTTCGCTTGAACCCAATCGTCCCCGCAGAAATACAAGTTTCGAGCGGCCTGGTAACGACGACCGAAGAAACTTGAAGAGTTCCGTCGTCTGACCGCCTTCGACTCTCCGGCGTCTTTCCGAAAATATTATAATTCCGAGGACTTTTTATATCGCATAAAAATCCCTGGTTCGCTAACAAATTACGTACAAGAACACGGACGAACCATTGCAACGTTGATTTCCGATTTCCAGCCCTTCGTACACTCCGCGACAAAACTAGAGGATATGTGCGAAATTCGATGAAAATTCTATGCGAGTCTTGAGTTTTGTCTTCCTTCATTCACAGTGTTATTGTTTACATTATATAGAAGTATATTCTACAGTTCTACGAAATATCGAAGGCTACAATTCCAAGAACTTGGGAAATGTATGTAATTCTCGACGACTATTCTCGTCGCGACAAAACTATAAGACAGTAGCTTTTCGTCAGTCGATCTTATACTCTAATCGCAGTCACAGTGTTAGAAGTAATTGTGTACTTAAAATTGAACATTTGTAATTTTGTTCTTACATAATATAACTACAATGCCGCATGGGGAAAAAGCTGGCAGACAGCGAAATAAGAGTGATCGTAAATTTAAAAGAAAAGAATACTTCTACTTCAGAAATTTCAAGAGGCGAAGTTGATGTGCCGTGCTCAATTATTTAGAAAGTAGAGAGAATTATGGAAAAAACATCCTGGTGAACGTCTAAAAGCGACAACGACGAGCCATTCTGAGGGTAGCGTCGAATTCTAGCTTGACAGCACGGCAAATTGCAGCGGAAGTTGGCGTTCACACCAATATTCGTAATGTGCAACGGACAATTAAACGAGCCAAGCATTTAAAAAGACGAAGATTGCAGAAAAAACCGCCACTTACGAATCGACACAAAGCAGCCGGGGAAAATTGTGCGGAAAGATATCTCCAGTAGAAAAAAAGTGGAGAAATGTTATTTTTTCAGATGAAAAACGTTTCAATTTAGATGGAGGATGGTCTTTCATATTATTTTCATGATTTGCGGAAGGAAGAATTGCATTTGTCAAGGAGGCAAATGAGCGCAGGCGGCATCATGGTATGGGCTGCAATAGGGTACCACGGGAGGAACGATGTAAAATTTATTAACACCAGCATGAAGCAATTAAATATATAGAAATATTAGAAGAACAATTAACGCTACATGCGAGCACTATTGTATGTGAAAATTATATTTTTCAACACGATAATATCGCTGTGCATACAGCGAAACGTGTAAAAAAATCTTTTGAAGACCGTAATATACAAGTTTTACCATGGCCTGCGAGGTCTCCAGATTTAAATATAATAGAAAACATCTGAGGAATTTTAGCACGTGCTGTATATGGAAATCGGAAACAGTTTTTGTCGGTGGAAGAGTTGAAAGCTCGCATTGAAGAACAATGGGCCAAATTAAGTCAAGATCAAATAAAAAATATATAAATCGATACCACGACGATTAATTGAAACTATAAAAACATAAATGTGGCACAACACATTACTAATAAATAGAAACAAATTTTTTTAATTAACTTCCACTCACTTTTTCTTACTTAAAATTGTCTTATAGTTCTGTCGCACTTTATTTTATCAAAACTTAGAAATTTTAATGAAACTTTTCTCAATCTAATTCAACAACATTACCGCTATGGAAATGTATGTACTTTAGTTGATTCTTTGGATTAATAACGAAAACTTTTACGAATAAATTAGTATTGATAGAATATTAGCTAAAATCGCAGGTGTCTTATAGTTTTGTCGCGGAGTGTAGGTCCGGAATTACCCTGAATTGCATAGTAACTTCCGTCGCAAGATCTGCGAATCGGTCAGAGTCGTTTTCACCCCCCGAATTGAAGAGGGTTGAGTTCGACCGACTCGATCGTCCGGAGAAGAGGCAAAACGCCAGTGTACCCGGTGGTTCTCTCGAGGTTGTTAGAAATAATTGCGAGAGAGGCCACACGTACCTACACACAGCCACGGTCTTTCTCTCTTGAAAGTAATACCGGGATTTCGAGAGTGCCGTTATAACGTGCGGAGGCGTATGCACGTGGCGGGGCCATTCAGCCGTCGGCCATTGCGTGAAAGAATCCCTCGCGGGGGTGCGTTGGGGGAGGGGACGGCCGCTCAAGAAACTCTGCTCCGGCTGACCGCTCGTTAAAAAGTTTAACCGGCCGTTTATTAGCGGTAGAGAAAGAACGAGGAAGAAGGGGGCAGAGAAAGAGAGAGAGAAAGAAGGAGAGAGTTCGAGAAAATGTAGCTTCCAGCCTGGCTTCCAGTCTTTCTTCATCCCCCTGCTGCTCGTAGGTTCAGTCTTGACGCGCACGCTTCCGATAACAAGGTTGCTTCGAGCACCCACTCTAAGCGGGGGTTCGTTCATCCCCGAGCAACTATAACAAGTGTCTCGGGGTGTTTGGGTTAATTGCCGCGCTGCTCCTTTTTTCGTCTGCAGCGACTCAACCCTTAAACGGTAAGACGGATACCGTGGCCTGGTTTCTTCTCGTTCGGTGGAAATGGAGTGGCGAGCATTCCTGCGGAATACTTCCTTCAGGTATTTCCACCGCTAATCCATTTTTATATCGTATGCTATAACGGAAGGTGTTTTCGAACCAGCGCTCAGGTTGAATGTAATTTATTAGGTTGGGAAGAAAGTTCTTGCGGTTTTTATTATAAAATCAAAATAACAAAAACCGTAAGAACTTTCTTTCCGACCTAATATAACTCAATCAAACCCTAAATTAAACCCAAAATATAATTCGTAATAGATTCATACCATCAACCTCTTGCACTACGAAATATTTTACAAAGAATGAATCGTCGTCTCTTCTAATCAAACGGAACAAATAGGACTGAGCAGGATTAACGCCAGCGCAAACACGAAATGACTCGAAGCGAGTCGGAAGGCAATAAACAAACTGCTCCCGTACAGATGATTCCACGAGGGTATTTCAGGGGTCGGTTCCGCCTCGATTCTATTTCGCGAACGATTCGCCAACCGGAACGGATAATCCGGGTCGGTTTTTGTGTCCGAGGGATCGCAGTTAGCTAATCAATGGGGTGGAGGAAAAGGTGTGAAAACGGAGACCATCGATGATAGGCTACGCCCAGAAACGACGATACGCAGAAAGAAAGAAAAACGAGAAAAGGGAACACAGTATCGCGATCGAGTGCTGTATACGTGTTCCTTTTTTTTCGCTTGTGTCCCATATTGGAACTGGATCTTGTATTTCGAGAAGGGTGCGTGCGATTTATTGTAATCTCTCCCTTCTCCGTTTCCTCGGGCACGCACGGCCCAAACGAGATCTAACTTCTCTACGGTGTAACGTGTCCCGGTGTGTACTTTGAGATGACAGAGAGCGAGAGAGAGAGATAGGGGAACAGAAAGGTGAGTTAATAAAACTCGTTTCGACGTCGGAGAACCAGGCGCCAACCCCTCTCTCCGTAACGTTAGAGGATTTATTAAAAGTTTCCGACGTGAATGGGAATCCCTTACTAGATATTGTATATGTAAAAAGTATACTAAAATGGCGGACAACAATCCTCGCCGAGTGAAAGGGGTTGCAGTGGCAATGGCGGATGTAACTGTAAGGGATTAGCCCTTCGACGAAATAACTGTTTGTAATTTAAATACGTCTAACATTGTGTGGTGCAGGAGCCTGGTGCAAAAATTGCTTGGAAAGACTGCTTATACAATGCAGTCTTTTATAGCATTTTCGAAGCTATTAAAACCATCTATTTATATTATTTGTTTTATACAGAGTTCTACTACTTGTTATAAAATTAGTGGCACTGAATATCGATTTATTCGTCCTAAAATGATCAAAATTACAGTGCGAGGTGCAAAATTCATTACCAAGTGACGAACAATGATAATAATTAATAACTGCAGTCGTTTATACGAATAAAATAGACAAGGCCCGTGTAATTTTAGGAAGATCCTAGTATGATACTTCATGTACAAAACATACGCGAAATATCTCGTCCATGGTATCACGAAACAGAAATTGCAACACGAGATATCTCGTCCGTGGTAGCGAAAGGTTTAAGGGTTGAGTTGACTGGCAGAAACACGTTGATCCGTCGCGACAGGGAAACCTCTAGCGGCGAGTAGGTAGGTATCTGCGTGTGCAGCTCGTGCACGCGTAATTTTAAGGATAAGGACAGGGGATTAATTAGACGTCGGTGGCTGTACAAGTCCGCAGCCACTCTTGACCGATGACAAGACGCACTCGAAGCAGATACACACTGGGCTGGAGCGTGTGCACACGGCCGTGTTGTTGTAGGTCTACGCCCTAACCCGCCGCCGCGCCGCGTATCACCGTACGGTGGAGACAGACGCGGACAATGGAATCATGCGAGGACAATGCCGAATAATTTAGAATGGCATATAGATATCGGGAGCTTCCGGCCTACGGCGGCGCTGCATAATAGAGAATAGGAGTAATAGGACACAGGCTGCAGGGCAACTGTGGAGGACACGAAACATCCCTATAAATTAGGCTTAGGCTCCGCCGACGCCCCTCTCTTCCAGCCTCGATACAACATCTTTCTTACCGATTCCTTTATTCCCCAGATCCTGCTAAAATCGGGGGATTTTAACGCGTTCGCTAACCACTCTCATAAATGCATAAAATCCTACTTATAAAACATTCAAAGAGCTGAGACTGTTTGATTTTACAATATAACACGACAATCTTTTTCCTTCATTAAATAATTCAGGTCCGTAGGGGGTTGCCATTTTCCTCGCAATCTCTCGGAGCGACACCGTGAAAAACCGGGGTGGAAAAAGAAGGCGGATGACACAGCGTTATTGTCTATTCCATGGCGAAAAAAAACTGAAAGGGGTTGCACGAGTCGGACAGGGAAAATCGCGCAATAAATAACCGTTCGAGGCGTTACAGTTCTCACTGGCAGCGTCGAGTTTGCCCGACGTAACCCCGCCGCCGGTTCTCGTTGGTTTTCGACCCCAGGCTAACGCAAGGGTCGTAGAAAGCACCCACTATGAATTATCATTTCCTATTGTTCGGAAGATCGTAAAATAACCGGCTGTTTGCGACTTCGAGCGAACTGGCGGAGATAGAGAGAAAGGGAGGAGAGTAGAGAGAAAGGGAGGAGAGTAGAGAGAGAGAGAGAGAGAGTGGGATTTCCTTTCTCTCCTCTTGCCACGGCAACTCGCGCCGCGAAATAATAGCGAAATCGTTGTAGATCACCATTCATCCACGGAAGACACTTCATCCATGGGATGGTCGAGTAAATGGAGAACAGGCCTTAACTCTTCCGCAATTGAATGCCGCGATCAAGTACGCTGGAAAAGTCTGTTTTCTTCGCGATCAATGTTACTTTTACAGAGGCAGTACAGAAAACGTTCAATTACTGAATAGCAATGTTTAAGGAGTAGAGTCAAAGAAGCTGGAAAACGTTGTAATTAACGCATTATCTACCGGCGATTATTTCATATTAGATGTACAAATTAAATTGTTGCCTTCACGTTGAATTGTATCCGAACAAAAACATCCTGTAAACAGAAGCCAAGTTCCTATAGCCGTAAAAAGTTGTGTGATCAAACAAAATACGGCCAAGTTCGTTAGCTTAGAAATACCTCTTGCAATACTGAAAAAAGCGTTTGTAAAAATTAGCTTAAAAGGACGCTATTTAATTTTTAAAGAGTTACATGGAGGGCTAAATTATTCAAACTTGGCCGTTACTTTTTAAACCAATGGCCATAAAAAGTGCTAGGTAGCGGCCAAGTTTGAATAATTTAGCCCTCCATGTAACTCTTTAAAAATTAAATAGCGTCCTTTTAAGCTAATTTTTACAAACGCTTTTTTCAGTATTGCAAGAGGTATTTCTAAGCTAACGAACTTGGCCGTATTTTGTTTGAACTCACAACTTTTTACGGCCATAGGAACTTGGCTCCTGTTTACAGGATGTTTTTGTTCAGATTTTCGTTGGAATTTCATCAATTATCAAGTAGGTATCAAAGAAAAAAAGATCCTTTTCTAATCTGCAAGACAAAATCCAACTTCAATGTGTCGAAGATTAACGAGCGATTGTTTTCCTCATCAGTATTGGTTGCGACTTCAAAGCCAATAAAACGTATACTTATGTATGTTATGTTGCTATGTTCATAGAACATATTTCGTACCTAAAAACATATTTCGTAATGTTTCTTTTACAATACAACCTCTTTAAGGTGTAAAATTTCAAACTTTGATAATTATTCCTTTGAGTGTTTATTATGGTAGACCTATGTACCAAATTTCGAGCTTGTAGGTCAATGGGAAGTACCCAAAAGGTTTTGATGATCTGTCAGTCAGTCAGTGACAAATTTACCGATTTTTTAGGTCCTATATCTCAGTACCTACTAATGTTGGAAGATTAATGTTTTGTTAATATTGAGACATGATAGCATTTAACAAGTGTACGAAATTACATCTCTCCATTTGCCTCCAGTGCCGAGTTATAAACCTCTAAAAAACGGCTAAGTTGTTTCGTGTAAAAGGAGGTAGTGCGAGAATTTG
This sequence comes from Lasioglossum pauxillum, assembly GCA_933228785.1. Classification (NCBI taxonomy): domain Eukaryota; kingdom Metazoa; phylum Arthropoda; class Insecta; order Hymenoptera; family Halictidae; genus Lasioglossum; species Lasioglossum pauxillum. Next base: position 10,828,266 of record OW121702.1, read on the forward strand.
GCTGGTGCACTACCGTGCACCTAGATCTTTGTGTCATATTCAAACTTTCTCTGGTGGGTTAAATATATTTAATATTTAGATATTTCATAGTGTTGAAAAATGTACGCGTTTAAGGATTGGATGCAAACAGTTCCAGACAATTGCGCGTGCTGTGAACGCGCGGAGCTGGCAGCGCATTCGCAAGTTCTAGTCGCGTGCAGCTCCGACAACCACAATGGAGGATTCGGCAAAAACTAACAGAAGCATGATGGTCTCGCCGCCATCTGGTCCCGTTTAATTCTCGGCTTGTTCTCCGTTTGCAGAAGCGGGCTGGCATTACACCGGGCCTCGGCTCACAGTAAAATACAAGCCCCTCGCAGCACCGTGCGCCCTTTCTCTCATTTTCTTTCTCGCCCTCGATCGGTCGGCCTCGCGAAAAACATTCCAGGCCCGATCGCCGTGAGATTAATTAATCTGATGCGACGACGACGACGACGCCGTGAAAAAGCACGCCACCCCGAGAGAACGAAAGAGAGTGAGAAAAAGAGAGAGAGAGAGGTAGCGCTGCGAAATATTCGCAGTTACCGGCAATGCTTTCCGCAATCGGTGCGCTCCGATGTGCACGCGGGCGCCGAGAGGAACGCGCCAGCCGTTCCGAGAGGAGGAGAGGCAAAGAGAGAGCGGAGAGAGTGAGAGAAAAAAAGGACTCTCATTATTACGTATCGATACACCCGGAAAATAGCAGCGGCCGCCGGATCAGCCGCGATGAAAAAGAGAGGAGAGAAGGGAGAAGAAAAATGACGCAGGGAAACGACGACGATAAGGGACGAAGAAAAGCAAGTATTGAGAGCGTGAGGAAAGCGGCCGAAGACAAAACCGAAAGGAGACCGAGGGAACAACGGGGCCCGGAGGGCTGGAAAATGGCGGAGGGAAATAAGGGTCGATGGCTGGAAAGGGTGGAGCGAACGATGGATTTGCTAGAAATTGTTGGGAGATCGAAAATCTCGAAAAAAAGAGAAGAGTGGGAAACGTGAAAACGAGTGGAACAGTTAGACAGGAATTTGTTGTGATCGGGGGAGAAAAAGGAACTCGAAACTCGAGGGAAGGAAGCCTGAAACAACTAAGAAACAGGAGGAAGACACTGAAAAGTAATATGGAAAAAAATGCAGACAGAACTGGACGGGAAATAAAGAACAGCTGGAAAACCGCTGGACTCGATGAAGCGAGGTGAGTTCGGATTGCGAACAAAAAACTTAAAAGCATAAAATCACCAGGAATGGAGGGAAAAGACAAAGTTGAAACTCTATCCCTGACGAAAAGATCCTCGATGAAATCCAACCTCCCTATACTGAATCGAAAACGTTTGTCGAAACACGAAGAGGATTCACAGACCAAATCTCGATTTACGGAGTATCCATTTACACGATTGAAGTACATATATATCTACCTTTCTATTGATCATCACGCATTTATATAATTATTTTCTAGTTCTTTAATATTAAGGTCCGAATGGAACTCTTACCGTATGGAACAAGCCGCATTCTCAACAACAGAGGTATGGGGATGATGATCACCGCGAACACTAAGGGGTTGACGAAACGCCAAGGGAGGTCGGGGAAGACCAAAAATGACAAAGAATCGAACAATGGAGCGAGAAAGAAGGAGAAGAGAGGCGGAGCGAAGACGAAGAGGAGAAGAAAGACCGAAGGAAGGAGACGGTGGTCGCGAGAGAGGTGGCATAGGTCCTCGAGGGTGCGGCGGCGACAGCAACAGCGAGCAACAGCCCGATCAGTCATTAAATCGTCGCGATTCCCTTTTGTTTCCGGGGGGAGGGTTTGGAATGTGTGGGCGCTGGTTTATCCGTCCGTGTGTTTTCGTGTTGCGCCGGGGCGAAAGGGGTGCAAAACGACCGGCGGGGGATGTATATACTCTCCGAATGGATTCGATGGGCATAGGGTGTGCTAAAGAGCGCGAAAAGGAGAGCGAGCGAGACGGGGCCGAGGGACAGAGAGGTCGCGAGATCGTCGAAGCCAGCGGACGGGGGCGGAAAAGGGGTTGCCGGGGGTGGAAGGACAAAAAAAGAGGGAGGAGGGGAAAGGGAGAACGGTGGAGAGCGATCGGGCGTAACGTTTTTAATTGTTTCGCGCCCAGCCGCCTTTTGTTTCGGCGTTTATGCCTCGTAAACGGTTGCTGAACGCCAACAGGGGCCAACGGGGAGGGCACCGGTTCCACCTCTGACCCTCTCTTCTTTTCACCTTCCTACTCTTCGCCGACCTCCCGCCCCGCAAACCCTCTTGGGAGCCTTGTCACACTCCTTTCCGCGTCACGATACTCGTGGAAAACCGAGACGACGCTCATTTCTTACGCCTCGGCGCACCCCCCAATCCCACCCCTTTCAACTGCTTGCCTGCCCGACAAATTTCTGTTTCGGTGTACCGCTGCTTTTTAGGCTACATTTGTCAATATCTTTCGAAAGTCTCGCCGATGTTTACGAGGTGTAATCAAGAACTAGACTCTGTCAGTTTCCTTGCGACGGATCAGCTCTTTAATAACTTTGCTAATCACTTCGCTATGCCCTGGGTATATGTGCCAATTGTCATCGATCTACGGATACTTTAAAGCGTGCTAAATGCAACTTAGTAAAAGTATGCTAATGTCTTCCAATATCTTTTAAGGTTTCTATTCCGATGTAGAAAAATACGAAATTTCCGAATATGAGAGGAGCAGTATCAGACCTAATTGGAGTGCTATAGTGCTTCATCGATGTTGTTTCGGCCGTGGTGAATTCACAGGAATTACACGTTTGATCGACGCCTGTGTCGACCGTCAACAGCATCAATTGACACGGACCAACCCTCGCTGTATGTACTTTTGCCATTGAACAAGCCACCGTGTATACTTCCTATCGTTACACATTGTTGACGATGCGTGCGAGTCAATAAGTGCGTGCGTTCAGCAAAATTATTGTCCGTCTACGCCGTCGCTGGCGTGAATGTGACTCGATTTTCCACACCATTTTTCTCACCAGTGAACGCAGAATAATTGGCTTCATCGAGGATTTAGAAAGGCTCTTATATCATCCTCGTGACAAAACTAAAACAATTGCGAACAATTTTTGATACACAGAGTCCTCCTAAAAGAACCTCGCGATCAAAATCTAAACCTAAGATTTATCATCGCGGAGGAACACGGAGGAGACTGCGATAAACGATACCTTTCGGCTTAATTAAAGAGTGCCGGTCGCGCAACTGTTCATCTAAGGGATGTAACAGAAGAAAGAAGCCCTAGCCGCGGTTCAAGTACATATTTGATTAACCGCCGCTTCTTTTCTCCGGCATGGAAGAGAGGGGTTGCTCCCCCACCGGCTTTCGAACATAATATTTTTTCGATTGAGAGCGAAAACCGATCCGGCCCGGCACAATTGCCCGAAAAGAAAACCATCGAGGATGAATATAAAACACTTCGCGATTACCGGAGATTTCGTTTTTTCCCTCCGGGAGCTTTCTTCTTTTTCGATTCGTTTCTTTTCCTGCGCTCTCACCCCTTTTCTTTCGTATGAATGATCGCTCATCGAGAACCCGACGGCTCGCACGGATCCGCTCGGACCTGTGATGCAAAGACACGATTACCCAGAGATCTCCATTAAACGACCGTTTAACCCGCCGATTTGCCGGCTACATTTTCATCGGAACTTTCTGGCGCTGGGTCGTCGGTCGTTGTTAAGTCTTTCAGGTGTAAACCGTGTCCTAGAAAGAGTTATTTAGATAATTATTTAGAAGACTCAGTGTTGGCAAAACGTTGGCGAGATAATTCTGTGGAAAGGGGAGATAATTTCTCGAAAGCCTTAACAGTGAGAACAGTAATATGTGGATACAATGGTCCTTGAGAATTATTTTCAGAGCTGGAACCGATATTACAACCCTCGTCAGGTTGCATCGAGTGTTGAAACGCTGGCAGCATGGCGGAAAGTGTTAAGAACCGTGCGATTCCAAGGATTTCCATGGAAGTTCGATCGAGAGCATAGATCCTTCACGGATCACGGCCGAGCAAACGTTCGCGCAGGATAGAAAGGGGACGCTGGCCAGGAGTTTTGTTCAAACACACTTCGAAACGTGCTTCCAACGGCGGCGTTGCACGTGTACGTGCATTCGAAGGAGAGGCTACACCTATGCAAATAGACAGAGAGCCGGTCTAAGCAGTGCTGTTCGTAGCCGTGCCGTGTTCCGCGTACCGGTGCCTGACTCTTTGCAAACAATGTAGCCAGGCACGTCGCGAAAACATAAGTAGCCGCCGCCGGTGAGGATGGATTCCCATCTGGCCCCGAAGAGCGGACTTTAAATATATTCGAAGCGCGTTCGCGAATCCTTCTTCGCCGACGGCGAAATGGTAGGCCAAACACCGAGCCGAAGTTACTTCGAGTCACGAAACAGCGAAGCCTTGACTACGATGATCCCCTCGGGTGTATTAGCGCTGAAATGGCCAGAGTTTACCTCCGTCCTGACACATTGACCTAAGCGTATTTGCTCGGCGTTATCAAAGCTGTCTTTAATATTCACGAATAATCGACTGCAAAGAGGTACTCTACACACTTTCAACTTTTGAAATAGTCGAAGACCGATGAACAAGGATCTCTTTAACTTTAAAAGCCAGAAGACATAAGAGATTCCCAATCATGTGGATCAGACACAGATGCACAGAATTAACCCCTCGGATTTAAGAATCATTTAACTTTAACTCTCTATTTTGAATCTTTAGATCCCGATATTTCCTTGATTTTGATTTTGATACTTGGATCCCAGACTAGAGCTTAGGCCTAGAACTACTCTGCTTGTTTACTCTAATTTGTAGACTATCCGGTTCAAGAGATTTTTAAGAACATCCCATCGAATGATCGAATGGATCGTATATCATGCTTCTAAACGCTACGATACCATCAGCCCGTTTCAAGACGGCAAGAGGGCAAGGAGAGGCAGCACATAGCACGAGGGCGAGCGTACACAGTCGAGTGAAATAATTTCCTGGTGTCCTCCGCAGCCACGAAAGAGGAAGAACGGAAGCGAACTGGTCTTTCACAAAGTTTCTTGGACACTCGAAGAAGCTTCTACTGTGAGAAACTGCCGGATAATGGTCCCCGTAGACGAAGGAGACCGAGCGATCCTTCAGGATAAAGGGTGTACCGCACACGTACACACAAAGGGACGTTCTTCCGCTCGCGTGTGCACCGGGGGGGCTGCTCTACAAAGCGTATCCTGCCTACTTCACGGAGGAATCCGCTGGAAAGACCAAATCTCCGCGTCCTCCTTTTCGACGTAATGACTGCGGTGCACGTTTCTGCCCCTTTGATACGCGAAACTGACATGCGTGCCATCCAAATTGGCCCCGGATCCACCCCCGTGGTCCCATGAACTTCTCCCCGTTCACTGAACACGTTAAACTAACGTCTTCAGTTTGATACCCTCGCTTAACTTTTCCTACCTGTGCTCCTCCATCCGTCGATTTATCCGAACGCGCGTTCACCCTCGACTGAACGATACTCGGTAACATTCATGTTTACTGCGGTGTTAGCTTCGCGCCGTGTTGCCTTGTGGCCAGGATAAGGGTTGAAACATGACCCTTATAATAAGGAAACTATTCCTCAAATCTCTTGTTCTAATTTCAATTGGAAAGGTTTGAAGATGTTATTTTCTGAAAATCCGATACCATCGATCCTGCAGTTTCAGACGTAGAAGTTATCAGTTGATGAGGAACACGAGCTACTAGGAACGGTTACTATTTCAGCGAATCCTCCCCTGAACAAGGGCAGAACGCGGGTTAATCCTTTTTAAGCCGGCAGGAAACTTGGCCAATCTGAGAGGGCAACGAGTTCAGAAGGGGTGGAGCGCGGAGTACAACAGGATCACATCCAGGAGAGGCACAATACACGGTATCGTCGGGATCTCTGTATATCCAGGACCGCGAGGAAGAGAGCGAGAGTGCATCAACCCTCTCCTGGCGGGCTCCGGATATCTCCTCCGGAGCCAGCAAGAATACAGAGACCGAGCAACCAACAAACCGGTCGTGAATCCCCCGCGGTGGAAGGCACTGGCCCGAGAAATTCAATTACGGCTAAACTTCTCGACTGAAGACGCGCCCGCCTCTGTACACTACTGTAAGCACTCTGTTTCGAAGATCGAACGGAGAGACATCTTGTGCACTTGCGACCCTCGACTTTTCAGATGGGGTGGGCTCCGGGGGGTCTTGAAACAGAAGGGGGGAACGGACGGCGGCGGAGGCGGAGGAGAGACACCGGGCAACCGGGAACAAGAGGAACCTAGGTGTAATTGAAACCGAGTGAAATCGAAGTTTCCATCCCCCTGGCAGAAGACTCTACCTCTACCTCTCTATCTCTTCGTCCCTCTCTCTCTCTCTCTCTTTCTCTCTCTCTCTCTCTCTCTCTCTCTCTCACTCTTTCTCTCTCGCCTCGAGATCGAGCCAATGGGAAAAAACGGTGAAAAGAATTTCTGTCGGATGCAAAGCTCGGGATGCCGTTAAATGTTAGGAAGTATTGCGCATTTTAAAACTTTCCGTGTGCTATAAGCAGCCGCGTGTACATCAGCAGCGTATTCGACTCGAAAGCTCGGGAATAAAATTTCCCGGAGTTCCTGTTTAACGTGAACCATTGCTATTTCGACTATACCAAGTCAGAATTGAATAGACACTATTCTAGCCACTGATGACGATGAATGTGTGTTGCTCGCGTGTATTCATTTTGTCCAGGATCGCGGCAAACCATCATTTTTCCAATATTCCGCGGAGCTGCAAAACGAGCAATGAAAATATGGCACGCGACCAACAGAAAAGAGACACAGACCACGAGAGAGAGAACGAGCGCTTGCGTTTAGCACGCATGAGCTGCGTATGAGTGGCCATTAGGAGCGTGCGTGAACATACACGGCTAAATAGGGCAAGTGGCCAGAGACCATAATGTTAAGTAAATAATGGCCAAACTCGTGGCCCCTTATTATACCACTCGAACCAGAAGTCGTGCACTCGTTAGTGGCGGCTTTTAATTCTCTCCGTGGTTCAACCCTTCGCTCCTTTCCGGGCTTCTTCTCCTTCCTGGCTCATTCTCACCCTCCCGTGAAGTGCACGCGCGTGCCGTTCTCTACCTTGAAGAGTGGACTTGTGCTTCTTATGGTACCAAAGCGGCCCCGTTGGACCCACCTGTTCGGTCAAGACCGTCACGATGGTACTTTCGCCGGTAAGAAATATCGAGGCCCATTCTTATCCCCCGAACTGTATTCTCGTTCGATACCGATCGTGCGCAGGGGTCCCGATGCTTTAGGCGAGATCAGAATCAGCTACTTATAGCGTTTGCCTGTTGGATAAGGGGCTCTGGAGAGCAGGGATCGCTGGACAAGTGTGTGCCACTCGATGCAGTGATAAAAGCCGAGGTTTGTCACCTGATATTATCGTCTTGATCTACATCAATATTTTTCTTTGTACGGAAAGGTGAATTGGACCACTTGTTTGGAGAAAGATCAACCAAAGGTTTCCTACGAATAGTTGAAAGTTTCCGTCAATGTTGTACTACTAGATTCTCTACTCTACTAGAGTTGAAGATGAAGAAATAAGAGGACCTACAAGATCAATCTGCTAGGCAACATCATTTAGTGATTCTTCCATAGTACGCCTTACAGTATATCTGCTAATCCAATTAAGGATTGATTGACTCACCTGTAATTCCACCGATGGATTCCTGCTTTTCGACCTTGGGCTGCCGGTATTCGTCCTGCGGCAGCCTCTTCCGTTGCAGGAGGCCGCAGTCAGGCTGCTGATGGAGTTGCGTTTGAATGTGTGCGGCGGCGGCCGCGGCTGCGGCTGCCGCTGCCGCCGGAATTGCCAATCCTGCTGGACTAGCAACGTGGCCTGGGTGCGGGGGTGGACTACCAGCTGGCGTGGTTGCGGTCGCCGCACCAGGGAGAACAGGGGCGGTGGTGCAGCTGCCTGTATTGTACTGCAATTGCAGGCCTAACTCGCGCGCCTCACTTTCCTCCTGGGCCTGCTGCCTCCGTAACGCGACCTGCGAACAGTTCCTTTCGTTAGTCAACTGAAACCTTCGGAATTTTTCCGAGCCAGAGATTCACTTGTAAGAACAAAGTGTTAGAACAAGCGCAACATGCCTTCTTAACTAGCTATAGCTTCGCTAAAATTCCTAGTACACTATGTTACGTTACATGGAGTTAACGCAAACAAACGTGACTGCAACTGCAGATGCTTTTTTCCCGGAACATTGCCTTTAAAACGATGTAGATACGCTATAACTACGACAAACTTTAATTAGTTATCTTCGAGCAAATATCGCCACTGTTTATGTAGTTGGATCACAAGCGTTTCTTCCTTCAATTTGGACTCTGTTCGTTAGTTAGTCTCCGAAGGATTGGTAATTAGTTGGATTGTAATCACTAGACTTCGGATCTTTATGCGTTTAATACGATTTTTATTTATTTCAAACCTGCAAGGACTACATACTACCAAATACGATTTTATTTGAAGTTTCATATCGCGCGATGAATTCATACCGTTAAAAAGCAACAAGTGTTTGTGGCTTATTCATATTATTATTTTGAAAATGTCTATATAATTAGAAACGCGTGTGAAAAAACATTTATATTCGCGAGCAATTGAAAAAAGATCGTTCGAATGGACCTGTGCTGACTCAGTCACAGGTTTCCGCCAGATCCTCGAGGTATTCAAATACTTAAATTTAAAAAATAGGTGATGTATATGAAAACGCTCTGTAATTGTGTTAAATGCAACAAAGTAGTAATTACTATAATGTCTTCTTTGATAACAGGCTGAACTTCAAACTTGACAGACTACTAGAGAGCCGACGGCCGTCGCCACGATATTGGTACCCGACAAACTTATTTCGTAACAATAAATTTCGAGACACAGATGTTTATACAAGCTCATAATTCTGTGTATTAATCACGCGAGAATACAAAAAGTATTAAGGGTTGATTTTAGAAAGCAAAATAAAATGAAAATAGCTATTTCGCCATTTTCATCAGAATGCAATTTTTTTCTTAATTTTAAACGTTAAAATAAGATGCATTATAGTCATATTTCATTATCATTTCCATTATAACATTGGTAATATTACATTTCATCGACTTTGAAAATTCGATTTTCATACATAGAAGATGTTATTTCCAAAGGAGAGAAAATACATAAATTACGTACACGGAAAAATTCTTTAATTTTCCTGGAATAAATGATCCCATTATTATTGATCAAAAAAGCAAAACGCTCGAGCCACACCGGCGTATTGCTGGGCGCACACTCATTTTACAGCAGACTAAAAAGAGCCGTACAATTATAGAGATCAATTCATTCCCCTTTTTACGGAACGGTAATTTGAATTGAAATTTGCATAAATATTTACGGTTTCGCGGTTATAGTCGCCCATGGCGCTCTAAAATCGTTTTACCGCGGGCGGTCGTATTTATTTTCAATAGCAAACGGGAGAATGATTAAGCTTTTAGCTCTGCGGTCCCCACACATATAAAAAGAGCGTTTGCCGCGAATAAAATTCGACTTACGATTGAATAGAAATCGAGTGGCGTATCGTAGAAAGATATCTCGACGGATGGGGAGCAGGTGCAATGATATGAAAATGATGCAATAAGAGGGCACGAGGGCCGACAAATCAAGCACTCGAGTGGGTATAGTGTTACGATCCGGCGGAACCGAAGTATGGGGCTCGTAATCTCATCCGCGGTTAGGCGAAAATGCCAGCAGCAAATAAATGTTCAATATTACTGTTTATTTCATAATCCCAAATTGAAAAATTATATTCCAAACATTTTTACAAATTTTCAGCTATAATAATTTATCTTTATTTAATTAATAAACGTTTTCTATTCGTAATAATTTCTTTACTTCAGAGATAAAAAATGAATTGGGATCGAGAATCGCTAAATTGCCAATAAGTAACTAATTTGTTAACGAGATCATCCTATACAATATTTAAAAAGATATTCGCTTAAAATTCAATTATTACTTACAAAATAATGAGCACATTTTGCTAGCTAATTTAATAATTACTTAAATGATCGAATTTACTAATCGAAGTGCTACGTTTATTTAATACGTTAATTATGTTTAAGCTGGTAGAAAAATTGTAGCGGCGAAGCTAGCGACGGCGAAAAATTTCTTTGCTGTAGATTACTGTGTAAACACGGCTTATTCCCTTGTGAAATTAAGAAACATAAGAACAATCGAGAAAAAGAAAGTCGCACGTTACAAAAGACCCTTTCGCTGATTCTAATTGGATCAGTTCACACTTCCTTGAACCATTTCACGAACCCATGGTAGAGGAAACGACACTCACAACTCACGCCGAGAAGATTCGTCGGAGATTCGTCGGAACGAATACTTCTGCAAAATTTTTCGACGAATATTCCACGAATTGCACAGTTTTTGTATTTCACAACGTCCACGAAAATTAAAATTGTAATATTAATAATTACACTCATAAATAACCTTCATTCAAATGAAAGCCCAATTTAACGTATACAATAACACTAAAACGTTACAGAGTGCAAATTGCTTGTCAGCAACAATTGTATATTTTCCGTGCTTGTTCGACTCAAGTACGAACGGTATTGGTTTTGCGCACCATTTTGTTATATGTATATGAATTGAATGACTGTTGCCACTCGAAACAGGTTACGTATTGTTCGAATGAATAATGAATCTATCATATAACAGTTTTTATCATTAATCACTACTATTTGATTATCAGGTTATGTCATTCATGTCAGATGCATACGACTTAGAGTATAATTACTTTAAATATCTGTTATTAGTATACATTTGCAATACTCACAGTGGCAATTACAATTACCAAAACGTTCGACACTTAGCACGAAACTACTTTCGATTCAACTTGAAGTTATTCGATTCTCGAAGTGCATTATTTACGTATGCATATCGAATACTTCTAAAAATCGATTCATAACCTTGTTTCAAAAATGCTTCGTAACAACTCGAGTGACACTAATGTCACGTTAATACTAGTTAATGAGTATGACCTGTTTTCTCCACTCTCGATATATTTTGTTTATACACTTTATACATTTCTAACATACATTAAGCATTTCAGCAGACGACTGTACAGTACAAATCAAGAGAATATAAAAAACAAGAGAATGAAGTTCCGATTCCGGTTCCCTTTCCAAACTAACCAACAAAAACGGCCAACACATTGTAACACTTTTCCTGTCATGTGGTACGATGCAACTATTAAAAGAACATAACAGGATCAAAAAAGTCGCGAAACGTTAACAACTTGAAAACTTAGGTTGCCTTACTGTAACTTTGTCATAGTCGAGCCTCGTCTTATTCTGGCACGTAGAATTACTTTCCAAAACATTTACAGTCCCTGGCAGAAAAATTAGGATACGTACAATTTTCCAAATTATGCATATTTCTTATATGTGCATTGTTTTATCGTATCCATTATTTTGTTTTTTAAATCGTCTATTCTGCTGACAGGTGATGCGTTTACAAGAGTTTCGAGTAAACCACAAACGTTAGCAAAGGGATTCACGGCAGAAGAGTTTCCTGGCCTTGGGAGCACAGTAATTTCGTTTGTATATTTAAATTGTTAATACGTATATAGACAATACCTTAACTAGAATCACGAAAGACGTCAAGAATTGTAAGTAGCTCTAATTTTTTGGCCAGTACTGCACGTGTCATCGAACGTAGCAAACATGTATTATCTAACAATGTAATATTACTTTACCTGGGCAGCCATGACACGTTGCCGTTCGGCGATCAGGGTACATTTCGCACACACGCAGTCCCGCCAACGGCAGTATCGTTTGTGACCCTTCAACGCGGACACGACACCGTGGTTGCGGCATCTCGCGCACTTCGGTGTCCTTTGGTATCTCTCGGCACTGGCACGAAGGAAGAACGCGGCCGGTAGCACGTGATGTTGCTGCTGTTGCTGCTGGTGCTGCATCAGTTGGCCGACGTCAACACCAAGTCCGACACCCCGCGGTAACGACATCGTGTCGCGGAATCGAACCGGTCCCGACAGCTTATTATTTACAAGAATGAAAACCAGCAGAACGAGAACAACAAACAAAAATCACTGAACAAGACAAACGGTCAACAACGATCACGGATAGATGACATTGTGTTCCCGGTTGGGCACGACAAACGGCGATTATCGTGAGTATCACGGAGAACAGTCTCTTTCGGCGGAGCATGAAGCTCGGCGCCCACTGACACGCGTCGCTGCGCTCATCTTAAAACGAAACCGATCACTGCCGGTGATGTCTTTTTTCTCTCTCTCGCTCGTCACCGTTGAAACATCCCCCGAGATAACTCGGTTGTCCACGATTTCTCCGATTGTCTTCCTGTGTTCCAAAGGGAGGTCGCAGACTGTAATACTATGTCGAGGATAATCGGTGGGCGACCAGCGGATCCACACACGCGATCGTTACTCGATGGCGACTCGCAGAGGGGGGCGCACACGATGCTGAAGTATAGCGACAGAGAGCTTGTGTCCACACCACACCCGGCTCTTCTTACTTCAACCGAAGAAATCACATTTAACGCCCGTTCGCTGGAAACTCTCTCGAACCGGCGCCGTGGAGCGAGCGAGACACTGTCGGTAGGTGGTGACGAGCACGCGGCGAGGGGAGGGGGCGGAGGCTCGACGGACTAGCAGCGGGAAACGCGCACGCGCACGCGCCCACACGTCCGAATCTACGCCGACGAGGAAGAGCGACGGCGGCGGCACCACCGTTCGTACGGGTGTCGGGGTACGAAATGCGGGATCGGGCTGACTCCTGTCGCGCGGCACTCTCTCTCGCTCTCCGGCATTGTCAACAATTGCAGCATCCCGGGGTGAGTCGATTCAGGTAGCGCGGAGAGACAGAGAAGCGGTGTGGTGGTGTCGCGGCAGCGAAGAGGGAGCCCGAAGGCGGACGATGGAGGAGGAGGAGGAGGTGGAGGAAGTCGGAATGGTGGGGGACGATCGTAACCGCCGGAACGGGGAAGGGGGCGGAATGTCACGGAGGATCCTGGAAACCAGGAGAGAGAAAGAGACAGAACGGAGGCAGGAAGGTGTGCAGGAAAATCGTGAAAGAAGGTGGAAAAGCGAGAGGAGAGAGAGAAAAAGAATGGGAAAAGAAACGAGTGGAGTTGCGGGAAAGAGAGAGAGGTTAAAGGGGACGGGAGAGGAAGGACAAGTATGCGGTACGAGAGGGACGGAACGATGAAAGGAGGTGGGACGGTTAAAACCGCCGAGAGGGGCGGGGGAGAAGGGGAATCGGAATGTCGCGGAAAGGATGCAGGAGACTGGGAGTGAGATAGAGAACGAAGAGGAAAGTGTGGAGGAAAAACGTGAAAGAAGGCGGAAAAGTGGGAAGGGAGGGAAAGAATGAGAAAAGAAACGCGAGATGGGTAGAGGGGAAAGTGTGAAGCGGGAGCGGGATGGAAGGATGAAAAGGATCGAGTAGAAGCAGGGGAAAGGGAGGGAAGATATGCAGCGGGGAGGGATAGGGCAGAAACTAACGACCCCTCCACAGTTGCGCGAAATAAAACACTGTGCCACAGTGTACCTCCCCGGAGCTTCGGCCATACGCGACGCCGCGCTTAGGCGCGGCCACGCCCGCGCGCCCGTCCGATTGGCCGAGCCCGCTGTTCCGCCAAGATGTTAAGAGTTTATATCTGACCGGGGGTGAAAGGGGGACATACCCGACCGCGTACCCACCTACCAACTCACCCTCGATAAACTGTGCGTATATACGGGAGAGAAAAGGAGAGGGGAGAGAGAAGAGGGTCGCGCGCGTATCAGACCGTGTGTATTTTGTATATCCGTGCCTGGCGGTAGAGGCAAAACGGACGAACACATTACTCTTTTATTTCAAAACCCGTTCCGAACCCGCGGCCAACAATGCGTAGCGATGCTCAGTCGTTTCTCTTTACGCTCCGCCTTTTGTTTCGCGTCGGGACTGTTTTTAACCATACACGCCTTCCTCGTCCCCTTCGGTGAAGAACATGTCCCTTCCTTCTTTATTTCGTTGGTTTTTTCTTTCCTTCTTCTTTTTATTTTCTCCTTTCAGCATCTCTCGCTTCTGCGCTCCGTCGTGGTTGCTCTCGCGATCTCCTCCGTCTCGCTTCTGTTTTTCTTTCTTTCGTTTCTTTTTTTGCACGTCCATCCATCCAGGGTTTCTGCCTCTCGGTGCCCCACGTAAACCACACGAGCGCACAACGTCATATTATAGCGGACGAGCCTTTCTTGAATCATATTCTACAATGAGGTTTCAATAGGGGGAAGCCCTATTGTCGTTCACCAATGGCGACCGATTTTATAGTGATCTAATGTACAGATGTTATTTACCCGGCAATGAGAACGGAATAAAAGCGTTCCATGTAGTAAGCGTTCTGCGATCTCGATCCTTGTATATCTCTCCCTCCCCCACCCCTCTCTCTCTCTCTCTCTCTCTCTCTCTCTATCTCTCTCTCTCTCTCTCTCTCTCTCTCTCTCTCTCTATCTCTCTCTCTGTGTGTCTCTCTCTACGATTGCTTACCTACCACTGCCTGTCTACACGGACCCCATAATACTCTACCCTACCCACGTACAATGGCACTATTACCTTTGATTTAGCCATGCGGACGAAAGTAACTATGTATATCGAGACGCGGCCACGACATTTGCATTTAAATATCACTTGGTTACGATATTACCTGATACCGAACACGTTGCCATTAGATATTGTTCACGGTTAAATAATCCCCGTCTGTCGAACTGTCGTTTCCTGTGACATTTTTCGCCAATGAAATGTGAACAGGGTGCTCAACACGAATGTAGTCATTTTGCATTGAAATAATTGTTATTGGACGTGTAATAACAATGATATTACTTTGTCAAAATACGTTGCTAAAAATGGTAGTAAAACAAGAATTAAATAACCGTGGAATCAGACTGAATACGAATAAATATAATATGAAAGGAGGTCAAGCGGAGCTTGTGATCTCGTTACGCATTTCAGCGCGATTTGATAATGACAAAGCAAAATTAAAATAATATCACGTCGTCTGTAAAAAAAATCCTAGCCAATAGTTTCTGGAATTACAGCACGCGATGCGATTAATGTTAAGCGAAAAAACTATTACATATAGCACGTTCAATTTCCATATTTCTCTAATTCAAAACAGCTCGGCCATTGTAGAATCAGAACTTTCAACTACGGTTTTCACTGAACCGCATGTTTCGACGCGTTCGTCCATTATTTATAAAACGCAATGACGATTCGAGCAACATCGAAAATATGCGTGGAAACGGGTATTCATCGATACCAGTGTACATCGACACGGACCATTTTTTACTCTGGCATATCGGCCACTCAAAAGCGAATGTGCGCGCCGATGGATAAATCAATAAACCAATAGCTATGGCAATACACGCCTGCTTTCAAAGTATCAGGCGACACCACCACAGCCTTATTTACGCAGTTGCTGGAATTACAATGCGAGCAAAATTTCGCGTCTGCTTTTCTCTATTAAAATTATTACAAACAATCTAATATACCGAAAATCTTTTTCAGGAAATTGCGAACTGTGAAGGCGAATTTTTTCTGGTCAAACGTTGCAACAATTTCTCAGACAACCGACCAAAATCCAACAAGACGCGTTTCTCGAGTGTTTGTACACGCAACAGAAGATACAATATGTCCGTTCCCAAGATCAAGATCGAAAGAAGCAATTCCTTAAGAAGTCTCTCCCACGCTTCTTACCACCTGATCTCCGCGTTTCGAGAAGTATCCGATCTATCGTTGAAAGTAGCAGGTACAATGTGTAACAATCGTGTATACACAGAACCTTCCCTCCGGTTGTTTGAATTGGGGTAGCAGAGATCAAGATCAAGATCGCGTCTATATCGAATTACAATGTTTGCCAACATGACGCGGGATCGGCAACACCACGGAAACAGCTGATCAAATCAGCGCTGATCGGATAAGGGAGATTAGGACGCAGCACGTCAAAGAGCGACGAGAGAGCGCAGGTACAAAACGGCTGCACGATCGTCCGCGATATCTGCGTGGGTGAACACTGTGTGACCTCTTTGTCGGTCAACTGGCAAGCACGGGGACAAGAGAGCTGCCACCCGGGAACTCTGTTGTTCGAATTGCGCAAGGTCTCTTCGGTTACATCACTGTTTTCGCTTTTATTTGTGACGCCATAGTTCAGTTTTCACGTTTACTCGGAGAGTGCTGCAAACCAACTTTTACTTCACACGCTGTTCCATTTTGTTTTCGAATCTGTTGATCTTACGTTAGTTCTAAACTGAACGTAAGAGGCACTGGTAAGAGAAATTTTGATACCGATTCTAATTAGAACAGCGGTTTCCAACCTGGGAAAAAACCTTAATTTTGTAGCTTTCACTTTTTTATAATAAAGTTTTGATTATTTAAAACGTACCTATAAAGGTTGAAACCCGCTGAATTAGAATGTCTGCTAATCATCAGAACTTTGGTCATAGGTACACGATGCAGAGATTAGAGATTGATTCCAAAGAAAACCTGAATCGAAACAACTCTTTCGGAAGGACGGCAGATCTGGTGCACAATTGGTCACAAGGCGGGTCTAATATTAGGAAGAATGGTAGCAAATTTGTATACACCGGGGTGTTACTACGAATCGGTAACCAGTTGGAAGCAGTGGCAGGGGACAAGAAACCATGAGGACCGGGTGATCAAAGTAATCGGACCGGTACTTTAAATTGAGAGGCATACAAAGATTTACTGCTATAATCCCCGCTAAATATTCCTCTTAATCCCTTCATCAAAGTTATTTCAGACTTGCCACATTATCACGGCCATTTAAATGACAAAGCATTCGGTACATGGGGTCGACACGGCAGGATCTGGAAAGCACGAGGGTCTTATTGGTCCCGATGTTGGTCACACCCTTCGTCACGCACGCGACTCACTCGCATATGAAAGCAGTGTTGCCTAATTCTGATATTTGATATTTCGTCTACTTTAAATAAGCCGAGGCAACAATTTGCTCCAAAGGGAATTAGAATATTATTTGAGAAATGGAGAAGTATAATCAAAGTCTTTCTTACTCTTAAATTCTTTCAATCTTTGCACTGTTTGGAATGGCCCCTATCCATTTTTGTCATAAATGCATAAAATCCGCTGTCGACATAAGCATCATGTTACAGATATGAAGAATACGAACCGGATACATTAGTCCGGATAAATCTGGGAAGATAGTAGCGCGTGAAAGGCACGTGTCATCATCCACACGTACCGATCAGTTCTCGCGCCCAAGCGATGACTACCGTACAAAAATGCTCGGACCCCGGATACACGCACCCAGGTCTCCCCGGCCAGGGAAACGGCACGAAGAGAAGTGTACGCATATGGGTTATGTATGGATCTCGGCGTGTTCTGTGTTTGAAGGGTTGCAGATAATATATAACCCGTTTCGCCGCGGCGAGACGGAGCGAGAGGGCGAGTGAGAGAGCTTTTTAGCTTTGACCGTTTCATCTGGCGTCGGTCGAGTCCAGCCTGTGCTATTTCGCCCCCGTAATATCGGCGCACCTATATCTCTACGTCCGTCACGTTTTTTTTTCGCTCCCCATTCGCAGCCCTGCAGCTCCCGATCTGCCCTCTGCGGCTTGGAGGCTTTAAAAAATGAGCCGGGACATTATTTTTACGGGCTCCTCTCCACCCTCGAACCGGCCCTTCGCCCTCTGCCCTTCCGTCCCCAGTCGGCGAGCCGTGGCCTCGAGTGACCAGGTCCAGTTCAGCTGGTCGTCGTTTCCGCCGGCGCAGCTTGCAATGTGCCGCATCAGCGAATGTGCAAAAATCCGAGGGAGAGAAAACGGGGGTTTGCGGCACGGAGGAAAATCGGCGACCGTTTCGCGGAATGGGGACGGACAAGGTGGGCGAGACGGGAGACGAGGAAAGGGGATCAGGAACGGAAGAGAGAAAAAGTTGCGGCGAGGTGTGAACGTGAGAGAAAGCCCACCCCTCCCTCTCTGGGACGACGAAAGCGGAACGGGGACGGAGGAAAAAGATTATATATCTCGTCTCCCACGTCCGTTCGTTCGTAGCACGGTCGTTCCCGGTGGTATGGATGTGGCCCCGTGGATATATCGGGAGCCTGGGAAGCCATTTTCAATTCAATCTGTTAAAAGCACGTCAAAAAGTCATACGGTATTTCACCGGCGCGGTAGATCGCGGCGAGACCGCAGCCTTCATGCGGCGATGACGGTGCCGCGGTGAATGGCATCCTCGGCTATGCAGCGAACGAAATATGCGCCCCTGTACCGAGTCGATTCACGTCGGAGACGACTGACGGTTAAACCTTTGCCGTGTTGGCAACTTTGATTGTACAACCCTTTCCATCGAATGAAATCCCACGCTGTTTCAACACGTTGATTGCCGTGGTGATCCCTATTGACCGGCGCAACCGAACTCGATAAAAGTACGTAAACATGTCAACTAATAATTACATTGTAAAATAAGAATAACTGAGTATTTTTAGTTGGCGCAACTTGACCGCAATCGGGGAAATTCCATCTCGAAGGGAAAAGGAATGGAGTCTCCCCGCTCTGTACGCCGCCGTGTATGAACAGTTATATTTGAAGAGGGTGAAATAGGCGTGGTGAGCAACCCTAGGTGAGACAGTATCGACCAATGAGAAGGCACTGCCCGATGTGGCAACAGTTGCAAACGCAAGCGCCGTCAGGGTTGCCTGTGCGAGTTGCGGATAGGTTGATGTGCACGGGTGTTTAATATATGGGCGCAGACTCGAACACTGGGTACAGTGTTCAAACGGTAACGCCTGCCCCAAGCTCGCGTTCAGATTGGTTACCAAATTAACCCATTCACTGACAGACCTTCTTGCTACAGTCTGTCCAATCGTTTCGTCGTTTAAACTGCACGCCTTCCATTGGGGCTCTCAAATGTTAACCCTTTGATTGCTAAAAGTGCGTGCACTCGTTTACATGTGGATCATACATTCGAGGTGGAGTCGTATACATATGTACATGAAAAAATCATTTATAGGAAAATTAATGTAATTATTAACATACTATGTATTGCAAATTTTTTATTTTATTCCACTCTTTATTCTAATTAGTTTCAATTTCAATGGCACGCCACTAGTCGATTTGCGAATATCGAAAAGAAGAGAAGAAAATGTAAAAACTATTGCAGCGGCGTAAATAAATTATTTTTGTAAACCAGTATAAGTTTCTGTTGAAAACAAAGCTGCTAAAATTAGGGTACTTTCATTTTTCTCGTAATCAGTACTCCAAGTTCGATTTTGTCCATTTGAAATCTACTGGCATGGATTCTGTGCTATATTCCTTCAAAACGAACAACATAGATTCTATAACTTCCGAGGGATTGCTGTAAAAATATTTATGCTTATTATTCTTAGCGTCGTTCTTTTTATTATACGCTTCCTTGATCAATTTTCCATTCGCGGTGAAGAATAAAATTCTTGGAACATATTTTCCATCAGGCTGATATCTTCCCTTATTTATAAACTCGTCTTTTCTTGCATCCATTTTTATCATTACAAATCTGTGAAAATGAGGTAAGAATTTTCATTTAAATTGTTATAAGTATATTTACATTCGTCTTTCTGTTTTACTGTATGTATTTGTTCCTAAAAATTTTAGTATGTTTCTCAGAAGAGAAAGTATATATATTAAAATACATGACACATATATGTAAATAAATACAATGAACGCCAAGAGCTACTATAGTGACATCTACCAACAAAAATTGTAATATCCCTACAGTACTTTATTACCGATCAAACGTACCGCTCGCTGAGGTCCATCAGGCGTACAGATTTAGAAACTTTCTCTTTCAATATTTCACACGCCGGACATCCGATTTTGTAAACGAATAAAAATATTGGTTTGTCGGTTTGCTTAGCCTCCATGAAGCCATTGTCAAAAGATTTCCATTTAAACAGATGCTCCAGGATACAATTCGAGTTTGCATTCTCTATTACTTGACTTGCTAATTTCACGATATTGAAAGCACTGAGATATTTGAAGCACTGAATTAAATGTATCATTTCTCCGATTATTGAAAATTATACAATTTCAGCAATCAAATCAGCTACAATCGTTTTCATTCACTGCTCTTTACCAAAACAATTTCCTTCCCGTAAATACTGTACTTGTGGTATTCATTTTAAATTTTCCATTGCGTGAAATTTTGTAAACAATTTCGTGTAAACTGATTTAACAATCAAACGTCAGAAGCCATTCAGATTTAATCTGTGCGTACGTTCAGGATATTAAATATTAATTTATTGATTCTGTAATCATAAACATGTGACACTGTTTTAACGACATTACGGAATGATGGTAAATCGATATTGACACATGACTAACGAGGTACATAATTCACCTAACTGGCGACACCGGTCTGCTTCAAATTTAGCGCCATTTGTGTGACAAAATTACGTTCTCGCATTTCTGCAACGAATTTAAGGTTATATTTTTCACAATTTCGAGAAAACAAGAATACTTGGCTGATTGTTTCGTAGTCGTAACTATACTGTTCAAAGTATTTTCAAATGAGATTGATTGAATAGTTCCTATGAACATGTGACAATGGTGAAGAACAAACTTCTATTAAAGGATAGGTTAAGATATTTTCCTTTAATGTTACACTCTTTTTGAATTACGTGGAAATAGAACGGGCCATCGAGAAAAATGAGCAAACTATGGAATTATCTAATATTTCAAGGATGGATATCGTATTTAATGGCAGCCGGCTTGCTTGTTTTTACAAGCGGCTTCCTACTTAATCGTGTTTCCAGACCGGAACGCGCTGAATGTAAATATTGTACGGATCCTGGTGGCTGTCACATCGAAAACCTTCTTCAAACTCCAGAAGATGCAGCAACTTATTGTCTGGAAAGAAAAGCACGTGTTGTGCTGCTAGTCGTTGACGCGTTAAAGTATGATTTTGCACATTGGTACGATGACAATAGCTCTGCTCCAACACACTATCGTAACAAGCTGCCGATAATACAGAAATTGTTAGAATCCGAACCGACGAAATCTCGTTTATATAAATTCATGGCAGATCCACCGACAACAACCATGCAACGATTAAATGGTTTCACTACTGGATCTTTGCCTACGTTCATCGATATTGGATCGAATTTTGCTTCTGAAAGTATCGACGAAGATAACATCGTCGATCAGAATGCAGAAAGAGGTATTATATTCATGGGAGACGATACGTGGACTAATTTATTTCCTGGAAAATTCAAACGTCAATTTCCATCGCCATCCTTTAATGTCTGGGACCTGGACAGCGTGGATAAAGATGTTAGGTACCGTATATTCTTTGAACTAAAGAAGAAAGATTGGTCCCTACTTATAGCACATGTTCTCGGTATCGATCATTGTGGACATAAGCACGGCGCTAATCATCCTGAGATGGCCAGAAAGTTGAATGATACTAATACTCTAATTAAAGAAATCGTTGAATCTTTGGACGAAGATACAATACTTTTTGTCGTTGGCGACCATGGAATGACAGAGACTGGAGACCACGGAGGCGAGAGTTTGAATGAAGTCGAAGCTGCCATGTTTGTTTATTCGTTGGTCCCTCTACAAGATTATAATTCAGTTCACAGTACTGTGAATCAAATTGATCTTGTCCCTACGTTGGCATCGATTCTCGGCACACCTATACCTTTTTCTAACTTAGGTGCCACGATACTTGACTCGTTACCAAGCTCGATGAGAAAAGGACAAGATGATATGTGGTATTCGTTGCATTCAATGTGGAGAAATATTGCACAAACCAAAAAGTACATAGATGTATATTCTATGGACAGTTATCTGTTTTCTATAGAACAATTTCAAAGTTTAGAGACCATGTATAATCATCTATCGGAGCAGGTGAAACACGTAACTACCATGGAGGAATTTGAATTATTCATTCAGAATAGCAAAAGTTACTTAAAGCTGTTAAAAGACACTTGTTCCGAAGTTTGGGTTCAATTTGATTCTGGTCTGATGTCGAAAGGCCTACTTCTAATGTTTTGTACCCTGTTCTTCTTTTACCTGTTTATCACAGGTATTCCAGAAAGTCGAATGTCTGAGATATTTGAGTCGTCGTATTTGCAATATTCTATCCTAGTCAATTTAGTTACCGCACTGGTAATCTTCTTCTTGTATTTCTTCAACATTCTAAGTGAATTTAAAAACACTACATTCTGTGCTACTGGTCTAGCATCTATAGCACTGTTAGTCGTATTAATTGCCAAAAATTGGGATGTGATTGCAATGAGTTGGTACAATTATTACAAAATTAAAAAATTTATTTATATTACTAGAGTGATCCTTGTCTTAACAGTGTGCTGTCTTTTTTCTAATAGTTATATCGTAGAAGAAGATAATGTACTGTCCTTTTTACTTATTACACTTCTCTGTCTACTTACATTTAACTTAAAGAAAGAAAGTTCCAATGAATGTCCCGAAAGGAAACCAAAACCATTCGTAAAGCCACAAACAAAGTCAAATTTAAAGTTAGTAATAATAATCGTTGGTTTAATAGCATGCATTTCTATAAGACTGTCCCATTATTTCTGGCGTTGTCGGGAGGAGCATCAACAACGCATGTGTTCACTTTTTATAGCTGGTAAATCAGGCTCCATAACGTCCAACAGTTTAGAACGTGTGTTACTTGGTGTTACTTTGATTGTACTTGCATTGTACGTGACAATAGTGAGGCTGTGGTTACAGAATTGTGGCAATCTTACTGGTTTCTCTCCCAGTGTTTTAGTAAGTCAATATTGTCCTGTTGTAATCGGTGTTTGCATGGGTTGTTATTGGGTCCTTCAACGATTACCGAAATTTGTCAAAGTAAAATTTGTACTATCTTGGCAAGTCAGTACATTGCCTAACATAGTGTATGCATTAAGCTTAGGTGCGATCTCTGTTCTTTATTATCGTCCTCTCAGTATATTTTTATCACCAAAGAAGAAAGAATCAATCAATGTATACAATGACGAAAATATAGTACCTCGATTGTTCGAGAAGATAAAGGAGTCGATATACCGTAAGAGGATAGATGCGGATGAAACGCCAATTGTTTATGGCTTAGGCACTGTCTACAGTGCTGCATTTGTTTCGCTGAGCGTATTTCTTATGCTATTATATTCTTTATTGTTAGGAGATATACTATCATCTAGTACATTTTTGATGTTCGTATCCTGTGCCTCTGTTTTGGGCTTGTCTGCGATAGAAAGACACCAAAATGCAAATAGTATATGTAAGTACCAGAGTTGTATAAACACTTTTAAATATGATTAGTATTGTTACTTATTTAACATTGTTCCTTCAATAACAGCTGAACTTGTTGAAGTACCCACTTCTGCTCTAGTGTGTTGGTTCTTGATAGCCGACTACTTCTTTTACGGAACTGGGCATCAGTCAACCTTCCCTACTATTCATTGGAACGCTGCTTTTGTAGGAACGGGTGGACATTTCTATGGTAGTTTATTACCAGCAATCTTAATAGGTATGTAGTAGAGTGTAGTTAGAATGACTTCAAGATCAATAAACGATGTTAAACATTACAGGAATAAATACATTCGGATCACATATTATATTAGGTGCAACATTACCATTATTGGTGATTGTACCGTTTACATTATATTTTGTATTTCCGAAATTGGTAAAAGCGAAATTTTCAGAGGATGATTTAAAAAGAGGAGAACTGCTTCTTTTCGAGCAACACTCAGTATTCCATATGGCGATTTTTTCGGTCGCTGGAAAATATGCACTGCTTCACGGAATCCGAGTAAGAGAATTACAAAATAGTAAATAGAAAGATAAATTTAATGAATACGTTTTTATAACTTGATATACATTATAGACGTTCGGCAGCATGCTTGCCGCAACGATTCATTGTCGCCATTTAATGGTTTGGAAGATCTTCGCACCAAAGTTAATATTCGAGGGATTGGGACTGTTAGTGACGTTAAGCAGTGTACTGGCGTCCTTTTACATGGTGTTCAGAATCGATCAACAAATGGTACCGTTTATATCCAAAGTGATAAAAGACAGATGATAGTGTGATCCAGTTTTGAATGTGTACAATACAGTCGCTAGTAAAGTATCACATTTTGAGAGAGAAAAAAGTAACTTTAATGTTAGAAACACGCGCAGTGACTCTTTACACTTAACTTTAGAAACAGGAGCTTTTATTTGATAGAAACACATTAGATGTCGAATGTCAACACTTACCGACACTGCCAAACTTTCCAAAATTTGATATGACTTTACATAAAAAATAATTTAGCGTATCTAATACTAACGAGCTGAGATTTGTAGCACAGAAGAACGAAACAAATTCCCTTTTGTTTCTTCAAAGACCAAATCGTGTAATTAAGTCTGGTGCTTCCTAACACACTAACGCTACCCTGCGTGCAATGCATTGCTAATTGCAGAGAAACAAAGCAACGCACTTGATGCAGGATTGCGTCCATGTGCGCTGATGTCTGCTTGTCTGATGTACGTATTATTTCACCATTTTCAGTTCGTTACCGTTAAATGTATTTCGATAAATAATTTTATACATTTCTTTTTCATCGGTTTACACACGACACTGTATATAGCATGTATTATAAGTCTAATAGAAAATTGAATAAAAAGACATTGTATATCTTCCAGGTCCGTCTCTTTTTGTGCATTGTAAATTAGGAAGATTTGCAAGCAAGTACTGCCTTTCGCCGATACGTGCATGTGTAGTTCATATATTTTGCAAATCATACTTTATTGAACGAAATTATCAAGCATACACGTTATGTATTGTATATGAAAGTGACCAATTTAAACATAAAAGTTGGTAATTACAAGTAACGGATGCATTCCTGCTGGAACGATAGCGTCTAGTGGTGATTATGGTGCTTGCGTCCTTGATAGTTGTTCTTCAAATATTCCATCCAGCTGCTCCAATTGTTGAGGTCCTCGTAATCGCTGGTGTCCTGCGTCAAATGAACATGCTCATGGTATTCAAATTTCGTAAATTACACGTACCTAGTTTTCGTAATTATTATTTTGATAGCCTGGCACTTGCGTATTAGGCAATACAGGCATTTGTATCTGGAAACAAATGATGCCATCATGTTGCATAAAATTATTTTCTTCGATTCTTCTATACGAAATTCTAAACCTTATGTTGATCTTTAACACTAGGCTTACAGGGCACTAAAAGAGACTATCTTACGTTACTCTATAAAAATAATGAGAATATGTTTATCCAAATTTTTAGCCATTTTTTTAATAATATATACCCAAAGAAATAAATTTGTTAAGTAGTTCCCCGTGGTTGCATCTTCGTGAAATATGTTCCTATAAATCTAGTGTTAATCTAATGGTTGAAATCATGAATTAACATTATGACGTTATTTCTAATTTATATGTACTCGTATTTCAAAACTTACAAAAAGTTTAATTCCTCCGCCTTGGTGACCAGGCACAGATCCTCCTCCGGCCTGTACAGACTCTACAGAACCTGCTGGCATACTCTGATATCCTTGGTGCATCTGCATTTTAACTCCACGGGTTTCTTTACGGACGGTACTACTATCTTCATTAACCGCAGGCTTCGCATCACTGCCAGCTTCTCTTTTCTCTTCAGGATAAGTTACCCAAAATGATCCTGGAGTCGTTTGCAATGTTCGAGCCATATTCGCGCCGAATTTATCAGATGATACTGCATAAGCGTTGGGCATATCATAGTCAAGTGGGCTTAATTTACTTTTAAGAGCGTCCAGAAGACCCAAATTCATAGGCATACCAGACATAGCATTGTTAACTAACGCTGGATTAGAAGCACCGCTAGAAGCCATTTTTGCGTTTATCGCATTTTGAACGGATAAAGTAATATTCTTTTGTAATTCCGACAACATGTCAAAAACTTGACTTAGCGTTGCCATTTTTTGTTGAAATGGAAGTGTTCCATCAACAGGCGGCTTCATTCCTGGCCACGCACCTGGTGCAAATGGTTTGAAAGGTTTCTTTGCTGCGGTCGTTGATGTGGATTTTTCATATGCCACTAGATCGTTCATTGTCGTTACCATGTTACTCTTCAAATCACCCATCTCGGACACTATACTATCGACAATAGAGTCTTTTGCTGCGTTAATGGATGATAGATCATCGATGGATCTCGCAACTTTTGCTTGTACGTCTTCTTCGTCAAGTTTAACGGATCTCATGAATTTACTTTTCATACTTGCACTATCACTGTCGCTTGCCGCTGCGGTCTTGTTAAGTTTCAAGCTGTCGAATAACTTGCTCAAGAAATCTTCTACCTTGCTGCTGTATTCGGTAGGACTAGGTACTATCGATGATGGATACCAGAAAGAAGGCGGTACAATGGTGCTTTTCGCTGTGGTTGCTTCTGTAGCAAAGGCTGGTGCCGGGGTACTGGTAGCAAGATTCTTAAACAAAGTATCCAGGAAAGTTGATTTCTTTGCCATGAACATAGACGGATCCATCATCGGTGCGAACGGACTGAAAGGTCCAAACATCCCAGGCAAATATTCTGTTGGTGCCGCTCCACTTGCTGCTGCTTTCTGAAGCAACAAACTGATGTCGTCTTCTGATTCTTCAGAAATCGGAGCAAGAGTAGGATACGGAGGCGGAGGTCCTAAGTCTTTTGTGCTTGGCTTTCCTGCATCCATAATCGACCGAAGTTTCGTTAAAGGAGACTCATCGATGCTTCTTCTTTTGCGGGAGAAGTCTTTCATGCTATAATCAGGTATAGTATTCAATTCAGAGTACTGAGCCATAGGACTCATTGGGCCGAACTTAGGACCCATTGGCCCGAACGGTTTAGGAGGCATGAATGGTCCGAAAATTCCACGTTTATATGGAACATTAGCTTCCATTTTGCTTTTATCCAGAGTGTCCAATGATGCTTCGTTACCGGCACTGTACAAAGTTGGTGCACTATCTGCATACGGCATAAAAGGCTTGAAAGGTGCCATAGGATAGGCAGGTCCCATAGGGTAAGCCGGTCCCATACCTCCAAACAAATTGCTCAGCATATCAGTCTTTTTAGAAATCATCATTTTAGGATCAACGAATTTTGGGAAAAGCGGCGATTTCGGCATGTATGGCACTGTTATGGTGTCCAGTGTCGATGGTGGTGGTCCAAGAGCTCTCGAGTAAACTGAAAATATGTGATATACCCTTAGACATTGATCTACTTATGTATCTGTACAAAACATTAAAAAATGAGAAATGTTTGATGATTTATGGTATTTTACATTACCAGGTTTGGAAGCATAGCTCGCCCATGGTGCTCCGGCAGGAGTTTTAACAGCTGCTGCAGCTGTTAAAACTAGTAAACAAGAAAATAACGGGATACTTTTCACTAGAAACATTGTGCACCAATTGCTGGACTCTGTTCTGCTTCTGCTTTTATAGCAGCGACCAGACAGTAATACTTGCAAAGCTTCTTAGGATTATTGACATGGGACTAATACTCTCATTTAAATAATCCATCATATACAGAAGGTGCACTTATGTTTTAATAATTACACAGTATGCTTTCTCTGTACTGCTTAGAAAAGCAATTTCCTTCTTATTCATACTGTCGTGTGTTAATAGCGACATTACAAATTCCTAATTAAAGTATTTAAATTTAGTTCTTCATTGTCAAAGAACATTCTAATAATAGAAAGTTCCTTTCATTTAAGTTGTTTTCTATCGTTACAAAAGTTTTAATCTGTTTTATTAACATATTTTTAATTATTTTATTATTATATAATCCGATCTTCTTATATCCATAGCTTATATTTCGGTTTGGGAAATGTTAATGTCGATATTGTTTTATTATTAATCCATTTCATTATTATTTCGCATCTATTAAACATAAAAACAGGATAATTTCATAATCCAATTTGTAATCCGATTTTAATCGACTTTCAAACGAACTTGCGAGAAATGCGTTATTCGCTTATCGACAATAATACATTATAGCAGCTGTTTTCATTATTTAGCAACTACCAATTAATTGTATCGACGAATATACATCGGCATTTGTAGACGAAGCTGTCATATCTTAAAAAGAGGATCTATATGAAAATGAAAATAAAGAAGGCTGTTGATAGTGAGTAACATTGAATTTTATATATGCTGTCATATATTAATTGTTCATATTATTTTACTATCTTATTACCTACCTGTATAAATAATGTTTAACATTAACTTTGTTGATTATTTATTCTTTCCGCAGTTTTTTCTTTACTGCATTGAAAAATAATATTTAATGAAACTTCAAAAAAATAGGTACTCAAACGAACATTAATTTGAGGTGATTTTTTATTTTAGTTGCTATGGAAAATAAGGATACTACGACAAACGTTTCTATATATGAAAACTTGTCATTATCAAAGACCACTCAACAACACAATTTAACGAATGGAAATGTTATTAATCGTATAAATCAGTTACTAAATATGTACCATCCTGAGGATGGTATAGCTGTGTATGAACAAATATTAAGCACCCTTCTATTCCTGTCTGAAAATTTTGATAGTAAGACACAGCAACAGATCATCTCTACAGTTCCATTGCCAAAGGGTGCATCGAATGAATTAATCAAGGATGTGATATATAAGACAACAGGATTTATTGAGATAGCTAATGACGTCAGAATGTTTCAAAAGTAAGATTTTTATTCTCGAATACTCCCTTACGGATTAGTAATATGTAACAATACCTTTCATTTTAAAGAAGTAATACTGCCTCTACAAACACACTCAACATAGAAGATGCCACCGATAAGTCAAGAGTCCGTTTAAATCAGAACATTTTAATGAGTTCACCATCTCAGAATATCGAATTGGATGAAAATGTAAAAACTTATAGCTACGCTCATTCCTCAGTTAAATTTTAATGTATTCATTGATTCTTTCTATTTATCTAGATCGTACCTTCAGTACCTGAAGTATTTCGAGGATTTCCTCCTAACGAAATCTCTATGATTCACAGTCATGTAAGGAATGTGAATTATGTGTACGACACACTAGATTATAATATTCCTTGCGTAGAGCCTTTTGTTGACATAAGACAAAATTTTCTATCGCACACCGATCAACAAGAAGACCTGATGAAGCGTCAGGCAAATTTAAAACTTAAATGGATCCATACACCACAGCTATTATATAAGAAAGATGCTTACCAAATTACTACGACCAGTTATCAAGAAGATTTTTACAGCACGATGAGCGATAAATGTTTTCAGTTACCTGTTGATAAAGCCGATGGTCATAATAAATGGAATGTTGCCAAAGTGTCGCATACACTAGATCAGGTCTGTAAACACTATTTGCATTTTTAGAATAAATAGTTACATTCTTAGTACAATTGATAATCATTAGACATATATTAAAAATTACGTTATAGGCACGAAACGATTTAAAAAAGAAATGTAACGCTAACATAATCTCAAATACACAAAATAAAACAGAAATTTTAAACTTAGAAGTACCGAATAGCAGTTCGTCGTTTTTAAACTCTGGAATTAATTGTTGCGAATTTTTACGTAACGACGACCAAGATCTTACGAACTACAATAACACAATGAATGAAAACAGAATTTTGAATACGAACACATGCAAACCCCTCAAACCAAAGTTTAAATCTAATCAACAAGCAATTCTGGATGATATATATAAAATGGATGTTGTATGTTGGAATGAAGAAGTAGACACAAGAGTAAATAAAATGAAACAATATACATTTATGATATTATTTCATGGCTTATAATGATTTTTATGTAATTATGAATACATTGTAGGTATCAACAGAGAACAGTTTCATTTTGGACGATTTCATTATTAATAAGAAGCTTGAAACGAGCTTAGATAGTTTTTTAAAACGTGCAGAACACGAAGGTTTGATTGTTTACATATACCAAATTAATTTCAATATCGCCTTAAATAGAGCTTTTACGTACAATTCCTTTTACAGCCAAATGTTGGAAATTTGTAACTAAGAACCCAGAAAATAAAAGTCAGTTAAATTCTCCAATGAGTAATGCCAATAACTCTAGAAATGTAAATTCGTCAGAAAACATAAAAAAATTAATTGACAAGAAATATTCAAGATTGTCAAATACTTATCCAAAATCAATTCAGTTACAAGTGCCCCAGAAAAATGTAAATATATCTTTCAATGATTCGCAATCAATGGAATATGTTAAAAAGGACAATAGCATAGAAAATTTACCATACAAGTACTGTTGAAATTATTCATACAGATTTAATCTAATCGGTAATTAACAAATGTACGTAACAAAATTATTTGTGTTCAGATCTGCAGTAAACAAAACAGAACAAAATATGAATATTTTACAAAAATCTACACCTATTACAGAATTCGCTACATTTAAAAAACAATACTATGATACATTGCTGAACATTCATAAGGCTAAAGGTTTATTTGGATTTTTATTTGTTTCTTTACATTTCATGTAAGAATCTCATATTATATATGTATATATTTGTTTTATAGTGGCAGTGGCAAATTCCTTGGCAATATCATCTGTGGAAAGTTCCACCAAATACGAACCATATTATTCAAGTTGTTCATATCAACAGCAGCAATTGTTGCAACAACATGGTCAATTAACTGTGAATCCACAATTTGCAGTGCATACTGTTGCACAATCAGGATTATCAAACATACATAGCACTCCATACACTTGGGTGAGATATAACGATTGGAGACATCCAACAATGAAACAATTAAGATTTCCTCAACAGGTGAGACATTGAATATTATTTAAATATATAAATATGCTCGAGTAATTTCATTTATTTTAATCAGTTTATGTTTTTTTTAGTCCCCGTTTCAACATTCAAAGAATAAAGAGTAAGTTCTTCGATCGTATCATTCGTAATCTATTATTCCTCTTTTTGTATATCTTTTATATACTAGATGTTATAAGTATTTTGGTATCTTTTCATCCTTTTTCATTGAAAAGGAGTTCTATACTGCATTACGTATAAAGAATGAGTGTTCAGTATTTTATCCAAGGAAAAAGTAAGAAAACTTAATTAGTAGGCATATTTTGAAGATCAAAATTAGAAATGTAAATAATTAAGGAATATTTACTAGCCTTTGTAAAACTGTAGAGATGTTGAAATTCGTTAAATTTATCTTTAAACGAAAATACTAATTGTATAATACTGGTTCAGATACTGATATAAACAAATCGGTACTCTAAAAACATTATTTACAAAGAATACTCGTGAAAGTACATTTGCCTAAAATATAAGTAAAGACTTTTAAATTAGAAGAGTACATATCTGGTAAAAGTTTCCATTTCCCTATTTATCTTGCACCAGTCTCAACAGTTAATGGAAATATTGATACGTTCACACGTATATATACATATAATTTCTTCTATTATATCTTTGGCACTGGTAAAAGATAACAATTATAAGTGCTAGATTAATCGCTAATATTTTTAATAATTTCGTTTGTATTTCGGACGATTGCGTGACAATTTTTCTTTGCTAATTGTATATACGCAGGACATCCTCGATGACGCCAATTAAACCTTAATACTTATAATATACTAACTAACAAATGTACACGTATTCACTGGTTAACATGAAACAAAGTTGCTTCTAATAACTAACAGTTTTTTGGTATATTCATTAGTTGTAACATATAACATCGTACACATCCGTGGCTCTTGTATAGATTATCG
Organism: Lasioglossum pauxillum; assembly: GCA_933228785.1. Lineage (NCBI taxonomy): Eukaryota > Metazoa > Arthropoda > Insecta > Hymenoptera > Halictidae > Lasioglossum > Lasioglossum pauxillum. The sequence goes on from OW121702.1 coordinate 10,860,053, forward strand.
CGTACAGAAGCCATTCATCATTTATTCGTAGGTGTGTAAAATGACTTTTAAAAGAATAAAGACAGTTGTCAACTTAGATGTTATATGACTCATTAACCGTTATTGTCCAGAACAATCGCTCTAAAGCACGACAAATTACCAATGTATACCAAAGAGTTACGGCTACGCAATCTTTGGTAATTTATCGAACCACATTCATTAACTTGCAATCTTCCTTGTCTCAAAGAACATTTAATCTGTCATCCCTGTAATGGGCCTACGATAAAGATATATACTTAATATTTATTATTTGTTGTCAGTATTGGCAGCATCATCTGAAAACATAAAAATGAATTTATGTACGAATGTTGCTCTCAATACTTGATATCAATGAAACAAAAAAGTTAGGCCAATAGTTTCTCGCAGTGCATAGCTCATATTTCTTGTTTAGATTGTCATTATTCAGCGTTATAGTGACTAATGAACAAGACAGACGTGCATAAGCCAAGCTTATTTAGTTTACTGGTATGTACTGCTTTAAGAATCAGTTTTTCTGTTTGAATACGCAGTAGTACTCACTTGATCGACCATATTTTGAGTCTAACAAAACACATAAAAGCATACAAGTAGTATCTAGATTTCTTTGAAAATGTGTAATTTGAAATAAAAGGTTTATGGTATTTTATGTCTATAAACTACAACACAGAAATAATGTTATTTGAAGTGTTTCAGTGTGTTATTAAAGAAATAATAATAATTACTGTTTTGTGCGTTAAATGAGAGTTTACTCCACTATTTACTAGCTTTATTGATATGAAGAATTCTGTATAAATCAATTAAAGTTCTACGATAACTGGAATCAAGATTAAATTATTATCAAACTTACGTTATAGTGCAGATACCTCTTTATATTTCTAATATTTTTTAAAAGGATTAAAAAAGGAATAGTGTGCGATACATAAAAGTGGAAATTATTTGTTACCTTAATTAAATTAATATAGATGGAAGAATAATAAATAGTAGGAGAAGATTTTAGATAATTTGTAAGAATTTTAATCATTTGTCCTTTGATTAACATTTTTCCAATCAACAGTGTTTGTCAAAAATAAAAGAAAAATACGTCTGTAAGTATAAATAAACAATCTTGTTACAAAGGTGAAACGTAATATACTTAAACAATTGTCTACATTTTATGATGATCAAATATATAATTTCGACATTCTTTAATATTTGTGCTATTTAAAGCGTTCTTGGTTGAAAATCATATTAGAAACACGTTTAACTAGTGTTGCAAATTTATATGTACGAAATATAATATTAACAATTCATTTATCATGAGGTATTGCAAATTGTAGCGAGGTAAATCCTCAAATACTAAGTCATTGAGAAGTAATAAAGTCATTTAATATACAGGACACTCAAGGAGCGTTATATATATTTCTTCTGGCAGTGCCGTACATATTCTTTTCTTTCTTTTTTTTTTCATCATTTTGGTTAAATTTCGAAACTAAATATCTTATACCGTATAACTTCTCCGTTTGACATTTTTTTACGAAATCTATTCGCACTTTCAAACATTTTTGCCAGAATACTAGCATATACAATGTACAAGAAAAATTACAATTATACTTCTTCGTTGTGTCCATGTGAACCATATTACAACATTGTCAATGTTAGGCACAACGAAGCTACTATAATATATTATTATTCATCTTTTTATATGATCCTATATGAACACGCACTTTTCCCTTATACTAATTAATTCATTAATTAGAGAACTAATGTATTACACACGCCAAACATTGCCATAGATGACTGATGTGTGTACACACTCTATTATCGTATCAAAAGAGAGAAAAGTAATTCGTTATGATCCTAATCAAGAATAGTTAACTTCTTTATGTTGTAATGATATATAAATGGTCGTGATACAATAAACTAAAAATAATAGAAGTCTCGATGTATTCCACTTTGACTCTTTACATTATATAATGTATGTTAAAAAGGATTTTATGGACCAGTCGGTCAAAAAACTAAATGTTCCAATAGTTTTCACGATGAATTGTACCTCTAACACGATATGTATGTACTAAAAATTACTTTGTTCGTCAATTTGGTGAATCAGTAAGGAGACACAGTTTTATAAGAGTAATTAGATTAGAAATGATCGAAGATCTGAATTGAAAAATGTAATGTAATGCCATTGCTGCTTATTTATATTACCTATCAAATCATTTTTAAGTTATATACAATAGTTTAAAATAATATATGTACATTTTATAAACATAAAGGCGGATCTTTTCTTTGAAATTATCTAATTCGATATTCGCCTAAAACTCAATTATTAATACTTTCATACTATAATTCAAATTATAACGAATGAATACATGTGATCGTATCAGGCCCACCTTTATGCGATAATAGTAGCATCTTAATGACCATATAATTCTTTGTTAGAAGAGATTAATCGGAATTACATAACTGATGCTTACTAGTTAACGATACCAAAATATGTTGGCAGTAAAAGTAATTAGTAAACGAACGTATCAATGTACACATGGTAGTGGTCTTAAAACTTATATAGATATATCATTTTATATATAAATGGAATGAAACAACATCGTTTGTTATGTGAACATTCAGAAGTTTCTTTTCAGTTTATGATGCAAAACGTCAACATCTAAACAATTAAAGACAAAGAATCATCTTGGCAGCATATTATTCATGGCAGCAACAACTTCGATGTGACTGTTTTGCTTTATCGTCGAGTATAATGGAGTAACTAAATTGATGACTTAATACCAAATTACATTTTTTTTATGCACAAGATGAAAAAACAGGGACACATAGTTTTCCACGGTCACTGTGCATTACTTACTGTTAACATCGGTGCGATTTTACATAGAAAATTGTTAACATATTAAATTTAGCAGAATTCGTTTCAGTATTCGTTCTCTTCGTGAAATAATAATGCATTTTCTCTGCAACTTTAATCGAAAGATAAAACGAAAATATTGTGTGAATAGTAAAACTATTGTTTCGAAGGGAAGCTTCTGCGTCGTATATAACTGTTCCCAAAAGTCATCCGCTATAATAAGTCCTATATTTTTGAAGGTACATTTATACATTGCCAAATTCGATTAGGCAAAGCCATAAGGATCGATAGTTTTGCTAGAGCAAGGTTGAACGTCATCAGGTGGTGGTTGCCATTGTTCTGACCACATGGCTGTGCGAGCCATAGCCATTTCCACTTTCTCAATGCTGGTACTGGACATACATTCCATCTCCCAGTGAAAATTTTGAGTCACTTGCATTGAACTAAATTCAGTTATACTGTTCACTGGTACTTGCGAACTTTTGTTTCTAACTTGCATAGAACCACTGCCTCTGTGCTCAGCGCTAGGCCAAGGTCGAGATTGTTCTACCGATTGTAAAGCTAACTGTCGCGGCACCCGTCTAGTTTTATTTTCCTCTACAACATGACCACTATCAGTTTTTGTATTTATTAAATTTCCATCGGCCGCTGAGCCAGCATCACCATCTTTTTTTCGCCTCCTTCTTCTCCTTTCTGTATCAACGTCATCTCTTTGAATCTCTTCGGTATTATCTTCGGAAGGTAGGAAATGTTGCCTTGCAGAAGCCCAATGATCTTTCCTACTAGCACCTTGCTTGTACTTTGAATGATTATCGTTGCTGTGGTGACCGTTATTTATATTCGTGTCACTGTCTGCAGTCTGTTTCCTCGATTGTTGAGTTTTCCATGAATCGGGTCTCCTAGGACTACGTTCTTTAAGAGTAACCTACAGAGATTATATTGATTTATTCCTAACTGCGCTGTCTAAAATAATACAAAAATGTAGAAACTACTTACTCCAGAAGAAGAAGAGTTATCAACAGGTTTATAAAGTTGTGTCGGGGTATGATTACGGCTATCTGGACCCCTACAGCTAGATTCGCTGCGACCATGTATCCATGAAAGTAAGAACGCTAAGATTGCGCAAGACAATCCGAGTGCTGCTGCAGCCGATAACTGAGAACGGGTGCGTCGTGGTACCCAGCCTCCGCTGTGATATTCCCATATAGACAATGCTAGTAATGCGCTACTCGAGGCATAAGATAAGCCTATACCAGTGAATATCCAAGCATTCTATAAGAGGTGGATTCTATCAGATATATCAATCAAGATTGAAAGGTACTAGGTAATACATATTAAAAAATGACAGATTTAATTATATAACGTTAACATCAACGGAAGAAAAAGAAGGTAGAGAACAAAGTATTGTCTACTTACCAACTTAGCCCAGTTGAGAGGAAAAACATAGATAACGTGTGAAATATCAAGGAAGAGGAGCAATGCAGTGACGAGAAAACAGAAAACAGCTACAAAGATCATGAAACGCAGCCGTCCAACTAAAGGCAGCATAAACAAACTGACCTTGGCAGTGCCAGAACTGCACAGTGTCGCCAGACATGCTGCGGATGATATCTGTTCAAATGTTAGAAAATTAATGGATGTATTAGAGATCAATAAAACAGGAAAATAATAATAAAGGAACTACATACAAGCAGTAAGAGTCTAACAACACCGATAGCTGTTTTAAGATGTCCCTGTATGTCACAATAAAGAACCAAGTGACTCGCTCTCGGCCAAGCCAAAGCGTTCGAGGAAGAGCCATGGTAATCACCGTAACCGTAACCATGATAATTAGCGTGTGAATCCCATGAATGAACCCCTGGTGAATCCAGTTCCAAAGGTTGGGAGCTAATTTGCCCCCCTGACCGACTGCCTGCTATTGATACAATAACGAAAAATGTACATATTCATACTCTTCTTAAATGTGTCCTAGTCATTCGAAATTTCACATTTTCTTAAAAATCTGAACCTGATTTGTATTAACCCTTTGCACTCCTTTGTCGAGTGTGACTCAACATCATAGAAAGAAAAATGTAAATGAAACGGGTTTTTATATGTATTTGGTTCTTCCTTTATTTATTTAATTTACAAATATAAATTACAACAAAGTTCAAGAGCTATATTTAATATAATTAGTAAATAAAATTGCTTAAAATAAGTGGCAAACAAGGAACTGTCCTTCGAAGTAAATTTCAAATAAAACACTTAAAATAGTAGGAGTGCAAAGGGTTAAAGAGTAGTCTCGTTTCCAGGATGTGCTATCTCATTTCTCGATAATGCAAAGATGGAGTTCTTCAGTAGCGAAAAGCGGTAGATAAAAAGGTGAATCTAGGCTGTAATCACCCTCGAAAGTCCTATTTTTACGTTTACAAGGTATAATTTGCATTATTCGGCTACATAAATGTAAAAATAGGACTATTGAAGGTAACTGTGGCTTAGATTGATCTTTTATGTAGCACTTTTGACTACTGAAAACCCCAATTTTTCCTATATCGAGAAATGAGAAGGCATATCTCACACCCTTGCAATCCTGGAAACGAGTCTACCTCCTTAAGTTTGTATTGAGTGTTCCAAGAAATGTATTGTCGTCATACCAATTTCGAAGTCCTGAATATCTTCAGGTCTAGAGTATGCAGAAGCTGGTAGTTCCAGGTCACGAATCTCTTCTAAGAGAAGAACTTCTATCTCGTCGGCTGCATATAAGTCCGAGACCGAGTGAAGATGATGCCGAGTCTCGCTCATTACTCAAATACACTCGATTGCTTACTCCTTCCTGCCTGCCGACGATCTTCTCTAATTGCTCCACTATTAACCACCATTCGTTACACATTGAGTCTAAAAATTGCTCCATTTGTTTATTTGCCATTGTGTGCACATGCTGTGTGCCATCTCTGTTCTTGCAGGCAATACCACCCCTCTCCCTTTACACCGCACCTAAAGAGATCCCATTCGACATTGTCCAAGAAGACGCAGAAAGCTCATTATAAACAGACGTAGCGTAACAGTGCAACACATAATGAAAGGGAATAAATGCGTAAATTAAAACGAACAAATGCAGTTTAAATGAAAATAATTTATTTAAAATCATAATATAACAATAATTAAAACAACGAACAAAATTAGATGAGAAAAATAAAGAATAATATGATCACTTAAAATTAATCATAAATAGATGAACAATACTCGGATAATAATATTATCTCTCGTTCTACGAAATGTGAAATGTATAAAACTTAAACTTATTTTATAAACACACGAACAATTCGAGTTTCCTCGTATCGAAGCTCGTAGTCCGCCTAATTATATATTAGAACGAAACTAAAATGTGTAACTACACGATAAACAGAAACTAGAATAGAATCATCGCAAATACAAATAGCAAATCAAATTGAATATTTATATACATATGTTTCTCGCGTGATGTATTATATCGTGTGAATTCTACAAAAATTCAGCACAAATCGAATGACAGAACATCAATTTTATAATAGATTCCAAGTGCTTCTTGATCGTCGTTCAATATCGGTTATGTCAAAAGCATGTATGTAGGTATAAGTAAAACTACATTCCACGATTAGTTATATTTTTCTAATAAACTGTTCGTTAATTCTAAATCCACATGTGGTTGCATGTGGCATCCCTCAAGATGTACCGAGTTGAGCGAAAACACTGTCGTCGTGGATTTCAAGGAGAAATCGGCTAGCACGTACCTCGAATATCTTCTCGTTGAACACGAAGCTTTGATTACATTTTTCCGAAATTTTTCATAATAATTTCGGTGATCGTCTAAAGAATAGCCGCCATTACCTTTTTGCTGTTTTTACTCATGATCATGATCCACGTTCATCACAGCGACCTAAAAACAATAGATGGAACAACTATCTCCTTCAATGAAGCTTTTCAATTTTGTCATCAGAGCACGGACCAGGTATTGGAGTAGACCAATCACCGACATCGATTTCTGTGAGGATATATAAATACAGATTTCATATAATCAACATCTTATACATTAAAATTTAACTTTTTCCAAATTATGATTGACAAAATGAGTTAGCCATATTTAAAATAATAACAGTAAAGTAAAAATGAACGAGTAAATATTTATACAGAATAAGATACGGCGACGATTCTCCTTTCCCCTCTACATAGGTACCGACACTTTAGCTTGAGCACTTTGCCGTCATCTGAAGCCGGGTCTATAAGTATATATGGTCTAGGGTCATTCTCACCAGTGAACGTAACCTACAATTTTGTTTATATACAAATTATTGACGTTAATGTTATGTGGGTATTATTGTAAGAAAACAAGTCGTTGTGAATCTTTACAGTAAAAGGTATTTAATATATGTGCAGTAAATGCATTCCACAAAAAGGTGTATACAAAATTATATTTTACAAATTATTCGTTCTGGTTTAGATGAGTAGTGCAGAAGAAAGTACAACTAAAATTGAATTTAAAAAGAAATCGAGGAAAGCATTACGAAAAAGGCGAGTCTCGTCGGATGAAGATGACAATGAAAATGACGAAATTTCTGTCAGGTATGTAGAAAACTGTTGAATATGTGAAAGATATTATGTTAACCACTGAGTGTGATATTTATTTAGAGAAAAAGTTGAAGACTTGAAAATTATACAGAAGCTACGGGAACGTCCGAAAGGCGTAAATGTTGTTGGTCTGGCTCTCGGAGAAAATGTAACAACCGACGTAATCACTGTGAGTTTTGTGGCAAAGTTAATAAATATACAGTTTCAACAATATTTAAAATAATGTACTAATAAGAAAAATTTTAGTCGGATCCCTTTAATGTAAAATCTGGAGGAATGGTAAACATGACTGCATTGAAAAATACAAAATTAAAGCAGAATGATGCGTACGAAACAGGAATTGGCACACAGTTTAATGCAGAAACCAATAAGCGAGACGAAGACGAAGAAATGTGTGTAAAAAAATATTTTATACCTATTCCGAAACGGTTTCAAACTAATATAGTTTACAATACTAATATATTTTTGTATATTCACAGGGTAAAATATATAGAAGAAGAATTGACAAAGAGAAAGAGTAAAAATGAAGGCAAGACAGAGAACGGACATAACAATGAGAAAGGATCTTACTGTTCTCCGGAGGAAGCAGCACTGCAAGCTGTACCTGAACATTTGAGGCAAAGTTCGGCACATAGGAGCGAAGAGATGCTTTCGAATCAAATGTTGTCTGGAATTCCAGAAGTAGATCTTGGAATAGAGTATGACTTTTTTTTATGTATCCTCTTACTCTGATAAGCTGTATAGTTTTATGTAACAATTATTTACATTCTTTAGAGCAAAAATACGCAATATCGAAGCTACAGAAGAAGCTAAATTGAAGTTACTTTGGGACAGGCACAGGAAGAAAGATGGTCCTTCTCAATTTGTGCCAACAAATATGGCTGTAAACTTTGTACAACACAATAGATGTATGCTATTTATTTTTATTTCACAGATGAATGAAAGCATAACAAAATCATAATACACTTTATATTTTTTTAGTTAATATAGAAGATCCAGATTTTCAAAAATCAAAACAGGATCCCGACGATAAAAAGAAAGTAGCGGCGCCTAGAGACGACACAAAGGGAAAACGAAAGGATAATGGAGAGAAAGCAACTGATGACTATCACTACGAAAGATTTAAGAAACAATTTCGAAGATTTTAAAGTGATTTGTAAAATAAAATTGTAAAATAAAACAATGTATTATATACATTAGGAAATAAGTCGACGGATAATCTAATAATAATATTACATGTGTAAATATAAGTCCAAAATTCTCTACTTCAGCAACTGGCTGAAATTTCATGAACTCCATCTCGTTTCAAATTCTTGAAGTACATATTATTTTTATCATCGACAGGATGTTCTGTACTTTTATGGATCAGAATGTGATAATGTAAGAGGGAATTCTCAATTTACTTAGCGCGGCGCTTGCGATCAGAATTGGCGAGAGGGTGGGAACGATTTTGCGGTAACACGATTCATCGCAGGACGTTGTAAACTCGGCATAAGCTTGAATACTAGCGCGTAGAATGACGACATCGTAACGACACAGCGACGTCAATTGAGTGTCGGGGAATTACGCTAGAATTTGATCCATTTAAATTTACGGCAACGTTTGTTTTCCTTTACATCTGCGACAATGAGTTGTGGATTCGTTACTTGCGGCCCGAACGAGGCCCTCGTAGTCTCAGGTAATTATGTATAAACATGATTCACCTAATGAACTATTTCGCTTCGCACACGCTTTGAATAAGACGACATGAGAGGAGTGCCGTATCAATTAATTGATTTGTACTATTTAGACCAGAAATACGAGGACAAGTTAATTGCATGTTATATCATCGATTACGTTCGATCGGTTTCGCATTATTATCGACGAATTATATTCTTTTACGCTATTGTTTGTTTGTTTGGATTATTAAACTCTTATTTGTTAAATGTAAGCATGAAATGCCAACGCAAAAATGCATGATATAATTTATGATTCTATTATGTTCAGTTTTTCTTCAATCATTTCCAACTTATTTCCGACTCGTCTATTTAAGGATGCTGCTACAGCAAACCACTTTTGGTACCTGGTGGCCGGGTGTTTGTCTGGCCTATCGTTCAACAAGTGCAAAAGTTAGTGTAATATATTAATTTACCACTGAACTTTTTCTTTCTTTCTTTACGAAGATATTGGATTGGAAAGAAAGTTTGTAGCATTTTCAAATTAAGAATTAAAGATAAAATTAAGGTATTTATTCATATGTTTATTCACTAACACGAGAAGTTACCTTGAAAATGGCAAGAAGTAATAGAACGGAATGGAAAATATGTTATTGAATAAATCTATGAATAAATATCTGAATTTTAGCTTTCAATTTTAATTTACAAATGTTACGAACTTTTGTTCCAACCCAATACATAACCAGACTGCGGATCTTTATGCATTTATGAAAAATCAGAAAAATTTCAGAATACTGTAACGTTGTTTTTAATGTAAAGAAGTCATTAAGGGATGAAATCAATTTTTATTTTATTTCTGCTTCCCACAGAACATTTTTATTTTGCATAAAGATCTGCAGTCTATAACGATTGTTGTAGAATAATTTCATCTAACTGTCATATTTTTCTTGTAGAATTTCATTGAATACCATGACATTACAAGTCGAAAGTCCAACGGTATATACGTGTCAAGGCGTACCGATATCTGTGACAGGAATAGCACAGGTAACAAATGAAATCAATTTCTAAAAGAATAATCTGGTTTGATTTGGATAACCTTGAAATAAAATTATAATATTTATAAATCTGTTGAAAGGTCAAGATACAAGGACAAAACGAAGAAATGCTTTCCACTGCGTGCGAACAGTTTTTAGGAAAATCCGAAGAAGAAATTCACAATATTGCGCTTGTTACATTAGAAGGACATCAACGAGCGATTATGGGAAGCATGACTGTAGAGGTATAGTGATTATAATGTTGTGATATTTTGATTACTCTTGTTTACAAGAGAGTATATACTGATCTGGTTCCATCTACTTGCGCTTCTATCATAGGAAATATACAAAGACCGTAAAAAATTCAGCAAAGAAGTGTTTGAAGTAGCCAGCAGCGATCTAGTCAATATGGGAATTACTGTTGTGTCCTACACATTAAAAGATATTCGAGACGAAGAAGTAAGTACACCTATTCCCCTCGAAACTATTAATATATTATGTGGAACAAAGAAAGAAGAATTTTGTACTAAAACAATATAAGATTCAAATCCTAGAATATATACATTCATATCTTTCTAAACTGTGTCCAATATCAAATGGTTTACATATTATACTGAAAGTCCCCCTTTAACTGGTTGTAAAAAAAATATAAGAGACCTTTAATTAATATCAGTTAATGTAGTTTAATTTTATATGTAGTAAATATTGAATACATTTTTGTTTTGCTACTTGCAGGGGGCAAAGGTGCGTTCAAATTATGTTTTATCACTACATGTAATGCCAATGCACTGCTGTTTGGACAATGTTAGCGAATATTGTTAATACTTAAAATGATAAGGGACTTAGAGGATGATATTTCAAGTGCTTGCTTTAACGGTAGCACAAATTTACTGTATACACATTTGCAAATGTGTGTCGTTTACATATATGTGGCATCTTTCGCTGTATGCGGCCTTTGTGTTTAATTCGGGCTGTATTCAAATTATATGCTGACATCAGTGTTGTCGTTCAAAAATTCTTAATGGTAAAATAGCGTAAATGATATTTGTCGTTTTGCATTTAATATTTCTCAATTGTTTATAGGGTTATCTAAAAGCACTTGGAATGGCGCGAACAGCCGAGGTGAAACGTGATGCGAGAATCGGAGAAGCAGAAGCTCGCAGGGACGCTCAAATTCGCGAGGCCATTGCTGAAGAGCAGCGGATGGCCGCGCGTTTCCTTAACGACACCGATATTGCGAAAGCGCAACGAGATTTTGAATTGAAAAAAGCCGCTTACGATGTCGAAGTCCAAACGAAAGTGTGTTTTATATAAATGTCTGTCTTTAGTTAACGGAACCGTTCAATTTTGTCTACTAAAATATGATGTAACCACCTTTAGAAAGCAGAAGCAGAAATGGCGTTCGAATTGCAAGCTGCGAAAACGAAACAAAGAATCATGGAAGAGCAGATGCAAGTGCAGGTGGTAGAACGTGCACAGGAAATTGCTGTACAAGAGCAAGAAATGATGAGACGCGAAAGAGAATTGGATGCTACCGTCAAACGTCCAGCTGACGCAGAGAAATACAGGTGTTCTATGTTCCTAGTAGTTCATACAGTGTTTTATCAATAAAACATTGAGCAAACATTGAGCGAGACTTTGAGCAACATATTCGTGGTATTTTTCTAATGAAAATGATACCAACTATATTTACGCGAACATTTAGGCGAACAGGCTTAGATCGGGTAGCTCCGTCGCGCTTAGATCGCGGGATTACTGTAGTTCATATCTGTAAAGTAAAAGACGTACAATCTTGAACCATGTTGAAATCTAAAAACATAGGTCTTTTTAGAAAAAGGTAATCATTAACAAGCATACGTTTATAGATTGGAAAAACTGGCAGAAGCTAATAAACTACGGTTGATCATGGAAGCTGAGGCAGAAGCTGAAGCCATAAAAATTCGAGGCGATGCAGAAGCTTTTGCCATTGATGCGAAGGCTAAGGCTGAAGCGGAACAAATGACGATGAAGGCTGCAGCTTGGAACGAATACAAGAGCGCTGCTATGATAGATATGATGCTCGATACTCTTCCAAAGGCAATTATCATGTCCAACTTTAAATACATATAAAAATATAAACCTAAAAATATACATTACATGATTAATTTTACAGGTTGCTGCTGAAGTCGCAGCACCTTTATCGCAAGCAAAGAAAATAACGATGGTTTCTAGTGGCAATGGAACCGTTGGAGCAGAGAAACTGACGGAAGAAGTCTTTAACATTGTGACGCGTGTACCAGACATAGTTAAAAATTTAACAGGCGTGGATATCGCAAAGGTATGATTTCATTTGATACTTATTTGTTGTATTGACAGAAAACAAATGTACTTATAACTTTTTATTTCAATTTCAGTCTATCCATGCTGCGTAAGCACGGTCTATAAAAAAACTTTTAAATACTTCCTGACCACATTCGTACTTGTACGAAATATTTAACGAGTCTTTGATACATACATTTATTTTGTATATGCTGTTGCATATTAGCTTTGTTAGTTTCAACTTAATGTCGTTTCGTTGGATAACGAATTCGGTACTTTCACTGCCATTTACTTGAACGTATTTCTATCGATTTCGATTTGTGCCAATTTTGAATGAATTATATTGTAACTCTGTGAGTAAATTCGAATTGGTATACAGTTTCGAAAATAGATTACAGATTCCGTATACATTCGCACAAGATTCATACTTTAATTAAACGCAATAGATGGCTGTACTACATACCTAAGTTGCAGAGGCAGTGAATGTATATATTTGTTTTAATCAAAAATTATGTATTGCTTTTGTGTCTCGATATATGTTACGTTCGTATAAAGATATTTTATTTTTGATTAGTAGATTTTTTTAAATCAGTATTTTATACACTTAGAAGAGAATAGTTAAAAAAGTATGAGAAATATATCTTTTTGAATATCTTATTGACCAAACATGGTCCAGTTTTGTCCATACATAATAGAAACTGTGCCACCGAGAGCAGAAACATTCCTCCAACTATACTATGCGTACCTTCCGATTATATTGATATAATTAATGGGTATGTCCGCTTTAGAAATGAAAGTGAAATCCGACACTCGATCATTGAATGTGGTTTGATGTTTAAGTAACTATGTCTAGTCCCTGGAATTTCAATATCTTTACGTAAATCTTTAGTTATACATACTTCCAACACTCAAAGATGCACTAATATATTTTGCGTCGATTTTAGCTAGAATTTACTGTGATCTAACTCTTTATACGAAAACAACAATGATATAGCCATAGGTTCTTGAATTGTGTTTGAGAGCTTTGATGAATAAAAGAAAGATTCAATTTTATGTAAAGCGATTAAATGTTAAAATCAATATGTTCGTTGTGTACTAATTCGCCCATCCTATCGTTATATTATATACGACGAAAACGGAAAACAATTGAAGTAATTTACACGTGTCAAACTTGATCTATTCGCGATTCATTCAAATTTGATTCAACGTGTGCGAACTGTCCTTACACGGGGAAATAAATAGCCATCTGTTTTTAAAGAGACATCATGATTTTCCATTCGGAACGATTTCGCGTTTGCATGCTGCAAAGTGTTCCCAAAGATAACGTTATCTAAAAATTTATTATATAGCACAAACTATGGACGCGTACAAGGGTTTTTTAGTAGATTTCTTAGCCGGCGGTGTGTCTGCAGCCGTTTCAAAAACTGTAGTCGCCCCCTTAGAAAGGGTGAAATTATTACTTCAAGTACAAGCTACTTCGAAACAAATACGTCCAGAAGACAGGTACAAAGGTACGATTACAGTCGCTGTATTATACTTTAAGAAAGACGTCTTTAAAATTTTATATAATTATTGTTTCATATATTCTATATTAGGTATGATGGATGCGTTCGTTCGCATACCCAAAGAAACTGGTGTCCTCAGCTTCTGGAGAGGCAATTTAGCTAATGTAATAAGATATTTTCCAACTCAAGCATTGAATTTCGCATTTAAAGACAAATTTAAAACTTTGTTTTTGGGAGATGTACCAAAAGACGCATTTTGGAAGCAGTTTGCTGGAAATTTAGCATCGGGTGGAGCTGCTGGAGCCACATCCCTGTTGTTCGTTTATCCACTTGACTTCGCTCGTACAAGGTATTCTCATTTTAAGTTTCTTATTTTAAATATTGCAATAATAAATTTACTTTAACAGATTAGCTGCGGATATTGGACAAGCGGATAAAAGAGAATTCAAAGGTTTGGGTGATTGTTTGGTAAAGATTTTCAAGTCAGACGGTTTTATGGGTTTATATCGTGGCTTCAACGTTAGCGTGCAAGGAATTATTATTTATAGAGCAGCATACTTTGGTTTCTATGACACCTTTAAAAGTATGCTGCCTGATCCAAAGAACACTCCATTGTATATTACCTTTTTAATTGCACAGGTAAATTGTACTTGTGAACACTGTATGATCAATTGGATTCATACGTACGGAATTTTTGTAGGTAGTAACAACAGTGGCTGGAATTATGTCATATCCTTTTGATACAGTTAGAAGACGTATGATGATGCAATCGGGTCTTAGTAAATCAAAGATGATGTATAAAAATACATTGGATTGCTGGATAAAAACATCTAAGACTGAAGGTGTTGGGGCTTTTTTTAAAGGCTCGGTTTCAAATATACTTCGGGGTACCGGTGGAGCAATAGTTTTAACGCTATACGATTCGCTTCAACATGTATTTGAGGAAGCGTTAAAAGAAAGCGACACTACTAAAAGTGAAAAAGTTTCTGCACCTAAATGATCCTTCGCATTGTTCACTTCAATATTAAACTGGTTTATAGACGTATGAAATTGAAATAAATATTAACTTTCACATAAACAAAATCTAGATTAGTATTGGTATATTAAGTATAGAATACGTTTTTCCTGTCACTGTGTCAAATAAAATATTCCGTAAAATATTCTAATTTATTTCTAAGCAAATATTTCATCAGAAATGTATATACACTTACCAATAAAAATAATACATTTTTAATACTTTATTCTTTCGTGCACTAGATAAAATGAATCTTAACAGTACTAAATATCTCTATATACTCGATGCAATATATTAACACATCGACGAAGACCGAATTTGATCGCGTTTACTGATAAGTTGATTTGCATTCTTGCAAATTGAGGGCATAAGAAATCGAAAAAGAAAAAAGAAACGATTCTATACAAAATTACAAATGCCTTCAAGTAAATGTCACAACTTTTATATTCTTAGGTATCGTATCTAATTCTTTCTGGAATTAGAACCGTACAGCTTAATTAAGCATAGTATGTCGATCGTAAATATTACGCCTTTGTTCACGTACTTGGCGTTTCCATTTATCTTGTTGATGCCCAACACGATTTAAAACATTACCTCTTTCACCCATAGGGTGAGACGTTCCTGGAGTTATTGATGTGTCATCCTGTTTAGAATAATTTATGCGTTAGAAAAATGAAATTTATAAATAATAGAATTTATTTCACCTTAAAATATCGAAATTACTTTCTCGCCAACCCAATATATAAAAAGTCATAACTTACTTCTTCATTGTTGTGTTCATGGTAGCCGATATTCGCGGATGTTTTATGGATTCGTTTGTTCAGTAATGGGTCCAAACAAATTAAGAACAACATATAGATGACTAAAAGAGATATGACCCAAATAACGAGTATTACTACTATCTGCAAACAGAAATGATTATTTTACAAGTTCGTTTATTAAAAAGAATAAAGAACTTACTTTGATGATGGTGGTATTTCTATTTTCATATTTGCAGTCGCATCGTGAACAATATATTTCCTCTTTGCCTTTTAATTGATCTCCTGCTTTCGCTAATACAACACCTTCACAGTTACTGTGGATTAAAATGTATATATTTATTCTACGCGTGTAACAGATGTGTCATTAGGTTCTATAATGAAACGAATGGAATTTTAATTACCATTGAGAAGGTGGAACATTTGTAATGTAGGTCTGCCGTTCTAATGATAATTGCGTTGCATTCACCATAGAGGCTAGGCTAGGACAAATGCATTTACATCGTTTATCGTCGTATTGTGCCTGAAATCGTTCACATATTATCATAAGCTGTTATAATTAAATTTCATTCAACTCGTAAAATCATATTCTAACCTCGGACTGTGATAAACATGTCAGTATGATTACTGTTACAAGAAATATGTGTTTCAACATTATGTCGTTAGGCGTCACATCTAACACGTGTCTTCTTTCTTTTATTCAGATCTTTACGATTATCCAGCACCTATTTGCGAAGAAAAAAAACTTACACCAACACCATTCTTATCTAACACTTCTTCTAAGAGCTGTCAAATGATACAAACGAGTAGAAAGATAACTGCAGGTATTCCTCACAGGTGGCACGTCCTGCGATAAATTTTCGTCCGATCGATAAGTCGCAGTATCTCGATACGAGACAACGCGTGTATCTGTTTGAATTTCCTAATTTCTCTATCTCAGTTTTCGTTTGTGAATATGATATTTTTATTTTTACTTCAACACATATATCTTTATCATTTGTATATCTTATTAGATATTATTTACAAGAAATCAAATATATTACTTCAATCAGAAAAATGACGATAGAAAATATACAAATTCTAAATTGGAGATGTTTGCAAAAAGTAGTAATTAAGGGGGCAGTCTCGTTTCCAGGATTAATAATGCAAAGATAGGGGTTTTCAATAGTCAAAAGCGCTAGATAAAAGATCAATCTAGGTCGCAATCCCGCTCAAAAGTTCTATTTTTAAGTTTACGAGGCGTAATTTGCAATATTCATACGCACAAGCATACGCAAAAATAGGAAATTTGGGGGCGACTGCGGCCTAGATTGATCTCTTATCTAGAGCTTTTGTAATCCTGGAAACGAGTCTACCCCCTTAACATGCAATTAAGCAATATGTACATAGATTCGCAAAAATATGACTTATAGTTAAGGAAAGTCTGGATTTATAATATACGTTGTTGTAAAGTAAACACTAAAAGCGAACGTTTGTTTAGACAGTTTAATAAATGTTGAGATATTGAATATAAATCATACAATAGTCATTTCCTTTCCAAATTTCATATAATGAACTTTGTATTATATAGTTTATTACATTTTGATTAAAATAAATCAACATTCTTAAATATAATAAATAAATTTACTTCATCCATATTCTCTGTTGTACGATATACACTTATTAATTGTTCATCTCAATAGAATTAGTAACACTTTAGGACGTTCGGAACGCGCTTACATACTATATAATGATTATACCAACACACTCACATCATACAGATTCATACATATCACGTAAAACTCTCATTTCAAAGTGTACACAGGCAATATTTCAAATGAATCTCCTTACTTTCTGAGTAAACTCTTAAAATAATATGGAATATTAATTACAGCTATATACCATCGATAGATCTATGTGTGTGTATGCATATATTTTTATAGGTATATTTATGAGCTAGTATTATGCAACGAGTAATGAAACGTATAAATGGACAGGGCAGTCACTCTCAGACTTGCCATTGTACACGTTACTTGCAAAATAGATCTTGCACCATTTATTATCACAATTACAAGAATGTTATCAGTAAGATACAGAACGATGCAAGGTTCTTTGCGTTCATTCTCCTTGATAGTACTATGCTTTGTCCCGGACTGTTTTAAAGCAATTGAAAATAAATCAGGGGCCTTGTTTTTCAAAGTACACGAATGCATGGTACTTTGCAGTTATGATGCAGCTACGCCAGTAACATCAACTACCGCCACGAGTTTATCATTTGTGATTCGAACAGATTTAAGAACTCTGCCAAACTATGATTCCGATTAATATAGAGAGTACAACTGCTCCAACAACAACGAGTATACATTTTTTCTTGCGCAGTTTATTCTGATACATGCTTGCTTGCCTTACATGCGACGTAGCTTCGTTGACAGATACTACCGTCCTTTCAACCGAAGCTTCTATGGAATCGATTGCTTCTCCTTGATCGTAGACTATAGTGCCGAGATCTTGGAAGATTTTATTAATATCGCTGATATTATTCTGTGAAAATAGTATATATTATTAGATTGTTATTATATACAACATATTACTAGAGCCTACCTCCAACTGTCGTATGCTTGCTTCTTGTTCCTCTAACATTCGCAGATTCTGTTCCTCTTTCATCTGCTGCTGTTGCATTTGTTTTTGAGTTCTACTGTCCTGTAATTCTATCAATGTTTCCTGTTTCTTCTCTCCGTATGGTGGAAGACCAGCACTCGCTTTGGCCCTTCTAACCATTTCCTTCTCCTTAGAAGCCGCAAGCTTTTGTACTGCCTAAAATGTTATATACAGATAAATTGTTTTCACCGAGCATAGACATAGATGGTCCTCTAAATAATATAATTAAATTTTCTTCCTGGATTGCAACAAACTGGAGTCATAGCAATATTCTTAAATTCTTCTAATGTATACACTATTTTAAATTACACCTACTCGTTGTTGTGACGTGAAAGAAACATATGCTTACTTGGAAAGAATTTAATGCACTTGTAAATTCCTCTTGGAGTCGCTCTCTTTGCATTTTGCGCTGTCTCTGTTCTCCAGGACTAGTCGATCCTGAATTGTTAGCTAACATAGCCAAATCTCGGAGGAGCACGCTGGTATCTTTCGCCAGCTGCTGCGTATAGTGTTGTATTTGATGCCTGGAAAGAATTCTTACATATAAACCTTGTTACACAAATCCTAAAATACATTTATTTAGAAGTACATTGATCTAAGGTTTTAATCAGAATCCTATTTCATCCGAGTAGCATTCTAAACTTCTAAAATGATAGTTGAACTCGCACATATTCTAGTACTTACAGCTGATTTCGAAGTTCCTGGGAGTCTGTCGAACCTCCCAGTTGAATGACCATCTTCTGCATCGAAGACACTGTCAAAACATAACCCAGATAAACATTGTGTACATACATCAATGACAAGAACAATGGAATTAGGTACATACCATTTTGAGATATCTTCAAAATCGACGTGCTAATTGTTTGAGACAACCTGCCGAAGTCTTGCTCCCTGGCAGGACCACCATTGTGGTACGATGAGAAGCCAATATCCATATTGACTGATTGTTTACTGAAGCTGGATCGTAACTGTTCAATTAATCTTCACTGTATGAAACAGATCTCTTTATTAGAGGTTATTTTACCGCTGGTTAACACATTGCAATGATCAACTTCGATAGAAGTCACTTTCACGGATTCGAAACCTCGAAGATAGAACGTTTGACAGATAGAACTGGAACGAAACGTATTTGTTTGATCGTATCGACACGAGGAATTCTTATCAGCACGCCGAAAGATCCACAGCAACGTAACACGATGATAAGTGAAACACTAAAGAATTTATATCTGTGTGTGTATACCTTGTTGTCACGCTCCTGTCAATGGAATGAGCAGTGGGATGATTGTTTTACGCGATGACTCATACGGTTATCGTTGATGAATATCAATTTTTCTTGTAAAAGATGATTATACATCGACCTCGATGTTACGCCTAAAAATGTACCAAGTTCACTATGCGAAGCACTAAAACTTCGCGTAAATCGATAACGTGTTAGATAGGTCTTGAATGAATATAGCCGTCACAGTTCGTCACGGCCTGTACGTAATTCTACGCGAACGGTGACATCGGGATAGACAAATTGTTTCACTGTGGAAAAAATGGGGCCACTACGCATGTGAAACTGTCCGCGCTGCCATTCGCACAAGAATTCGAAAACAAAATTTCAAGTGCTTGATATAATGAGAGAACTATGAACTTGTATACTGCACGCATGCACGCGATTATTGAATATCGCCCAGTGCTGGGAAATTTTTCTTCAATTCTTTACTGTTCCGCTAAAAATACCTCTAATTACTCATGTTGCTACGTCGCGGCATTCTGTATAATGAAATCTCCGTCCTGTTAAATTGCACGCAACGTTGAAAATATAATTGTATATGTATTTTCGAATGTATTCGTCGATGTTATCGTTTAACTTTTAATTACTCGCACGCAGTAATTACAATCTCGAAACATTCAATTTAGTGTTTCAAGCGTAAACAAATAAGGTACCGTTTACACTAGCGAATATTATTACTTTGCATTGAAGTAGCTCTTCTATTGGATAAAAATTGATTTTTAGAAAATGAAGTGTGAATGCATTATTGTTCGAACGGGAGTGAATTGAGAGAGACAATAAAATTCGGTGTCGCAAGATAGTTTTATTCGACCGAAGAAACACGTGTTTTATCGGAAACTGTTTTACAAGGCTCTTCCACAGGTTTGTTTGTTTGCTTAGAAATTACAATTGTGTCCTATGCATGTAGTAATAAATACTTTATTCAAATCGTCGGAGAAATCACATTGGTCGTTTACGTCTAATAGTTAAAAAATATATGTACAAAAAGTATTTACACGGAAAAATGAACGCTCCACACGCTGATAATGATAGAAAAATAATAAAGAAATATTCATTTACCAGCGGGGAGGGAACTTTGCTTACGAAACGCATATGATATCTAAATTACACTATATACGAAGAAAGTTAATTCTTTAAAGAAACTATTGATTATTTTATAAAAAATTGTTGTGTTATTCTTGAAAATTGAACAATGAAAATATATAATGATGTCGACTGTGTATATTGTATTTCAAAATGCGCTGACTACGGAAAGAGTGATTTGAACAGTTTGAATTTCGCGGGTTATGATCGTGTTGAATG
This sequence comes from Lasioglossum pauxillum, assembly GCA_933228785.1. NCBI lineage: Eukaryota > Metazoa > Arthropoda > Insecta > Hymenoptera > Halictidae > Lasioglossum > Lasioglossum pauxillum. Next base: position 10,880,974 of record OW121702.1, read on the forward strand.
TTTCAATTTGAAAAATAGAACGTTTTCGCGTATCCGAAGAAATATATTGTGAAAACTACGCGATAGAAAAGAACATCGTTATGATTCAAATTAATGAAAAAAATGCTTAAAGTAATCCAGATTTCTCAAGACTATGCTTGAAGTCTACCAGCACCTGTATAATAATAAAGATTTCGCAACCATACTCCCATCCATAAATCACTGGACACTCATTCAAATTTGAATGCAGACGATTTTTTAAATAAAAATGGTACTTATTAATTTTTTCGAATGTAGAGAACATGTAAACCAAATCTGACCAAAATATCCTATATTTTCTAAATATTAATTATTATTCTTATATATTCTAATTTTTAAAATTTAAGTGAGGCAATTGTTTTCCAATTTGGCTTCTAGAGCTGCCCATAATTATTTTCAGTATAAGTATACATTTAATTTCGCATTAAACTATTATCGTATCTAATCGTAGCTATATCTAATCAAATCAAGTTGGACTTCTACCATTGTGTTGAAGATAAGTAAGCGTCCGGTGATTTACGGACGGGAGTGTATTCGATTTTCAAAACGTTCGCCCACTGTCATGATCCCGCGAGAGTTTTTACATTAATAAATATTTTGAACTAGCTACCATTTCTTTACCGAACATGGTACATACATACATTTAACATACAGTTGAAAAACATCATTATCATTCGCATGCACCGATATAAATAAAGTATCGTATTCGTTTTGATTATCTCTCGAATTACTATGCATCGAATTCTGATCTACAGAAAATTACACACGCGAGCGAAAAAGAGAGAAAGCGAGAGAGAAATAGCGAAGGAAAGAGGGAGGGAGAAAAGGAATTAGCCGATTGAATTCCCAGTTTAACGTTTATCAATTAATTGAATTCGAGTGTATAAATTTCAACTCGTATATTCGAGTATTCAAATTCGAATTAAGTACTTTCTATCGGAACTGTATGCTCGAAATGATACTCCAAATTGTCACGGAATGCTCGAAAATATAGTTGCTTTAAGTTGGAGCAAAATTCTCAACAATATATAAATAGTAAAAAAAAATATGTAAGTACACACAATCGGAATGTTTCAGTCGAAACATTCGAATACTCCATATACTGGCCACATTTTCAAAAAATACTGAAATAGTTGAAATTCAGTTCCATGTACCGGATCGCATCATTTTCCGAGTACTTGCGCAGTTTTGATGTCTAGACATCGACTAATTTTTTTCTCCTATCTTCACATCGAAAATCACTGCCGCTCACGCAGATGTTTTTTTTATCACTGATTGTTACATCATACTTTCAACTGGATTGTGCATCGTTCAGAGTAGCGTTTTTCCAAGTGTCATCGTTTACAAACGCGCTCGCTTGCTTTATGTACATTACAACCATTCTAATCAATTAACTAATGTGATATCCAGTAATTATAATATCGGCTTTTTACTTAGGAGCACAATTCCATGAAGAATGGTATCTCGTACACATTCGTAAACCTTGTCAGAAGATTCCTTTGACGCGCAGCGTGTAGCGCCCCAAAAATCACAGCATTGTATAAAATCATTTTCAGTTTCCATGTAAAAAGACGCTATTAAAATTTTGTTGGGTGATCGAGTTCGGATGTACGCATCAATTGGAAACTCGACGACCACTTGAGTAAGCTTTGAGGTATATTCCACATAGAATTACAGCTATCAACTGTATTTCTCGTCACGTTCTTTGGTCTCTCAGATTTTCTTTGGTTTATCTACCGTCCCTCTGTGTTCACTTAAACACCTAATATCTCACTTTTCACATAATTCGTCAGGCCACCGTAGTTACCACGACCGAGACAAATGGACCTGTTCAATGTTCTGTTCAGTGATTGAATCATAGGCTGGTCTCCTCGATAGAGTCAGTTCGCAGGAGCTTCCGCTTCTCATCGAGGCCCACGAAGTATGTCGTTACGAAGCCTTTTGGTTTTACGTATGTCTCTCCTCGAAGATGACACTTGACGCCCTGTTGCTCGAGAACCGCAGCGGTGTCCGCCGTTACCTGTACAAAGACCATTTTTCTCTTAACGCGGGCACTTTGGTTATACGATAAATAACTGAATGGGTGTCTAGAAGAAGGATGTATCTTACGAATTTTCATAATTTTAATTTTTAATTGAAGTGGAAGAACACGGTTATTACAGGCTGCCTTAAGACAGGCTGTTTTAATTGCTACAGCGAGCAATTAATTGCTTGAAGCGTAACGTTCGCTTATTTCTTTATAGACACTCATTTAATTATCGTGTAAAGCGAGAGGCTATTGCAATAACTAGTTCTGAATCGAACGAACTTGTATCTTGCCCGGGAGGCCTGTCGTGTCCATTCTTGATGCCATGTTCACAGCGTCTCCCCAGATGTCGTACAACGGTTTTTGAGCACCAACTACGCCTGCGGTAACTTCTCCATGAGATATACCAATTCTCAATCTAAAGAAACACGATCTCTGTAGGTCCCTTTGTTTTTAGAATTGAGTTACAGTGTAAACGTAGAGCGGTACCTGTAAGGCTTCGTATAAAACAGCTTAGCATTCAGCTTGTCGAGGACTGCTATCATCTCAGCTGCAAATTCAGCCATCACTTTCACTACATTGTCACTACACACCTCTTCGCTTTCTGTACTGTGCATCGAATCGCGTCGACAGGCTTCTAATCCGCACGCTGCCATGTACGTAGTACCTGACGGATTACAGTGTAATACATTATCGCGTGTATTATCTCTATATTTAACCGTGAGAATGTTTGCATTATTTCTTACCAGCAATCTTGATCTTTTCAATTTGACAAACGAATGGGGATTGGAACAATAATTTATCAAATTCACAAATGATTGCGTTCAGGGCCTCCAGAATGTTACTCTCGTCGATGCTGACGTCCGTTAGTGAAGCGAACATGACCGCTACGTTATTATGAGCTTCATGGTATGGTTCGTTCTCTTCGCTTCTGTTCATGTTCAAGTAGAATTCCGCTGCGAAGAAGGAACTCGAATGAGATAGATGCTAATGATTATTTCTGCGAATTAATATCTGTTAGAAATGTAACATACCAACATGTTCTGGCAAGATATTACGAAGTAACAGTTTGTTAGCATTTCTTGTGTGGAACGCCTCGTCCTGTTCTTTTGTTAGCTGTCGTTTCCAAATGTAATCCAGCCTGCTCAAATACTCTGCCTGAATAGATTGCCATCGAGATTAGTGCGTATTCAATACTGGCCGAAAAGAGTTGCTCTTTGGTTCAGAATAGCTCACCTGACGATCAATGAGGTGCAAGGAAAATGTGAGGAAAACTACACTTAAAATGTGTGCCAGTTTTGGTTCCAAGTGTGGATTCAATGTATCGCCCGACTGTGGAGAAGAAACAAAAAATAAAGCAAGAACGATCATTATTATTAACATTTCCAGCCAGCCAGATTTGCTTCGAGCCGATATCGATTACAGCCTGCAATCGTAAGATGCGAGCTGAAGGCTCGTCTTCATCTACTTTGAATTTGACAGCACATTGTGCCATCACATATCAAGTCTTATTCGGAAATAGTGTGCCGGCACAACCGAGGGTAGAAAAAGGACAGATAGAAGGCGCACCATGGCGTCGTTATAGAGGGCAGGTCGGTCACACTAATATTTTTTTGTAGTTAGTATGTTTCCCTGATGTTTTCTTTTAGAAACTTCAAGACTAGTGCAAAATCTAAATAAATACTATTGTCATAAGGCAATGTATACCAGTTAGTAAGTTTAGTACTCGGTAGATCTACTGTTCTTGGATTCTCTCTGATGTTTACATTAGTGCGATCGACCTGCCCTCTGTAACGGCGCCATGATGTGTCTTCTATCTGCCCTTTCTCTGCCTCATTCGGAAATTGATGTATGGTATCCTGCTGGAAATGTGTGCTGTCCAATTCAAAGCATCCTCAGAACATTTTGCTTACTGGGATCAATAGTGTCGACTGGAAAGTAAACGTATACGGTGTCGAATAACTACCTTAAACAAATTCGCACGATGTATCCAAACGTTCCCCGAGTAAAATCCCACTACAGCGACACCTATCACTAGCTTTAAGAGATAATGGACTCTCAGAAACAAAAAGCTCGTTAGGATTGCTAGAGAGCAGGTTTGCGTCATTTGCTAAAAAGGAAAAATAACAATCGTTCAATTACACAAAGACGATCGCTCTGCAGCATGTGAAACGTTAAACTAAAGACAAGTTTTACAGCCGTTAGGAAGTACCTACTAAATAATCTTACCCAGGGTGTAGCTGTGCACTCGAGTTCAGCAGCACCCGGCTCCGAGATGCTCGACGTGATATTATTACTTGCCAGTTTGTCCACGTTCTTACATTCAAACTGAAATTACGCCTTCGATTAATTACTTGATTTCATATAACATTATTCTATTCGGTTCAAGGAACTTTTAGTTTACTAACAATCATATCAAACATGGCACACGCAGCTAGCATGATCGTTATGACCAAGTAAAGTATCGTCCTGAGATACGCGCTCCAGACAACCTAAAACCCATAGTACAGAGATGAATACATAGAATAGACAAATAAATCGAGTACAAGGTAGACGAATATTCACTTTCACGCTGCTCTGATACAGGAAGCACAAGATTTTATTGCGTGGATGAGGAACGTGGCCTTCGCACTCGTCGTGTGGGTCCTTGTACCGGTTCCACGCGAAATGCATCCAGGCGATTGGCATCAGGACGATCAAGAATAGCATCGCTACCGAATAACTGATCGCTGTGCTCACGTGCCACCTAAAAGTAAATCGATCATTGCTAGGACTCTGTGCTGCTCGTGCTCCGAAGTAGGTTACTGACCAGACGGTCTTACGAAGGGAACATACTCGGAGAAAGAAAGCGTAGGTACCAAGTAAATAAGTCCCATAAAAATTAGCACGAACGTGGCGCAGCTGACGTAGAACTTGAAAAGGGGATCTGGCTCCTTTAAGAACGGTATTTCCCAGCTCCACTGACGGAACGTTAGCAGTAACGGGTTTATGCTCTCCCATTTGCACCATTGTCTGAAAGGAGCATCGATAAAGTTAGTTAAAGTTAGCATTCATTGAACATATATATGTATACATTTATTTTATATATACATATAATCATATATTATATATTAAATGACTACGACCATTAAGGGCGAAGCCTGGCGACATTACAGAGGAAATATTGAATAAGCAAAACGATGAATTCAGTTAGGGATAGGACGACTCGGGTCGGTCGACAATCGAGCCAATTAATTACTCACTCCCACTTGGTGAGTGGCATTTGCTTAATTGCGGTCTCCATCTCGGCGTCCGCGGCTTTCAGCATCAGGTGGTAATCCTTCAGGCAAGAGTCCATGAAGTGGGTGCGCCGTCTGTAAGCCAGCACGTCGACATGATTGTTCATATTGCCCGTCAGCCGTCTGCTGTTCTTGGCTCCGGCGTTGACGCTCGACGGTCGAACGTTGTAGAATCGCACGTATTGTTTGTTAGCCGCCGGAGGGGAGTCCGGAGTGATGACTGTCAAGGTGTTCTCGCTGTTCTGCAACAAGGTTCGCCTGTCAACGATGCGAAACGCTCAACGGAAGTTCGTTCGAACGGTCGATGGACGTTGATCAGTGGCGTAGGAATTGCTCGAACTTCGTTCAACGGGTACACAAGACGGTCTCCTTCGATTAATGAATTGCTGCGGGCTTCCTACGCCACCGGGAAATACGCACCTGCGTAGGCAACGGCTCGTCGGGAAGCGAGGGCGTGATCAGATAGCTGCGGATTTCGTATTTCTTCAGAATCTCATCGTTTAAGGACTCGACCGGTACGCAATCGTACTCAGTCGCGTCCACTAGATCCAACGTTTGTTGCGTCACGTGCACCTTGCCGGGCTTCCCGGTTTGCTCCATTTTATTAGCTATAACCACATCGCGTGACCAAACGTCGTACTGCCACTTGTTGGCTCCCAGTATACCAGATATTATGTTCCCAGAATGGACACCTATCCGCATGTTCACGTCCACGCCGCTTTCACGGCGCACCCTTGCTCTCACCTCTCTTATGATCTTTATCATGTCCAGTCCTGTAACACGATACACTGATTTTATTATTCGGATTTCACGGGCTGAGTCTAGTAACACAACGACTTCAAGTATATGGTAAATTGTTTGTTGTACCAACAATTTGTTCATCGAACCTACCCAGATCCACGCAGCTTTTCGCATGCTGCGAGTTAGGCGTGGGGACTCCACTCACGCAGTAATAACAGTCACCCAGAAACTTGATTCGCAGGACGTTGTGCCTCTCGGAAGCCTCGTCGAAGCTGCCAAACAGGTCGTTCAGCGTTTCTACTAGTTTTCGTACCGGCAGGGTCACGGTCAGTCCAGAAAAGTTGACCACGTCCGCGTATAGAATGCTCACGTTGTTGTGCGTCTCGACGCACAGATCACTACAATAGATCAACATTCTTAAATTCTAACACGAGATATCTCTTAATTGGGGAAAGCCGTTTTTAACGAGAGATCGTTCGAAAGTGCATCATTAATAAAACGAGGATTTGTCAACTTGTGGATCTTTTTAATTTTACCGAGTTAGAAATACAGGGTGGTCCACCTAAATATCTCCTTTATTTGTGATCACTAGACTGCGGATGTTTTTGTAGGCGAATTTTAAGAGAGTGGAATCAAATGAAATCTTGTTTTCAGTGGTAGTAGCCTTTGCAGATCTGAAATAAATAAAAATCGTGCTAAACTCTGTCGGATTTTATATTCTAGCATTTTTCAAAAAAAAATATCGATGACCTTGAAAACTTTGGGGAAAAAAGACCTTGAGAAAAAAAATAACATTTGCAAAGCATTCACCTTGCGATACCATTTACATTGCACTAAAAACATTTGTTACGTCATCAAAAAATAAAGGAGATATTCAGGTGGCTACATTTAGGTGAACCACCAATTGTGACTGATAGTTGTGCGTTGATTGAGTATACCTGTGAGGTCGTCCCTTGGCCGGAGGCTGCTTATGCTCCTCCATGAATTTGAATATGTCCCTGAAATCTTTTTTAATTTTGGCGGCTATATGTTGCGGCAATATACTTCGCGTGAGTTGTTCCTGAAAACGTTCGTAAAGTTTAGAGTACTGTTCGATGTCTTTCTATCGCTGGGAATAGATGATCAAAGAACAAACTTACTTCCTGATCTTTCTCGTAGTTCAATCTCAGCGTCGACTCAACGCACTTCCGGCGGTCGAGAAAGGACCGTCTGATAACGACCTCGTTCATGAACCTGAAGTACAATCCTAGGCCATTCACGCAAATAAAATATATCGTGTCTGTGATCACCTGGAACATCAGAGACCGAAAGACTGCGATTGTGAGTTAGGGTGAATAAGAGGTCTGCGATTAGTACAACATCGATCAATAAAATGTACTAGGTATTTCGTAATCTTGTAAATCAAGCTTCTTCGCGACCGATCAAGCTCTTTAAACCTAGCCTCATAATTAATAGGCACAGTTTTTCAAGGTTTCTCGTTGCAGGAAGTGATTCAATGAAGTGTCAACATGCAAACTTCCTGCACTTGGCGACAAAACATTTGCGAGCTTATCTGTTCCATGCTAAACCCTTTCAAGCACTCTGTACCGCTTTAATTAAAAGTAAACGTATTCCAATATTTTTGAAAAATTGAAACGTGGCATACTCGAGACTAAACGAAATTTTCGTTGTATAAATACCACTTAACAGACGGAGAATCTATTTGCAAGTAAAAATTTTTGTCTAGAAAATCGGAGAAATTCGAAGAGAAACTACTTGAGAGGATCGGGCCTCAAATAAAACAGAAAGTTCATAAAAATTGATCAAACTCGCAGGCGAACGGAATCTTTAGAAATCGCGCTCGCTCTAAATCTACAAAACATTCGATCATCTACAATTAAATCAGACTCGTATATAATATCGCTGGTCTCATCTCACAATGTGGTCCAAGATATGTTCGATAGAGTTTTATTGCTGTCTATTCTTCGCTGTTTATTGTTTATTGTTCTAGCAACGAACGCGCTAACTGATTTGCAATTAGAAGAGCGTTAATCGCGTGTCCGCGTGTTTGGAGCAGCCTGTACAGGATCTACGTTAATCGTCGGCCCACGTGAACGCCTAACACGACGATAAAACCTGGCTGATTCTCTAATCATCTTAAACGGCGTATTATCGCTGCTATCCATATTTATTCGGTCAAGCGGCTCACGTGAAGGAAATGCGTAAGGCGTCGGTGTTTACCTGGGTAACGTAATCGGACGTGTTTCTGTAAGTGATTAACGAGAGCGCGGCCAGGTAGCATATGGTGGCCGTGATCCCGAGTATGAAAGCGTGCAGATTCTCCGTCAGCGGCAAGAAGACGTAACAGGCCAGCAAAGCGTGCGTCGCGTACGCCGGTCTGCAAAAAGGGAAGAAACGCAATATGATGAAACGCAATATACATATCTCCACCGTTTAAGGGGATAGTCTCGTTTCCAGGGTTGCAAGGGTGCCGGATGCGCCTTCTCGTTTCTCGTAATTTGCATTATTCGGCGGCATGTAGCTGTCGCAGCTTCATGAAAATAGCTATTTGGTGTGCAAATAAGTTCCTTCCCCTTCTTTCTTCTATAATCATAACTTCTGTCCCAATTCGAATTAACTTCCCGATTTTGATGCCATCTGTATAATTTCAAGCAATATGGCGCGCGAGAAGCGTCATTTGCGTCACTGCTTACTCTTTGCATTCCAGCTTAGGAAATCAGCTGTTGAAGCTACTGAAATGGTTCGTGCGGCACTGGCAGAGAACGCTGTATCTTACAGGACATGCAGAAAGTGGTACCAAAGATTTAAAGCCGGAAACTTTTAATTTGGAAATTTGGTTCGATGACGGTGAGTTAGAGGAATTGCTCAACGAAAATCCGACTCGGGCGCGAGAAGAATTGGCGGAAAGGTTGGGAGTCACCAGACAAGAGTTTATTACATTTTATGTACGTAATAAAACCTTGAATTTGGAAAAAAGGGGAAAGAACTTATTTGCATACCTAATACATGCGAAGAATAATGCAAACTACGCCTCGTAAACGTAAAAATAGGAACTTTGGGGCGGCTGCGGCCTAGGGGTTTTTTTTAGTAGTCTAAAGCGCTAGATAAAAGATCAATCTAGGCTGCAGTCGCGAATAATTTGCATTATTCGGAAGCATAAAGCTGCGACAGCTGCCGAATAATGCAAATTACGCTTCGTAAACGTAAAAATAGGACTGTTGAGGGCGACTGCGGCTTAAATTGATCTCTTACCTAGCGTTTGTAACTATTGAAAGCTCCATCTCGCATGCATTATCGAGAAATGAGAAGGCGCGTCGCACATCTAGCAATCCTGGAAACGAGTCTACCCCCTTAATTAGAAGTTCACGGCTATCCGTGTCGTTAGCGGAACAGCCAGCGACGATGGATCCCGGCTAACACCCGGAAGAAAAATCCGTAGACCGATCGACGGATACCACGGGTTATGCAACTCCCGGGATCTGGCTTATTCTCCAACGGACCGTAGATTAACACATTACCGAGCGGTGGTTGTTTCATAATTTTCACGAACGTGTATGATTCACATCTAAGAATTCCTTATAGGAAATGCCTAACTTTAATCGCGCGTTATTCATCGCTGCTTGTTTCATAATTTTTACAAACGATTTACAATTCCGTCAATGTTTCAGCACGGGAAGACGGAACGAGTTCAAAATATACAGGCTGTTCATGTTTATTATTATTATTCGCAGCGAGAAACTGTTTCGACCCTGTACGGTTCCGTTTAAAAAAACCAAAGCTGACCTTCCCGGGTCCTTGACGAGTCCACCTACAAAAAAGAGCTAATAACACCGATACGTGGATTTCTCGAAACCATTTAATCTCCTTCGAAATATTTCTCGCTGCGAGTAATAATGAGGACGTAAATTAAGTTGATCATATCTGGCGGAGACACCCTGTGTTTTAACTGAAAAGTTTACGACATGCACGGAGTACGACGAAACAATTATAACTAGACTGCGGATCTTAATACATTTATGAAGAAATTGGTTGGGTGGAATATGAAACAGTAAAGGATTTAAAAAATTCAAGTAGTTTTTAATGTAACAAAGTCGTTGAGAATTGAAATCAATTTCTACGTTATTCCTGCTTCCCGCAATCAATACAAAACATTTTTATTTTCCATAAAGATCCGCAGTTTAATTACAACATTGCCAGACAAACGATGTCGAACATGGTAGCGATTAATTCAGTAAAGATTCGGTATTTTTAGTAAAGATCAAGCCTTCGTTTACATTAACGAACATCGGCGCTCGATGCAGAGATAACAACTGTACATGTACGCGGCGTTCTTATCAGCGTGGCGATCGCGTTCGTGGCATGCACCCGGCTTCGCAGTTAATTGAAACGAGATGCGTGATCTAGGAAGTGTTCGGTTCGCGGGAGCAGCGTTGCAAAACCGGCGACGCGGAGATTAATATCGATAAGTGGTTTGCCGATCTTTCGTAACCGGGTCTTCGCTCGCTTCCTCGAAAACCCGGCCAGTGGGAGGAGAAAAAGAATACATAGGGAAAAAGTGGCGTGGACCGAGCAAGGCCGCGGCTGCTAATTAAATGAGGGCCTTGGACGACCGTCGCAGTCAGGGTTATCCGCGTCGCTGTGGTCGTTGAAGTCGACAAGAACGATACCTTATCGGCGGTATGCCCTCCGTGTAGGTGAGGGTGTAATACATGGGCACGGCTAGATCGCCGACCACCAGCAACACCACGATCAAACAGGACAACATCACTGGCCAGTAGCTGTTCTTAGCGATGATCTTCGACCGGAAGGACAAGGCTATCACTGGGCATAGCAACGCGCTGCCAACGATGCAGACGACAACGTCCGGCACGCATTTCTCGACGCTGACCTGCGGGAAAATCATTTGTTCACTGACCGATTCTGCTCGTTAGTCGATCATCGGACTACAAATCTTCATGCGAAAAGAACAAAAGAGATAGGAACCGAATAGAATAGCGTTTCTTCCCTCATCAAATTTAATTGATGGAAAATAACGCGTACAGTGGGTGTACAAAGTATTCGTACAACTTCTAAAACCGAATAACTTTTTCAAAATTGAGCCTCGACAGCTTGAGTTTATTTCAGCCTTACAAAAACGTTCGGTTGCGTTAAAGAATAAAGTGCAATTGCACCTGGCAGGCGCATCGGTGCATCCACATAAAAAGTAAGGTCATAGGAAGTTATTATGACATACGATTTTTTCCTCCGCCATTTTTTTCAATTTTCATTTAAAAAAGAGCAGTAACATAGATTTATAAAATGCATATTTTAAATTTTCATTACAGGCACAGATAAAAAGTTTAAAAATCGTGACCTTCACTCCTTCCTTCGCAATTCGACCAACAACAATTAGAAAAAAATTATTTACACATTAAGATAATCGTTTTTAAAAGGTGCACCAACAGCAATTTAAAAAAAATTATTTACACATTAAGTTAGTCGTTTTTAAAAGGTGTACGAATACACCTTATATCTTTAAATTTTGCCATTTTCCCACAATTCTAAATTTCACCTACCCGATTCTTCTACAAACGCGTACAATCCGCAGTCCAATCAAGGTAACCAACTTTTTAAAATAAATTTTTAACCGAGATGTGTTACATTTGCACCGAGTCACTAAAACCGCGGTCACATGCGCGTTTATGTACGTTGCATACGTACGACCATGTCCATAATTAACACCTTAACGACGGGTCCATGCGCCGACAACCTACATTATGAACTACGTCGGTCACCTGATTATTCCGCATCAGAAATACCCGAAACAGTAATTCCATACTTTCCAGAAAGAAAGTATCCATAAATTATTCAACATGCCCGAGACGGTCGTAAAGAAACGAAACGATTAAAAATAAACACGCGACTCTTTTATTGAAACGATATTATTTATGGAACGCGCAAATTCGAGACATTTATAAATTTGACTTTAAAATGACTTGACCTCAAACAGCTAATTTTATCTCCGTCGGTACGGCGTTGTTTTATACCGCAACACTTGTATTTTAAGTACGAGACAAATAAAAAATTGAATCGAGCTCTCGATTACGGTCAGAGTGATTCCGATCTATTTCTGCCCGTATAAAATTACTGGGAATGGCAGTCATTTTTGGTTCAGCGAAGGTCCGATGATGGCAGCGAAATTAGCGGCACTCCTTCGTAATAGATTATCGATTCGAGGGGTGGATAGAGCGGAGAAGCGTTTCAATCGACTGGTCGCAAGACAGCCAAATACGAAGATGGTGGAAAATTTGTTTCAATGTGTTCGCTGTGGATGTTCAATCTATTTCAGTCTACTAATCGACTGGTCGTGAGATATTTAAATACGAAGATGGAGGAAAATTTGTTTCACTGCGGTTTCTCAGTCTATTTTACAACTATTCAATTCAGACGTTCTCTCGACGTTCGTTGACCTCATCAATATTTTAGTTGCCGAATCAATTGTTAAAACCTCCGAGTTGTTCATTGATCTTGAAGCTCGATCATAGTGACAGGTGTAACCTGACGTACTCGAGAATAATCTCAGCTGTGTCAATGTTTCGAACGCTTTTAACGAACTGAAAATTTATTTCCTTCCTCATTAGCCTGTAAGGTTAACACGCAGGCCATTTAAATTTCAAATCGATAAGATTACTCGAAAGCAAATTTGAATTTGCGATCACCCAATTTAATTTATGCGCACGCGCACAATAGCTCAATTTATGTACACTAATTTGTTAAAGATAACGACCCGACAATTTTTTTGTCGGTGCGATTTATGAACTTCGTTAGCGGGAACAAGGAAAGTATAATGTTCCTGAACTACCTATTATGTATGCTAGTTTTCATGAAAACAATAATGAATTATATAATTTGATTGCACTCACCATCGTAACCAGGATCAGACAATACGTGGTACCGAGGACCAATTGTAGTAGAACGAACAGCGACAGGTAACCATACTGAAACCTCCTCTGGTATACTGTGAACAGCTTCTCTAGGTCCTTAACTTTGAACTCTTTCTGAAAGTGAAAAAGCTCACGTGAGATTATGTATGTAGGATTTCCCTATTTTATATTTATTTCGGTGGCGATCGAGTTAGCTAATCGATCTACGCGGGCGGGGAGCAATAAAGGAATCGACTCTTACGATCACTATGTTTAATAAAATAATTAAAAAAAAAGGTAGAACAAAGATTCGGTACAACTTTACAAGACGACGAGCGGCGAGAGACTCCCGTTCTCGCTTCTTCCACGCCTTTTCCAATGATTGTCTCGACAAACGACAGGCGAATTCATCTGTTCATCTGTTTTCCGTGGATCTGTTCATCTGTTTTCCCGCCGAAAGCAAGCGGAACGCGCGTTTCGCCTGTTTCTCGCGGGAATTTAGACCTCCCACATGTATTCGCGGTGTGACCGCCGCACAGTGGAACTTTTCGTCCATTTCGGAAACAAAATCAAAGAACTTCCGATAGAAATGAGATAGAGAGCTGAAATTTGTTTTAATTACAGCTGACTCTTCACAGAATATGGGAAAAATAGGGAGATTATGGTACAAACATTTTTTAACCTTGAAAAAAATCGTCAAACTTGCACAATGTCACGAAAATTGTGGTTTTTGCAATACCACGGGTAGAAAAAAATTTTTCTGTACATGCCATACATCATTTCCTGTAGATTTTTTCATGCTGAATTCAAATCTGGTTTCAAAATTTGTCTACGACTTCAGGATTTTACAAGAAATCGATTTTTGTGAACGAATTGTTTAACGAATTTTCTCAAGGTTATAAAACGTTCGTACCATAATCTTCCTATTTTCCCATATTCTACCAAGTTTCAGCTTTAATTTTAAAAAAATTTCATCGCTCTACCTCATTTCTATCGAAAGTTCTTTGACTTTGTCTCCGATTTGGACGAAAGGTCCCACACTGTGAGGCGTTCCATGGGATACGGCGCACAGTGGAACTTTTCGTCCAAATCGGAAACAAAATCAAAGAACTTTCGATAGAAATGAGGTAGAGCGATGAAATTTTTTAAAAATTAAAGCTGAAACTTGGTAGAATATGGGAAAATAGGAAGATTATGGTACGAACGTTTTATAACCTTGAGAAAATTCGTTAAACAATTCGTTCACAAAAATCGATTTCTTGTAAAATCCTGAAGACGTAGACAAATTTTGAAACCAGATTTGAATTCAGCATGAAAAAATCTACAGAAAATGATGTATGGCATGTTACAGAAAAAATTTTTTCTGCCCGTGGTATTGCAAAAACCACAATTTTCGTGACATTGTGCAAGTTTGACGATTTTTTTCAAGGTTAAAAAATGTTCGTACCATAATCTCCCTATTTTTCCCATATTCTGTGAAGTTTCAGCTGTAATTAAAAAAAATTTCAGCTCTCTATCTCATTTCTATCGGAAGTTCTTTGATTTTGTCTCCGAAATGGACGAAAAGTTCCACTGTGCGCCGTTTGAACTTTCTCGCTAAGTTAATAATAATGATCAACGTGGAATCGATCGATGTATTTTCATTCTTCAGCTTTCATGCCACCATAGCGTTCCTTCTTTCATACTAGATTATATCATGTTTAAATACACATTCTCTCCAATTTCAATCTTTTGGTTACAGGACTGTCAAATTCGATTGAAATGAAAATAATTTACTGGACCACAAATGGACAACCAATGATAAAATAACTACCCCCATTTTAACTACCTATCGTTCGAAATCTTGTGCTCGAAATGACTCGCAGAAAGTATCAGGAACCTAAATGAACAATCTCTACTCACAGAAGATTTACCGAGGTAAAAGCAGGGACACTGTAAACATTTCATACGATTTGTTCAAGATTTTACCTCAGCGTCTCTTTGAAACGCTGCGGAACTGGTGTGGCAGAGACGTAGCACGTGAAATGATCTACTGATACTCGAATGAAATTCTGCCCAGCTCTGTTACCATTTCGAGTTTCGCGATCGATATGGTACTCGGAAAGCGATACGTTCATTTTCTATCGATACCACCGCATTCATAAACGTGGAACTCGCAATAGATCTGAAATATGCAACGAAAAATATTCTTCGTTCAAGGACTAGATAGATATTGATTAAACAAGAATCAGAAAATTACTATACAGACAAAATAAAGAGAGTGTTGGACTAGGTCGACCAGGCAGAGTAGCCAGATCAGGGGAATTGAATCGAGGGGAAAAGTCACCCTCTCTTAGCCAGTCACCCCTCTCTCTTACAGTAGCGGACAAAAGTTTAAGACCGCTCTAAAGAAGACGATAACTTTTTAAATATTATACTATACGATTTGAACTTTTTTGGGAAGCTAGAGCAATTAGTTTACTAAAGGATGTGAAAAGAAATTTTTTCAAAAATTGCAATTGATCGGAATTGTTGAAAAAATACTAAAAGTTGAATTTTTAACTTTTTTATGTGGGCCTATATTGAAAATTTCGTCAAAATCGGTATACGTTGCAATGAGCTACAAACGTTTAAAGATGGTAAAAATTGCAGATTTTCAAGATTTTCGGCAATAAATCGTGAAAATCTGCAATTTTTACCATCTTTAAACGTTTGTAGCTCATTGCAACGTATACCGATTTTGAGGAAATTTTCAGAATATATTTAATTGACACAGATCTACAAAACGTATTTTTTAAATTTTCAATATAGGCCCACATAAAAAAGTTAAAAATTCAACTTTTAGTATTTTTTTAACAATTTCGATCAATTGCAATTTTTGAAAAAATTTCTTTTCACATCCTTTAGTAAACTAATTGCTCTAGCTTCCCAAAAAAGTTCAAATCGTATAGTACAATATTTAAAAAGTTATCGTCTTCTTTAGAGCGGTCTTAAACTTTTATCCGCTACTGTACATTAAATCTTTCTAACTTTAGTTCTTCAATCTAATATACAGGGTGTCTCAGCTGAAGGAGGCCACCTAAATATCTCCTTTATTTTTAATGGCACTAAAAGAATATTTATGGCATAACTTAAATGGTATCAAAGGAGGAATATCATAGAAGAACAATTTCTTTTGTCCGGATATTTTTCCATAGATTTTTCAAGGTGATCGTTATTTTTTTATCGGAAAAACTTACTTTTTTTTATTCCATCTTATAGCGGCTGAAAAAATACATTTGAATATTCTTAAGTCATTAACAAGATGGAATTTTAAAAAAATTTCCGATAGAAATAACGATGACCTTGAAAAAACTATGAAAAATAACCGGAGAAAAAAATTGTTCTTCTATGATATTCCTCCTTCGATACCATTTAAATTATGACATAAATATTCTTTTTGTGCCATTAAAAATAAAGGAGATATTTAGATGGCCTCCTTCAGCTGGGACACCCTGTATATTTAATAAAGAAACAAATTTCACTCAATGAGAGAAAATATTAGATGGTTGCATAAGTTCGTGCTCGATTTGAAAATAAAATTCAATGGTGAAATTTTAAAGAGTGAAGCTTCTTTATTAATCGATTATGTAGTCACCATTCTTCTCTACAATTACAAAAGAATGGTGACCATATAATTTTTCTTTTTACACTCAGCCGTGCAGTACAGTTTTGCGACATCTATAAAAATCGAGCACGAACTTGTGCAATCACCTGATACAACCAAAATCTAAATCTACATCAATTTAACACTAGATTCACCAGACCAGTCATTTTGACTGGTTCCAAATTTGTTCTTTCAGAAATATTGATATTATAAATATATTTTTCTGAGAAATTTTTTTAGTGAACTTCTTTACTGAAGCACATATTTAAACAAAAAACTCGAACGAGATCTAAATAAATGCAATTTTGTCATTAATATAAGGCAATGTATGCCAATTGCGTTTATTGCTCGGTAGAGCTAGTGTTAAATAATGTAATTGCCGAGGTGAATCAGTGACTGCGGTCACTGTGATAAAACGCGGTTAGTGATTTTGCACGCAATCACTAATTGTGACACATTCACGACAGAGACGAAACGCGTCACGTGGCCGAGGGGGAAGGGTGGGGATTACCGTCGTAGAAGGGGAAGCTAGAGTGGGGACACAAGTCTAAATCCGGCGACCGTGCGCACGATCGCCTCGATCATGATTTTCAGGCCCATTCCGGTGATCATGTCGGGTCCGACGATGGATACGTTACCAAGAAAGTAACGTGATCAACATTTAGCAATACAGGCGGGCCACTTTCACCTGGAGGGATCGTTCAAATTGAACGCGTGACAGAGCCAGGTGTGCTCGGGGCACACGTTGACTTTCGAACGGAATCAATGCTCGTCAAAGGTGGCCTAATAATAGAGTATAGAGGTGCGTAACAACGTTCGCGAAGAACGAACAACGGCGTGGTGCTCCGCGAGGAATCGAATTCGGAATGAGAAGGTCTTTTAAGCACGGTGGCAACTGAAATAGCGTTCTATTTGAAAACTGAATCATCAAGTGGGCGCGAGTGTTCCATTACCGTCGATCGTTCCGGCTGAAATAATGCTTCGTGGGCCACCCGCGCGCTCACACCGATTTGAAAAACACAGAAAAATACACGATCCGAAACTCCGCGGATTGTTGATTTTACGAGATTCTTGCGTCGGTCGAGTCCTGAATGAAATTCCACGCGGATCCCCTCCATTTTCCTCCCACACCGATCCCCGGTCAGTCGTAAAATTTTATACGATGTCTAAAATACGATGTTATACACGAAACATAATTTGTTGGTAGAAAACAGAAGTGGGTGGAGTATTGTCCCAGGATATTATATGCGATTATTTCGGAGTAGCGTGCGAGAGTTGATCAATTTTTAATGGCAGTAATCATCTCGAACCGATAGACCCAGTAACCCAGTAATGTGAATTAATCATTTCCTTTAAGATCGTTATTTATGCCACAGCCATTTATGGTTGGATTGCGGATGTGATGCGTTTATGATAAAAAGAATTAAACCGACTCCGGAAAAACGCGTTAAAAAAATGCACTAAAAAGTATGAAATAATTTCCATTTAATTTATGTTGATACACACGAACTTAAATACAATACAATCTTTTTGGAGGCGGCGGAAAATTGAAAATTGTCCAAAAGACAGATGTTGCTGATTTATGATTTTTAAATAAATTTTTTTATTTCTATTTATGTTACTTCTTTATTTCTTATTACTTTTCCAGATAAAATTTTTTTATTTCACACTTTTTAGTGGAATGTGCAGAATTTGTAGAAAACCGTAGGATGGTTTTTCGGTCTTATTGGTTATTTGCAATAAAAGCTGCAAAGAATGAAAAAATGCAAAATTTGTTTTCAAGGAACCAATCGGGAAATATACCCTACAAAATGTAGAAGGTTTCGTCCTGATTCGTCCATCCATCTCGGAGTAATCGGTGAGCATACATGAAATTAATTAAGAAATAAAAATTAATTATCAATTAATTATTAAGGAATAAAAAAATGCAAGGTTTTTTCACGGGACCACCCCAGGGACATATTCTACAAGATGAAAAAGGTTTCATACATTGAAAAAAAGAAAAAAAAAAGAAAAAACACATATAGATCGAATTGAGTAACCTCCTTTTTCGAAGTCGGTTAAAAACGAGTAGGTACAATTTGGAAGCATAAAAGGAATTCAAGAATATCGATGTGTTATTTCCAGCTTGTTAAATTTTGACTGTGTTAGGTTTCCGAAATATAAAGTAAAGGATCTTCCTTCGGCGACGAGATTAATTTGCCTCAAAAAATACCATCGACGGAATCGAAAGTGAATCCGTTCGAAATTGGTGAATCCGCGGGGAATTCATTTTGAAAATGCGCATGCACGCATTCGCGATTACGATCAGTGGAAACGGCGAGCCTCGTGTGCACTGTTTTGATTTATTTTTGCACCTAGAGTCGCCTACTTTCCGCGTGCGCCATTATTATGGCCGCGACCCGTACATTTGTAGTTAATATACGTTATTACGCAGACGTAAGTCGTAAATTGTTAGGTTGAATCATAGGTAACTTCCGTTTTCTGCTCCATTTATGCCGGTCCACGACGGTTCACGACGAGCATCAATTTGTCCGGCAAGTTATTCCGATCACAAAAATAGTTGTTCCGTTTGACATCTTTCGGATTGTTATTCATCGCTGATTTTACGATTTGTTAGATGACAGCGAACAATTTAATAGAACACGTAATATCATTTTTATCTCCGTGGACAAATAAAGCACTTAATTCTCGAACTCATACCTCGGGTTAAGCGTTCAATATACTTTCACTATAAACACGGTCTTCAGTTCCGGTAACGTGTTTATAGACACACGTGTTTCCCCGGGAAGAAGTTGGCCACTTCTACTTGCAGGAAACACCGGCCTGTTTTATATGTCTATTATTAAGTTACTTTGTCGTAATCTACTTTTAATCGATCTGGAATGGTTAATTAGACAATTTAGCTGGCAGGGTGCTTGCGTGCTGAACGTGTTCACTAAATCTTCAATAAAAGTTCCTCGTATCTAGGGAACATGCGAATATCATATCACTCGAGCCTTAAAAGTAACTGGTAGATATACAGGGTGAATTCGATAAAGCAGGACACCTAAATATCTCCGTTACTTTTCGTTGTACAAAAAAACTTCGTAGGACAAAGTTACACTGTTTGAAGGGCCATATATAACGGTGTAAGGGAAACAAATTTCAAGGTCATTTTTATGAGATTTCAAGGTTATCGATGTTTTTTTAAATGGAATGAGGTATTTTTTAATACATCAATCGATGCAGCTGGACATTCGTTATAAAATAGTACTAACCTATGTATGTCGAAAAGTTAGTAGTTCACGAGATATTTCGATTTAAATAACTCTAAAATACCATTACTGTCGTGCTAAGATGTTACACAAGTAAGTAAACACTAACGTCTTAGTACGACAGTAATGGTATTTTAGAGTTATTTAAATTGAAATATTTCGGGAACTACTAACTTTTTGACATACATAGGTTAGTACTATTTTATAACGAATGTCCAGCTGCATCGATTGATGTATTAAAAAATACCTCATTCCATTTAAAAAAACATCGATAACCTTGAAATCTCATAAAAATGACCTTGAAAATTTTTTTTCTCTTACACCGTTATATGTGGCCCTTCAAACAGTGTAACTTTGTCCTACGAAGTTTTTTTGTACAACGAAAAGTAACGGAGATATTTAGGTGTCCTGCTTTATCGAATTCACCCTGTATGTTCCCTTATAAAAATGATAAGATTGATTTCGTTTAGACTTTTGTGCAGCTCCTACTGTAATATGTACTCCACTAAAGATATCTGTACAATCATTTCTTATAAAATTATTTTTATTATTCATATCAATAATAGCAAAATAAAAAGTCTGGTCATTTTGACCGGTGATGGTAGGTCTAGTTTTGACATGCTTAACAGGCTTCAATTCCGTTTCCACGTTTAGTACACTGCCGCTCAAAAGTATGTGGACACTTACCATGTTCATGAAACTATGGGATTCCATAGATAGATAAGTCCGAAAACGATGTCCCAAGTCTGAGAAACATTTGTGGGAAATATTAGAATCTGAGTGGAACCTTATTGAAAGTGAAGTAATGAAAAAGTTAATAGCCAGAATGCCACGACTAGTAAACGCGGTCATGAAAGCACGCGGTGGATATGTAGACGAAAAGAAAATATAATTATTTTTTATCATTATCGGTGAGATATTTAATAAATTATTATTAAAATATATTCTCCAATACTGTACGAACTGAAATACATACAAGATAATCAAATTTACCAAAGATATCATAACTTTTTTCAGGTAGTTATAAGAATTAAGGAAGTGTCCACATACTTTTGAGCGGCAGTGTACATTGACGACGAAGAAGAATATTACGCGAACTGTCAAAATCAAGTCAAAATTGATTTCCAAGGCGATAGTAAAATTGTTCGCCGAGAAGTTGCTCTGTTCGCGGTAATCACCGAGATCGAATTGATGGAAAAACCTTCGATGCTTCCCACGCGATGTACGATACAAACACGCGCAGTTCCGGTCATAAAAACTAGAATATCATTGATGAGTTTGCAGACTGTCGGCAGTGAATTAAAGTTATATTTCGTCGGTTGTTTCAAGGTGCGCAATAATTCCGTCGAATCAACGTTCGTTGTTTGTTTAAAGAACGAAGTATGCTCCGGATTGTTGAACAGCGTTGCAGATTCACGCCTCGTGCAGAGCTCCTTTCGAAAATAATGCGTGAAACACAGAAGTTCGAAGCGATGTTTCATCGGGAATGCGCAAACGACTGACACGAGGCATAGTTAGTGTTTCAACTAGAACAATGTTAGCGCGCGAGATCTTTGAGTTTTGGTCCAGGCTGTTTCCTGGGTTCTGAGAAACAGTTTGTGCTAAAAATATCGGGTTGCATCTACTGCACACTGAAAGTCTGCTGTTCCATTGAACATCGCCGGCATTAACTAGTATTAACAGAACAACGGGACTATAGTTAGGTAACAGAAGTCATTGTCTCGATGGTCACGCGGGGAAAGATGGAATAATTGATACGAAACGCTCCGAATACGCGAAGACCAGGAAAGGAACGCGACACGTGTCGTGCACATTTCCCGAGGGAAGGAACCGATCAGTTGGAACTAATGACCCTTCGATTTGTTTGCGAATCTGAGTCACTGTCGCTATTCGGAGAGGCGTTCACGAAAAATAAGATAACGGGGGGAACCATACTTTTTCCCAACATGTTTTCTTCTTCGGTGTCTACAAACATCGTGACTCGATAGAGAATTGTGTGCACTGCACAAAATAGACATACGATATCTTTCGTTGCACGAGAAGTCTGTCATCTTGCTCTATTTTCTATTTCGTGAACTTTGAACTTTATTTATTAAGGAAAATTATTCTTGCTTTACGCTGTCTATCCCCACGCAAAAATAACTCCATAAAGATCCAGCAACGTGAATTTACGATCACGGTAAAAGTCATCTCATATTTCGTAAATCACAGTCGTCGCGCTTCTGGTTTCTGTGATTTTCTTTCGTTCACACGAAGACTATAGTCTAGAGTGAGGACTATTCTACAGGCGATGCGGAAAAAAGGCAAATATGTACTTCGAAAGACAAGGAACTAATCGGTAACCGTGTATCTAGTACACCAAGTACCAACTAGATCACAAAATAGTCTATTTCATGACTCACAAAGGGGCAAACGCAGCAGACAAAAGGCCTCACCTTCTATTTCCGCAACTCTGCGCGAGCCGAAGTACCACTTCAAACCGTTACTTTAGTAACGAGAGAGAAAAATTACAGGTCCATGATCGCAACAGCTGTGACTCGCAGAACTGTAAAATGAAAACTAGGAACATACGACTAATTCCAACCGATTGAATCATACAGTGCAATCGAAGAATTTCTTTCTAGTCACAGAAAACGTAGATCACAATAGCTATCCACCCAAGTTTACGATCACAATATTCACTTTACAATTCAGCCAGTAAAAAGAACCAATCTAATCTGAGATTTACTCTAAAGTCAGTGGCAACAAGCTGAAGCAAAAACTTGGAGACTCGAGAATGGTTTAAGAGCCATGTGCCTATCACAACAATCATCTTCTGACGATAGTGAAATCCCCTGGAAGCCTACCTGTTATTTTCACAATTGCAAAATCAGCCCACGGTTTAACACCGGAAGCCGTATGTCTCTCACAAAAAGATAAACTCACGAAGAAGAAAACCCCAAAGACGTCACCTCATATCGCACCCCGGCAAGAACAATAACACATCTAAAAAAGAATAACGATTTTGAAGTTGGAACAAAGTGATAGTTGCGTTTAGTTGGCTTCTACGTCTTCGAAAAACGTCACATTTTCTTTTGAGCTAGTTCATAGCTGTAGTTGCAGGAACAGTGTCAGTTTAGAGTTGACGTTGATTTAGAGTCTAGTCGAATTTACTTCCAAAAATAGTTTTCTGGAAGATTAAAGATGTCTGTAATATGTCGATGGAAATTTGATAATTTTCTGAAAATTGTTATCGTGAGAATACTACAAATTTTTCAGTTATGTCACTATTCTTGCCGGGGTGCGATTTGTCAACAATACTATACCTAAGAGCCGTTAAAAAAATCATGTACCCATCACGACAAGACGACGATCAATTTTCTTAAAATCGTTATTGTGGGAATACTAAAAATTGTTTAGTTACGTCACTATTCCTGGCGGGGTGCGATGTGTCAACAATACTACGCCTGAGAGCCGTTAAAAAATCAAGTACGCATCACAACAAGGCGACGATGACATCTGGATGGCCTGAAAGGGCGAGAAACCTGGAGTGTACCTCTTAGTGGAGAAATTCGTAAAATCCGTAGAGTGAATCCACGCCCAGGGGTGTGCGAACTTGAAAAAGTCCGTGGTCACAACGAGCACAGGCACATGGTTCACAAAATCGGAAGCAGCACACCGAATATCGCGTGTGGAACCGCGCGCGGACGACGTGTGCGTATCCCCGGCGGTCACCGGCAGTCTGACGGAAAATCGGCGTGTATGCTCGGCGGGCCGCGTGAATTATGCAGCTGGTAAAGCACGATAAAAACCGGCGGACTATGCGTGTGGGCACACGTGTGTGTTTCCTGCGACTATGTGCGTTTGTATCGCGGGGCGCGAGCGGCGCCTCCAACGGCACCCGCGTCTCCTTTCCACGGCAGAAAAGCGGTCGGTGCCAGCACCGGGACTCGAAAGTTTCGTCGGAACGGGGAACACCATCTTTCTCTTTCTCTCTCTCCCTCTCCTTCTTTCCTCTTCTCTTCTCTCCTCTCCTCTCCTCGCGCGTGCGTTTTCGTGCATCCGCCGGAGCTCGCGGCGAACCTTTCGGTCCGGCGAATATTGATCTTCAATCCCGAACCCGCGGGTTCGACCTCTTCCCACACCCTCCACCTTTCCCTGTTCCACCTGTTCTCTCAATTATCATAATGCTTCGACGGCCGCTGTCACGCGCGCGTGATAACAACGCGGTACCACGACCTCGCGTGATTTCGTTTTGTTCGACGGAGTTCAAATCACAATGCTTTTTTTATTGTAAAAAATCTTGTGAGAGATTTATTTCAACATAATGCAGAGTTCAATATAAGAATTACAAACAAGAGAACATTTTTACAGAACAGGAATATACAAATACATAAACATTATTATGTACACTGGACACAGTGTAGACGTTCCAACCACTTATACTTACAATGAGTGTGAAAAGTATTCCTACGCCCTTTAAAATGGAATAACTTTTTTATAAATGTATCAACGACCTGATATTTTTTAATCAATTAGAAGCATTGAAGATTTTCCAGATAATTATAATTTACAAGGATACATGCAAAAATAAAAAGGCATTTTAAAAAATTTTTTTATTTGGGCCCTCAATGAAAATTTAAAAGATTTGTTTTGTAGATCTATGTTAGTTATACACGTGCTGAAAATTTCATCGAAATCAGTTGACACAGGCAAAAACGACACGCATCGAACGATGTACGATTCTGTGTATTTTTAGCAGAAACTGATCAAAAGTCGTGTAAAACTACGATTTTCACTATTTTTAACCGCTTGTAACTCGTAGCATGTGTACAAGTAACGCAGATCTACAAAATATTTTAAACATTAATTAAGGGTCAAAATAAAAGTCTTTTAAAAAATGCCTTTTTTATTTTTGCATAACCTTGTAAATTATAATTATTTGGGAAATCTTTTTTGCATATCATTTCGTAAACCAATGCTTCTAATTGATTATATAGAATCAGGTCGTTTGGGACAATTATAAAAAAGTTATTTGACTCTTTATACTAATTGTAAGACTGCAGCTTTTAAAAGATGACAACATGTAATGGCAAGCTTTGATATCGGACTTGACTATTAGCAGTGAAATATCCATAGGTAGCTGAAACACAGTGCTCTGCTAATCCGCTTTTGACCCAAGACTCCTGATACTCTTTCAAAGAGGACGAGAAGGTGCATCGACAGTTGAACAACAATGCAACCTTGTTAAAAAGGAATTGAAGTGATCCTTATTGTTTGTTAGATACAAATTCGGCTAGTGTTTTTATTAAAATTATTTATTATCTTTATTATCAAGCGTCGAGGTCTTGAACACTAGAGCAGACTAGACGATCATTTTTTTATTTGAACAGTTGCTCCATTTGCTTGCAATTATAGGAATTGAATAAATAAACTGGATGCCAATATGGCGACGTCCGCTCTCGGAGACGTATTTATAAAAAGATCTTCTCCTCCCGGCGGATTTAATTGGATATCGAATTTTCCCAGAATATTATTGTATAACCTAGAAGGTCGATATCTGAAAATATTTAGCATTCCCGCGCCGCGCGATTAGAACTATCGATAACGCGTTCTATCGATAACTACCCGCTGTAAAAATGTTGCCAAGCTCGCTGGCGATATCGCTTAGAAAAATAATCGTTTATCCGCGTCTTGGCGATAATTAATCAGTGACAGTTCATTTCCTACGATGAAACAAATTGATTTTACTCGATCTCGAGGATAAACGAATAGGCTCCCTATTTCGTTAATAACTCGCATTTATCATATCGTACGTGATATATTAAAAGTTCTAACGCGAGGAGATTGTTTAAAACAAAGTGAGAGGAAAATGTAGAAAACTTTCTTGTGTGTCTGACCATTGCCCGTCGCTTCTACTTATCCTAAGTACATAGTACATACAACGCAATGCGAACGATTAAACTGGCTCGTAGGACGAGCAGCGAAGAGAAAATTCATTTTAAAAGTGAAATGTTGTGCTTTCTTCTATTCTGAATTATTATTAGTTCAGAGTGAAACAGCAGATACGTCAATATCGTTCTCGTAATTATCTTTAGAAAGTTATACGACCGATCGCTAATTTTCTCGGGATCACTCGAGCAAAATAAAACAAAGTCGCGTTGATCCCACTTGTACTTATAATTTATCGCTACTGGAAATAAATTGGATAAACTTACAGATCCTACACGTATCTGTAAGTGTGTATCATTAATTACAAAACAATTAATACACCGCTTCGAGTACTCGACTAAGCTATTAATTGACGCAGTTTACGGGAACGAATAAAAAACGACTCTGTGTAACATTAATCTTTTCTATCCACTAATTTATATTTTATTTTAATATTATAATTTATATTTTATTTTAATATTATAATTTATATTTTATTTCAATATTATAATTTATATTTTATTCTTCCTTCGGATTATATGAATGAAACTGAGTTGACTCAGAGTTCTATATTTTTCCCATTACTCTTTTCAATCCACTAATTTATATTTTATTTTAACATTATAATTTATATTTTACTGTTTCTCCTGATGTTCCATTGCATTTTCGCGACCAGCTTTCCAACAGGATTTTTTCACTAATAATCCCGGAGAATCTGCACGTTACGAGTCCCAAGATTCAAGAGCGAGTCGCTATCAATGCGCTTCCAGCCGAACGGATATCATCGAAGGACACCGATCAAGATTGGACAATACATTTTTTCGGTTGTATTACAGTTATCGAGTTACTTTATTGATACAAGCCAACGATACTACAAAAAATGCTGTTAAGGCGCGTGTACCGTAAAAATATCAATTTTTCCTTGTAATCCAGCCAGCCGGCGTGAAA
Organism: Lasioglossum pauxillum; assembly: GCA_933228785.1. Taxonomy (NCBI): domain Eukaryota; kingdom Metazoa; phylum Arthropoda; class Insecta; order Hymenoptera; family Halictidae; genus Lasioglossum; species Lasioglossum pauxillum. Next base: position 10,907,679 of record OW121702.1, read on the forward strand.
AATGCGATACAACTCATCTAAGCGCAATCAACAATCTGAAGATACTGCGATCCACGGAAACCAAGCGATGCGATATCGATGGACGTTCCTCATCATCATCGCGACTACCGTTCGCGGATAAAATTTAGAAGAAAGATTGCAAATATACGATCGAACAAATCGAACTTTTATCGTTATAACAACGTCAATATTTCGTACGGAAATTTTTATCGACGACGATAAAGGCAAGAGCAATGATAAAGCTCGTTATGCACAAAGAAAATGGTGATAATAAAAAAGACTTTCTAAAAACCACGCTTATATTAAAATGCACTAAAAAGGAGAAAATAATTGTTTCAGACATTAATGACTATGAATAAAAGCGTGGAACGCTAAACTATATCGACGTAATCTTCGTGGGCGCGCCACGCTTTTATTTATGGTCACTAATGTCTGAAACAATTATTTTCTCTTTTTTAGTGCATTTTAATATAAGCGTGGTTTTTAAAAAGTTTTTTTATATATTTTTTTATTTTCTACTTTTTAGTCTTTTTTTAAATGGAACGCAAGATATAGTAATACTGGTATGAAATAGTAAGATATAGAAACGCAAGATATGGAAATACGCGAAATAGAGTGAGGGGATGACTCTTGATGGAGTCCGAAGTTGTCCGAAATGGAACCGAATGAACGGAACACCACACTGACCGAGCTCCTTCGGTGCAAAAGGGGTCAGTGGAGTGAGAACGCGTAGTGGAGTAGGGAGCGTTGGCGCGCGGAGTGGGGATCGCTGAACGCGATGACGTACTACCGAGTGAGTGCGACGAGGTTTGACGGTTAATATTAAAATTTTTTTTCTCTAGAACGCACAATTTTTTAAAAAATTTGTTTTTTTAATATTGGATTGTCATCCAGTTTTGAGCTATGTTTAAAGTTCCAAGTCTGTAGCTCATCGGGAAGTGGTTTAAAATTCGATTACAAGATTTGACGCATACAACAACAACAACGACAACTCGGCAAGCTAATATAACCGTAATAAAGAAATGAATGTGTTTGGATTTTGGAGGGAACGTTTTCATCATTTGAACTGTTCAAATAAATTGAATATGTTGATATGCACAAATGTATACAATGAATACGTCGATGTGAAAAGTTGTACACGCGGTATAAATGAAATCGACTATTTGCCATTAAATATTTGAAATAGTGTTTCACCCAACCTCGCTAATGTCGGATTTGCAATTGAAAATTATCATTCTGTCCAGAATGTTGTCTCAGACCGTGTGAACCATCACTAAACGGAAACAGTTCGTCCGTGATTAGTAAACTGTAGATTTTTATGCGAAATAAAATTTGTGTAGACTCTTGATACGAGAAAATTGCAACCGGAGTTGGGCAAAAATTTAATCAACTATTGACGAATAAATATCTACTTCAATTGTTAATTGCAATTAACAATTAAACTCCTACTTTAGTCGTTAATTGCGGTTAGCGATTACATTCTTTTCAATTGTAATCGTCAATCGGATAATTGATTAATGATTAACTGCTGAAATTTCGAAATGAAATGCGAAATCAAAACTGTATGCATACTGAAAAAAATGTAAACTGAGTTTTTGTTGAAATATGTATACAGTTAGGAGCAAAACCGATCACACACTTTAAATTAGGATAACTTCTTTAGGAATGGACCGAACGACTTCAATTTCTCTGTAAGGCTAGAAGAATTAGTTTAGTAAATGACGTCCAAAAAATATGTTGAAAAAATGCATTTGGTCGGAATTATGAAAAACAATAGTAAAAATTGATTTTTACGACTCTTTTAGATGGACCAATAATGAAAATTTAAAAGATATGTTTGGTCAACTCGTATAAATTATATACGCTCTGAAAATTTCATTGAAATTGGTTAATTGGTTTACGAGTTATAAACGTCGAAAGTGGTAAAAATTGCAATTTTTTCAAGATTTCCTCAATCGTCCATTTTTCAATGACTACCTTTTTTAATCGTACACATTAGTCAATCAATCTTGGTTAAAATTTTAATTGATTAATGCCCAACTCTAATTGCAACACAGAAATTCATAAATAAAATTGAACATTTCTACAAAATATTTTCGTCTTAAATATCAAACGAGATGTTATTGGCATTTCACGAAGACTTATACGCATAAAGATCCGCAGTCTAGCGATTAGGATGATATCGAGACGAGACGGCGAATTACGAAATTGCGGAGTCATCGATTTCGAAATTGCAAGTAATAATAACATTGTCTTCGTACGCGATAAAAATAGAGAACGGGAGAAAACAAGAATGACAAACGTTTCTTCTGTCAATTTCATATGCATGTGCCCATAATTATGAAAGTGGTAGGCATGAGAGTAGTAAAATGATACTAACACTAAATGAATTCCATATAATGTTGAAATAACAAGCACTGCTTATTTCATTAAAACTGTTTAACCCTGGAACAATGGCTGAAGCGTGACCAAATTTTAATGCTAATGTTGCTTAATGATCGCCGTAATTTTTACGGCATCGCAGACCTCGCCGTAATAGTTTTTTGCTTTCGTATCCAGATCTGCTGCATAAATGCTTGCGTCATAATAGCAACGATTAGAGTGAAAGAATTTGTTTCGCTGTGAAATTTTTAAATTTCAAGTTCTGTCAACCTTCTGAAGTTGCAAAGAAATTATTTAGCTAATTAAACACAAGATCTATTTCCCTCAATAAAAATATTATAAATGTTTCAGTAGCCCAAATATTGCGCATTAAGGGTGCAGTTGTTTTACGAACTAATCCGTGAACAACGATTTAATATCCAAGAACGTGAGTGCACGCAAACATCCGCAGTCGAATAATCATATTAGCCGGGTCGTAAACATTGCCGTTTAGGGATTGAATGATTATTTGATTCAGCTAACGCCGGTCACCGGTGACCACCAAAACGGTCTCGCAACCAGTTAATATTTAAGCCGCAGGTGAATTCCATCGCGGTTCACAAACAAGTGACTCGGTCTTAAGTCGGTCCATAAACTACTTAGCTGACGTTAATCATCATCGTCGCGATTAAAACGAAATTGGCTCGAGATTGAACTCCTTTTTCGGCTCTACCGACGTTTCCGTTTCAGAACATTTCGCCTATCCGTTGAGAAATACCGCTCGTATAAAAACGCCGATCCAGAACTGGAATTCGCAGTCTCGGAACGTTCCTCCGACCGTCGAGATCATGCTCGTGTGACGTAACAGTCGATTGCGGTATCAATTACCGAACAGGTGCTACAATTCAGCCGCATGATGCTCGATCTTTCGATAAAGTCGCACGCATCGTTCGGTCGAGAAATATGCCAACTACTCTGAAATCTCGTGAGCAATTATTTGTGCAGATAAAAAGTGGAAGAATGGTGGTCTCGACCTCGTGTACAGGATGATCAACGAAATGGGGCCAAGTAATATTTTTTTGTAATTCTGCTTAGAAGAATTTGAATTTTTAACGTGGAAATGAATACTGTCTTCCAAAAAGCATTATGATGATAGGCATACTCATGTTTTGTTGTATTGTTTTCCAGAAGGCATTGCTAATATCCTTGCAGAATTTGAGTTCCCAATGAAAAGCTGGATTTGTTATGATTCGAAATGATAGGGTTATAGTAAGAAAGTGATATCAATATTTGCAGCTTTAAGTAGCGGTATCTCGAACGTGCAAACATGCGATTAATCTCGTTTCTCTATGAGATTCGAACTCTAATCCCTGAACAAGATTTAGCGAACTTATGTAGTTGGGGCCCTGAGGATCGGTACGGTTGATGAGAGCAGACCTTATGAGGTAACCTGTTTGTATTAAATCGTAATCTCAAAGAAATTACTAGATTACCCTGAAAAATTGATCAAGAAGTTCTTAACTGGATTTTTACAGGCTATTAAATAGCTGCAGCTGGGTGAAAGAGGGGTTTGGACATTACCGACAGAAAGTTGACGAGTCCATTATATCTTGTCCACAAACTACATACTTGGAGACCAAACAGTCTATGTACTGATACATTATCAGCAGACTGCGGAAATGCATGCAAGTTTGCACTTTCATACACAAATAGATACTTTCATAGATACTCAGTCTATTAGCGAACTAGCCAAACCCTCTGAAGCCACCTAAAACGGACGGTCAATGAAGAGAAGGGACTCGAAGCTAGGACCAACTTCATCCATCTTCTCCAATATTGTCCTAACTCCGTCGACAATATTTCAAATATTCAATCAACTCGGCAATTCAATTCTGTGAAACCACTCGAAGTGGGAACAGAAAATAAGAAAAATGGAGACTTCTAATCTAGACGAAACCGTTGCATTCCTCCCATCTAGCTCTAATTTCACCAAGTATTTAAAAGATTGATACCCTATCAAGAACCAACACAGTAAAACTCTCTACAGCTTCTTAAAACCAATAGAAGATAAGGAAACTGAGGGATACCCCCTCAAGATAAACCAGGTTTACTCATCAAGGCTGGCAGTGGCTAAAACCACCCGAAAGAAGGAACCATCAGAGAAGAAGAGAACTAAGGGATGCGATATTAAGACAAACCAGGTGTACTCGTCGAACATTCTAGAATCAACGATCAGTTAAGTGAAAATCTCTGAAACAACCCAAAAGGAGGAATCTTCAGGAAATAAAAAACCGAGTGATTCCCTTTAAAGCAAACCAGATATACTCATCCAGGTTGCTGGAATCATCAATCATCTGGGCCAAACCCTCTGAAACCAGCCAAAGGTAGGAACCAACAACATGCAGGCAGCTAGGAGCCAACCACCAACTTAAGGAATAAGAAAAAGCAGTGACTCACTCTTAAGTTAGACCAGGTCCACTCATCGAGACTGTTCGGCGAGACGATCCGTGCATCGTCCACGATCTGCAGGGAGTTCAAGGACGCTCGGGTGACTAGTTCGACGTCCATGTTTCCTCGAGGCGTCGACTGCACGGGGTTCCGGAAACGGCGGTGGCTGGATTCACTTGACTAGCGGGTAGTAGGAGAAGGAGGACAAGAAGGAAAACGGCGTCGGCCTCGCGGCCGTTCGATACATCGCGGCTACGATCCACGGGCAGACTGATCGTACGTAGAAATGAGTCACCACCCTGAAGCGACCGGCCGCGTTCGCTTCGTGCTCCGTCACTGCGGCCTCTGAAGCGGCACTACCGTTAGAGCACCGTTTTATCGTGATAAGGGAAATGGGCCACTCTAGATCACGCTGTCCCCCTTTTCCCTTCGTCTGTCCGCGCTGCACTCGAAACCCTCCAGCCGCGAAAATCGCGCGCTTTTCCGACCAGAAAAGCTTCCGCGATTCCCTCGCCGGCTCGCAACGCCTGTTGCGCTTCAGCTTCTCCACGGTGGCCTCGGATCCATTCACTCAACGGAATCCTCCTCGATCCAACGACGACGGTGCCAGTCAGCGTGCTGGAGCTCCAGGGTCGGTCGCCACTGCAAGCAAAAACGTTTCTAAGCTTTTCTGCTACGACTCGGGGTGGGTGCGATTGCAGAAAGTGTGGCGCGATAAAGAGATAAGGATTAGTTTTTACAATTAGTACGGAGATCTGATACTGTAATTGGAGAGGTTCGTTTCTGTTGATGAGGGTACCTCGCCGATACGGAGCTCAGTAATTTGTTCGGTGCGGCGGGGATGAACAGACAGCTGTCGAATTTGAGCTGTCCACGTTAGATAAAAAATTCGGAGCTAATTAACACTATCAACGAAACTAGGGGAACATTTCCCTGGTCAAAATTGAGGATGCTTTTTCTGAAATTTAAGCATCTCCGTCTAGAAAAAGTTCAATCGACCAACACGTTCTCCTACGAGAACAATTTCAGCCTGTTTTGAATGTAAACCATTTTGTTTCGAAGATAACAACATTGATGTAACGGGAGATGATAAGATCAGGTGACTCGCAGTGCATAATTCTAAAAAGCGCAGATAAGGAGAATCAAGAACGAGTGTAACGATATTGGACACGGGGATTAAAGTACAATTGCAACTATGTATGTCGAATACCTAAGAATTCACGATTGTAGTGGAGGGAGGGTTATTACATAGAATTAGAATAAAAGTGAAAATTCAGGTTTACAGGTTACGTACAAGACGATCGCAACTGAACGAGCAAGAGGTGCGCAGGACAAATTGTTCGAAGAAACGCGACAGCTGGTTTAACGGAACCCATTATTATGGCGGATAACTTTCTCTGTCGGATTCGCGACGCATCTCCGCCGAAAACCTGTTCCCCAATGTCGGACGATGATTCCTTTCTGCGTTGAACATGTCGGGCGAGACTAAGCTCCATCGAGGATGCCCGTTTCGAATTGTGATTCATTCTCGATCTTGATCCACGGCTTGTTCGCTGTTCGTTTCGCGACATTGAGATCTTGATCGCCTGACCGTGACTCAAGTTTTGTACAAGGGGCGAGCGACTGATAGGAATCTCAACACACTTCTCCAAGCGAGACATGATACTTTTCGTGACAAATTGTCCGGCGGACGGGCACGTGACCGCTACTGGGTCAGTGACCCCCTGTTCTTCCCGATTAAAAGGAGCTTCTTTTTAATCTCAACGTATAGTGTTCGCTTCGTCTCTTTTCCACGTTACTGATCACTAGACTGCGGATTTTTATGCAGAATAAACATTGTTCGCGTCGATTACACTCAACAGGAGCCGAACAGGAACTTTCCTTCTTCGATAACTTTGATAAGCTGCGACTAATCCGTTGTAGCTCTTAAATTCTTTTAATTTATCTCCTGCTTTAAAGTGCACCCACTCATTTTTATCAGGAATTCATAAAATCCTCAGTCCGCCGATCACTTCTTTATCAATGAAATTTTACAATTAGACTAAAAAGAATTTGAGAACGTATTTTGTTCTTTAATAAAAAGGAAGCTCATAATGCTTGTTCTCACTTGTGATATTTGGTGGAAAATGGAAGAGTACCGCTCTAGGTGTCCCATCGAGTGTGAAAGTGACGTTTTATGGGCAATCGTCTGATCATTGTGGTGAACGAGTCACGGATGAATGCTCCGCGCAACCGGAAGTAATGCGTGCATCCATGAATTGTCCCTTGTCAATCGGAGTGAGATCGCTCAGTGATCTATACCGTGTTTCCATTCTACGCGCAAACATTCCCGCAGTTCCAAAATTTCAGTAAAAATGTCAGTCACGTAAACTTGTCTTCAAGGTTCGCCAATTCCAAGAACCTCAGGAAAAATTCGCATCCCAAAAACAAAATACCAATAAACATTGCGATTTACATAAAATCTGCCGTGATGTTATAGCCCATTTATCCATCGACGTGACGAAAATAATGATCGTCGCGTGACTTACAAATGCAGTGGCCTCCCACTATGCTGCCAGTCTTTTAATCGTCGAATCTTAATCGCATCCTGCATTAGCAGCTTCGTATGCAAGCTGTGTCGCGGACACTTACAATGCCCATCCTTCCGGATCATTTTAACAACTAAATCGACGACATTCGGAGAAAAGGTACAACTGGTCTGTTCGCCACAGTGGTCAATGTCTTCTTTTTATACTTCATCATATTTTATTGGGTATTACAAATTTGATCTTCACCCTCTTTATTGGTGTGGGCATTTATTCTTATTCGATCTAAATTTGTATATGAAGGAAAAATACAATTGATCAGTTTGCAACAGTAGTTGCGAGTATGTATACAATGCTTTTATCCGAATTGGTGTGGGCATTTATTTTTATTCGATCTAAATTTGTATACAAAGGAAAGATGCAATTGGTCAGTTTGCTACAGTGGTCAATGCCTTTTTTTATACTCCATCATATTTTATTGGGTATTACAAATCTGATTGTCCCCCTTTTTATCTATATCTCGCGAGTATGTATACAATACTTTTGTCCGAATTAGCGTGGGCAATTATTTTTATTCAATCTAGATTTATATGTATTCAGAGGAAAGATACAATTATACAGGGTGAGTCACCTAACGTTGCCACCTCAAATATCTTTGTTGTTTTTAAAGCACTAGGTTCTAAGTATTAAGTCTACAAATAAGGGGCTTCGAAAATTAGTGAGTGATTAACGAGTAGACTGCAAATTTTTAATGGTTAATGCAAAATAATAATGTTCTGTGTCTGTTATATGGACTAGGAGCTACTTAGAAAGTTTATACGTGCATGGATAATTATAGTCCTAATGAAAGGGACTATCATTGTAGGTGTTTAAAATAGGGTGCTTCCATTTAAAAAAATTGAAGGTAACCTTAACACTTCTAAAAAAATCACATAAAAACTGTATCTATTTTTATCTAAAAAAGAGCAGTTACTTGTCCCAGTTCCCAGAATCACGTTGTATACTCCATTATATTTTATTGGGTATTATCGATTTTTAAACACAGGAAGAAAAAAGAGAAAATATGGAAATTTGTTCTAACAATAAACGACGTCCGCGAGTCGTACCCGAAATGAAATGATATCGGTGGTTCAAGGTCACCAGTGTGTCACCCCCACTGATTCAAGCATTGCGGCTGCGCATTGATATAAATGATTTCCCATAGGGGCGCTGCACAGTGCGGACAAATGGCCTAATATTCGGCACTTCTATACATTTGGTTATTAATGTATATATAGGTAATTTTTTTACAGAAAATGATATTTACCAATATAATTAATAAATTTATTAAGAAATTAACCATTTTTATTTAAACAAAAAAATATTTTTTAAAACTAACAAATTTAAAACGAAATTAATAATAAATGAACTATATTTAATATTAATAATAATAAACTTAGACAAATTATAATAGTATAAACAAAATTAACAAACTTAACAAAACGCTATTCGCTATCCGAGTCATCCTCGGTACTTTGAATTTGATTCAAAACAAATCATTTACTCCCGTGATCTTGCACATTTCTGATTAAATATTTATCAATTTCAGTAAAATCGCAAGATTTCCTTTGTGTTGTCGTTTCTCTATGTATTGAAATAAGCGGATCGGATGTGATTAAAAGATTATTAAATAAATCGGTGTTCGTTTCCTGTCTACTGGTTTTTCGTGTATGATTCAGACGGTAATTTCTTATTTCTTTATGTCTCGCTTCAATAGCCTCCTCAGACAGAAGTCCTATTGGAATATTAAAATGATTAATAATATCACAACCGTGAATTAAAATATAAAATGTACTGTTATAGGCATGTAGTACCAATTGTATTTTTCAATGTATAAATCTAATCTAATCTATTGTTATTATATGATTATTAATAACAATTTCCATCCTAATACGCATTTTTGCAAAAGAAATGTATTTCATATCGTGATATACACGAATATTGAATTTTTCTGTGGTGGACAAATGGCAAAATTTTGTACAAAAATCCAAATTTGTTTACGAATGTATATGTATTGGTAATTATTCGCAGAAAATGAAATTTAACAATATAACTAATAAAAAAAAAGAAATTCACGAATTTTCCACAATACATCATAAAGGCAAGGTACGGGCACTTATTAAAAAGTTTATAAAATTAAGAGTAGCAGTTACTTGCAGGAAAAACTATGAAATTCTTAAACTACAACAAGTAATATATCCGAATATGTCAAAATCTCAGGATATTTTTTGCCTTTCTCGAGATATGTTAATTTGAAGTTTTATATGCAAGTAATAAATAAAACCACCGTTGAAAATTTATACAAAAAATAAATCTACTTTATTAAATGTAAAAAGAATGCATATACCTTGGTGAGCATTTTCTATTATACAGAATTATTATTGCAACACTGATTTACAATTCATGTAATATTATTTAATTTTTGGGACTCTAGAGAGTGCGGCACATGGTAAAATTTTTTTTAAAAATCTAAATTTGGTTACTGATGTAAACGCAATAATAATTATTCACAAAAAAATAAAATGTAACAATAAAATTAATAAATTTAAAAAAAAATTAACAATATTTATGCATAAAAATTATTGTTATATGATTAATAATATCAATTAATCTATCGTACATCGTGATATACACGTGTAGTGAGATATGCCACGTTTGTCCGCACTGTGCGCTGGCATGATTTTGAATCGACCTCGTGCAAGACTAATCGGCCGGTAAATAAAATAAAATTGTTTAGGTAGATCGTTGCGATAGGATCATGTGTACCGAAATATATCTGGAAACGCAATCCGCTAATTACGTGTGCCTCGATCAAAATTTTGACAGAAGCACCGACGCGACGACCAACTGATAATCGTGTCGCTGGATTAAGAGCAACCGGTTTAACACGCAATCGGTCGTGTAGCGCGGGTAATTTACGCGCAAAAAAAGTCACCAGTGTATCTCTCCGCGTACATTTATAACGTGACAAAAAACTGTTACGATACTGGGTCAGCCGAGAGCCGATCGTTAATTTAATGGCGAAACAGGAAAACCTGGAGGAAGTCTTGTATTTGTAAACTGATTCCCGACACGGTGTAATAACGGTGTAATAATAACGAAAAACTTGAGCCAATCATGCGAAAGTATCATTAATTTCGCATTATCGTTGTTCACCGAAAACGGTCGAAATAATAAGCCACCTGACGTTTAATTTCAGAAATATCACTCACGAACGTTGCCTTAAAAAATCAATTACCGCCGTGATCAAAACCAATACAAAAATTGAATAATCAGATTATTCTTCAATGAAATCGATATTAAAAATACTTCTTGCCAATTCATTCTACCATTAAATTGATTAGCGAATGTCTATATCGGGGAAGTCTGAAGAGATTCTTCAGAAATCGGTTAATCGAACGTGACAATTGTAATCACTGTCTTGGAACAAGACACTCGACGCGTACACAGAAAAGTGTCAATTTTAAACTGTCCTTTGGATACCGGCGTAACTTTCGATAGTGGTCGCTAGGTTAGCAAACACATTTGTTTAATGATGATAAGTAACACTCACCGCAATGGGAGAAGACGACGACGACACCCACCGTCCGATTTATATTTTCCGCCAAAACTGACCGCTGTAGCGCGCACGACGTACGATTTCCACTATGCAGACACGTTGCTCGGACAATTGGTCGGCGGGTCGGACGATTTAACCGCAGTGAATGGTCGCGCGCAATAAACCACTTTCGTCTGAACGAAACTTGCCACTAGCGATATCTCCATGGAGCATGGTAAGCTCGACAGGTAACAACCGAGTCACGGACATGGGTCGTACACCTACGGCTCCTTTTCGATTCGAGTCATGGTGGAGATCCCAAGGACGCGCGCCAGCATCAAGCACACGATATGCGTGCACGTATAGGGTGTCCAAAAATTTGGGCGCTCCCGAGCGAGACCTGTTGATCGTCTCAGCACGTTCCCCCGCCTCTATGGTGTGTATACTTTGTCCAGCGATAACGTTGATCAATTCCTACGAAACACCGTATGATTACGAAATCATCATCATTGTAGTCATTAGACTGCGGATCTTTATGCGTTTATAAAGAAATTGGTAAAACAGCAAATACAAATAATATAAAACAGCGAAAGATTAGACAAATTTAACAATACCGTAATGTTGTTTGTAATGTAACGAGGTCGTTAAGGGATGAAATCAATTTTCATTTAATTTCTGCTTCCCACAATGAATGCAGAACATTTTTATTGTGCATAAAGATCCGCCACTGTAGCCGACAGATTCAAAATTCCCAAGTGTACTCGATCGGTGAATCCACCGATTCCAAGTTGACGCTCGAATTTCGAAACGTCCGGTTTCGATAATTCCCGCGTAATCGTAAGTACCTTGCGAAAATTCCAGTCGCGACTATGGTGTGTATACTTGGCCCAGCGATAACGTTGATCAACTCCTACGAAACACCGTGCGATTACGAAATCTTCATTGTGACCGACAGATCTAAAATTTTCAGGTGCACTGACTCGATGAATCTACCGATTCCAAGTCGAATCGACCGGTTCCGATAATTCGTAATTGTGTAACCGATGTGTGTACCGCGAAAATTCCGATCGCAACCGATCGATCTGTAGAAGCAACGCTTGTGAAACGGCTGCTCTTAAATGGTATAGCACTGTCGGAAAAGCAACGTAATGGAATTTCGATACACCGTGTACGTGGACGGTTGTGGCTGTGGGTACACACACGCTCGGATCGCCGATGACTAACTCACCCGGCTCAATGGCACGAAAAGAACCTCGGGGACGCTTTATGACTTCCGTCGTCTCACTATCGGAAGGTCGTCGATCGACAGGTTTCCATCAGCCGTTGTCGGTTCACGAAAACGGCCGGGATCATCTGGTCGTAGAACTCATCGCGACGGTGCACAAGGACGGAACACTTTCTCCGAACGTGTTGCACGCTTCGTAGGAACCGCGCATCGTACTCGAACCCTGATAGGCGTCCTTTCGTTTTACCGTTTTGACGTCGGTCAAGCCGCATCGGTTGCCCACGACGAACCTCTTTTTCTCCTTCGCGTCGGTGCGTGTACGCACGCTTTCAACTTAACGCTTCGCGATGTTCCCGTGTTTTTTGCGTATGTAACGACCACGTAAACGTGCGACGTCCGTAAAACCTGTCCACGTGATCGTACTCATGTTACCGGACATCAATGTCAGAGTCGGACCCTTGTCCCTCGGACTTGTAACCGTTGACACGTGCTGGATCTCCTCCGACCGACCGTTTCCAAACGCGATGATGTCATATCTTCACTGTCTTCGTTTTCATGCGCGTATCCAGGATCCAGTATCGTCAGCGATAGAATAAAATGTTTCCCGATTTTTTAACTCGTCCACTTTGTTCTACGGTCGCAGCTCATTTTAACGCTTTACGTTCGTACCTGTTGCTTGCAAACGTATCACACTGTTTATAGTCGAACACTCCTGCTTCTTAAACCTGAAAACGCGCGGGCAGAGATTCTTGTATGCAGAGATGATTCTGTAATGATTGTACGAACGTGGAACAACGACGTGCGCGATGGTCACTGTCGAGATTGGACACGTTTAGGTAAGACGATCAGTATTTCGTTAGGTCGCCAGAAACACGATGGATCGATGAGTTATCTTATATTTCCAGATAGTATATCGATAGCGTTGCGGGAGGCTCGATGTTTATTTCAACGGGCGATTCCATTACTGAAATTCTTACAGCTTGTTAATTACAGTGGAACTGATGTAATTAATATTTACATTTGAAAAATCATCTGTTTAGATAATTGTTTTCCTGTATTATTGTATAATTTCACGAAGAAACCGGTGGAACAACAACACGAATATTTTTGTATTCCGAACAACGATACTGTTGTTTGATGATACCCGAACCCGCCTCTGTCGTGATAATAAAGTTGTGTGTAACTTTGTTTGCGTTGGTATTTTTAGCGATGCAATTTCGAAGATAAGAAAGAGATACACGCGCAGTTTTATAAAAGGGATATAGTGCAACACTTTTATTTCTTCAAATGGTACAGGTTTATGTTCAATGTGTACATAAAAAAGCTCCATGATACGCCGAGCATTTTCAATTACAAACAACCGCGAGACAGGCCACTGAAATGTCTGCTCTTGAATAACAATACATTTACCGCCCTTTTGTAAGGTGCGTGTGTAACCATTAGGATAGAATAATCATCGGTCTACGTGATTCATCCGGAATAACTTAATATAACCAATGTCCTTGGTTGAAACAATTTAATGACGCAGTGAGTATTTCATCGAATTTTTCCAAAATGAAAACGAGGAAAAAAAGACCAATCAACAGACTAGAATTTAATATAAACAGCTCAATTCGTATATATACATACATATATCTCTATAGAAGTAATTTATGCTTCTGTCTCTGTGAGAAATCTTACTACCTGCGGTTACCATTAAAAGTATTCGAATGGAGTATGACGTCCCACTTCATTGTTCATTTAACTGAATTGCACTTATTGAAGGTTCGATTCCATGATTTCGTGGTCAATATTCAATAGAGAAAATATGTATACATACATTATAAAAGATTGTATACTCTGCAAGTACTCTCCAATACTCTGCATATAACTTAATTTACCTATCAGAAATATATCATCGGTTGAACTTTCGTCGTGACCTCTGCCGGAAGCTCGGCGTACATGGCACTCCATTCGTTTGGAAAGTCTCGCTGTGCCGATTTGATGAATTCTAGGACCAAATTCATCGCTTCTGTACGGAAAAGTGTAAAGGCATGAGAGTGCATATTCTCATCTCGTAATGCAATAGGAAATGTAACGAAACGTACCGTCATCGGTGGCGCTTCCCTCGTATAATACATTCACCGCTAACTTCAGCAACGTCTGCATGTGCGGTTTTAAAATGGAATGGCCAGCTTGATACAGCGTCAATATGCTCCCAAAGACTGCCTTATTCTCCTCGAAATCTTCCTTCAACGGCAGCTGCTCAACAAAAACTGGAAACACCTGGTCCAGAGGCAGACTCCAATAATTGGTGATGATGAGTCGCGCGATCGCACCGACTGTATTGTCGCGAGCTCCCGCATGAGTTTCTTTCCCAAGCGCATTGGAGAGCACTGACAAAATGTCGGTGTAATGCCTGCGAAACTGTTGCTAAGAAATATTCCAATATCTCGATTTTTTGGTGGACTGATGGTCGAGACAATTTTTGCTGCGGCACATTAAAAGGATACGGGAAGACAGCCTCTTTAGCGTGCAACACGAGTTCGCCGATTCCGTAAATCGCATTATTCCGGACCTCGTCCCCGGGATCATCTGCGAGTCTTAATAATATAGGAAGGAATTGATTTACAGAGGCAGTGTGTTTTAGTCTTGAGAAACACTGTGCAATGGTCCCCACCACGAACGATTTCTCCGATTCTGATTTGTTCTTTTTTTGAAACAATTAATTAATTAAGATACAACATTACTATGTTTTGTACTCGGCAAAAATAGAATCATACCAATCTTTCTAGAAGTTTTGGAAGCACCCTTTGGAAGAAAAGAGAGAATTCTTCTGGAGAGACTAGTTCTCCGAAATTGACCAACACATCACCCGCACATTCGAATAATAATTTATCTTGCTCAGCTTCAGTCTCATCGTCTTCTAAATCCTCCTGATCCTGACATTGAGTCTGGCCTGTAACAATCGAATTTTCAGACATGTAAAACATCACTGAATTTTTCAATCTGAATTAAATACCAACCTAAAATAACATCCAGAATACAATTCATTATAGCTTCCTTGTGCCCCTCACCGACAAAAACATCTGCCTTTATTTCCTTCAGCAATTCGGCGCAGGTTTCCAACCCACGAATTGCTACATTTCGCTCGTCATCTAGCCGTATTAATTCGGACAATTTTGGTATATACACAGAGAGAGCTTTCAACAATGCTTCCTTTCCTTCGTTGGTGTTAATTTTTGAGAAATTGATACAAAACTGTAGAAGACCGTCAATGGCAGCTTTCCGAATATCTTCTTGAGGATAATTGATTAATTTGAATGTTTCCTCGAAAGCTGTCTGAAGGTATGGCAGGAATGCTTCTCTAGAAATAATGACAAATGTAAAATCGTGTGACAAACGTTTAAAATAGTCATTAATCAAATGTTTTACTCCGTATGTTCAGCAATGTCTTTTAAGGCCATAATCGCTTCCTCCTTCTCATCGATGTATGCATTTTCAACATTGTAACCTGCAATTTCATCATCGTCGTCGTCTTCGTCATCGGTATTTTCAATATCTTCCTCACTTTCGTTTTCGCTTTCAATGAAATCCTCGTAAACCGCGAAAGCAGAACTTTCCTCTTCCTTATAGTGAGGCTGAAAATCGAATAACATTTCTATAAACTAATTTCTCGCAGTTTGTACTTCTTTTGAAAAATGAACGCACCACTATGCCTTCCGAACTCTGCATACTTAATATTATCTTTCCAATAATTTCTGGTAAAGCGGATGCCATCTCTTTCTTCATTATAGCACTAATCGCGCCAAATAAGCTGTAAGTGGATTTTCTTAGATCCGGATCTTGCGTTTCCTTTAGATGATTTATTCCAAAACTAAGAGATCTACCAGCCAAAGGTGCAAAATTTTTTTCGCCAATTGAATTTGCAAGCACTGCGAGCGTGGCTGTAATGTCGTTAATGAGTCTTAACAGTATTACACACTGCGTACAAGCTGAGTACCTTTAACCATACGAACCAAATGCTTGCACTTGAAGACACAAGGTTTCGTCTGTTTCTTTTTCCGAAAGATAACTGTTCAAAATCGACATCACCCTTTCAAAGTATGGCAACATGTGCTCTTTACTGGCTATGGCTACTGAAGCGATAGTGCTCAGTGCTAGCGTTCTAACGTGTATCGGAGTGTCAGCGTTCAGAATTTCGAGAAGTCTTTCCATAAACGTTGACATATACGGTAGAATGCTGTCGTTCAGATTTTCACAAAACATGTCCAACGCATAAAACATGCGGTCGATCGACGGTGGTGCATTTTTCTCTTGTTTAATATGAGCACATACTTGACTAAGATATTCAAATAATACAGGTAATAACTCGGAGGAATACTTCGAAATGTCTGGTTGCAAATATTCCGAAAACTGTCCGAGAGCAAAGAAAGCAGCATTTCGGACAACGGGAGCAGGATCGGTAATTCCTTGACAAGTGCAACGCAAGAAAAATTCAAGGTATTTGGAGCAGATATATACCGAGCATCCCTCTGCTAATACAGCCATTGCTAGATACGATGCTTTCTTCGCATACATATCAGTTCCCTGTAGACTAGGTTCAATGTATCGCAGCTATAAAGATAAAGAATAAATTAATAGATTAACGTCGTATTGGAAAACTTAGTACAAGCGCTACGAACTGTACCAATTGAGGAACTAATTTTTCCGGTGGCAAATGAAGCGCAAGTAAATTCAACACTTGAGCGGCACAAGTTACAGGCTCATTGTCTTCGTTATCGGTAAAATAATCTTCGTCTTCATCTGCGACTGTATGTGTCGACATAAGATTGAACAACATATCTAAAATTGAAGGGATGCAAGTGAGCTTGTATACAAGAATAAATAAGTCTTTGATTTCTTAAAGTAACTCACCTATAATAGGCTCCACTAATTGATGTTTTATCATGGCTTTTTTCTTGGTTTTTGCTAGCCAGCCAAGAGACACAACTGCTTTCACTCTCAGAGCATTATCTAAAGACTTGTTACCAGCAATAGCAAGGCACATACTGACAAGGAGTTTCACATGAGGTGCTATCACAGAAGTTGCATTTTCACATAGTTCATCTATTAGCTCAAAACATTCAATAGCTTTGTCTTCATTCGTAGAAGTAAGAGCTTGAATTGTGGCCATTATTTGGGGCATCAATTGCTGATAAGCATTCACCTGTTAAATATAATTCCTTATTAAATAAAGCAACCTAATGTTCTTTCTGATTAAATTTTCAATTGTATAAGACTCACAATCCGTTGATCTTGAACTAAAGGAACAAGGTTTTGCATTATTCGTAGGATATAATGTGCAACAGGGTGTCCTAGATCTTGTAAACTGTTCAATGTTTGACCCAGAAGAGCTATAATTGGTCCAGCATGTGTTTCGTACGCGTCGGGCGCAACTTCTGTCATAATTGACAGTGTATAGGTTCCCAACTGTAACAAATTTTTATCGTGCAGAAACAAAATGTGATAGAAACTTTACGAGTTTTATGTATACCTCATTCATACTATACCTCTTTTTCATTTAAATTTTCACTAGTAATTAATTGTTGAGTGAACTGTAAAACTTCTGGCCATTCGTTATTAGGCAATTCATGTTTTACAATTACACCTATTAACTGTGCGATAGCATTTTTAACAAATTTCTCTGGTTCATTAACTAACGCCTGCAACATAATAAAACACAGGATATACTGATCAAATCGAAATCTATTTTAAACTAGTATCTTCTTACCTGTAAAATTATTGATTTAAATTCCCTACGTATATGTTGTGGTAATTTTAACCAATGCTTTCCTTTGCCATAACGTTTCCGAAGCAATATAGCCGCACATTGACGTAACTAAACATATAAATTTCTTATTATAAACAGTTTATGACAGAAATAATATGTAAAATATGTACCTCAGCATTTGGCGACGACACGATCAGCTGACACAATGCAGGCGTACTCTCTGGTTTCTTAAATGCTTCTTTAAGTTCTGCGGTTCCCTTAAGAGAATCATATTGACATATTATTACATTAATTGTGAAAGTCTCGGGTGATGTATAAAACCTTGAAGAACGACATGGTAACTAATGGAACGGATGTTTGTCCTTATTAAATGAAGTGACAACGTGCTACGCATACTAATATGTATTTATGTATATCAATGCTACTAAGAATGAGGTTATACTTGAAAAAAGAAATAGAGTATTTCATGTATCGCATAGATTTGATAGACAAGATCACAGCATGGGCTGATACGATCTACGAGAGAAATTTAATTAAATAACCTCGACAATATTTAAAATGGTTATCAACTGGGTTGAACACGTGTTTCGAACATCGCGAAATTTGTTTCTATTACTAATTGTCATTTCTATGTACATACCTGTTGTATCGTTGCGTTATCAGCTACAAGCAACTTCAATAGTATTTCCTCCATTATTGGTTTAATATCAGCGATACGATACGTATTTGTTAAAAATTTCTGCACAAAGTAGCCGCTTCTCCACTGCCGCTGATCGGACAATCAGACTCGTTGGACGTACGATGTGCGAGTGAGCATGCGCGCCAAACAACGTATAAACAGAGGGTGAACTTTCTTTAGAATACTAAATTAGTTCTTCTACAAACTAGTTACGAACAGTTCTAAAAGAACAATGACATAAAAAATGCAGTGTATCATAATGCTTCTAATTTCTTTTCTTCTATAAAGATATGTATCACATGTCATTATTTCAAACAGGGAAATTTTTTCAAGTGACTTTACGACGACGCATGACTAATGTAGCTGGCATTTGAAGCACAACTGTTTTACTGATCGAGCACGGAATTCTAATTTTCACAAATTGCAAACTAATTAATCATGTTATACTATTTAACCTAAAGTTTTATAATGTTCGTAACAACAATTCATTAACTGCGTTTTGCAAAATCGGGGTGCCAGATTAACCAAAATTTTGGTCCAAAACTTTGAAACAATTCAAATCAACCGCAAAATAGTTCTTAAATAGACGCCATAAGTACTGCGCTTGCGCAGAATGTGATAGTCCCGCGTAACTGATCCAGGGAACCGGTTGATCGGATTAAAGATTAAACTGGTAAGAAACTCTAATTAATTAATTTTATACTTAATAACGAACGGCTAGGATAATATTTTACCACTACTACACGTCGAGTAACAACAGTGGGACGAGTAATGAGGGTTCGTACGCCGTTCGTTCTAAGCAATCGCTTCATTTTTAACGGCAATTTAAGACCAGGCTTTTTATCATCGTGTCTGTGCAGTGTAAATCGCACGAAACGTTTGTTCCGATTTCGTCTAGTCCCGCAACGCGCCGAGCAGTTTATTATTTTAGAGCAAACCCCTTCCTCCCGTATCTCTCTTTCCCTATCTTGTTCACCCTTCTTTTGAATCATGCTCTCTCTCTTTCTTCTTGCAGGTTCCTCTTTTCTCGTGAACGCTTCGATACGAAACCGTCTTCAAATAATGTGGTCATCCAGATTCTTTGGAACCCTGCTTTGAAAATACATGTTAACAACAGATCGTGGTAAGCATTAAGCATTTATCGTTCAGTTAATGTTGCAAACAATTTTGTAAATATTTCAACTAAAAACCCCCCTTGTAGTTCTTCGTTTAGATATATGTATTCTGGATTAACTATCCATCGATTACGGTTCAATTAAGGATAGTGTGAAACTTGTAATTAGGTTAAGTGCAGGCGGGCTCCTAGATTCAAGTGTACAGTCATAGTGATTGGTATAGAAAGTAGGCGTCTTAATTGGAAATCAGGGATGATTGTTATAGACTTTTACAATTAGATTTCTTTGTAGTTGATCTAAAGTTTACTCATAATCATTCGTTTCGAAGCCGTCTTTTGAGAGCGGGAGATAAACAGAGACAAATCAAAAACATACTACAATAGTGGCGCCGTGCAGCGGGTACAGCGTAAAAACCGCGCGCGATATAAATCATATGTTTCAAATCTTGATGATTCTTTTCTACAAATCATTCTACTTCAAGGATCATATCTCTATTATTTCCAATATCCTAAAATCTTCGTCTGTTTCTTTCTCGTTCCGATTATAACAGCATAATCACTTACTGTATAAATTGAAGATAATTCCAATTCTAACTATGTTATTTGTTTTATGCAGTTTTGACGACCCTCAACACCGGAATTGGTCAACATTTATTTTTCCATCGGACGACGAAAATCGAAAATCGTGGAACCTCAACAGTTACTGTAAGCGAAGTAATTAAATTTTGCATGTATATTGTTGAACATTATTCTGCTAGTCTTTTCTTACGATGATGATAAAATAAGAGTGCATGTCCGATTGATTGCAAGCTGCGGAGCTGATGATCTAGCTCGGAAAAAATATCGCAGAAACACAGGCTCGATGAAGCGCAGCGGATAGCCTGTCAACGGCGTCATTGAGTAACTCCTCTTGCACCTCATGCATATTCGTCGTCTGGTTTATGTGCATTCCAGACAACTCGCGCCAGAAGTGGCTCTTTTCGTACAAATTTAGTATCTGGTTCACGTGGTCTTGATCAGGCTCGACAAAAATACAATAAACATAAATTAATTCAAAATTAAATAACGGGATGAATGAAGAAGTTCTTCGTTCCGGCTACAAGATCTAGCATGTCGGTCGTGTGTTGCGTAGTCAATCCAAACGTGAAATTAATGTCGATGATGGATCTGCTTCGTGTAAGCCGACACCACATGCGATCTGCCACCTCGCATACCATGCTCTAATTTATTAGATAAGCAATCGCGCCGCTTTTGATTCCGTGAACCGATTCGAAGACATTATCGGTAGATACCGCGACATCGAGAGATTTGGACAAAGGTTCGATTATTCGAGAGGTAACGGAACGTCATTTGCAAGTGAAATTTAATTCAACAATATAAACGCAATATGCATCCGGTATGCCAGTTATTATCATTAACCCTTCGACGGCTGTTCTTGTGTTTATTTTGACCGGGAATTAAACTAACTAAATAGCTAGCTGTTTCATTGAGGATATCGGGAAGACTAATGTGTGTCTACACGAGATATCATCAAAATTAAATTTTTTAAAATTATTAATTAGAGCTATGAACGGTCCTAAGCATTGCCAATTATATGGCTATAAAAATCGCCCGTTGTCCGAGGGTTAAGAATATTAACTCCTGCTTATAAGTATCACAGAGGACAGACTTCGATCTGGATCGAGTGTCGTCGGCTATTTCGAGAAGTGACGGAACCAATTATTGGGTCGGCGTTTCCGCGAGAAGGTGCGACACGTGTTTTATAGTAAGTGAGTATAGTAGTCCCTCGGAAAAGGAGCCGACATTATTTGAACACGTGATCGGGAAGAACGCCCGAAGGAACTCCATATTACTCAAATAAGAGTGTCCCGACCGCCGTGTACATTTTTATGACTGAGACCCGGCAACAAGCTGTTCCAATAGAAAATCTGTGGCACGCTAACCCGGTAGCCATCGTTGTGACGACCGTATTATCATCTTTACAACCTCCTGCCGGAGGATCTAGAGCTGCCGGTGTGTCCTGGAGCCTCTATTTTATTTCCTTTTTTCGAACGCATGAGAAAAAAACCTGAAAGGACCGAGAATATACATGTAGGTACTGTCTTCGGGCTCGTAAAGGGACGAACTCATTAAAAATATTTGAGACGAGGCTTCGGTAAAAATTCAGACCAGAATTTTTCAGTTCAAATTCTAATATGAGAGTGAATAAAGGTTGGATAATGTGAATACTATTAAAGCAACAAGGGTCCATTCGTTTTTTTAGCAAAGAACGTTTTAATACTACAGTATCTATTTCGCGGCGACTTAAATTAATAACATTCATAGTTCGCTATAAATATAAATAAAAGATATCGTCTCTTTCCAATTCGCTTTTATACAACTTATACATAATACACGCGTTCTTTCATATAGCAGAGATCGGTTCGTGTTAAGCTAATTATACAGCAGCATTTTCCCGCGAGGAACACATTTTTCATCATTGTTATTCCTTGACAACATTCATTATCGTCCACTAACTATGTAACTTCTCCCTATTTTCTCGTCGTCCGAGAGGCCTGTAACTCTTCTATAGCTCTCTGCTCTGTTCTCGAATTCGCGGACGGGATTTTATCAGGAACGATCCCAACGACTTGTAAAACGACAACTACCCTTTCGCACTGACCAGCGTACTTCCACTGAAATCCTCGCGAAAAGAAAAAAACGCTGGTGTATGATTATCCGGTTTGAGTTTCTAGCTGACGGATACTGGTTGGACTGCTTTCATCGCACTATTCCTCGAAAGTCCGACATTAGCTTTCAGCATAGTACGTTGCGTCCTTCCGGTTTCGCACACCGACACAAGTATTCACATAGAGTGCTTGATCGGATCGTAGTACATCGCCGATGAAGGTGTCGTCGTCCCGTGATGAATGTTGGAGGTGACCGAGCCGGGTATGTTCGATATGCTCAAACCGCCGATGTTGCTTAGGTTCAGCGATCCTAGGGAGCCTAACGAGCTCAGAGTGACCGATCCCGCAGGGTGGCAGAAGTAGGATGGCTTCCGGTCGATCAGCCCGCCTCCGGAGCTGGTCGAATTCGAATTTGGACATTCCATCTTCAGCCCTGGAACAGAACGAAACACACACGATTAGCTTTGCTCAGTGTGGATTAATTTGAAGAGTTTCTTATTTCGAGGAGGATTGATTTACAGAGATTTTATGCATTTTTGGGAGAAATGAGCAAGAGTTTCAAAACTCCACAAAATGATTAAAGAACGCTGACTGCTGGAACAAGTACCATAGTCTTCCTATCCACTATTCCATACTCTAGTGATTTTATAATCGTCAGGATGGGGGAACGAAATTCTTGCCAAACATTTCTACAGTTGCACTCTTGGCGAGTGCGTCTCTGTACCGAGGAGATTCTACTTGACGCGAAGTAGCCGGATTCAAGTAGCTCGTTCTTGAACTGGTAAATTTTTCTGTAATTTCACCGTGGACCACACGCACGGACGCGACCCGGGGTAAAATAGAAGAAAAAGCAAGAGTATCTCACGATACGAAATCGGTCCTTGTATAGGTACGATAAATCTGAAACTCCGGCAGCTCTCTTGAGCAGTTTCTTCCTCAAGTGACCACTTCACTCGTGTCTCGACGCCGTCCGACTCTCTTACTCTCTTTCTGTCTGCTTCTGCTCGCTCCAATTCGTTATTCTGTAGCATGTTGTCCGGCGACCGATCGCTACGGATTCCTAACGATGTTCGAACATTGTTCGATAAAAATGTGCGCCGGAGGAAAACGATTTCGGCCCGCGTACAGTATAAATATTTCTAACGTCGCTAAATAGGCACTTTGTCCGAAGATTCGATTCAACGATTCCGGGCCGGAGTGAATGAAACGAGAAGTCGAAGCTCGACGTTTCGAGGTACAGAGAAGCTACTGTACGTTCCGGTATTAAATGGAGCACAGAATGTGGCTCGTTCCGTGCACCAGCAAGACTTCTGGTAAAAATATACGCTTTCTCGCGAATTCTTTCTCTACAAATACAAAAAATGGGTTACCCTGGGTTGGTCGACAACTCATTTGACCGACACTGTTTTCATTGGCGATTTGACCGTGTTAGTGTCGGCCAAACCGTGTCGATGAAGACATTTGTCGACGATTTGACCGTGTAGATGAAAACATAGTGTCGACGAAAGTTACTGTCGGTTCAATCGTTGATGAAAACAGTGTCGGTCAAATGAGTTGTCGACTAACCCGCAAAAAAGATCGATTTCTGTGCGTCGTCAGGATAGGAGGAGAGTCGCTCTCGTTGCAAGTACGATCTCTCGCAATTCCACCTCGATACACGATGCGTTCGACATGGGAATAAACTTTGACACCCACGCACCCTTCCATCCACCCTCTCCTCTCTCTCCCTCTGACACTCCTTTTCCGGCTCTCTTCGCCGGTTCCAGTCAGCAAAGTGTAAACGAGATCAATCTGCAGGCGCCTCCTCGGTAGGCACCGGATTTTCCTCTTTCTCTTTTTCTATACAGGTCCCGGGATGTATTTCTGGAGCGATCGCTCTACTCGCGACTATGGCATCGTTGTTGGCGCGTACGATATTCGTTCTGGTTTACCGTGCTCTTCTCCGTTCTTTCACCGTCGACGGTTTCTCGACCGGTGCCCGACGAACATTCGAACAAGAAACAGAGACGAACTGGAGGAGAGGACAGAGAGAAAGAGAGAAAAAATTTCCGCGAGCTCATCGCTCGAGAAACTTCTGGATCGGTTGGCAGGGGTGTGCAGACGCCAGGGAGAGATTTTGACTGACGGCACTGCCATTCAGACCACACACGACGCCGTTTTCAGACAGTCGTTGCACACTTGTCCCTCGATCCGGTCGAAATCATTCTCGTTAGGTGCTGCTCGACTGATCTATGATCGACAGGCCAACAGCGCCGTCGCGAAGCTTCTTCCAGAAGAAATCCAGCTGGATTTCTCAACCCTTAAATGGACCTTCAAAATGTACTTTAAGAAAGCAATCATTCAACTAGATGTAGTGAGATGGTAAATCCACAAATTCTATTATCAGACATTAAATAATTTAATAGATGTCTAGTAGGAATAAAGCGCGCGCCTCTAATTATTCAGTTTCACAAATTGCTAGTTTGTTGATAAATAATTCGGACTATGATCTCTGTTGCCATGAAGTTACATTCTCCGGATCCGTGGATCCACGGATCGAGGCTGGTACCGCGGAGAGGTTTAATAAACGAACGGGCTTAATGTTTGAGATGGCACGGTCGATGTACTTAGATTAAAGAACCAACTTGTTTACGCCACTTGTAAATGTTTACGCGATAAGCGATTCGAGACCTCACTTACTAGCACGCGACTAACGGTAACCGATACAAAAAAACGTGTATTTTCGTTCCTCTCGATCATTTGTTTATCGCCACGGCGATCGTACTAGGTTATTGCATTCATGGAACCGGTTCATTCATAAATGAGGCTCTGCGTTATCTGTGGTTGATGTTCCCGCGTTCAGAACTGATTTGGTGATATTAGGATTATTAGACTGTGGATTTACTATATGGATTTACTATACTGTGGACGTATTATCTTTAAATTTTTGTGTTGCAAGATAATCACGATTAGACTGCGGGTTTTATGCATTTATGACGAAAATGAGTCGAAGTATAAAACAGTTAAAGAATTTGAAGAATGAAAAGATACTGTTGCACAGGGTTGGGCAAATATTTTATCTAAATCAAAATTTTTGCCCAACTCTGCTGTTGCATGATTACATTCTCCAGGTTCTTTAACTGTTTTATACTTCGATTCATTTTTGTCATAAATGCATGAAATCCGCAGTCTAATAGTGATTGCCTTACGACAACAATTTAAAGATAACATGTTGCATTATTTTCAGTTTACATATTATATAGAAATCCACAGTCTAATAATCACAATATCACTGGAGCATGATTTTCACTAAAATTATTGAGAGAAGAAATGAACTTCTGTGTAACCCCCGTTTCTTGCAATCGACAATTCTTATTTTCCTTAAAGATCCGCGGTTTAATCACGGCAGTGTAAAAGAAATAAAAAGAGGATAATTTAAATAGATAGGAGAAAAGTGTGAAAAGGATTCGAAGTTCTCTCTAGATAAATTATTCGAAAACGATGTCGTCGAACAATGTTGAGTAGACGTTTAACGAGCGTTTAATTGCCGCCCCATGGAAACGAGGGTCGCCACGCTAAATTAATCTCGTCGGTGTTTCGTGTCACGGCGTGTTACACGTGTTCGTTTACCAGTTACGAATTACGACTTCTCGCATGGGGTGTGACAGGAATGTCACCCCGACTAATAGGTTCTGTCAACCATAGTGATTTCGTGTCTGTCGTCTTGCGCGAAGAGTACTTTCTCGATGCAGATGCGAAAGGGTTCTGTATTTATCTCGATGAGAAATGGCTGAATAAAAGCTGCATAGCTGGTACTAGAATTTAATCAAGTTGAACCATAATTGAACGATACACCTTTTTGGCGAATTGGACGAATGAAATTGATCAGAGTCGACATTTTCGTACTCGAGGAACGAGTTTAGTAAAATATTTTGCAAATTCAAATATAATTGATAAAGAATAATGGAGGAAGAATAGAGGTTCTAGTTGAAAGAATTTCAGAACGAGGCAGGATCGCGTGAATGTAAAACGTGTCGAGACACTTTGTGAACCGACAGTTTCGGTATCCGGCGCCCCGGTGCTCGTAAACCGTCTCCGGTTTTCCAGATGGCCCTCGACCGTCATGAATTGTCATTGTTGCCCTCGGCATTGCGACGTGGACTCGTGAATCGCGGCGACAGACGAACGTCTGCGAAGTCTGCGAAAGTCTGTTCTCGCTAACGAGACGTCCGACTGCTGCTCGACCGATGTTCCCAATAATTCCCGCACCGATCAATCCGTAAATCGGGAAAAATGATTGGAGCAACTTTCAAGGATACTATAAAATAAGCTTCATTCACATTATCCGAAATTTCAATCGAGCAAAGAATTCACGAAAGTTGGACATCAGGAATTGATTAGATCTATTCTGTGTCCGATAGTCATTTCCGGAGCGGAATCAACGGTACTAAAATTGAATTTAACCTTTTCGATTATTCACCGAAACGCTGAAGCTTAATTGCGTCCTCATTTCCGCGAGGAATAGTGTAAAATGTTAATTTCTCAATGTA
Source organism: Lasioglossum pauxillum (assembly GCA_933228785.1). Taxonomy (NCBI): domain Eukaryota; kingdom Metazoa; phylum Arthropoda; class Insecta; order Hymenoptera; family Halictidae; genus Lasioglossum; species Lasioglossum pauxillum. Next base: position 10,934,558 of record OW121702.1, read on the forward strand.
CACATTCTTGTTCCACCCTTAAGTTACACATACAATTCAGAATAGAATCTACACAAACTAATTCTTATCTTCAATTCCCTGTACGGCTGAAACGACATTCGGACTTATTAACCCCTTTGCCCTACGATTTATTTTACAGTTCCAGTGATAAGAACTTATATTGTAGTTCGTAATTTCCTAAAAAAGGAGAAAGTTTGTATCTGTTGTATGCCTACATGTTCTTCAATAAATATACATTAACAAAACGAAAATAGAATTTCACCTCGGTCTAAAGGAGATTAATAAAACACATATTTATTAGATTCTGTTCAGAACCTTCATCACGTGTCTGACACAATATTGTAGGGCAAGGGGTTAAAAGTGCACGAGCAAGTGAGACGGAGAACGAGTTCCGGCACAGATGGCATCCCTACGTTATTACAACATAATAGATCATGGGCTGACTCTAGTGTCGCCTACATGAAGCAATTGACGACGCAGCGAGAACAATTCAAAGACAGGTAGATACAGGGTACTCACCATTGTCTGTCACAGGTGTCTGGCAACCGCTATGCGAGGAGCTAAGATTCCCCGCGGGGCTACTGTTCCCTGTTTCCGGGATCCCCTGAATGGTAGCATTGACATTTCCGCCAGCATTGTTGACCCCGAGCCCGTAAGCTACGTAATAGTCCTGTCCAGGTGTCTGAGAAGCTGCCACGGACTGGCACTTGTAGGCCATCATGGCCTCGTTGTCCTTGTACACCGAGTCCGAATGATGCTGTTGGTGATCCTTCGCGGAGAATCCTTCCGTAGGCCTGTAAGCCAGCTGGTCCTGGCTTCTAGGATAGCCGGGTTCGCTCTTAAAAGCGACGATCTCTCCGTTCCTGTACAACGGTTCGCCGGTCTTGTAAGTGACTTCCGTCGTCTTGTAGGTCACTTCAGCAATGGGCGGTGTTTTGTAGCTAGCCTCAGGGTAGGCCCAGTCTGCGGAGACCGCGGATCCAGGAGCGTACATCGCGTACTCCTGGTAGTTCTGGTACTGGTTCTGGTAGCCGTTCGCATAGTCCATGCTGGTTGGTGCCATGTTCTCGTAACCAGGTGCCTGGACGCTCATCGGTCCACTTCCAGAGAAGTACTGAGGGTACTGAGGTTTCAGAGCCTGGCACTTGCGACGGAAACCTCGCGGCCGCCGCCGGAAACCTCCTTCCTCGAACATGTACTCTGTCGACGGGTCGATCGTCCAATAATGTCCTTTACCTGGTCTGCCCAGCCCCTTCGGCAGCTTGATGAAGCACTCGTTCAGGCTAAGGTTGTGGCGCACCGAGTTCTTCCAGCCTTGATAAGCGCCTCGGAAGAACGGGAACCGTTGTTGAAGAAAGGTGTAGATCTCCGAGAGGGTCAGCCTCTTGCCGGGACTCGACTGGATCGCCATCACGATCAGCGCGATATAGGAGTAAGGCGGCTTCTCCTGGCGACGCGCGCCAGGTTTTCTCGGCAGCTCCGTGCTGGAAGGATTACAGATCAGCGAGTCCAGGCTCTGGTCCTGACTCAAACCACTGCTGATCGCTAGACTGGTCCTCGGTAGCACCGTAGAGGAATTCGGGTGGGTCAACGGGGATTGATCCTGCAGGTGCAACGCTGCGTCCGACTCGTTCTTCATGATGATCCTCGCGTTCTCAGCGGCGCGAGGTGTCGACGGGACTATCACTGTCTGGTCCATGAAGTCTTCCCCTGGTCACGCTGCCATAGGCATTCTCGGATCCTTTCGAACTCGGCCGTATATCCACTTCACCAATTCTTTCAACTAACTGAAACGTCCACGAGACCCGGCGAAGCCGTCCGTTGAATCTCACCCGGTCAGTCAATGAATTCTGTCACTGATATCCAAACTAAGAAACGAGATATTCACGATTGTGTAACTACTCGCGCGTGTTTATCGAGGACTCGCGTGGCGGCCACGCGTTTTCTCTGCGATCACAATGACGAGGAAGCGGCGGTCGTTATTTACGTGTGCCCGGTGTAAATTGTTTGCACGGGGCCGCACGGTGGGGTCAATTATTTAGACTCGGCGCTGGACCGTGCGCTGTGATGCGACGCTAAGTGTTTTCGGATGACTGGACCCACGGATCTGCTCCGAACGCGGTGGAAGCTTGGCGCGTCGCGATGACGCGCGTTCCATCGTCACCACGCAGCCTCGTCCATGGTAGGCGTGATCAAACGATGGGCGGTTACCGACTCCCCATTGGCCGTCGTCTCGTGAACGAGACTCCAATTCACAGACACCGCCAATGAGGACCATATGCTGCGCCACCGTCACGCCTGGCTAAGGACTGCCAGGACGAGAATGAGGACAACAGACGAACGATGATAAAGATTGCATAACTCTTCGCGTTCTCATTGTTACGGAACCTACGAGATCGGTTTTCGGACCGCGATCATTCAATTCGCACAATTGATTGAGACGTTTGATGGTGTACCACGATCGCGTTCTTGCTCTTCAGTTTTCTTATTCCGAAGGACGATTCAACTCTCAGACGGATTGAAAGACAGTATCTGCTCATCGTTTCCAATTTATTTAATTTTTCTTTTTATTTTGATTACACAATTTTAGGAATGGCATTTTTACATGTCTCGAACTTTTAGTTTCCGAGTGATCACTTGCTTAATTCGTTCCATTCAAACATTTCACACACAGTTTATTTCAGTTTAGGTAGAGACATTTTTCACAACAGAATGTTATTGCACATGTTATTCGATTAGGTGAGATAGAAGACATATTTACGAAAAACTCAATTCGGTCACTTTAAATTTATCACTTAATTCTTCGGTACCTCATGGCGCTAATCCAAAACATAGTAGGTCCTTGCCAATCAAATTTACAGGTTCAAACACTGCATTCTGTGTTTTAATTTAAACAGATCGTCTGCACAGACCACTCCATTTTATTATAGAACACATTCGCCCGGCGATCGCAGCATCTTCGGGACCGATTACCCGCGAGCGACGCTAATCAATTTCACAATTTCGGTATACTTGCCAGTTCGACGACTATGAAAAAGCTCCCACAACCGATTGGTCCACCTGTCGGCCAACGAGATGCTGAACTCATGCTCCGCCCGAGTACAGAACCGCCTCCCTTTCCGTTCTTGTACGTTGAATTTCTGCAGCATCATCGATTATCCCGAAATTAATCCCAATTATCGGGAAGTTTTGACTCACGGTACCAGCTTTTTGTTGAGCATCACTCGCACCAAGTATACTTCCATGAATCATGCATTCTTCGAATATTTAAGCCTTCGCGCGCATTTATTTTTACGAAGGAAAGGTATTTTTTGAATTCAACCCCTTCGGTGATGCGATCGCGCAACGTCATTGAATATTTGTTTTCGGAGACTCCACTCGGCGATTTACTATATTTAACCAAACGCTTAGCTGCGGTACAAATATGTAAAACTGTTAAAAGTTATACTGTTCTGTTGTTTTCGTGGCTTTTATTTTTTTAATGCGAAACAACCAAAAACCCTAAGATTTAAATGTTGAGAGTTATTTAAATCAGTGGATTTGGTTGTCCGATACAAAAATTCGAAATTATTAGAAGAATAAAGACACGAGTGGTATGTTAAGTATTATTACGTTAATTACGGACTTGCCAGCGTTACCGACTGTATAAATAGATTTCTGTTCCGCACGAATAAATTAGAAAGTGTTTACCTTGCGCAAAGATCCGTAGCTACAATTCCCGAAGGGTGACGTTATTTTTTCTACGAATTTTCTCGGTCCTCTTATCGCAGTGCTGGTCGTCATCAAGGTTCGCTCGTAACGAATCTGTCGTCAATTGGTTCGTTGATCACAAGTCGATCGGGGCGAAATGTTTACTCGCCTAAGCACGTGACAGAGTGTCGATTTACCAGGCCTGAAAGAATAGGGACCAAAGCTTATCGAGAGGCCCGGCTGTATCACGATCGCCGAAAGATCCGATCCATGCCCCCCGACGTTTCTGCCCCTGAGACGTTCTCAGAAGAAATTTAGATAAGTCTTTTAGGCGATGAAACAACAATTGCCCGCCGTTCATTGCCAATATCAATTTTTCGTAATTTTTCTTTGCTGCGAAAAGATGGATAAATCATTTTGTACTACATTATTCATTTCTTTTATTGTACTACAACTATAATGTCGTGTAATAATGTTGCTTTCAAAATTTACATTTTAAAAGTAACAAATAAGGGAAATGTTCACTTAAATGGTGCACGAGAGTTAAAGTTCTTTTATTCGAACTTACAGTCGGTGTACAGAGTATTCGTACACATTGAAAAAACGAATTACTTTCTCAAAATTGAACCCAACAGCTTGAGTTTCTTTTCAGACGCTAGAAGAAGTAGTTTACTAGCTAATTTGTAAATAATTTCTTTTTCAAATCGTTATTGTACCTGTAATGAAAATTTAGAAGGCGCCTTTGGTAGTCTAAGTAAGTTATATATTTGTAAAAAGTTTCATCGAAATCGGTCAAGGATGTTACGAGATATAATTGATTGAAAATAACAAAAATCGTAAGAATCTGCGATTTCAATGAATCGCAAACCGTAAATTCAAAGATTTTTACATCTTACAATGCCCATAGCTTTTTTATCCGTCAACCAATTTCAATGAAACGTTGTACACATACATATATAACTTACTTATATTTACAAAATACATGTTTTAAATTTTCATTACGGGCACAGATAAAAATTTTTAAAAATCGTGGTCTATACTGTTCTCTTCGTAATTGCGACCAATAAAAATTACAAAAAAAATTATTTACACATTAGCTAGTAAACTAACCATTCTAACGTCTCAAAAAAACTCAAGCTGCTGAGTCCAATTTTGGAAAATTTATTCGTTTTTAAAAGGTGTACGAATACTTTGTACACCAACTGTAGTTAGTGGACGATAATGAATGTTTTCAAGGAATAACAATGGTGAAAAATGTGTTCCTCGCGCGAAAATGCTGCTGTATAATTAGCTAATCACGAACCGATCTCTGCTACATGAAAGAACACGTGTATTATGTATAATACTAATTATGTATAAACAAAAAATACAAATTTTGAAAAGTTTATTCGTTTTTAAAAGGTGTACGAATACTTTGTACACCGACTGGAAGTAGAACTTTAGTTTGACAATTTTTAATTATACATTCTGGGTGACGCAGAGGATTAATATTATGAAAATTGATACGGAGCTACCTTCGAGGTTTTATCAAAAACACGGAAATCTGGGAACGGAGCACCGAGATAGCAATCATTTAATGTCACCCTAAATGCGACGTTCGTCTAGCGATATCGTTGCTCGCGTATCCTCTAGACCTCGAATTCTCAAGGAGTTTGTTTGCGTTACGGAGGAACGATCCGACGAAAGAGAAGCGTCACGGCCATCTTGTCCCTGCCTTCGGGCCGGATCTCAGTTTTTCTCCTCACATGCTCTTCCACTCGAATCGAACAAATTAAACAAATTATCCAACAAACATGCATCCCTTAAAACGAGAATATTAAACTTCCATTGCTATGATATCCAAAGGACATCTTTACAAAAGTTAGCTGCTCCAAGACTGATAAAACTGGTATTGCCATTATATCTTTAAAATAAAAGTATCTAAAACCAATCGGAAGCAAATAAGGCAATCAACGTGATATAAAACTCATTACTTATTTTGCCTAAACTAAAATTATGCCTAAACGAGCAGACAAATGAAAAATATTGTTAATTCTGTGGGGTCTCCGTGGACACTTGGTGTCTTAATAAATTCTCAATTTTACGATCGACCACTTCAAGGGAAATTAGATAGAAATGGTGACTCGAGGGCTTTCAAGACGTCGAGATGGTCCTTGTTCGGTCTGCCAGGACACTCGAGCGAACCCCGCGCCTTAAGGACAGTGTTTACTATTTTATTGCTTCCAAGTTTCCCTCGTGACGTCTTCCGCGACAGCCTCGAGTGGTCCTGGCTTGGAGAGAAAAGAACTAATCGACCACGGACAGGGGGGAGTCAGAAAATTCGTGTCGCATTTCTGGAATGTTTTATATAGAGATCGGTCGACTGTTTTGTGTTGAGGTTTCGCATATTTTCTATCATTCAGATTAGACTGTACCGTATCGTTTTTTAAAATAAAAATACAGTAGAACCTCGATTAACGGGCTCGATCGGGAGACAATTATTTAATAGCCCGGATAAATTAAGGCCCGATGGATAATCGAGATCTGAGGGACATCATTAAAATGTACATTATATTCCATAATCAATTTTTTACATATGAAAACTTATTTCCCTTCATAATATAATCATATTTAAACGCATATTTATGTATAATCGGGACCCGGTTAATCGAGGTCCTACTGTAATAAATTATTCAAAATTGGACTCAGCAGCTTGAGTTTTTTTGAGACGTTAGAAGGGTTAGTTTACTAGCTAATGTGTAAATAATTTTTTTTGTAATTGTTATTGGTCGCAATTACGAAGGGAACAGTAAAGACCACGATTTTTAAAAATTTTTATCTGTGCCCGTAATGAAAATTTAAAACATGTATTTTGTAAATCTAAGTAAGTTATATATGTATGTGTACAACGTTTCATTGAAATTGGTTGACGGATAAAAAAGCTATGGGCATTGTAAGATGTAAAAATCTTTGAATTTACGGTTTGCGATTCATGAAATCGCAGATTCCTACGATTTTTGCCATTTCCAATCAATTATATTTCGTAACATCCTTGATCGATTTCGATGAAACTTTGTACAAGTATATAACTTAGTTAGACCTACCAAAGGCGCCTTCTACATTTTCATTACAGGTACAGATCAAAAATTAAAAAATCGTGACCTTTACAAATTTCCTTCGCAATTGCAACCAATAACAATTAAAAAAAAATTATTTACACATTAGCCAGTAAACTTATCCTTCTAACGTCTGAAAAGAAACTCAAGCTGTTGGGTGCAATTTTGAAAAAGTAATTCGTTTTCTTAATGTGTCGAGTACTTTGTACCCCGACTGTATAGTTCGCCAGCCCTGTTCCCAGTAACGCGGAGTCCTTGAAACCGTTTTATCGGTGCACCTTATTTTTTGCATGGGCCAGATTATCATTATCTGCTCTGAAAAGAAAATAAGCCTTCCGGCGCGTGGACGCCGCCTTTGTTCCGCTTCGACTGTAAACAACGGGGCTCTCTCCGAATCGCGACAGTTCCCGATGGCTTTTTTCAGATAAAACGGGAGACCACCCGAAGAAAACCCGTTTCGGTCGCACGTGTTCCCGTCGGAAAACCGCAGACCGGAACCAGACATTGCGGCCTCACGTGCGCGTTACGGACTCTCCGACTGTTTACATCCGCCGCGCGGTGGCCATTTTCATTCCGATCCTCCACCACAGTGGGCCGTTTCTGTATAATCGGTGGAATTCAACAATTTTCATGTCGCGAAATATTCGGTAGCAGAAAAAGATCGTGCCAGTGTCTCTTTCGTTTATGAAATTATTGCTCCGTCTTGAAACCGAAATGAGAACACTAAATGAAAAATATACTCGTATATTTTCATACAATAAGTAAAAGTAATAGCAGAATTAGATTTTGCGACCCGTAAAACCCCTCGAAAACCCTGCTAATGCTCCGACTCGGAGGATTTGTAAATAACGATGTCCAAATTCCGAGTCCTTACCTTATTCGTCGGGGTGGAAATTGAAGAAACACCATCGAGAAGTGTGTTTATGGTCTCCGGTTCGGTGATGCGCGTGAATCCGCTCGCGAATTTCCGTTCTTCAGGGATCTCGGTGGATCCGGCAGCGACGAGCTGCCGAAGTTAGAGTCTCGCTGCTTGTGGAGAACACGTGAGGCCCTGACGGCCACCCAAGCGGCCATCAGACGCGCCGACGATATTCTCTGTTTACACGATACCGTAATTTTATACCGCTGATCCGTGGGTGCACGTTACGAGCCCTACGTTCCTGTCGCGGCTTCCACCCTGCGTTCCCTTTCGGAAGAGTTCCTTTTCCTGCGTACCTGTTCGATACGCAGCGACCCTAAATAGGATAACCGAAGCTTCCCTGCGTCATCCTAATTAACATCAGAACTAAGTTATGCAAATGTATACGCCTTAAATAAGGGATATGAAGATTTTCACGAAAACGTTAGAATATAAAAGTCAATAGAATTTGGTACAATTTTTATTTGGGATCTACAAAGGTTTTTCCTACTAAAAATAAGATTTTATTTGATTCCACTTTCTCTTAAAATTTGACTATGAAAATTGAAAAGTGCATAAACATCCGCAGTCTAGTTATATTCCTTTATAATAGCAGCCTTGAATTTATTTCGATTTAATAGGATTCAGTAACAATACGTACTGGAATAAAGAAGTATACTAAAAGATCTTTTCAACATCACGAATTACACGAATTACAAAATAAAAAAATTATTCGGCTCGGTAGTTTTGAGATCATCAATTCTAATTTCACGTTTCGGGTGTGCGTGTCGCGTAGGCGGAAATTTTTGCGGCATCCTTTAGGGAAACGGATATCTTTTCTCTGGCAACGGGTCACTGTTTTGATTAGGCCCTAAACTGTATTCAAACCAAACAATTTTCTCTTTTCCTTCCTTTGTTGTCCTGCGTCCCGCGCGAGAACACGACGGCCGGGCCGCGCCAATGGAAGGGGCAAAATGGGGCAGCACGTGGTTAACAGACCGGCTGCCTTGTGTTTTCCAGAAACATTTTTATAATTCTGCTTCTACCGTACAACTTTAATTAAGAGTGAAGAAAGGACTCGATAATCGAAAGAAAAAAATATATTACGGTAATACTACTGCATGGTAAGTAACTGGAATAATAATTACGAAATTATATTTTATGATCTATTTATTAAAACAGTTTCCATTCTAATCGAGTTATTGAATTTTTTAAATCCACATTTAGAAAGTTCGCTCGAGGGTGAACAAAGCTAGACGGTTCACTTTGGTATTTCAATTACATAATGGAAGAGCATAAAAAATAGACCAATACAAGGGTTAGGGACAAGCATCACCACCCATGTCGTTTCCTCTCGACGACAACCTTTCTCACGAGGATCCTCGAGAACAGTGGGCGGACTGTTTTCACCACTTCAGAGGGTCGAATCACCCTGAAAGATAGCGTGAAAAGTGTTCGAATCCGAGGGAAACAATGTGCAATCTGATAGGAGTCTGTCACGAAACCTAGCGTAAAATGTTGGGTTGCGAAGAAAGTAGTTTCAAGCGATGAACTTTAATCACACACAATCAAATATTTTCCATTTCGTTCGATTGTCTTTTGCCATCTTTCTGGCAACTTCATAATTCCGCGCTCGGGAAATTTCTGGTCCTTATCGGTAAAAAACTGATCCATGTGCAATTTAAATTCTGGCAACGACCATAGATGTTCCTTGCGATCCAGAGATCGCGAGAGAAGCCATCGTCCCTTCGATCGATCCGTTCAAAAGCTCGTAAATCCCTGGCGAACACGTTCTCGTCCTGCTTTCCTCGAGCAGCGTGATCTTCCCCTCGGATTTCTGCAGTCCATCCTTGGCGTACAGTGTCTGGATAGTGTTTCTTTTGCGTAAGATCAGGCTCGGCCAGTCGAGCAGACCGTAGAGCAAGGGAGATGGAAGACTGGCTCTCAAAATAAGACATGTTTACCCGCCGATGCTGCTATTTTGGAAAGAGCGCAAGTCTCTCTCTCCTGCGCGTAAGTTTCTACCGGTAGCTACCCTTGATTCCCTGCGATACTCCCGGCGAAAGCTCGGATTTCACGGGACCGCGGCGAAACATCTCCATTGTCCCCACATTTTTCCGATTTCCCTTTTGCCAATCACCGTTTTCAAATTTTTCCGGAGAAGTCACGAGAAGAATCACTGAATTTACATTTTGAAATAACTACGTTAATGGCAAATAAATATTTGCCAGTGTGGTCGGCATATCTGTTTATGTTTGAAACACTAAATTTAATGTATGTGCGAGTAATTAGAATTTAATGTTGAAAAAGTGAAATAGACAATTTTTACGTTTGTCAGGGATCTTGTATCCAACCCTCGTTCTTAACATCAACTTGGCTCGTCTTTAAACAATCTTCGAGTACCTCGAGCGAGCTTGAAGATGGACATACGGAAGCACGTTGCTTTCTCCTCGTTTTTTCCAGAACTAACGAAAGAAAAGACAAACGAGGGTAGAAAAAAGGGAACCCGGTATGGAGGCTGGAGAGGTCGTGTCAGAACAACCCCCTACGGTAGTCGAGATCTAAACACTAAAACACTGGATTAAGTGGGGTACACACGTTGCGTAAACAACTAGACTCGACGGGGGTGCGGAACGGTCTACTGAAAAATTACGACGCAGCGGGATGCCTATTACTAGGCCCAGGGCGAACTTTAATCACGCTGTTGATTAATGAGTAAATCGCGTATTTTATGCGTTTCAAGTCGTAAAGTTCAACGACAGGCACAATGCAACTAGCTTGCAAATTTCATTCATTTCTAACGCTACGGATTTTACTATTCTGATTGCTCCTCAGACTATTTCATGAAACTAAATGTTACACAAAAATTCCTCGAAGCTAGAAATTTTTTAATTAACGAACTCCACCTATTTTTTTAAAGTAAGCAAATTACGCGATTACATAAAAAGAAGCTAAGGAACTAAGCACATTGCTTAACAACAGAAACTTTAGTGACAATCTAATGTCTTCATAAGTATTATAAGTGCCGGAAGAATAAGCATCGAATCCAATTTAAACAACGAAAGGAATGTTCGATTTGTCCACATTGCGCAACGATTTGTTTATACGAATCCGATTGTGCCATTCGAGCGACATAATATGGCGGCGCCACGTTCTCCACCGAAACTGTAATGCTTGCAGAAGCGCAATCCATTCGCCGTGAATTAGAAAGATTTATTATTCGACTCGCCGCAATGTTTAGGCGATTACAATCGGCGCTAGTGGCCGCCAGCTTTATTTCACTTCGTTCGCAAGCTTGCGAATTAATATTCGCTCATAACCGCTTGCGGCTGGTCCTCGAGCGTGTGCCAAACAAGTAGGGCAAACATACCGCGGGATTATTTACGAAAAGAAGGAACAGAGTTGCGGGTGAATAATTGATGGCTAGTAGATAGCGAATGTTCACACAAATAGAGCTTTTAATCGATTAATTGAATTCATTAACAGCTGCTTTAGATTGCTCTAGCCCTTTTAACCATTTTACACCCTTAAGGAGATCTTTACAATGTACTTTAACCCTTGTGTCAATATTTTCTACGATCTTCAACGATGTTACATTTTATAGTTTCAATACATAGTTTTACACCTCAAATGTAAATTAATTTGTGATCATCCAAGAACATAAAAATCTACAATAATTTTGCTATTTGTCAACGGAAATATTAAAATAATTTTAAGGGTTAAAAATGCAATGACTCGATTGAAATTAAAATTCCATCTAAATCCACAAATAGTTATATTGCTTGTAGTCAAATAATTATTGGCATTTTGATTTGTGAGCTAACTTATGGGATCAGTTATGAGTTCACAAATAAGACCAACTACTCTAGCACGGCGAAATGTTTTCCTTTTTATATGATCGGGTTGATTCGAGCGATGAAAAATAATGGTTTAGGGTTTTGGGGATGAAAGTCCTTCTGCAATATTAAAACGGTGTACAGAATTACACCGGGCTGATACGATCTGGTCGATCGGCCTCGTTCGAACTGGAACCGAAGAGCATTACAGCTGCAGCCATCTTGCCGGCCGGCATTTAACGGCGTCGTTAAACATTAACGACCGTTTGTTAAAAGACTCGCCCTACCGGAATAGAAACCTGGCACCGTGAACATGCCGCGGCCTGCGACTTACGAGCCGATGGTAAACGCGCGCGATTTCTCGAATCTCGAAACCATGAACACCTATCGGCTCCTTTTATTTCTATTATTTCAACGAACAAAATAGAAAATATCAAGAAACATCCCTCACACGACAAAATTTAAAAATCCTTTTCCCCATATTTATCAAAAACGAGTTCGAAACTACACAACTCAACACCCTGCGAAGACAGAAAATGTTTCAATCACATTTCCAAAAGAATATGAAAATATTTAGAGAGGACCATTCAGATCGCCATACGACTAATGTTAGGGGAAACAGCGGAGCAAATGAATTAACTTAAAATAAACACGCGGTCGTCTAACAACATGACGAGATTGTTTTCACGGTACTATAACTCTTCGGATAGTTAGTGAATGCACATAAATTGTGAGTGAGTGATACGATACGAACGATACTAAAATAGATAGCGTTTACGCTGATTTCGCGTTGTGATATGAAATATGGAAGACCGAGGATGTATTATTTTTTCGGATCGATTCGATTTTGTCGATTAAGGGCCAATGATTTTTAGCGAACGTGATCCTCCGCCGAGGGAAACGCTATCTTCTTAGAATTTTCTTCGACGAACCGGAAGTTATAAATCTTAACTCTTTCTTCCACCACCCGTCCTTTCTCTCGGTGGGAATGTTTAAGACGATTTTCTGGCTTCGGGGCTGGTTGAAGCGTGACAGCAGGGCCGACAATACTTTTCCCGGGCTGGCACTGTTTACAAGACGGAGTATCGTTACGAGCTTTCGGACGTGAACCATCTGTTTGGACCGTCCAGCGGGAAGATGATACCAAAAAAGTATCTTTCTTTTCCTCGCGGCTCGTCTTGCGTCACTCTTCGCCAACCCACTGAAGAAATTTTTGAAAATGTCCCATCAAAAATCGAATTTTCACATGGATACCCTCTATATCATTTACAACTTACACTTTTTATTTCGTAGACAATAATACCGGCATGGATTCAACTCATTTTTATTTCAACATCGTTTCTATCGTAATTTAATTTCGATCTGACAGTGTTTTTGGAACAGCGATTCTTTAGAACAACATGTTGATTCATTAATAATTCGTATTTACTAATTCTACATTCTCGATAGTTGATCTAGAAAATGTCTACAGAATTATTGACTAAACTTCCCAAAAGTCGGTCAAATTGGATTGAGCTAAAAGTTTGCACATAGATTTATTTTGCATTAAAAACATGTTTCTCAAAGGGATGTTTGGCGACTCGAAAAAATTCTCTTATCATTTTACTGTCATTTTCTACCTTACCTATATATTTTTTACCGTGGTCTGGGATAATTCTGGGTTGTTTCTGGCTTGGTTCTGGGTTGGTTCTCTTTTAGATTTAGATATGATTATGTTTAATTTTTATTAAATGTAAACCCGGTAAGGTAGAAAATGACATTAAAATGATACATTTTTTCACCGTCAAGCCGTGAAAGAAGTCAATTGTATTATCGACGAGGAATTCTAACGGATGTCGATCATATAGATTGCTACATTGTCAAAATGTCGTTAATGCGAATTTCTATTTTATCAATGTAAATTAGTTTTTCATTTTATCAAGTAATTGTAAATTTTGTTAAATAGTTTTGAACACTTGTAAAATCAGATCTAAATAAACTTTCAACGAAGTGACACAGTGAATAATTGAATTTAACGGAGCTATAAGTGTGAAGAATGAAAATGAACAGGTTTGAAATAATCATGGATATAGGGGCACTATTTAAAAAACCATCATGAGAAATCATCATGAAGAAGAATTGTTTAATCTTCGCAGCTATTAGCTCGGTGTGATTATCGATTTTTAATATTTTATAAAGCAATTGACCTTTGCGAAAGAAAGTATTGTAAACCGAGAATCACACCGATTGCCCGGGTCTCACCACGTGGAGGTTGCTGCGAGTGAGACCCACCCACCCACCTAACATTAAACCTACGGAGCCTTAAAATTTATTTAGACTTTGTGCAGCTCCTATTGTAATGTGTGCTCCACCAAAGATAATCGTAAAATAAAAAATAATATAAAAAATTCTGGAACCGGTCATTTTGACCGGTGATGGTTGGTTTAGTGTTAGTATTTCTTTAGGCCGCGCTCACAGTAGTTCCGATGTCGCACGATTCGGCCGACGTCCGACGTGTGTCACTATTCGCACGCTCGAAAAAAGAGACAGATGCGTCGGACGTCGGACAAATCGGCCGACATCGGAGCCACTGTGAGCGCGGCCTTATCGGCCCACCCGACGGAAAATTACAAGTTTCCAAAATTACAAAATATAAAAAAAAATCCCTTTTTGTGTATATATACTCTTCTTAATACACATTTGACAGGGTTCTATTTTGACCACTGTACAAACGAATATGTAGTAAAAAGAGCCTGATTGCTTGCCTACCCGTCTCCGACCCTCTAAATCTTCTTTATTTGAATTTATTTTCTCTTTATTTATTTATTTATTTTATTTTATTTATTTATTTTCTGATTTTCTTATATAAGCTTTTTGCATATTTTTATTCATCTTTTCACTTTTAGTGATTCTGTCGTATATACGTAAAAACGTTAATTTTGTTTAATCCTTTGTTAAGTAGAAAATGCACAGGAATTACATAAAAAATCACAAAGTTTTTCTTATTTACTTTCATTTTGGTTTACACTTTGTGATTTTTTTATCAAATCCCCATGTATTTTGTAACTCAAAAATATTTTATATTTTGTGTATGTGTAAGTGTGTATAAGTCTGTACAGGGTAGCTAACCCAATTTTGCTGAAATGAAAATACAGTTGATTAAATGGAATATACAATAAAAACGACAAACGACACCACATGCAACCATACACAGATAACAATCTACATAAACAATACAACTTTTATGACAATCACAAACTATTACGTTGAAGACGTCTGAATCGTTGAAGTTTCCAGTGTTTCCTCTTCGCTGTTTTAATAAACAAATGATCTAGAACAAACTTAATTTTGAATTAGAACACAAAAAAAGTAAAAAAAGAATAACACCTTTGACATACAATTGTCCACTCGATATATACATCAAACAAACCCGCGAGTGAACCATTTTCTCGCAACGCTAATTTACAAAGGACGTATTGAACGTCTCGAAAAAAAACGAACGCGACCAGTGCATTATTATTCGTGATGTTAATTTAATAAATATGTACAACATGAGAAATTCCCGTGCACTTTAATTCTTATACGCAACTCTACAGGAAATCTTCATGGGCCGCCATCTTATTTATCTTACCTCAGGGACGAAGTATCTGAAACAAATCTTGGGTTAACATATAAAAAAAAGATAAATATTCAGAATAGTTGTCCACTCGATATATTTCAAACAACACGCGAGTGGACCATTTTTGCGCAACGCTACTCTACAAAGTTTGCAATGAACATCTCAAAACAACGCGAGTAGTGCATTCTCTACCGCGACGCTAATTTATTTGACCAAAAACGGAAAACTCCCGTGCACTTCCGTTTCTTTTTACGCAACCCTAAATGGAAACGCGATAGTAGCCATTTAAATTTACAGGGAGGAGTCAAGCCGAATCATTCTTTCGCAACGCTAATCTACAAATAATAAAAAATAAATATCTTATTGAAAACGCGAACAGTGCATCATTTGTCGCAACACTATTTTATTAAATTCGGTATAAAAAGCTCCCGTGCACTTTAATTTCTTTTTACGCAAATCTAAGGGGAAGGCAATGGCTACGAGGATTCAGCGGCAGCCACACGAATAATCCGGAGCAGTCATATCAGGGTGCAGTGTGGTACTTTATTTATCGCAACTCTAAAAGGCGGGATTTTCTAGTATTTGCATATAGGAAAACTTTCACATTAAACGATTCGATTCAGTTCTGTGAACTCTGACTGTACACGCGAGAAGGAGACTATAATTCGCGACTTCAAGTATTATAATAGATTCGGACATTGCAGAAACCAGTTTTGCAGGGCGCGATGAAAACTAAATTTCGTCGACAAAGCTACTGCACTAAACGTAAAGATACCCCGTGTCTTTTACCTTGCGGGCCGACGAGGCGTTCGATACGTTGTACATACACGGTGTGTATGTCTACTAAGGCCGCGCTCACAGTGGCTCCGATATCGGACGATTCGGCCGACGTCCGACGTTGTGTCTCTTTTTCCCACGTTCGAAAAAAGAGACAGATGCGTCGGACATTGGCTAAATCGACCGATTCGGAGCCACTGTGAGCGCGGCCTAACGCGATCGAACCAGTACGTTACGGGGGGTTAGTCCAAAAAGTATACATGCTGGTGAAACGCAGTGGTACGTTCCCTGCATTTAGCGCTCACACACCATCAAATGGCTAAAGGCACACGTCGCTACGGTCAGGTAAACTACAGTGTTTTCCGCCATCGTAAGTCACGCCCAACACCATGGCTTGCACCGCATTAGATGCTAATACGATGCTCACTCACCATGGCATTGTCCTGCATACCGCCACAGGTGACGTAACTTAACACGTCTTCTTCTTGCGTACGGTATTGTCGAACGACAGCGGGAACACTTGTTCCATTGCTGGAACGGCAAACGAGTCGTGTGTTATGGCACACCGCGGGGAGTTGAACGTGGTAATGTGCACCGTGATTTTGCGCTAACTGCTTACGGCAACATGGCCACGTACCAATACGTTTCTACTCTACGTAGTGGTTCGGTGGGCGTATGCTCCACATTTTTACGGTACAAAAATCTAAAGTAATATCCAAATATACATTTGGATATCCATAAAGTGTCTCTGAAAAATGTTCCATGCTCCAAGCGCGACTGGTCCTGCAATGTTCCTCCTCTACTCACTACTCTAATATGAGATCGCGACTCTTATAATTAAATCTGATCTTTTAGAGAGGTGCATTTTCCAATATGCGTATACTTTAATCCCGCCTGAAAACAACGCGTTGGTACTTTTCGCGACACTAAAGCAATCGCGACAACAAATTCTCGCAACGCTAATTCTTAACGCAGAGATGGTCTTTCGCGGTCTAGTAATTAATTCGCGGCATGCATTAAAAATTGCAAAGTCTACTAGGGGAGAGGACCGGGTCCTCCACTATCCCACTTTGCCATTGTTAAAAACGGTAGTTACGCAAATCCTAGTCTAATCGAAATGAAGTAGAGACGAGGCGAGATAGCTAGCGACTGGGTTTCCAAGCCCATAGAATCTACCCCGGATTCAAACGCAATGACACCATCCACCTGCCTGGACGTCGTAACGCCAGGACAGATGCGCCCCTTCGCTCAAAGCGCGTTTTCAACTGGCGAGTATACACTCCACGAGCTGGCCGCTTTGAGTATAGACCGAAGCCTAGTAACGCTGACTTTATTAGCCAGAGATAGTGCCACGCGGTCATGTGCTGCGAGGTCACCCCTACTTGAAGAGTAGGTGCGGACCTCCACTAATCTCACCCCAGACATTCTCTACTTCAATTTCGATTTCCACAAATACTACGCTAATTCAACCCGTTATTATTCTCTCTCGCAACTCTAATTGAAATCGCGGATGCATACACAACACCCGGCAGCCGTTTTGACTGCGACCACTTGTTCAGTGGTCCGTTGCAGCTGGAGCATGGGCGCCTGAAATGTCGAAAAATTCGAACGCAAACGCGATCCTTTTGCTGCGCAAACGCTAATTCAACGAACAGAGAGAATTAAACTTTTATAACATTGTTATATCTTAAGTATTTCTTCAAGCAGCAATAACAATTAAATGTAATTAGAATCGCGACTATGTCATTCGCAACGCTAAAATTAAACAATCTATATTGAAATGTATGAAAATCGCGAATATTTTCGCGACACTAACTTTGATCTCTGTTCACAATGGACTAATACAATACCCGTGTTTTTTTTTCGCAGTGCTATTTCAATCGCGGACGTGCCCATCTCCGCTGATCGTTGAGGCGGCGAAGCCTGCCCATGTGTACAACTAACTACTTCTACTACTACTTCTATAGACGAGTACAGTGACAAGGTAGAAATAAATGAAATGACTTCGCATCCGAAGATGCGAGGCCATTGTAGTTGCCCTCTTGAGCGACAGTTTGTCGGGGCCACTTCGGCATATAGCCTCTTCTTTTTCTTCGGCGGTCCGCCAAACAACTGAAACCCTAAACGTGCTCGCAGGGAAACGATCGGAGACTTCCGAAACGAATCACAAGTTTCAGAAGAAGTCGATCGTTCCGCTGGTGCAATCGAGCAGGTGCGCAACGTTTCGAGACCCTAATCCGCGCGCGTTCGCGTCCGCGTCCGCGAAAGCTACACGAGCAGGAAGAATCGAGCACGAAGCATCCATTCGAACGTCATGCCTCGTTCGATTTCGCTTCGAGACGAAACTTCCAGCTCTTCCGGTGACTGACTACCGTGCGAATCGCGGCCTACCCGAAAGAGAAAACGGTAGCCAGCCTCGGCCCCTGCCTACTTAAAACGAACAGTCACACCAAGAAGGTAAGCTACCTACCTACCTAGCCCTATATTTAAAAAGTGGCAAAAGACACAAGCTCTCCAACACATTCGCAACACGATCTCCACACAGACGCCAGGGTGCAATATCCTAACACCTAGAGAGAACGTCCCGGGACGCCTCCGACACCCTAACGTTGAAATCTCACACAAGCACACTCTGAGGTACGTACCAGTTTTCCTGAAATCGACTGACAATGGCCGTGATCATTGCGAAATAAATCAATAAATCGAAATGACAGCTGAATTAACTCTGAATTAAATTACATGTTGATTTGAATATTACACGTTGTTTTTAATGAATTGAGAAAATTACTACACATATTCCACGAAGATCCATGTAGCATGTCACAGATCAACAGGAATATGTGCTACTGAATCTAGTTTAAAAAATCGACGCAATTCCACTGCCTATCAACACACACACACAAGTGGAAAATACGTCGTGCACGATACACTAACCACTGTCAGTCGCCACACATATGATTACAACAATATTCCATGTGTTAGTTGCTCGCACCCTCCCGAATAGCGCCTGGGCACGCGAGAGGATTCGAGCAACGAACAGGGAATCTTGATATCCTGAAAATCCTAACTAAAAGAATCCGTTAGATTTTGTACGAGCTAATGTTCTTGTATTCTTGCAAAATTGTTCTATTTTCAATTCAACATTTAATATGAACTTACAATAGGTAATTCTTATTGTCGGAAATGGTAATGTAAAGGGTAAAGAAGTTAATTTGTAAGTTTTAATGAAATGAATTCTTTCGATTCTTTAATGAAATTAATTCTTTAAATTTTTTAATAAAATGAATTCTTTAAATTCTTTAGTGAAATGAATTCTTTAAATTCTTTAATGAATGTTTAATGAATTTTAATCTTTATGAAAATATTTAAAAATCCTCGGACGATCCTTTAGACAAAGCAAAATTTCAAAATAATGGAAAAAATACTTTACTAAATGTAAAGTACTAGTGAAAGTAATATAGGTTCATTTGCTACGTCTAAAGAATCTATCCGTCGCGAATCGTCTTTTTGTACGTGATATCAAATATTTTCGAGCAATTCAAAGTAATTTTAAAATACGAACGATTATCTTGATGATAAAATGTGACTGTAGTGTGATCCAAATTGCGGAAGATCTTTATCTTTTCACAAATTGGAGATTCAATTATTAAAATCATTTACATTTATAAACAAAAAAGACGCGACGTACAAAAAGACCCTACCTAGCTAGGAAACAAATTATGTACTACCCGCGGAAAACGCCTGGCGTTTTCCACGGTCACTGTACTCGTCAAAATCTACTACTAATCAAATCAAATCTAGTAATAAAAATGGCAGTTGTTCGTGGACTCACGAACTCTCGATCTCGATCTCGGCTATCGTTGTCGTCTTTGGTCATAGACATCCTCGGATTATTCCAACCCTTAGGGCTCTGTAACAGACAGAACAAATTCATTTAATTTCAATCGACCGAAAGTGAATTAATAATTCGTGATTATTAATTTTTTATTATCACAATTTGGGAAGGTAATGTTCAATAACAAAGTTTAACTGGAAAATGGTATGTACTCACCGTCCTCTCCTGCTTGAAGAAAGAACAATTCGTTGCGTTTCGATCTCGACTATCAATACCGTTGTTGGATCGATAGATTCTCTACCCTTACTCTCTGTGACAGAAAGAACAAATTCTATTTATTTAATAGGAATATATTAGGAAATAATATTACGAAATAAATAATTCAAGTTGAACATAAAATCAAAATTAATTTGAATGAAAGTTAAATAAACTCGATTTCTATCGCACGACACGAATTTGAATACAATTAATCGTCACAACACAAAAGTAAATTATCGCGAGAAGGCAGCACGACTCGACAATAAATTTAAATTAATGAAATATAAATAACTCGCTTGAACACAGAATTCGTTTTAATAACAATTAAGGTAAATAATCTTGATTTCTATGGATTGATGCAACACGGAAACGATACGCACCATGTAACGGTCCCTGCTTTGCGACGTATACTTTGTGCTTCTCGATAACAACCGACGCGGTGGGCAAGGTCAGAGGGAAGCTCCAAGAGATAACCAAACGTACGTGCGTTCACTTTGACTTTCACGTATATTATGAATTCGCGGTCGGACTCCTACGACCGATTGGCACCGAAGATTTATGATTTCCCCCAAATTGGGATCCGCACGACCGAAGACACATTGCATACCGTCAATTAAACCAAGAAATATAAACTCTATACCTATGTGCAATAAAAAAAAAGGTTCAGGTATCTAAATGCTATTGAGTTTAACGAGGGGTATCATAATAACAAATAATCAATGGACTGCAGATGTGAGAAAGTGGGAATTTTTATTTATTTTCTTTTTCTGGAAACTTTTATCTGTTTTTCAAAAATCTCATCTATATGTTTTTAATAGGGAACAGCCTTTGTAGAACCAAAACAAATGAAAATTGTAGAAAATTTTAACTAATTTTATATTCTAGCCTTTTTTGAACATTCTCATAAGCATAAATACATAAAAATTCGTAGTCTGATAATCAATACTATTTCCCATTTAAGAAAAATGTTGGGGTCCTCCTCGACCCCCCAAAAGATTCCTCAAAAAAATTTAATACGTACTAAAGTATTGATCTGAGAATCGTTTTTATTACGCAGAGGGGACACAACGATATTCTACTATTTTAATTGGTGACAAACTAATTTTTAATTTTTAATGAATCCACGGTAAATGAATAATTTGAAAAGAACGTTCAATAATAAAAGTGATCAATAATAAAGTTATATTGGAAGATATGTTGGTACTTACATTCTCTCCGCCTTGAAGCACGATACGTTGTCTCTCGATCTAGGCTATCGATATAATCAATGGATGGATGCTTTCCCCTTAGGCCCTGTAACAGAAAAAAAATTCATTTAAGTTAATTCGAGCAACCGTAAAACAATAAATACGAATTAATAGAAAATAAATCGATCACGTCGAATGTAAAATCAAAATTAATTTGAACTGAAATTAAATAAGCTCAACTCCTATTGCACAATAAAATTCAAATGGCAAATTCGATTGAATTCAATCGATCAATCGTCAAACAATAAATCCGAATCAATGGAAAATGGAAAATAAATCGTTCAAGTAGAATGTAAAATCAAAATGAAATAAACTTGATTTCTATTGGAGGATGGGCACAAATGACAAATTCGATTCAATTCGATCGATCAACCGTCAAACGATAAATTCGAATATCGTGTACCTCCAAAAACCAGAAATTGTTACCTCTTTCTTATGTAATTCTGTAGATTTTTGCGAAAAGATGTCAAAAGTCCAAGTTTCAATCCTAGGAGATCAATGGTTCCAAAATGTATGCGTGTTTAAACAGTTTAAACTTGAGCGATTCGAACCGTCGTTGACAGTTGACAGGTGAATGCACCGCCATGTTGGCATGTACTCAGTTTCGCGGGTCGTCTAACGAGCGAAGCCGGTTACACAAGCAAACTTTAAAACTTGAATTTTTAAGCATTTTCCGCCAAAATTTACAGAATTAAATAAGGAAAATTCTTCCATTTCTGGTTACCGAACGTAAAGTGCAGCCAATAAATCATTCAACTTGAATGTAAAATCAAAATTAAATAAACTAGATTTCTATTGCACGATAAAACATAAACAACAAATTCGTTTAAATTGAACCGATCGTCACGACGAAAGAGTAAATTATTGCGAGAAGGCAACATGATTCGAGAATAAATTTAAATCGATAAAAACTAAATAATTCGCATGAACACAGAATTAGTTTTAATAAAAATTAAGGTAAATAATCGTGAATTCTACAAATATGGCAACACGGAAACGGTACGCACCATGTAACGGTCTCTACTTCGCGTCATCTTCTTTCAGCGTCTCAATAACAAATGACGCGGTTGACAAGGCCAGGGGGAGGCTCTGAGATGACCAAACGTACGTTCGTTCACTTTGACTTTCGCGTATGGCGTATATTATGAAGCCGCGGTCAGATCCTTGCGACCGAATGTCACCGAATGAGGTACGGCGTGGCCGAGGACGCACTACATACAATACAGTCAATGCAACCACTATATAAACTTTGTAACTACCCGCAATAAAAAAATAGTAGAATGGTAGAATGGTAAAATGGTAGAATGTCGTGTGCCCCCTCTCTTTCACTCTTCGAGTATTTTATGACAATTTTTATGACGTAATAAAAACGATTCTCAGAGCAATACTTTAATATGGGGCCCCCAATATTTTTTCGACATGGGAAGTAGTGTTTTGATGTTTTGTTATTCTGCCCTCTCAGTAAATTCAATAGCATGTATAGGCAGTTGAACATGCCTATACATGCTATTGAATTTACTGAGAGGGCAGAATAACAAAACATCAAAACACTACTTCCCATGTCGAAAAAATATTGGGGGCCCCATATTAAAGTATTGCTCTGAGAATCGTTTTTATTACGTCATAAAAATTGTCATAAAATACTCGAAGAGTGAAAGAGAGGGGGCACACGACATTCTACCATTTTAATTTTTGACAAACTAATTTGCGAATAACTTTCTAATGAATCCACGGTAAATTAATAATTTGAAGAGAAAATGTTCAATATGAAAGTTTTATTGGAGGATATGTTTTTGTACTTACATATTCTCGATCTTATCGATATTATCTACGGCTGGATGGATGCTTTTCCCTTAGGCTCTGTAACAGAAAAAAATTCATTTAATCTAATTCGATCAACTGTCAAACAAAAAAATAACCGCTCAAGTCGAATGTAAAATCAAAATTGATTTGAACTAAAATTAAATAAGCTTGACTTCTATTGCACGATAAAATTCAAATGGCAAAGTCGATTAAATTCAATCGATCAATCGTCAAACAATAAATCCGAATCCATAGAAAATGGAAAATAAATCGTGCAAATTGAATGTAAAATCAAAATTAAATAAACTTGATTTCTATTGGAGGATGAGACACAAATGACAAATTCGATTCAATTCAATCGATCAACCGTCAAACAATAAATCCGAATTAATAGAAAATAAGGTTACCATGTACCTCCGGAAACTAGAAATTGTTACCTCTTTCTTATGTAATCCTGTAGACTTTAGCGAAAAAGTGTCAAAAGTCCAAATTTCAATCCTAGGAGATCAGTGGTTCAAAAATTTACGCGTGTTTAAACTTGAGCGATTCTAATTGTTGTGACAGGTAAAAGCAGCGCCATGTTGCTATGTGCTCAGCTTCGCGCCTCGTCTAACAGTGCTGCGATATAGTACAACTTTTCTCGCGCATGCGCGACGATTTCAGCCACAGTAAAGTAAGGTTCTCGATAAAATGGGGTACCTTGAGCATCTCGCAGAATTCTAAAAATTTGATTCTGATTTGATTCTGAAAAATGAATGTATAACATGTATATTTGTGTATATTTTATAACTCGTAGGACACGTTCTGGAGTCTTTTGTCCGGAACAGATTGTTTCGGTACATTCCCGCCAATATAACTGTCTCAGGCTCTGCTACCTTATCAGCCTAATATACATATATTAATCTGCAAGATATTTTTAAATTTTATTTGTGGCAAATGGTCTATTGCTATAGATTCTGTGTCCTATACCACCGATGAGATACTATTAAAGACTGCCAGCGCCTGTGCTATTCAGTGGGACCAGTAAGCGGGCACGACCGGGCTCGGGGATAACGTGGAACTTACAGTGATCTGAAATACCACATCGCTAAAAGTTCTAAATAGTGCCAAAACATCGTCTGAAATATGGCGGAGAATGTAACATTTAATAATAATCGATATGGTTTCGTGATAATTCGCCTTCTCACTGATGCGTCGCGACACCGACGAGATACTATTAAAGACTGCCAGCCCCTGTGGTATTCAGCGGACAGGCAAGTGGGCACGGGGGTAACGTGGAACTTACAGTGATCTGAATTACCACATCGTTAAAAGTTCTACCACCGACGAGATACTCGTCAAGTAGAAAAAGAATGATATAGTATAGAATACTCACACTACGTATTCTGTAATTGCCTTATAATACTATCACCGACGAGATACTATCCCGTCTCTTTATCTAAATAGAACCAGACGATATATGACATTGTTCACGCCCGGGGCGAACCAGCTTGAATAATGCATACATTTTGTTCTGAAGGAAGGTGAAATTGCAAAATGTTATGGAAGACAATAGGTTTACTGAAAATCAACATATTTATTAAATGTGCAGCTATTAGCTCGATATTATCCTTTATTCATAAGAGTTTCACTAGAAGTTCTTACAAATAGAGGATAATACCGATTGCCCAGGTCTCACCACGAGGAGGTTGCTGCACAAGAGACCCGAAAGGGAGTCGGAACGAATGCAATATTCCTTCTGGCTCCCTTTCTAACAACGACGGACTTATACTAAATTACGCAGATATGTCGAGTAATTATTGCGGAGCAAAAGGTGTGAATCGGAGAAGAAATCTCCGATCCACGGGGGATCAAAGGCGAATCAGGCAGAAGGCCCTGATTCTTTCAAAGTGAGAAACAAGAGCGAACCAGAGCAGAAGGCTCTGGTTCGAAGGTGACGCGGCGCGTACAATGCTTGCAGCCCAGCTCCGGTCAGAGCCGATAACCGACGTGTCCTCACCAAGAGAGATGGATCATGAGAAGTGTTCAAACGTATTACCATTTCTTTGCCAACTACCTGCCACCAGGCAACACAATGCGTTGAGGTGAACCCGGGTAGGATGACGAACAGAGCGAACTCTGCCAACTACCTGCCACCAGGCAACGCAAAGCGTTGAGGTGAACGGGTAGGATGACAGAGAGAATGGCAACACGGGTGGACAGATCTCAATGAACCACCTCTCTCAATGATTTGACGCCGAATACCGGCTCCAACCTGTCAGGTACATGCAAGCAAGGTCCAACAGAGCAGAAGGCTGTGTCGGAAACGAGAAAACGAGCAAAGTGAAGTTACGGCAATAATTACTCGACATATTTACCACGACGACATACAATCTTAATAACTAACGCACGCAAGCCGAGCAATCATTGTGGACCAAAAGACTAAATCGCAAAGGGGGAAGAATCAAAGCAGAAGGCTTTGATTCGCAAAGCAGAAACTTGAACCAGAGCAGATGGCTCTGGTTCGGGGGTGACGCTAAGACAATAATTGCTCGGCAAATAAAACTAACTTAAGAATATGCCGCAGTCTTCTTGATTTGTCCTCTTCTTGGTGTGTCCTCTTCTTGGTGTGTCCTCTTCTTGGTATGTCCTCTTCATAGTATGTCCTCTTCTTGGTGTGTCCTCTTCTTGGTGTATTCTAAGTAAAACAGACTAATAATAATTAGACATAACAATATATTACCCCGCACACGAGTGCAAGCCTAAGACCCGCTCACAAGAGTAAACCTAAGACCAGTTCTCGAGAACAAACAAACCCCGCACACGAGTGCGACACTAATCAGCTCACGAGAGCCCAATTAACCCCGCACACAAGTGCGAATGAAACCAGCTCACGAGAGCCCAACTAACCCCGCACACGAGTGCGAATGAAACCAGCTCACGAGAGCCAACCTAACACCAGCTCACGAGAGCCAAACTAACCCCGCACACGGGTGCGGCCTATTGGCGATTCGGGTAGCCCCGGGGACGCGACACCCCGTACTCACTCACAGCTCTATCCGCGAGTGAGCCCCTGGGGGACCTCCGATCGGAGGAATACCAATTTTAAACAATATGTATAAATTGTTAGAAGCGGGCCTTATCAAAGTTCCGAAGTCAACAATTCAAAATTCAGAAATAACACGAGTGCGAATAGAGCAAATATAAGCCCGCACGTAAGTGCAATTCTAACCATACACATGAGTGCGAATGCAACCATGGAAGCAGTTCATAAGAGCAATTGTAATCCCGCACAGAAGTGCGAATACAATCAGTTCACAAGAACAATTGTAATCGTGTACATGAGTGCGAATACAACCGGAGAACCAGCTCATTAAAGCAATTGTAACCCAGCAAGGAAGTGCGAATATAACCAGAGAGAATAATTATAACCCCGCACACGAGTTCGAATAGAACAAACTCACGAGAGCTGTGCTAACTGTTCACACGATTGCAGCCTATATGTGCTTCGGGTAGCCCGGGGGACGCAACACCCCGCACTCACTCACGGCCCCATCCGTGAGTGAGCCCATGGGGGACCTCCGATCGGAGGAATACCAATTTCAGACAACATGTGAAAATGTTTAGAATAGGCACTTGTGAAAGTTCCGCAGCTAACAATTCGAAATTCAGAAATGAAAATTGTCGTGATCACTGACTGAATAAGTAATTCGAAATAACGAACTGAAGATGGGCCAAGGGTAAACGGAGGAAGCATTGATGTACCCTTGGCCGACAGCAAGCTACCTGAAAGTAAATTCTTATACAATTTAATGAAATAATGTTTTTATATCTCGCAAGTCTTATATTCTACTACACAATCTTATCGAAAATTATAAATGTGTAATGTGCAGCTATTAGCTCGATATTATCCTTTATTCATAAGACACTATAAGTTCTTACAAATAGAGGATAATACCGATTGCCCAGGTCTCACCACGAGGAGGTTGCTGCACAAGAGACCCGAAAGAGAGTCGGAACGAATGCAATATTTCTTCTGGCTCCCTTTCTAACAACGACGGACTTATACTAAATTACGCAGATATGTCGAGAAATTATTGCGGGGCAAAAGCTGTGAATCGGAGAAGTCTCCGATCCACGGGGGACCAAAGGCGAATCAGGCAGAAGGCCCTGATTCTTTCAAAGAGAAGAACTAAAGCAAACCAGAGCAGAAGGCACTGGTCCGACACAGCAGAAGGCTGTGTCAGAATCAAGGAAACGAGCAAAGTAAAGTTACGGCAATAATTACTGGACAAATTTGCAACGGAGATGTACAACGAGCTTAAAAATTAACGCACGCACGCACGCAACCCGAGCAATTATTTATTGGCATTGGTACTAGACTGATGATTCATTGTTTGGTAATTCCATACTGATATACAGATATACAGAGGTGCGATATACTGATAAACTAATAATGCTGATACCTTTGTATCGTGATATTCTGATATCTAGATATGCATATGTATATTTCTTACAAGTATTTCAGATTCGGACATTAAACCAAGAACGTTAAATCGGCGAATAATACCAATGCCAATAAGTACTGCTGGATTGTGGGTATGTACAAATGGGTATAATACAAGCTTAAAAATTAACGCACGCAAGCCGAGCAATTATTGTGGACCAAAAGACTAAACGCAAACGTTGGAAAAATCAAAGCAGAAGGCTTTGATTCGCAATGAAGAAATATGAGCCAGAGCAGAAGGCTCTGGTTCGGGGGTGATGCTAAGACAATAATTGCTCGGCAAATAAAACTAACTAAAGAATACGCCGCAGTCTTCTTGATTTGTCCTCTTCTTGGTTTTCCCTCTTCTTGGTTTGCTCTTTTTTCGGTGTGTCCTCTTCTTGGTATGTCCTCTTTGTGGTATGTCCTCTTGTTGGTGTAACCTCCTCTTGTTGTATCCTAGCTGAAACAGACTAATAATAGTTAGACATAACAATATATGACCCTGCACACGAGTGCAAACCTAAGACCAGCTCACGAGAGCCAAAGTAACCCCGCACACGGGTGCGGCCTATAGGCGATTCGGGTAGCCCCGTGGACGCTACACCCCGCACTCACTCACAGCCCCATTCGTGATTGAGCCCCTGGGGGATCTCCGATCGGAGGAATACCAATTTTAAACAAGATGTAAAAATTGTTAGAAGCGGTCCTTGTCAAAGTTCCGAAACCAACAATTCAAAATTCAGAAATAACACGAGTGCGAATAGAGCAAAAATAAGCCCGCACGTAAGTGCAATTCTAACCATGCACATGAGTGCGAATGCAACCATAGAAGCAGTTCATAAGAGCAATTGTAATCC
Source organism: Lasioglossum pauxillum (assembly GCA_933228785.1). Lineage (NCBI taxonomy): Eukaryota > Metazoa > Arthropoda > Insecta > Hymenoptera > Halictidae > Lasioglossum > Lasioglossum pauxillum. The sequence continues at coordinate 10,962,920 of OW121702.1, forward strand.
CGCACAGACGTGCGAATACAACCGGCGAACCAGCTCGTAAGAATAATTATAACTCCGCACACGAGTGCGAAAACAAACAGCGAAGCAGAGCACAAGAGCAATTATAACCCCGCACACGAGTGGGGCGCTCAAAATATAAATTTGACGAAGAATAAAATTGATAAATTTTAAGAAGACTCAATACCGAAAGTCTCGTTGAAAATTTAAATTAGTATGAAGGACAGGTTTGTTGAAATTGGGCCAAGGGGAGACAAAGCGAGCTTTGCAAAATATTAGAAATAAAATTTACCGTTGTCCGTTGAATGAACAGTTGAAGGTAGGCCAGTGTAGCTGTGGATGACCTCTTGTTCACCTCTGGTCCACCTCTGGTAGGTCCCTGGTCCTTCTGGTCCCGGAGCTCGACTGAACCCGACCGCTCACGCCGCCCCCCCCCCGGCCCGACTGATTGACGGAACTCTCTGACCGAGCGCGGGCGTGCGCCCCACGCTCGACGCTCGACCGCTCCCCACCCTCACCGAATATCGATCGATGTCGATCGCCGTGACAATTATTGATAAATTTATTATTTCCAGCTGGTTAATGTTTATAACAATTCTATTTTACAGCAATGTCCACAAGCAATCCCTTGTCTATATGACCACCTAATTTTTTAGTAAAAGTGGCTAATAGTATTCGAGACACGGAATAACTTTTAAATGCCAACATTCGCACGCATTAATTTATTCAATACAATTCACAGATAAATTTATTATTTCTGGCTGTTTGATGTTTATAACAATTCCTTTTGCTAATGATGTTAACGAGCACTTCCTTTACTACCTTGCCATCTAATGTTTTCGTAAAAATAGACAATAAAACTCGAGAAACAGAATAACTTTTAAACAATGAACATCCGCACGCATTAATTTATTCAACATAATACTATGATACATTTATTAATTCTAGCTAATTACTGTTTATAATCATTCCTTTTACCAACGATGTGGACAAGCACTCCCTTGACCACTTTGCCATCTAATTTTTTACAGTGTTCGGTATTGGCCTAAACGGGAGCATTCAAACGTAGGTGATTCGACCGTTGGTGCCGTCTCGTTATTGTTTTCGTGTCTCGAGCGCGCGATCGCGAACCCGCTGTCTTGTCCGCGTAAAAGTCATCGTCACCAACGGCGAACACCTCCGGCAAAACCGAAGTCTCTGATCCAAACAAAGCCGTTACCGTCCCCCGTCGTTCGTGCATTACCGTGCGCGGACGAGCGACTTCACTTGACGTTCAAATCTCGCAGCACTCGCTTGCAACATCGAACGTGTCATTTTCGGATCATATCGAATCCTCCGTTTATCGCGGCATAGTCGCTACATCTCTATAATTTTCATCCTCGTTTTGCCGTCGAATTGTGAGCAATCTATGTTATGTTTAACGGTGTGGCTAAATTGAGTCAATAATAAAGTGGTTGTTGAACGATACTGGATTTCCCTCATTTCGCCTCCATCAATAACCACGTCCTCAGCGCTCAGATCTGAGTGGTCCCGGCCTCAGGCTCTCAGACAAAATTCAAGCCTAAACATACAGTAAAACCTTTTCAACATATTTATATTCTCACAGATCGATTCTTGGAGCATTTATGTATAAAAAAGTGGAAGGTAATAATTCTCGTTTATGAAATATTTTGAAATTATAAATTGAGGTATCTCATACAAAATTTGAAATAGGAATTGTTGATTTTCCTAAAATTATGCTTGAATATTTCTAGGAATTTTTTGTCCTATTCAAACCAACATACATGAAATATCTGCTCGGTACAGAATGTAACAATTCATGATGATCACTATGGTTCCGTGACGATTTGCCTTCTCACCAACGAGAATCTCCTCAGTAGCCTTCTGCACCGACGAGATCATGTCGATGGCTTTCTATTTCTCACTCCAGTCAGAATATATCGTAGAGGGCGTAAGAGAACACCGAAATATTCGAGTGACACGATCTTCCATAAGGCTGGCTCGTCGGTGCCTATACTTCATTTGTCGTTATCATTACCAATTTGTGATTGCTTTACCGATACATTACCATCACAGAGATTCGAGTACCGGCTATCAGATGTCGCTACTCGCATCAGAAGAGGGATTGGGGGTTGAATCAATAATCATTTAATTACCGAGTCAATTTTATCCATATAAAACTTGTTAACATAAGTTCCAGTGTTATGAGCTGCAAGCAATCTCCGAGAGTACAAGTGTATACATACCGAAACATATGATTACTGATAAAATCGTGTGGGTAAACCACAATCTTTTTTTTTAAATTTACCATTTTGTTTGTACGCTGAAAGATTAATAGCGAACACGTTTTACGAATTATGCGATGCTTTGCGTAACACGCGGAGCTGAATTCTTAAATACTTTCCCTCAGACTAAATAAAAACACCGGGCGAACCCCTGTCCCAACCTGTTCACTGACTGATTTCGTATATTTTCTGAATCAATATTGAATCTTCCGCGTGACCTTGGCACAACAGGTAGGTCAGTTAGGTCGGAGGAGGTTTTGCTCGTAATTTTTCTCCTTGCTACTGATTTATTCTCCATGTCGAACGCATTCGGCGTCGAAACTTTCGCCTGGTTGATCGATGGGCCGATTTTCAATACTCGTAACACTCCGATGTAGGATGCAATTTACAATAAAAATACAATGAGTCAGCGAAGATATTACTTGAGTTACTTGTCCGCGGGTTTGCTTCGTGAAATAACCTTTCACTTCGTACGATTCGTTCTACATTCTTTTATTTGTTGTTTCTCTTACAAATTTTTTATAAGGAAAAAAAACTTCGCATTTGTTGCACTTCTTTACAGTGAATGTTAAATTTTCGAAGTAACGAAAAATATCGTAGAAGAGAGAAGAAAATTCATATTTTTTATATGGCTGCATTTATATTAATGCTTAAATATTGATTACAAACGAATGAAATTTTATTCCAGTTAAAGGCGTAATATTCATATTTGTTAGACTTTGTTCAAAATCTTCATTACGAGTGTTGCTCGTTAAAATACGGCAAGGAGTTAAATCGTAAGACAAGGGGTTAAAGTGAATAGACTACATACTTGAATAGAATACAAATCGTTCGTGAATGTATAAAAATTGATGGACCAATTACATACTGTCTTGCACAGTATTGCCTTGCGTTTTTCGGAACAAAAGAACCATTGTGCGACAGCCTTTCTCTGGCGAAGCACGGTTTCCGATATCTCGGCGACGTTTCGGCGACGTCGTAAAATCACGGAACACGTTGCAGTCGCGTGAACCACTTCGCACTTTCGGGACAATTCCTTCAGGACCCTCTGAAGAGTCTCTCGGCTGAAGAAAGGTGTAAGGTGATTCCGTAAGGTCTAAGTTAGGTCGTTGTGAAAAAATAATCACACCATCTGCGAGTCCTGTCACAATTAACCGCGGCAATAAAATAGGAAACTTACGAGTACGCACGTCACGGCGAGTGTAAAGATTCGATTCGAAACCGCTCCGCTTTACGTCGACGAAACATCGCCACTTGAAAGACGCGTTCGCATTCTGCTCTATCCCCAGCAGACTACGCAGGAAACCTTTCTCCGTATCGCGATGAGAAAACCTTTACAAATTCACGCATTAGCGAGATTAGGCAGTTGTTGAATGAATCTGCTCTTCTTAGTCACGACCTTCTAGACAGTCTCAATGTTTTATTAGGTCGTTCGGAAAGCCATTTCGTTTTCTCAAGGGAAAATGAAAGCCAATTTTTTACCATTAACAACAATTTTTATGACATTTTGTTCTATGATCTGCTGCGATTTTTCGGGAAACTTAAAGATCCCATGCTCGTAGAATTTCTGTTTTCTATTAGCAAAAAATTGAGTTATATGACTTTTCACGACTTAATTTCATTTTCCCCATTCTTAGAAACATCCGCAAAGTTTGACAAACATAAACTCTTACAAGGGAAGGATTTCCCTTCCAAGTGTCCGATTTTGGTTTTGATAATCTTTTGTGAGACGATGGTATATGGATACCTAATGACGGCTGCAAAATATTAGGTGTAGTTACTCAATAGTTTTAAAGATATAAACAATTGAACTTTCATGCAATCTGCTCACACGGCTAATGGCACTTCTAAAACGTGAGCTGCAAATCATGGTACAGTCGGTGTACAAATTATTCGTACACATTAAAAAACGAATTGCTTTATCAAAATTGGACCCAACAGCTTGAGTTTCTTTTCAGACGTTAGAAGGATTAGTTTACTAGCTAATGTGTAAATAATTTCTTTTTTTAATTGTTATTGGTCGCAATTGCGAAGGAAATAGTAAAGGTAACGATTTTAAAATTTTTGATCTGTACCTGTAATGAAAATTTAGAAGGCACCTTTGGTAGGTCTAAATATAATTGATTGAAAATAGCAAAAATCGTACGGATCTGCGATTTAAATGAATCGCAAATCGTAAATTCAAAGATTTGTACATCTTACTTCTTTATCCGTCAACCAATTTCAATGAAACTTTGTACATATATATATATAACTTACTTAGATTTACAAAATACATGTTTTAAATTTTCATTACGGGTACAGATACAAAATTTGTAAATCGCGGTCTTTACTGTTCCCTTCGTAATTGCGACCAATAACAATTACAAAAAAATTATTTACACATTAGCTAGTAAACTAACTCTTCTAACGTCTCAAAAAAACTCAAGCTGCTGAGTCCAATTTTGAATAATTTATTCATTTTTAAAAGGTGTACGAATACTTTGTACACCGACTGTATATAAACAAGGTATGAAAGTTTAATTGTTTATATCTTCAAAACTATTGAGTAACTACACCTAATATTTTGCAAACATCATTATGAATCCATATACCATCGTCTCACAAAAAATTATCAAACTCGAAGTCGGACACTTGGGGTCTTTCCCTTGTTAGTTATACAAATCTTTGGTCCACTTGAATAGCAGCGTTCAATGAGTGCTATTTCACGGCATCGAAAATTTAGAGCCGAGAAAACGCGGAATCTGTGGCTTGGGAAACATATGCCACCCACGCGCCTAACACAGGGTTAAATTGTGGGTGTTCAGCGACGCTCCATGCTCCGCATAACATAGTGATCGAGGACGGACCAATTTGGACGGTCGGAATTCGGTTTCTGTAAAGCACGGAACATTTGTTTCGGCTTAGAAGGGGGTCCATCCTGTAGGTGGTTGCTCGGGAGAGTAACAGAGCGAGGGAGAGAGAACCATTAAGAAAGAGAGGCTAGCATCGGCCATCTGGAACGACTTAAAACACCGAGAGAATGGTCGAGACAAGGACGCACCTCTGGGCCCTACGCGTCGGTGATCTAGCCTAGGTCCTTTTCTTTCGGGTCTCGTGCCCTTTTCCCCTCCAGGCATGAAGTATACGTGCACGGCAAGGGACGGGAAGGATCTGGGAGGATACGGTCAAGACAATGTGTCACCTCTTTGACGTGGTCGCGGCTATATGTACTCGTAAATCGGTCTAGATTAACCTGTGGATTATGGAATACACGTCAAACAACGCCACCAGTCGCACAGCGGGGAAAAAGGCCGGTGATTGAAGAAAGTTGCCGTTTAACCAAGGCCCACCGGCAATCCGTGGATTATGCCGGATTAACTCGAATAACGCCACCAGTCGATCCCGACGGATAACCGTCCTCATTGAGGAATCCCAATCTGATCTGGAAACTCCGATTCTTGACTCCCGACGGTTCGCTTACCGGAACCCACCGCTCGGAATTCCCGCTCGCGAAATCTCCACGAAAACAAACCTCGCTGTAGGCTCCTCAAACTGATTCGCCTCTTTGTATCACCACAAAATTGCCGATTTTATGGATCTCTGGTAAATAGACTGCGGATGCTTATGCAAAATATTTTTTACCTGAACTGCCACAAACCTGGAATGAAATAGAAATTTATTTTCTTCCTCGTGTTTAGTAGATTGAAAACAATGCAACATCATTTTTCAACTCTTCACAGTACTTACACCTACTCATTTACATACATGTGTGGCATAGAAATATGTGTTAGTATCTGTATGCTTGTATCCTTACAACTGATTCGCCTCTTTGTATCACCACAAAATTGCCGATTTTATGTATTTCTGGTAAATAGACTGCGGATCCTTATGCAAAATATTTTTTACCTGAATTGCCACAAACCTGGAATGAAATAGAAGTTTATTTTGTGATTAGTAGATTGAAAATACTGCAATACTACTCATTTAGATTTGTGGTGTAGAAATAAAGTTAGTATCTCTACGCTCCGCTTGACCATTGTTGACTGTTGATCAGAACGGAATTGTTAGCGAATCTTCCGGTTATTTAACAATGTGGAACTCTCGCACCCATTTTGGGGTTCTAAGCTCACATTGTATCCAAATGCTTCCACCCGTCGCGTGGAAGGTCACGCGAATGACACAAGTGTCAAACAATCGTGTCCAAGTCACGCAGCTGTTGATTTGTCATTGGACATTTTGCCAAGAGACTCTTCGGCGGGAATTGTTGGAAATAATCCGTGTGCGACGGTGCGAGGATCTTCTTACGAATGATTGTTACTCGCCTGGCAAAGACAAAGAGCTCCAAGTGCGCACGTGTCCGTTCAGCTTCATTCAAAAGTTCTGGCAAATAAAATTAGCCGTTTCGTTGATTTATCGTCCTCGACGCATCCTCCGAGACACTTGGTTTTGATACATTCGTAATTTACTGCCAACTGATTCTCATATAAAATATGGAGGATGGAGAAGATTAATGTTCAAATGTTGTGAACTTGAAAGAAAACGGACAATCGTCGAAAATTATTAACATCACTATCAATCGTCTGTTTTTTTAATAAATTGCTAAAAATTCAAGTACGAATAAATGCGTTTCGTATTATCTTTCTTTTCATGTGCAAAATAGTTTTTGAAGAATGGCTTGGAGCGCGAAGGGTAACTCGATCATCCGAATAAAAAGTGTTGCGAAATTTCTAGCTTCGAGACGAATTTGGAGGAACAGGAAGGAAAGGTGCGCGTAGAAGACGGAAGTAGAGAGAGAGGGAGGAAGAGAACGCTTTGGTGGAAGGAGATTCGATGGCGAACAAGATCAAAGGGAAGCGACAACGGATACGCGTAAACCTCGTGAGCTGCGAATGCCGAAAAACCGACAGAGGTTCGAGGTAACCGAGCCGTTCTCGGGAAAACTCATCAAAGACTCGTGGACGGATAAATGTAACCCGGCCGTTTAGCGAGAACCTCTCGCTAATTTTAATTGCCGCCTGATTTACGTCTCGATACGTTCCCTCTCTCTCTTTCCCTCTCTCACTTTTCTACATTTCTTTCTTGATTCTTTTTCTTGCCTTCAACCTTCCTCCTATCGCGAAGACTCCCCTCCATCATGCTTTCGGCGCACACATGGGCGAACTCGTTCCCTCCTACGGAAAATGATAAATTGACGAACAGAGCGCATATGGATTACGCATGATCTGTCGACGCTCGGCCGATTTGTCTTACAACTTCATTGCTGGCTACTTTTGATGCATTTTTTGTACGAAAACTTCTTCAGATGCAATTTTCGCGCAAAATAAAAATTGTCGGCACCCATTGCGAGGAATTGTAGCCCTTCATAACAGTCTTTTCTTCTTTAACAATCTTAACCCTTTGGAGTCGGAGATATTTTAATTTAACTCGAAAATTAAACATTTCTTCCGACCTAGAATAATTCCTAGAATAAAATGTGTAGTAATTGATTAGATACCAACACATTTAATAATGTTAACAATATTGTGAATGGTGCAGCAATTTTTACTGGTGACTAAAAACTCTCTGAGTAACCACTCCAGAGCTGAGGGTTAATAAGTTCTGCCGTATTTTAAATGAGCAGGGAATTTTGCTTGTAAATCAAAAACATATGTCGATAGGGAAAACTACATTTTTTAATACTGTTTTAAAACGCGTCAATTCGTTTTTGTCATAAATGTACAAAAATCCGCAGTCTTTTAGTCTTCCCCAACAGCTTCGTATAAAGTGTCGAGGCAATGCGTAAGATCATCGAGCATAAAGATGATAAGGGTGGTTATCAAACATAATTCGAGGGAAGAATCCCGATTTGGTAATCGGCTCTGTGAAAAACAGCAAAGTGGCAGCGTATTTAACCCAGACCCGTCGATCGATCCTCGCGGGCTAGCCGGGGCGGCTACGTGTCGGAACTAGGTTCCTCTCTGTCCGGCCATTTCACCTTTCCATGTATTCAGGCCACGGAGCCGACGCGACGTAAGTGTGGACGCAATATTCAGTTTGGTTTGATGCCACAGTCCGTCACCCCTGCGGCTGTTTTCACACAAAACAAAGAAACCTCCCCTCGCTGTTGGCCACGCCGATATTTCCTCGTTCCTGTCTCCGGCGTGCTAACCAAAGGGCGGCACCCCAACCCACCCTTTTCTTCGTCGACCTGCGCCTTTCTTCGATCGCGAACCCGCCACGAAAGTTCGCGACTGCCGGATGCGAGCTTTAGGGGTGGCGAATGCTTCATCACCATTGGTCGAACGCCGCAACCATCCAATTACGAGAATGGTGGTGTTCCCCCGGTTCGATGGAAGCTAAAGTGTCGCTGCTTATCGCGAAGGGTAGGGAAGACTGACGGGGATGTGACAGAACCCTTCAAGCACCGAGCAATTCTGCTGAGGGAACTTCGCATGATCGAGAGATTCGTGGTACCTCGTTTGTTGAACAGTGTCGCAAGTTTAGTACTTACCGGATGTTTATTAGTATAAAATCCGTAGTCTGATAGTACTTGACAGAAAATTGTCAATATTCTTGAGATTAAATGAAACTTCTCGTTTTATTACATTCGAGATCGAAGAAATGAATAAGCACTTACTGGAAAAAATTACTGACACTGAAAACGGAGGGTCGTTGGAGAAATATTTACATATTACCGTGTTTACACTCCCGGATAGTGTAATTGTGTTCCTAACAAGTATTTGCAGGTGATAACGGGCTTGTTAGCGGTGCTCTGTTGAATGATTGACGCTAAATCCATCAGCTTCACGACGTCTCACACCGTTGCCAGGCTAATAAAATTTTTAACTGTGTTTTCTCGTTCATTAGTACATTTAAGAGTCATTTTTATCCAATTTCAGTAAATCGAGGTTTTGCTTCGCAGCATTACGAACGTGCTGAAATAATCAAAATATAATAATGAAACCGAGTGGGTTAGAAGACGATAACTTAGAAACGTCCCATTTTCTGGAACAACCCCCGAGCCTTCAGAAACGTATATCTGTCGGTTTTCATCGAGTCACCACTACCACCCCAAAATACGTATTTCCGACGTGTCTAGAAGGGAGACGAACACTCGTCGCCGCGGTCAGAGAATGCCGTCTTTGGCAGACAGCGTGGCACCGAAACTTGTCTATCCTCTTCTTCCTCGTGGTCTTTTTTTTCTCTCGGGCGTGGCAATAAGGAAGTGGGCCCGCTGCTTAAGAAAACAGAGAGCCGCCAATATCGGGCAGGCCCTGCCGGCTGCCTGAGAAAACAGTGAACCGTTTTCGAAATCCTGTCGAGGATACGAGACGGACTTAGCTTTCCGTTCTGAATGGAAACGTGGTTGCTCGCGGCTGGTCCCACGTAGATGTCCTGTAACCTTTCTCCACCACATTCAGAACCGAATCTTTCAATAACATTGCCTGATAGTCTCTTTCGTCCTCGCGAACTCGGACATTCAAATGATTCTTGCGAAAAGCGACTCGATGCTGCTATCTTTGCGCTTTTGAGGTTATGGAGCAATAGGGAACCTCGCGTTGACGAATATTATACGCGAGAGTTCATTTCTTTATTTCATGAATGGCGTTATAGAATCTTGCCACGTTGTAGAATTACATCAGCACGAAATAGTTTCATAAAACAGAAAATTAAGACTGTGATCTTTAATTGAACACCTGAGGTGGAAGTTTCAGATATGCGCATGGTTGCCATATTTACTTTCTCTTACCACAACGCTTGATAGAAATTTATTTATTCTTTCTTGTAAAGAAACTTTGTTATTCTTTACAGAATTCTTTAACTTTGCGGCTTTATTGAATAGTATTCATTTTATTGTTTGAATGGAAGTGTGGATCGGAGCCGTAAAACGTTCGGTTGACCTAATGTGGGGATATTCGGGTTGGATAGCAGAAAATATGGACTCAGAAGAGACTTGGGTCCTTCCAGACCGAAAAAGGAAGGGGCGATCGTCTTTCCGGCGTGTTCGGGCAGACAGCGTGGCACCGGCGGCAAGAAAATCCGTGCCGACGTCCAGAGTGGGCGGTGACCGCTTAATTAACGGCCTGACGAAAGGCAGCGGCAATTAATACGATACCAGTTTCCTTCTAGGCTTCGGTTGCTCCCGACGGTCCAGCTTGCACGTGTGAAATACCAGAACACGATATTCGTTACGAATGGTGTGTCACGCGATCTTTTCCGTGATCCCGCTGCCGCCGTGTTCGACAAAACAATGCGGTGATTGTGTAAACAAACAATGTCAGCTTACGAACTGGCCATTGCTGACTGAGCCGCGCGGCTGAACAACATGATTCTGTAACCCTAAATGACTCGGTCACCTTGTTTAATTTTAATTTTATATTTTTTCGTATAGGATTTTCAAGACGCTTCACAAAGAAATTTGGAAAATGCATATCCTGTTACAGTAAGTTCTCGACTTGCTTAGAAAAATTATTCGAGTTGCGCGGATTTTCATGAGTCAACTATTTTCGGTCGTAAGATAAAAATCGAATGAATGTTTATGAACATTTTCCAAGGTTCAGTCGCCATTGCGAAACAGAGCTCGTTACCATTCTTCGAAAGTCAGTCTGTCTTACTGATTAACGAGTTACCAGCGTGAAAGACAGAAAGTTCGGTCCGGTGGAGGTGCAAGGCGAATATTGTGTACCTTTCGCTCATAATGGGGCTTAATGGAGCTGACTGTCAGCCCAGAGTTTCTCCTTGTCTCGGTAGCAGTCTGCTGCCGGACAATACGTGCTCGGTAGCCATGTTGCCGTTGCTATTTGACAGGACGCGTCTACACACCTCGTGTATCATACGAGTCATCGTCGTCATTATACCTGTTCTACGACGTATCGAGGAGGGTGAAATTAAGGGTAGAATAATAGTGCAAGTAAATCCGTTGTTTCTTCCACTACGAGTTTTATGAAAAAGCGAGAAAGTGTTTCTAAAAATTTTAATTTTGTCTAATCACTTTCCCATTCTGTGTTGTAATCATTTTTGTCATAAATGCATAAAATCTGCAGGCTATTGATTGCAATGCTAGGTTCAATCTTTTTGTTGATTTATATAACACATAATGTAAATTCGAAGCCTGTTGAGATATCAGACGATAATCGAGGTCCCAAAATTGCTGTATCATAATTCAAAATATTGTTTACATTATTAAATATGTTGATATCTAATCAATTTCTGAACATTTAAGTATTATATGAAGCATTGTATCAATTTCACATCCATAAAACGAAAAAAATCATGTAAAATTGAATTATTTTAGGTTGGAAGAAATGTTTAATTTTAAGTGCAAAGAGTTAAACAGCTCGATTACAAGCTATGTGCTGCAATTGCAATTTAACGAACTAGGAGCAGTGGAGGGGGTCTCAGCGGCAGAACAACTGGGTCAAAGGTACTCTGTTTACCCTAACAGCCTCGTTATCGTCACCGGCCATCGTCACAGCGTTCGGACCGCTTCGCAACCCTTCCCGTTGGGTTTCCTCCGCCAGTGAATTGCCACTTCCGGTCCGACCGTGGCGATTCATCGGTGACGAGCGTGGCCAAAGTCAAACCATTCTCGGAGGGCCGGTGTTTTGACACGATGGCACCTCCGGGGATAATCCTTTAAACGGCCACGACGGGTGGTCTCCGCGAGTCACCTTGCTCCTGCAGGACCTGCCTTCGCCTCGTCGCTTCTGACTTTAATCCTGTCGGCAATCCGGCGCGCGAGCACTTCCTGGCGTACTCCTGCGACCAGGAAATTCGGACGGTTAATCCGCCGATGTGCTCCCAGAACCCCGTGCTGACCGTAACTTCTCTTTACCTTTGCAAAATTACCCCGTCCGGCAACATGAAAATCGATTACCATGGGGAAATTCGCATACGCGTTGTACATCAGTATTTAGACCTCCCTAACGCTTGGAATAGGGTATACGGGTACAGGCTATGTCCTTTATTTGCACGCCTGTTGTTCAGGTTCATGTTATTGTTAACCCCTTGCCGCATTTCAACGAGTCGGACTCGTGATGAAGATTTTAACAAAATCTAACATGTACTATGAATGTCACGTCTCTATTTTAGATGAAATAAAATTCGATTCGTACCCGGGTATCCGCTTTCAATTTCTCGTTAAAACTACTTCAATATTTTTCTTGATAAATATCAAAATTATTGTAGATTTTACGGTCTCGAATCATTACAGATTAATTTACATTTGAGGAATAAAAATATGCTTTGAAACAGCAAAGTAGAACATCGTTGAATATCGAAGAAAATTTTGATTATTGACATAAGGCTTAAATTAAATGTAGTCATACAAAACATATAAATCTTCTTTTCTCTTCTACGACATTTTTGGGGGTAAACACGTTTCAATCATTGTAACTGTAACGAAAATGTTACGACAAAGGGTGAATCGTGTCAAGTCTCCATGTCGCATTTGCTTCAAACCTTCGGAGACATTCACAAAAAGGCTACTCGAAAGAAATCGCTGACGAGAATTTGATGCACCTTCGTAGACACGTGTACCCAATGTCCATTTCTCTATCCTCGAAGACACAAAGCAACCACTGTCCTAGAATACACACGAATACCGTTACAGGACTCGACTATGCGTTTCGAGGCGACGCGCCCTTTATAAAACCTGATATTCGAACAGAGATCCAACTGTCAAGCTGGGAATCGTAGAAACTTGGGAAATCCTCGGTGTCGGATGATCTGTGGCCACTCCATTCTAAAATTAGTCTGCCAATAAAATAAGGACAAATCCATCGTTCACCGTGGTCAAGTCCTATAATCACCGGGTACCCACTTTCAATTTCTTTTTAAAAATTCATCAATTTTTTCTTGACCAATGGCAAGATTATTGGAGATTTTTATGGAAGATAAAAGTTTATTCCTGAACTGCGACAAACTCGAGAAAGTTATTTCCTCTTCTAATACGTTTAATAAGCTGAAAATAATGCAACCGTTTGTAATTCTTCTGATGCCTTCTCATAAATTGGAATTTGACTTTGCAGTACGGCATTGAGCATCATAGAAAACTTCGGTGGTTTACACAAGGGTTAAAACAATTTAGCACTAGTTTTTAATTCTTCTGATGTCTCTAATGTTTGAAATTACACTTACTCATTTTTGTCTTTGACTTTGCAGTACGTCATTGAGCATCATAGAAAACTTCGGTGGTTTACATAAGGGTTAAAACAATTTAGCACTAATTTTAAATTCTTCTGATGTCTTTAATGTTTGAAATTACACCTATTCATTTTTCTCATAAATTGGAATTTGACTTTGCAGTACGTCATTGAGCATCATAGAAAACTTCGGTGGTTTACACAAGGGTTAAAACAATTTAGCACTAGTTTTTAATTCTTCTGATGTCTCTAATGTTTGAAATTACACCTACTCATTTTTGTCTTTGACTTTGCAGTACGTCATTGAGCATCATAGAAAACTTCGGTGGTTTACATAAGGGTTAAAACAATTTAGCACTAATTTTAAATTCTTCTGATGTCTTTAATGTTTGAAATTACACCTATTCATTTTTCTCATAAATTGAAATTTGACTTTGCAGTACGTCATTGAGCATCATAGAAAACTTCGGTGGTTTACATAAGGGTTAAAACAATTTAGCACTAGTTTTTAACTCTTCTGATGCCTCTAATGTTTGAAATTACACCTACTCATTTCTCTCATAAATTGAAATTTGACTTTTCAGTGCGTAATGACGTACTATGTAATGAAGTACTAATTACTCAATGGAGCATCGTAGAAAACTTCGGTGATTTACACAAGGGTTGAAAGAATTAATAACACTGAAAAACGAAGTTTCTTGGGTTTTCGAGTTATGGAATACTGGAATGTTCGGTGAAGGGTACGTGTGGAAGGACGAAGGGCTAGGACCAGAGGCTATTTATCGGTCACTCGGCTCCTGGAAGGCTCGCGCCGCTGCCGCAGGAACCTTTGTCTTTAATTCCCGGCATCCGGTTCCGGTCCTTATCTTACGTTACACATGTAACCTTCCGCGCTATTCGGCCCATTGTTGGCCACATGTGTCTCGTCTCAAGAGGTTTGCTTACGTTGGCCCCACCTAACATAGCAAAGCTATGCCCCGAGCCGAGTGTAAACTTCGCCGACAGACCGATCCTGGAATTCGATTGCACCTAATCGGTCTCTGGCAATGATATGACTCTATTTAAGTACCTTCGACAGGCTCCACCAGAAATCACCTCTTCTCCCAGAGAATCGGAAAACGTGGGAAATTACTCGCTTCTCTCACGAAAACACTGTGCATTCCAAGGTATTCACAGTTCGAGAAAAATAAGTCGAAATCTATCCGATAGCCATTTTGCAAACAATTTGACTTGTGGAATTTATTCAAATAAATTCCCGTTTTAACACGCTCCATGCCGAGCCGTTTTTGCTCGACAATTAAACAAACTTATGCGGTTTGTTCTATATAGTAAAATCTGGACTTATTACACGCGGTTCATTCGTTCCAGCGCTTTCCGCGTTAGTCGAAAAACCGTTCAAATGCTCATTTGAAAGGAAAATTTAAATAAACCAACTATGTTCATGGAAAATTTATCTTATCTTTATCTTCGCTTATGTCGCATATATACCGACAAAGCTCCCATTCTGGCAATTAAAAAACGAATTTCACGGTTCGGAATTCGTTTTCTGATTCGCTTCGAAGAAGTTAGGACTCACTGTACTGCATTTTTTATAATGACTCATTCTTTTGGTGGAAACATTAGATTATTGCACAAGTCCGTGCCCGATTTAAAAATAAAATTCAATGGTTAAATTACAAAGAATACAACTTTATTAATCAATTATATATATAGTCACCATTCTTTTCTAATTGTAGAAAATTTAACCATCTTTTAATTCTAATTTAACCCATCTTTAACCAAATCTTTAACCAATCATTAAAATTTAACCACTGAATTTTATTTTCAAATCTGGCACGAACTTATGCAATCATCTAATATACATATTCTACAGTGTTAAACTTATAAAATACATGTTTTTAGCACGTTAAATAAATATGTCAGCGTATACCATCGGTGGTACGATTTAATCGTGTTAATATTGTTAACAAGGTCGTGTATTTTATCCGTTTATCGAAAAATTCTATTTGTCTTGGCTCCAGCACGCGTATCTTACGCTCCGAATATTAAGTCGGTATCAAAAGGTACACATCCCTTAAGCGTATTTACATTACAAGCTTTACAAGCCCCAATGTCAACAAATAAATATCATACAGGAGACATTTGCGTGCTCGGAAACATGGCCGCCCGCGTACGCACGCACACGCGAGTGTATACGAAATGTCATCACAGAAAACAAGATTTCCTCGAGATTCGTGATCCTGCGGTTTCCAAGCCAGCAGAGCGAACGAGGTTCATCCTCGCGCAAACTCCTCGAATCTCGTATAAATTTTCTACTGGCGCCGCACGTTCCCCGGGAACATACTTGAAACAGGTCGGGGGTGAAATTAATTCCAGGTTTAATCTTTGGCGGATAGCTACGAAGAACTTTGTACCGCTGCAAATCCCTTCTTCGAACAATCGTCACGCATTTCTCGACTATATTTCCACCAGTATCCACTTTCTGTTGTTTAAATTGGTCCGGTGAAACTTTTCGTTGTTGAAATTATTAGGTCGTTCGAAAAGTCATTTCGTTTTCTCAAGGGAAAACGAAAGCCAATTCTTTACCATTTAAAATAAGTTTTATGACAGTTTGTTCTATAATCCTTCGCGATTTTTCAGGCAAGTTAACACTAAACCTACCACTGCCGGTCAAATGACCGGTCTAACATTTTTTATTTTATAATTATTGAAATTATAACGTTGCTTACGTGGAAAATGATTCGATAAATTTCTTTATCCAAGCACATATTGCAATAAAAACTGCACGTAATCTAAATATATGTATAGAGCCTTGTCATTTTTATCAGCTAAAACATTTGAATCGCTTTCAGCGTTTTAGTGTTAAAATGCTCACAGAATTTCTGTTTTCTATTAACAAAAAAATCATTTGAAATGAAATTTGCACCCCATAAAAAGTTGAACGAACAAAAAAAATTTTTATCCTTGCGGTAATAAAAAAGCAAAAGGTAATGGAAACGCCTACTTTGGTTTTGCAGATCTGACGCTTGACAAAAAAAAAATGCTTGAAAGTTTAGAAAGCACTACAAAATGTACCAGGATTTTGCGATTTAAATTAAGGTTATGTAATAAAACATAGAAGCAATGCCGTCTGTGCGCAAAAAACGAAATTACTTTCCGAACGACGTGAAACGTTTTGAAGATTAACTTTTTCGAAGGATCGCGAGTCCTCGAGGCGACAATGGCCGCGTACAATGGCGGTTTCGGTGGCCGGCGGATCCAGTCAGCGACATCTAATAAACGAGTAAATAATTTCGGTCACGTAGCGTCTGCGGTGGCGGCTGCGGTCACAATGCCAGCTCCTTAAATAGGATTATATTAAGCTGTTT
Source organism: Lasioglossum pauxillum (assembly GCA_933228785.1). Lineage (NCBI taxonomy): Eukaryota > Metazoa > Arthropoda > Insecta > Hymenoptera > Halictidae > Lasioglossum > Lasioglossum pauxillum. The sequence continues at coordinate 10,979,675 of OW121702.1, forward strand.
CACCGGCGATGAATGGCGAGTCAAATGGAGGATCGTCGAGGATGTTTTGGTAGGCGCGACTACGTGAGCAACGTCGATGGCCAGCGTCGATGATGGTGTGCCACCGTGGCGCGATCGGCAACACCAACAAGAACACGAAGAAGAAGATGGCTAGTTGACAGGTGAATGGTCACCGGGCGTCTTCGTGGTCTGTACTCCACGAGCTTTCCCACGTTCCCGGGGCTACTTACCATCCCGTGTCCTTTCGTTCGCTTTTCCTTGCGGCTTTTCACCGTCCCCTAATCTTCTACACTTTGCGCAAATTCGTTGAGCATTATCTGGTACGAGGTGTCTCTTTATTGTATAATATGAAATGATTCGTAGCGCATTGTATGGTTGTCATTCGTCATTGTCGGGTCTGGAAAAGTCAGATATTAAAAATTATTACACAATTTTAGTACACTTGTAATTTAATATGTTATTTATTAGAATCCGTTCAGAATCTTCGTCACGAGTCTAACTGGTAGGATAATTATCCTGACCACCATAATTAAAAGCAAAAGCAACAATAGCTGTGTTCCAAGAACTTTTATACGTGCCCATAGTGGTCTAAGCCAAAATTAAAAAAAGAATGAGTTTATCAATTATTTCACATCACATTATTTTAAGCTAAGTTAACAAGATGTGTATGACTTAGATCAGTGGCGCACCCAGGGGGTGGGGCCAGAGGGCCAAGTCCCCCCCTCAAGAAAAAAGGAAATTGAACACTGGAAAATTGGTAGCTTCCAAAATTAAAATCGTGGAACAGCCCTGGGTATTGTTGCCAGATACTTTGGCTAAAAAAAAATTTTATCCGTTCAGCTCGGCCGCCCCAAGTTTAAATCCTGAGTGCGCCGCTGTCTTAGACCAGTTTCATAATTATTTTCACATATATCTGAGACACATTTAGGAACTAATCGACTGTGGTATTTAAAAGATTGAAACGCGTGGGAGAGGATCTTATGAACCACGGAGGGATTGTAAAACGGTTTCATGGCTGAATGCGGGGCCAGTTTTATTTTTCTTTCCACCGTTCTCTAACTAGACGGCTTGGCACCTAGTACGGTGCCATCATCGAGTAATCTATTATTCTTCCGGCCGATTCGTCGATCGACGGAACGTTTTATCGTTGATTTATCACTTGTTTGCTTTCTCTGTTCCCGCGCGGGAACACGGCGAACGACCGATTTATGGATGCCGATGGATGGCCAGCGGATCCGAGTCGTCGTCGACGTCGACGTAGCGACGGAGAAGCAGGACACGCGGACCGCGGCGACGGGTCCTTCTATTCTCAGATGCTCGCCGATCTAGCGGCGACAAGATGCAACGCTATTTTCGACGGTCGTCGATCGATGCACAAGCTGCCACCGAAATGTTCGATCCCTGTTCGCCAGATGGATCTTAACCTATTTTTTAACCGTCCGGGTCATTTCTGTCCGACTAGGATTTCTAAATCTCGGCGCATAATTCGTACATGTAATGCACAACGTACACTGTGAACAAATTAGACACTCGCTTAAGGAAGAGTTTAATTAACCCACTAGCATCAAGATCGAGTTCACAAGAATTTCTAAAGAATCTTGTCCTTAATCGTTGAGTCAGTGAACCTCAAGATCGAATAGATCAAGAGACAATTTCTAAAACATCATTTCCTTAATCGTTAAGTCAGTGACGCTCAAGGTCGTACAGTACAAGAGACAATTTCTAAAAAATCATGTCCTTAATCGTTTAGTCAGTGAAGTTCAAGGTCGAAGAGATCAAGAGACAATTTCTAAAAGATCATGTCCTTAATCGTAAAGTCAGTGAAGCTCAAGGTCGAACAGATCAAGAGACAATTTCTAAAAAATTTGATCATTAATTAGAAGTCCAGTCCAAAGTTATGCAGCTTAAAGAATCTTTTTCAAAAATCGTTAGTTGTTAATTCAATGAAGGTAGTGCAGCTTAAGAAACGATTTCTAAAGAATCGCATAATTAATTGTTAACCCAGCGAAGTCTAAAGTAGTAGAGATTGACCTCGTGCCGTAGCATTTTCTTTACAGTTACAGTGATTGAAACGTCTTTATTCCCGAAAATGTCGTAGAAGAGAAAAGAAAATCTGTATCTTTTGTATGGCTTCACGTTGATTACAAACGAGTCCAATCTGACATCATCTAAAAAGGAAACGCGTAACATTCATATTTGTTAGACTTCGTTCAAAATCTTCATTACGAGTCTGACTCGTTAAGGAACACTTTCGCCTAATTGAGATCGGTCGAATCGAATGATCCCGTTCCATCAGCGACATATTCATAGGTCGGTGCGCGAGCGTCCCGCGATCCACGAATTCTGTGATATGGTTCTGGAAGTATGTTCGCGGGAGAAAGCGAGGGTTGCGGAGGCGGATGGAGGCTCGAGCTGCTCTGTTGACTTTGGCTGCTTGCCTCGGTTAGGTGGCAGTACGGATGGAAATATCGGCCGCTAAAATAATTCGACGACAAAGACCGGCGATCCAAACGACAGCCTCGGCGGCCCGGTATCGCCGATTGGCGGGCTTTTTAAAACCGCCGCCCCGTCTTTCGAAAATAGTCCGCCGTGATTTTCGGCCGGGCGGCCTGGCTGTTGTATCCGATGAAAGCCCTCTGTTTTATGGAGCCCGGTTCAATCGGAATGCACGGTGTCCGAGCAAATGAGTAACAGAGTACGCTACAAAATGAAAGTTTAACGGCGCTGATGCACGAAACGCTGCCTGGCCTGTCCCTCTTTGAATCGCGTTTGCCGAGTCTTGCGCCACCCCGTCCAAGAATTTATGATGATCAATCCCTGCTAAACGGAATTATCGAGCCGACCCGTAAGGAATTTTTGTTGGCTGTCCCCGGTGCCAAATTCTGACGCCAGAATTCACCCGAGTGCGCAAATGATCTGCTTTTTATTTTGCTATTCACGATTTATCCGCCAGCGATTAAAATTGTTCAACGCTTCAACTACCGAGTGAACTTTTAAATTGCACATTAAAAACATTAATGATATTATCATTTTGCAATTAAGCGTACCTATTCGTTGTGCACAACGTTTTTTTCTTATCACTAGACTGCGGATCTTTCTGCAAAATAAAAATCGTCTGCATCGATCGCAAGAGATAGAAACCAAATTCGATGTTATTTCTTCCAACAATTTTGAATTTCATCTACTCAATTTTGCTATAAATGCATAAAGATCCGCAGTATAAATAAGCACATCAGCTCGGAACATCTAATTGCGGGTAGCTCTTCCTGATAAGATCTTTTAACACATTGGCTGCCGTTCGGGTCACCGATGACTGGTACTCGACTTGCCTTTGGCGCCACGAGAATCACCGATGACCGACGACTGTGAAATTAATTACAGCAGTTGATTCAAGTCTGCGCAAACGTTCGGATGCTCCTAACATTGTGATGAACTCCTCGGCAATCAGAAATGATAATGATAAAAAACCTTTGAATAGTGTAGTCCATCTTGGAACATTCAGGGATACATAATATTACACCGCTCTTATTTTAAGTAAACTGTTTTCGTTGTTAAACGAAAAATGTTCTTATTAAACATTCTCGTCTAATCAAACCACATGTGAGTTTCTTTGGCAACAGGTGAGAACAATACCTGGAAGATTCGGTACAGTCGATCTTCATCCACCTTTGTTGCCTGTGTATATATATTTTATTATATTGTATTTAGATGCGGAGACCACCGTTGTTTGTTTATCAAAGAGCGCGGCCCACCTCGCGATTTCGACGACTCGACGCCATCAACGATCCCCGCAACATGGTGCCGTGATGTCTGCAAGGGGACCGTGGAATTCCATTGGAATTCATCTTTCCTTCTCAAATATTTGCTCTCTCGCGGAGCCACTTGAATCACTTTGAGCCGCTGCGAGGCGACTCACGATTCGGCGTTAAGAATACACGGACGCCTGGTTGGCCCCTAATGTTGACCGTGAAAGCGATATATTTAATGCCCTACGGCATTTTCGAATTAGGCATGGAGTACACCTGTACTTCCCGTTCGTAGTCAGCATGCACAAATTCCCATTTGTTAACATTCTTAAATGGTTATTATAGTTGGCAATATTTGACCGTGATCATTCTTCAGTTTCAATTTTCACCAATTTCTTAGTGGTCCATCATACTATGATCCCTGAAGATTTAGGGAATTGAGAAGATTCTGAAAATTGTGACTGAGGTCCAAATGGTGATTTCGTTCTTAGTCAGAATGCTCCAACAAATTCGCATTCGTTAGAATTCTTAAATACTTGTCACAGTTGGCAAAATATTTAACTTCCATCTTCAAGTTTCTTCAATTCCTCGGTGGTCAATTATGCTATGGTCCCTAAAGAATTAATGAATTGAAGGGACAGTGAAAATTGTGACTGAGGTCCAAATGATGGTTTCGGTCGTAGCCAGAATGCTCCAACAAATTACTATTACTTATAGTTGGCAAAATATTTGACCTCCATCTTCAATTTTCTTCAATTTCTTAGTGGTCAATCATGCTATGGTCTCTAAACATTTAATGAATTGAGAAGACTGTGAAAATTGTGACCAATGTCCAAGAAATAGTGGTTTTGTTCGTAGCCATAATGCAGACTTTTCTTCAATTTCTCAGTGATCAATCATGCTATGGTCCCTGAACATTTAGGGAATTGAAGGGACAGTGAAAATTGTGACTGAGATCCAAGAACAAATTCTCATTCGTTAACATTTTTAAATACTTATGTCATAGTTGACAAAATATTTGACCTACATCTTCAATTTAGCAGTCGTCAATTACGCTATGGTCCCTGAAGATTTAGGGAATTGAGAAGATTCTGAAAATTGTAACCAAGGTCCAAGAAATGGTGGTTTCGTTCGTAGCCAGAATACAGTCCTTATTCAATGTTAACATTCTTAAATGGTTATTATAGTTGGCAATATTTGACCGTGATCATTCTTCAGTTTCAATTTTCATCAATTTCTTAGTGGTCCATCATACTATGATCCCTGAAGATTTAGGGAATTGAGAAGAGTCTGAAAATTGTGACTGAGGTTCAAATGGTGATTTCGTTCTTAGCCAGAATGCTCCAACAAATTCGCAGTCGTTAGCATTCTTAAATACTTGTGACAGTTGGCAATATATTTGACTTCCATTTTCAATCTTCTTCAATTTCTCAGTGGTCAATCATGCCATGGTCCCTGAAGATTCAGTGAATTGAGAAAACAGTAAAGATAGTGACCGAGGTCCAAGAAATGGTGGTTTCTTGACCGAGACCAGTAACAGGTACATATGTAGTAGCAGACCGATTTCGTCAGGCTAGCACAGTAGGGCGCGTATCGTCGGAACGACGATCGCGACGCAGCGATAAACCCGGTCGATTCGACGACTCACTGGTCCACGGTCTATCAGGTAACGATTATTTATACAATAAGCAAAATCCCGGGGCTCCCGGGCACTCGGTCGCGGCAGAATCAGCGGCACTCATGGCTCGACCGAAGAAGGATCAACGCTGCCTGTCAAAAAACGAAATACCATCCGGTCCACTTCGAGGCCCGCCTGCCTGACTGCCGTCCACTCGAGAATGGTATTATGAATGAACGGACGTGAGGTGGAGAACGGGTGCAGAGAGAGAAGCGAGAGAGAGTGACTCGAGTCTCTCGAGGCTCTCAGGCTCAATGGAACCGAGAGAAAAATCCGTGTGGTCATTTTTCGAACGGACAATGAGACTGACTACTCCCTTCCTCTCTTTCTCTCTCTCTCTTTATTCTTCTCACTTTCCAACTGGTTCCTTGTTACCCCCCTGGTTCATCCTGGATCACACGTTGCCCCGTGTTGCTGCGTCAGAACAGTGACACACGCTCGCTGCTCCAGGATTCCTCGGTGAACGAGAACCACAAGAGACAGAGAACGAAGCTGAACCCGAAGCTGACAATGAGTCTCACGGATGACTAGCTGCTACGTGGAGGATGCTGCCACGCACCGGGCAGCTATTTATGCGATCTCATTCCGAGACGAGGTGACACGGCCACGTCCCGTAAACAATACCGTCTTACGAGCGAAGAATCTCGACTGATTCGATTAACGGCGATGATTGGTTGTATCTTCGCATCGGATCTCGCGCGGGGTCTCTTCGCATTCTTTCCTCCGTGTTACCACGAGAGGGGCGAGCCTCTGGGGGCTGCTGGAATGTCAGTGGAACGTCACCATTAGGATTTTTCTACGTTCCTGTCGTTGGGAGGTTTCTGGAGAAAATAACGTGAACGATTTCAAAGGGATTCCCTTCTTATTTTTATTTATTTAATCGTTCGTACAGCAAATATTTCCTTGCTTTGCATTTGTACTGCATTCTATTCTTTGTATGAAAGTAAAATCGAGCTTAAATTAGTTGGAATGCTCTTTAGACACGGAAGAAAATGTTCAAGACAGACATCTGCGAAGTTGAATACAATCAAGCATAGATTTCATAGAATCTCTTTCAGACACGACTGAAACAGTTCAAGATAAAGACACGTTTGCAAAGATCAGTAAAATCAAACATAAATTAGTTGGAACGTTCTCCAGACAAGAAAGAAAACATTCAAGGCAATGACATCTACAAAATGTTCAAGATAAAGACAGATTCACGAAGATCAGTAAAATCAAACATTTTGTTGGAACGTTCTCCATACAAGAAAGAAAATATTCAAGACAATGACATCTACAAAATGTTCAAGTAAAGACACATTCACAAAGATTAGTAAAATCAAACATTTTGTTGGAACGTTCTCCATACAAGAAAGAAAATGTTCAAGACAATTACATCTACAGAATGTTCAAGATAAAGACACATTCACAAAGATTAGTAAAATCAAACATTTTGTTGGAACGTTCTCCATACAAGAAAGGAAATGTTCAAGACAATTACATCTACAGAATGTTCAAGATAAAGACACATTCACAAAGATTAGTAAAATCAAACATTTTGTTGGAACGTTCTCCATACAAGAAAGGAAATGTTCAAGACAATGACATCTACAGAATGTTCAAGACAATTACATCTACAGAATGTTCAAGATAAAGACACATTCACAAATATCAGTAAAATCAAACATTTTGTTGGAACGTTCTCCATACAAGAAAGAAAATATTCAAGACAATTACATTTACAGAATTTTCAAGATAAAGACACATTCACGAAGATCAGTAAAATCAAACATTTTGTTGGAACGTTCTCCATACAAGAAAGAAAACGTTCAAGGCAATGACATCTACAAAATGTTCAAGATAAAGACAGATTCACGAAGATCAGTAAAATCAAACATTTTGTTGGAACGTTCTCCAAACAAGAAAGAAAATATTCAAGACAATGACATCTACAAAATGTTCAAGTAAAGACACATTCACAAAAATTAGTAAAATCAAACATTTTGTTGGAACGTTCTCCATACAAGAAAGAAAATGTTCAAGACAATGACATCTACAGAATGTTCAAGACAATTACATCTACAGAATGTTCAAGATAAAGACACATTCACAAATATCAGTAAAATCAAACATTTTGTTGGAACGTTCTCCATACAAGAAAGAAAATATTCAAGACAATTACATTTACAGAATGTTCAAGATAAAGACACATTCACGAAGATCAGTAAAATCAAACATTTTGTTGGAACGTTCTCCATACAAGAAAGAAAATATTCAAGACAATGACATCTACAAAATGTTCAAGATAAAGACACATTCACGAAGATCAGTAAAATAAAACATAAATTAGTTGGAACCTTCTCCAGACAAGAAAGAAAATGTTCAAGAAAATGATACGTACAAAATGTTCAAGATAAAAACACATTTACAAAGATCAATCAAAGCAAACACGAATGAGGTTGGAGTAGAACCACGGCCACTGAGCGAGCCCAATTATAGAAATTAACCCAGCCGTTCGCGATTAACGTCTATTAAATTTCGAAAGCCGAAGCCTGGTCGTTGAAGACCCTTGAGACGGCCGTTCGGTTCTGTGTGCGTGTCTGTGCGCGTGGTTATAGTGACGGGAGACCCCACATCAGGCCCTCGGAAGGCGTCAGACCTGTCGACGGTGGGTGGATGCGTTCCCGAAGACGAACGGCTTTTTTACGTGACGCCAGACGTTCCTTGCGCCTCGTCAACATGTCAACGACTTGACCGATGGATCGACGAAGGACTCCCGAAACGCCGTCTGGATCACGGCTGCGCATTGAGCCGCGTGATCGATCGGGAAGGCCCGTGATCGAGGGAACGGGGTATCGTGTGTCTCCTACGTGCCCCGACACTATTTCCGGAAATTTACTGTAACGCCCTGGCACTAACTACCTGAATAATTCAGCTCCAAAGACGTTGCCAGCAGCGAAGACGAAGGATCGCTGGCAGTCACCATTTTGGACTTCTTTATGCGTTCGGTCGGCACGCATTGTTGCTATTCCAAGTAACGGGAGTTTTGCTCAATTTTTTTTATTTAATTTCAGTGCCATTTTGCTTACTTTAACTCCCAAACAGTCTTAAATTCAAGTTAGGGAGATGATTGATTTACTTAAGTGATTAATTGTCTGCATCGATTGCCACAAAGAGAAACTAGATTGAATGTTATTTCTCATAGACGAGAAATCATATACTGACATATTCCATTTTTTAAATTCTCCAACAACTTTAGTTGCAGTACCATTTTGCTTAGTTTTACTCCCAGTCTTAAATTCAAGTTAGGGAGTTGATTGATTTACTTAAGTGATTAATTGTCTGCATCGATTGCCAGAAAGAGAAACTAAAATGAATGTTATTTCTACCCTTAATGATTTTCATAGACGAGGAATCACATATTGACATGTCCCATTTTTTAAATTCTGCAACAACTTTGAATTTCATCTACTTAATTTTACTAGAAATGCATACAAATCCGCAGTCTAGTGATTAATTCGTTAAAAGATAGTTTGATTTAGTTTCATTATTGGGAGCTCATGTCACCTCTTCGTGGTTTTATATTTGATAAACCTTGGAAAAATAAATTGTCGATTGGATTCGATTATTATTTGATTTACAGGCGCAGAGTATCGTGGATCTTGATCTTATTATTTCAGTTTTAGTCTGGTTCGCTCGTCAGCGGCAAATTGCTAGGTGTTAACGAGGAGCGGAAACGATTCCTGCTTTACGATCCGCCCACCGATTTTAGCCGAAAAGGAAAGTGCCGTTGGCGACCCTCGTTCAGGAAGCAAATGATCGAGAAACCAAGCTCCATTTGTATAAACATGTTCATTTATCTCGTCGAGACTTTCACAGCTTTGTCGGTCAGCTTGGTGCTCGGTTCAAACCGGAAACACTCGATTTATTCATTTTTTTGGGGAGTTCTTCACGCTAGTCTCTATAATCTTGTAGAAAGTAGTTACGCACAATGCAAGAAGGGATTCGATACAGTTGTCCTAATGCTTGTTTATGTAGATCCATCGCGGCACGCGTGAAAATCCACGGCAGTTATGGTTGTCACTTTGAAAACAGTTCCGGTGGTCGCAGCCGATTTCCTCTTGAGAAGGCAAGCAATGCAAACGCTGGGTGGTTCCGCTATCAAACGGTTGAACGCCTTCGAAGACGAATGTCTCTCGTCTCTTCCCTCGGCTTTTTTCCCTTCGCCGACACCACGTCGCCTCACCCCGTTCCTCCCCTTACTTCCTTTTCCTAGGGCCGGGGGCTTTCAAGCCCCATTACCGTCGCTTTGAAACACGGTGCAGCGGCCCGATGGGCTTTTTTATTGCTCTATTATTGGCCGCGACCGGGAACTCCTCGCAAAAGATCGCCGAATGCCCCGGCAAAAAGCTGTCTCGACACCTCGTTCGTGGTCTGACCTCGTAAACCTCCGACATCTTCACTAGCAACCTCACACCGCCTCGGAACCATACGTTTCCCATGCAGGAACGTTGCCTAATCTGGGCAGGCTTTTTTTTTAATTGATCATAGATTCCACATACATAATTGATGGCTAGACTGCGGATTTTATGAATTTGTGGCAAAAATGAGCAGGTGTAATTTAAAAACAGTGAGACTACGAGAAAAATTTAAAAATACTGTTGTATTATTTTCAACCTATTAAACATGTTAGGAAAGAAAATAAGTTTGTTGCAATTCATGCAGAAAATTGTTATTCTGCATAAAGATTCGCTGTCTATCGATGACACAATGACATGCAATTCCTCTTCTCAAAAAAATCAATTGTTTTACATTTTCTTTAAGTATAAGTGTGGTGGAATATGCGTGCGAAAGGATTTGTTTGATTATCTCAAGTTCTAGTAATTGACTTGAAATTTTGAGAGAATCTTCAGCACACACCCTGGTCCAGCACGAATCAAAATGTTTGAAATTTTTTATGATTTCGTTACGGTGCTAAAGGCAGAGAAACATTTCAAAAATCAAAAACAATTTCCATTTCTTTCGGTCCTGATCATAAGCTACATTCATATTGATTAAACATCTTCATTTTTGATCATGCCTTTCAAAGCACATACTCTATAAAAATATACACATACTCTATAAAAATATACACATATAACTCACGTAATTTTGATTGTTTTTATTGATTAATATTAAAACATGCACTAAAAAGTATGAAATAATTTCCTTTTGATTTGTATGAATACACACCAACTGTTAATAAAATTGATTAAAATACAATATTAAATACAATACAATCTTTTCGGATACGGCGCAGAATTGAAAATTTTCGACATGGAAATTACGAAAATCCTTAAATTCTTCTACATGCTTTCACATATTAATGTATCTTCTTTTCCCAACTACTGATTTCCAAGTCTAACATATTCCAATGAAACCATAATCAGCAACGTCTGTCATTTGGAAAATTTTCAATTTTGCGCCGCGTCCGAAAAGATTATATTGTATTTAATACGGTATTTAATATTTTATTTTAATCAATTTTATTAACAGTTGGTGCGTATTCGTACAAATCAAAAGGAGATTACTGCATACTTTTTAGTGCATTTTTTTAATGCAATTTTTCGAAGTCGGTTTAATTTTTTTTCGCAAATAAAATCATAAGGAATAAAAAAATGAAAAATTTTTTGTAACGGGACCTACCCGGGGACATACTCTACAAGATGCAAAAGGTTTCGTTCCGATTGGTTCATCCATCTCGGCGTAATCGGTAAACATACATAGAAAAACGACACATACAGATCGAATTGAGTAACCTCCTCCATTTTCGAAGTCGGTTAAAAATCACACACGCCCACTTCCAATATGAGTGCATGCATTTCTGATTTTCCACATTCGGGCCAAAAAATTCCTCCTCGGTGTAACACCGGCGCGTACAAGATCCGCGAACGGCGAACGCGATTGACGCCGTGTTTGTTGACGTATCGACTTTTCCGAAGGGAGATCTTTGATTCTGATAGACGCCGAGATTCCCGTTGATCCGTGTTATTAGTGGATCCCCTTGCACCGGCAAGTGCGCCGAACGCGCGTGTGAATCGATGAAATTCAAACAACCGCGAGAGAGATAGAGAGGGAAAACTAGCACCCCGATCGTAAATCGCGTTCAGCTGTCTGGATCACGGGGGAAAATTGATCTTTTTATAATTGGCTGTCGCGCGGTTCATGATCCGTCACGGAATTATGACGTCCGAGAGGGACGCTGTCTATCTAGCTTCCCTGATCCCCGTCTGGCGTGTCTGTCATAATATGTTCTTAATATTCAACGGCGTCCACGACAACTTGTGTTGTGTTAACAGAACTCATTGCCAGGATCAACAAGAAGCGGTTACAGTCGAGGTGCTCGTCCAAGACGAACAGGGACGTGTTACACCTAGAGCCTTTGTTGAAACGACAGCTTCTCCACCGGGCTCCCTTGATCTATTCGTTTCCGCGGAAATCATGCGCAACGTCATCTTTCCATTTCGTATTAATTTGGCGGCCGCTAAATTCCCCATGGCGAAGCAGGACCGGCTGTGTTGGTCTTGGTACCGACGCTCGCTCGGAGGATGGAACATTCGCGAAAAGGATTAATACAGATTTACGATCTACAACTCACAAGTTCCATTTTTAGATTCGGTGCTATTGTTAGCTGGTGGATAATCGGAAAATAGAAACAGTAAACGCGTTGGCCACAAAATTATTACTGCAGAGAATGAAGTGCTACCCACATTTTATCTATTTTAGATTAATGTGAATTCGTAGCTGTTTATTTGAGAGCAATTTGAATGAGTCTGAAGCACCTGTACAGTTACAGTAGAGCCTCTGGATTAGCTGCATCAAGTGCCCCCTTAATCAGGGGGTGTGGGTATCTGAGTAATGAAAGAATTATGAGGTCGTTCGGAAAGTAATTTCGTTTCTCGTGTGGAGATAGCATTGCTTTTATTTGTTGTTACTTCACCTTATTATAATCAGTGAGTCTGAAGCACCTGTAAAATTAACCCTTTGCACTCGGAGCTATTCTAACTCGAAAATGAAACATATCTTCCGACCCAGAATAATTCCAATCTATATAATTTTTTTTCATTTTATGGATATGAAATTGATATAACACGTCATACAATACTTAAATGTTAGTAAGTGATTAGCCACCAAGATATTTAATACTGTAAACAATATTTTGAATAATGGTATCTCAATTTCTGGTGGTGACTCTGACTCACCACTCGAGTGCTAAGGGTTAAAATAGTATCTGGGATAGCTGCATCCAGTGCCTCCTTCATCAGGGGGTGTGGGTACCTGAGTAATGAAAGAATTATGAGGTCGTTCGGAAAGTAATTTCATTTCTTGTATGGAGATGGCATTGCTTTCGTTTGTTGTTACTTAGCTTTATTGTAATCAGTGAGTCTGAAGCACCTGTAAAATTAAAATAGTCTCTGGGTTAGCTGCATCCAGTGCCCCCTTAATCAGGGGGTGTGGGTACCTGAGTAATGAAAGAATTATGAGGTCGTTCGGAAAGTAATTTTTCAAAGTAATTTTTACATTTCTCGTGTGAAGATGGCATTGCTTTCATTTGTTGTTACTTAAGGCGGTAGTTCCACCGCTGGTTACAACTAGAATCTTACTAGAAAATTGGGTCTGCGACTGAACGTTGTTTGACCTTATACGAGCATATTGTGAGCTGGGTCAGGGCTCATTCTACAGAGGAAGGTTAGATCTAGTGCGCTCCAGTCATCACACAAGTCAAAAAAGTCTTTTAGAGACAGAATATGCATTGAAATCTGCGGGTTTTTTTCCTAGATTTTTTCTCTACTTTGGGCTCTCATATTATTAGATATAAACATAATCTCGTTAACCTCATGACTGGAGCGCACTAGATCTAACCTTCCTCTGTAGAATGAGCCCTCACCCAGCTCACAATATGCTCGTATAAGGTCAAACAACGTTCAGTCGCAGACCCATATTTTCGACCAAAATCTAGTAAGATTCTAGTTGTAACCAGCGGTGGAACTACCGCCTTAACCTTATTGTAATCAGTAAGTCTGCACGTCTGAAAAATTAAAATAGAGCATCTTGGTTAGATCCATCAAGTGCCCCTTTTATAAAAGAATGATTAAATTCAGTCTCGTTTCCTCGGATAAAGGTATCGTGAAATTAGCATACCGGAGAGAACGTTGCAACCAAACAATAAAAGGGAATAGGTCTACTGAAAAAGTAGTGTGCATTCCTGAAGGAACAAAGGTTCTTGCTTCGGCTCCTTCGTACGTTTCACGTTCCTCAAAGTGTACTCGTCGGACAAGAGGAAGTGCTTTTTGTCCTGCCTCCGCGTCCTACGCGTATATTTAACTTGGCATACCTACTTCAACACCTTCTGCGCACGTGGGGCGCTGACTTCTTTACCATCTTCTATTGTCCGGCTCTTAGAGTCATTCACTAGAGAGCAACGAAACAAAACGTGTGCGCAAGCCTCGAACAATCAACGAGAAAAACTGGTGGTCCTATTAATAGTACCCAATACAACTACCGCACGAAAATAACGCTCTAACCAACAGATTCACTGCCATTTTTAATGTCGCACGACACATTGAATATCGAACTAGTAACCATACAAATATCACTAATTAGAAGATTATTTAAAAAAATAGAAACTGGAAATTCAAAGTTGATTGTAACCAAGGGTATTTGTTCATTTAACAAGGTGTTCATTAATACGGATTCTTCCAATCGAAACTCTTCGTTTCTCCCGTTTAATAACGATTGATTAAATAATAGAAGTGTAATCAGTAGACTATGGATCTTTGAGCATTTATGAAGAAATTGTTTGGATGAAATATAAAACAGTAAAAGATTTAAAAAGTTCAAGAATGTTGTAATGCTGCTTTCAATGTAACAAAGTCATTAAGGAGTGATATCAATTTTAATGTTATTCCTGTTTCTCAGAATCAATGCAAAACATTTTTATTTTGCATAAAGATCCGCAGTCTAGCAATCACCTATTCTTATTCAGCTTATTCGCAATTTCTGAGAACATTAATTACAATATTGAAAGAAATTCTTTTTAAAAGATTATTCCTTACACTCTGTATTTCCGACTTGGATACCCGACAATGTCCATCTTGAAACACAAAGTACGAGTGAAAACAGAGCTCCCGAAGGTGCAAAGATGAAGTAGCGCGTTCACAGCAGAACCAACCTGCATGACGATCGTATGCAGGTCCCGGGAACAAGAGCGCGGAGGAAGAACAAGAAAAAGCAGTTTCTATGCGTCTACGCGATTATTTCGAGAAGTCAAGGCGCCGAGACGCGTCCGCGTCTCTGACGGATGCCGCTAACGAGCACCGTCGACGATTGACAAAATATTCTCAGTGCGTGACCGAACGTAACCACGGCTGGCTTCGCTGCCATGCAATTTCGCGTTCGTGACACTGCCCTGGAACAACATCGAAGATAACTATCGATTTGAGTTATTCAAAAATTCTGATGATCGTCGTGGACCACTCTGGGATTTATGATGCATATAAAAGTTGTGATGGAGGTACGTAGAATTTTGCTAAACAATTAATGAGCTACGAAGTTCTATGAAAATAGAAATTGTACTAATTGTAAGACACGGGAGCTATATACATTTATTTCTTTTTTTAATAATTTTAATAAGTGAAAATTTACTGAAAATTTGATCTTATTATGTATAGATACAGTTAAAGCGTTAGTATTAATTCTCATACATTATTCCTTGAAGAATCAATAAATCTACGAGTACCAACATGGCCGTCACAGTTTCTTCTACACGACCATGAAACAATAATGAAATAATGAAACTGGTCTAACAAATATATTTCTTGCTCCGAGATATTTAAAGTAAAAGGATATTAACACTAAATGAATTCATTATGAATTAATTAATCGAAGACAGATAGGTTAATATGAACAGCACGGAAAAGGTTGACCTGACAATCTAACAATATAATCTAACTAATGAAGCTTCACCGTCGAACTTCAGCGTCGACAAACAAATCCGTAGCCTGAGCTTCCGGTTCGCTTCCGAGGCAGTTTGGATGCGTGCAGCGCCTGTAATCCGTGTCCGGGGAAAATGTATCAATCGCGCGGGGAAACATTTAGGAATAACAGAAAAGCCGGAAAAGTCAACGGGTAAATAGGTTGGTAAATAAGTGAAGATCGAGAACGGACCCGGCTGATACCGGAGCCGATGGTGATTCGGTTCGCGCAGGTGGTTTTGCGCGAGGACACGGAGCGGTGCTTGGCCTGCTGTTTTCAGAATAAACTGGTGAGCTTATACTCATAACAAGAAAAATATTAAATCACCGTCATCGCCCTGCGCTCACCCTATCGTCGGCCCTTATCTGTGTACAGCTTCCGATAATAATCGTGCACGGCTCCAGGAGAGAGAAAGAGAGAGAGCGGCAGCTTATTTGCGCTGGCCTGCTACCGATTATTTTTATTTCCACTTAAAACGTTAAAACGTAACAATTTACAAGGGGGGCGACCGGTTCGGATTATTCGATGCTCCAGCGACAGATCAAAATAAATCTTCCGGCGATCTATATTGCCTCGTTAATGGACTGAAACTTGTAGACTTCCTCGGAATAGATCGCTCAAAAATAATAAATATACTAACAAACTCTTCATGCTCTTCATGTTCTCGTAGAAAAAATTATATCGATAAGAACAACGGTTATGATTAGACAGCGGACCTTTGTGCAAAATAAAAATTTTCTAAGTGTAATATAGAAATTTGTTTCTTTTCTTAATATTATGATTAATAGGTTGAAAATAATATGACAGTATTTTTAAATTCTTCTAATGTTTTTACTGTTTTAAATTACGCTTGCACATTTTTACCGTATAAAATCCGTTGTCTGGTTATGATTGTTGATTACTGACACTGACGCCATCGAATTCTTCGATCAAACGCAACGTTCCTATGCACGAACAACGCATAATGGGGATTGCGCAGCATGTATCCCGTTTCTGTTCGAAAGACACATAATCTCCTTTGTGGTATCGCCTTAATGGATAGAGGAATACGTTTGCCAGTTTTATTCGTTTCCCATTATTCGGCTGGGGTTCTGGTGCCGAGATTCCTCGTACACCGATTCGCCGGCAAGCTTAAGCCATATCAACGACGCACCGATTGAGCCATTATGGTCGTTCTGTAATGCTATTTCGAAGACAGGAGACGACCTGCCGGGACCAATCCGCGGCCCGTTCTCGTTCTACCGTGACACCGCAGGAGGCACTCGTACACAATGGGCTTGCGTAAGGGCGCACCAGACCCAGAACGGTTCAGGGACGCTCGATTTACCGTGAAATCGGTGAATGAGCCCGTGTGTACACTCGCCTCCACTGTGTCAGCACGATGATCTTTTCCAGGGGGATCCCGGCCGATCGGACCGATCCTTTCCAGACTAATTGTTGCGTGGATGAATCCTCCTTTTCGCTCCGACAACCGCGTGGACGATGGCTTTCTTACGGTGGCCACGCTTTCAAAATGAGCATACTAACCCTTTTTGGCCCGAAGCGTTCCCTCTCCTCGAAATTGCCGAAACATATTTATTTTCATGCGCAGCTTATTCTAATTACTAATTTCTAGAAATCCATGGCCCACGGCTAAGGATCATGAACCTACAATTCACCCACAGCGATCTAATAATTTTTCACGGGATTATTAACCCTTTCACTATAATGGACGAGATATTTCGTCATCATAATTTCGTTGTACAATGCTACGGACGATGAGATGAGTGTTTTATTTAAAAATTTCACATACGTAATACGATAAATATAAAATACTTCATACTTTGCACATTCAGAGTGTTTATTGTTTATTTCGTATGGAATGCAAAAGGATAATTGTAATCGATGCAGAAGATCGAATTTCAAGCATTCCCTACAAAATGAATAATGAAAACTTTAATTATGTCAACTGTGGTGTATTTTATATTTATCTTCTTTAAGCACCAACGATGACATGTCTTAAAAATCGATTACTTATCGAGTACGACGAAATCGTCAATTTCAAGCGTATTGGCATTCAGATAGCGAAGAAAATATTCAGCCCACTTATACAGAGAAGCAGAATTTTTCCATATAATTTCAAACTAGTACTGTCGAGTATCCACGCAACAAAAAATGTAAAGAAAATCGACAGTCCATCTATGAAAAGAAAAATAATTTTCTTCTATCAATTCCAACCTGAAAGTGTACTATATCTAACGAATACAATGCGACCAAAATGTTCAGCCCGCTTATACAGAAAGGAATAATGTTATATTTACAATATTTAAGAACTTTCCGCCAACGATGACGTATCTTAAAAATCGATTACTTGTGACAAATACACAAAGAAAACACTTGCATTGTACGACGAAATAATCAATTCAATCTATCAATTTCAAGTGTATTGGCATTCAGATAGTGAAGAAAATATTCAGCTCACTTATACAGAGAAGCAGAATTTTCCATATAATTTCAAGCTAGTACTGTCGAGTATCCAAGCAACAAAAATGTAAAGAAAATCGACAGTCCACCTATAAAAAGAAAAATAATTTTCTTGTATCTGGCGAATAAAATGGGACGAAAATGTTCAGCCCGCTTATCAGAGCGCAGAACGCGTAGAAAACTAGCTCTAGTCGTGAAGACGCGAGGCAAGAGTAGATTTTCGTGTCGTGGGCGACCCACTTCTCAGTGTGAAAAGCCCCGGCGCTGCGGAAGCCACGATGCTGTTCCTTTTTGGGCCACCCGCAACGAGTGCACCAGCGGGTCCCCATAGTCCGACTTGTACTACCCGCGGTGTGTTTACGAAATTACGGATGATAATGTAAGCATTTTTTCACGCTCTCCAACGCGTGTGGGTCTCGGGGGCCGCGTCCGCGTCCGATCATGCTCGGCCGCGTGTACGCGTCGCGTCTCGCTCCGGGGCTAATTTTAGGGTGTTCAACCCCCGTACGGTATGTTGCCCGACACCGTGCCTGTTTACACGCGCGTACGTCCCACGAAATTTCTGACACCGAATGCCATTAAACCGTCGAATGGACTACTCTTCTCGGAATTGCACCCGTTATATTGCCGCCGAAACGATAGATCGACGGGGCCGTCGATCTCTTTTAGCTTCGGTCACTGTACTCGCCATTTTGTCACGCGCAATTGTTCCCGACATTCTAGCAAATTAAAGTACCAAAAATCTTCGATTAAAAGAAAAAATTTTACAAAATTTTTTACGCATTTTTCTGTTATATGTGCTATTTTATTTTGCATATAATCAACGAAATAAGTTGGTTGTGGTGTCAAAGTAGCTCCGAGTGCGAAGAATATTAACACGTTCCCAAAACTGAATCTCCTTTACAACAATAATAAAGTTAGCAGAACAAGCTGGGCTACTTCATTCATATTGAATCTCGAGTTTCACCCTCATCTACCCGTTTCACAAATTTTCTACTGGTCATGCGAAGACAGTACCGTTCTATTGTTGTATACCAACGATAAGATTCTCTCTAGCATTAGTAATAACTCATGTAATCTAAACGTTTCAGTTCGTCTCTCTATCCTCAGTTCGACATTCTATCTACCATTACTCATCTTTGAACCTCATCCCCATGATTCATCCCTTACTGACCATTAGACCTAAAACAACTCGCGAGCATTCTTTTCTCAGGCTTCATTCGCTTCCGATCATTCTGTTACCGAGTCTTGTCTAGACTACTAAGATCTTTTGCATTACTTGTTAATACTATAATAAATTAATTTGTACTTAATAAATATACTTATATTGAGTACCCGGAATAC
The DNA here is from genome assembly GCA_933228785.1 of Lasioglossum pauxillum. Classification (NCBI taxonomy): domain Eukaryota; kingdom Metazoa; phylum Arthropoda; class Insecta; order Hymenoptera; family Halictidae; genus Lasioglossum; species Lasioglossum pauxillum. The sequence continues at coordinate 10,998,902 of OW121702.1, forward strand.
AACACTATAAGCTCAGATTGCATCCGAATCTTCCACCATTAAATAATATGGCGACGTTTCACGGAAAGAAAAGATCTAAGAAAGCGAGTTAAAAGAAAACAGTTCAATTTTCATGCGATCGATGCTGAATACCCTGTTAAACAAAGAAAATCGGGTTCCATGGTGCATCGACGCTATCAATGAGGCGCGGCAGCGTCGACGGGGTTCAAAGCTGTCCGAGGACGGGCCCAATAGAGAACAATTTAATCCGACGTGAAGAATGGAAGTCGATCGAGCATCGGCGCGATGCCGGCTTCTCACGGTAGCAAATACGGCGTAACTAGCGGCCACGAATTCGAAACAATGAGCTCATTGTCCGTTTCTCATTGTGTATCTTTCTGGTCCGGTAGGAGGAGGATCTCCCCGGCTAGGTTGCAGAGCCGCGGGGCCCTGAAGGTGCATCGGGCACAATGCGAGCGCGAGTGCGAGAGTGCGATCGTTCTTGCTCGACGTGCAACAATACAATCGGTAGGCGACAGGAGGATATCACGCGCACGACTGGCCACCGGCAATGACTTAATGCTATTTGGAGCCCACGGCCTCTCCGTTTGCACGCCATTATGCACGCGTGGCGGGTGTGCTCACCCGTGAACCGCTGTAACACGAACCACGAACAGAGACGCCGACGAAAGGCGCAGCGGAAATGTTTGCGGGCTGCTTCTCGGCCCGAACCCGGCCCGCCAAGTCGGAATCAATTTCCTTGGGAGAAAGTGGAGCTAGGGATGCTACCCTCGATCTTCGACCGGTAGTGGTATAGACTTGCTTCCAGGATTTCCAGGATTCTCATTTCTCGATAAATGCACAGATGGGCTTTTTCAGTAGTCAAACGCGCTAGATAAAAGATTAATCTAGGCCGCAATCACCCTCATGAATCCTATTTTCACGTTTACTAGGCGTAATTTGCATTATTCGGCAGCATGTAGCTGTCGCACCTTTATGAAAATAGCTACATACTTCCAAATAATGTAAATTAAGCCTCGTAAACGTGAAAAGAGGACTTTTGAGGGCCATTGCGACCTAAATTGATCTCTTATCTAGCGCTTTTTACTACTGGAATATCCCATCTTTGCATTATCAAGAAGTGAGAAGGCGCATCCCGTACCCATACAATCCTGGAAAAACGAATCTGCCCGTTAACCCCCTGCCCTACGATTTGTTTTACGGTTTCAATTTTTAGGACTTTCTTCGTAGTTCGTAATTTCTTAAAAAAGGAGCAAATTGATATCTATTGAATGCCTATATATTCTTCAATAACTATACATTAACAAAACCAAAATAGAATTTCATCTCGGTTTAGAGGAGATTAATAACATACATATTTATTAGACTGTTCAAAATCTTCAACACGAGTCTTACACGTGGTTGTAGGACAAAGGATTAACAGCGAAAACTTTCTGTAAAAGTGCTGTACCAAAGCGAAAGTTAAAAATTCTATTCTATTAACACAGAACATTATTTTCCTTTTGATATACAGCTTGGAATTGTTATGGAGACATTCTTCGTTGCGTTTTCTTCGCTATCTGGATAAACTGCACTAACAGCTGGATGTTGATAAAAGAAAATGATTTTTCTAAGAAGTGGTCTTAGGAACTAATGATGAAATTCAAAGATGAATACCGTAACATAAACGATATTCATTAAGCTACTATTGTCCCGGCAAGACGTTTGAAGTCATGGTTAAGCGACAGGTTAAAATCCCTGGCAAGCCACAGAGTGCGATAATACTAGTTTACATGACGGTGTAACATATGAAACAAGCATAAAGTATTCACGAACGAACGGTAATACAGCGAAGTGGCGCGGGTAGGTAGGAAGATCGGTGGTCGCATCGGTTAATTAATTGCCCATTTTAAATTCGAATTACCATGTCATAATAATGTGTCACGCGTCAGGATCGCCGGGGGCGAGAACGCGGCGAGCGTCGATGCCCAAGGAGACACCGGTATACACGAGGAAACTGTGGCGCGAGACACAACGACATACATCGGCCATACATCGGCATGTCGATGTGTTCGCAGACGTGGCCAATTAAATTCGAAATTACCGGGGAAAACGTGGAAATTGTTGCGGTGGACCGCGTGGAGAACGCGCGTTCGCGTGTACCCGGCAAACAATTTAGCCTTTAACGTCATAATGACGTTTGCATTTTCGACTGCGCCGCTGTTTACTTTATTTCGAATTAAAGCGCGATTAGGCGTGACCCCATCTGCGCGGATATCCGTATAATGGTCGTTTCGTTTCCTGATCGGTTTGAAAATAACCAATCGGGATAAATCGAACGATAACTACCATTTCAGAGGATGGATTCGTTCGACTGGAGCCGAGATTCTTTCTGTGGCGGTATAAAAATAAAATAGCGCTCGTTTTTTTGTTGCTATCTCGAACCTCGTATCAACCTGAGTATCGACATAAGGGTTCAATCTTCAAAATTGCTCATTCGTATTACCCACATGAGGGTCAACCCTTTGCAGACTCGGATTTTTTGCTCAAATCGTTTTCCTCTCAGTACTAGATTATGTGTTAAATAATGGGTGAAATGAACAATATATACTGATCGTTTGCTATGTACATCATTTTCGAATTCATCTTTCAATGAAGCTACTCCGACACAAGATCACGAACTGAAGAGATGTAGGAATTAAACGAAGAGCAACATGCTGGGTTTGATCAAAATTTTCTGCGCCCTCGGCAGTGAAGGACGTCCGCGAAGGGTTGAATTGTATGTTCGCACCTTCGGGGATTAGATACTCTATCTAGACAGTCCTCGGAGGTTCAAGACAGAATGGTAGCAAATCTTCGTGATAACTAGACTGCGGATTTTATGCATTTATAACGAAAATGGGTGGATGTAATTTAAAACAGTAAACACGTCAGGACAATTTAAAACATCCATATGTCATTTCCAAATTATTGTGGAAATGATTACATCGGGAAGGCCACCAACCGACCGAGTCGTTACCCTCGTACCGAAAATATAAGAAATAACACACGTTAGCTGTTGTAAACAGTCGAGGACCGGCGGAATGAACTGGGCGGTAAACCTAGGCCAGTGTCATCGCCCGTACCCCGACTCACGAAAAAATCCATGTAGGTGTGCCGAGAGACGCACCTGAGTGTGTACGACGATAAAGCCAGGCCGCGGAGGACGCGGAACGTCTGTTGTCCAAAAACGCAACGATATGAACCACGATACGGAATATGAACTCGATCACGACTTACGGCTACGGCACACGGTTAACGATTACGATTTACGGCTTACGATTAAGAATCTGCGAATACGGACACGTTTTGTATTATACCTGTACTGTTTGTTTTCGTTATGTCTATCGCGTTACTCTAAATAAAGGGCAGATACTTTTATTCTCAATAATCTTGTTCCTACATTATTAACGATGTTAAAGGTAGGAAAAAATGTTTATATGATTTTCGTGTTTAGTAATTGACGAAGAAAATTTTTATTTCGCGTAAAGATCCGCAGTCTAGTGATAACACACGTTGTCGCTCGCATAAATAAGAACCGGTAGCAGCGTATTTTGTCAGTATCGTTTCCCGGCGGGGGTTGATAATTCCGACTGCGGGAAATTCGAGTACAGCGCTGGGCATTCGGCGGCAACCTAATCATAACTATCGGGGATTCGGCGAGAGGAGGCTCTCGCGAGGTTCGATAAATATTTTTCCCGTCGGAGATACGCATAACGAGAGAGAGAGAGAGAGAGGGAGAGAGGGAGGGAGAGAGAGATTCCAGGCGATGCTTGCGCGACTCGCTAAACCGCTTTTCGAGCGCTTTTGCAGGATGGCGGGCCGTTGCGTCGTCGGCGTCGGCGTCGCGTCGACCAGGACCTGTGCTCCACATCCAGCCGACTATCGATCTGTACCCGCGGATACTATTGGATGCCGGACCATCGTTCTACACCGAGCAGCGAGCCAATTTCCATTGGTCCATGCCCGTACCTCGCTTCTCTTTCTGTTTTCCTTTCTTCTTTTTATTTGCCGGCCGCGCCGCTTTCCTTTTGTCCCCCTCTCGCCCCTCCCCCTCCCCCCTGTTTCACCGAGCGTCCATCTGAAAGGCGCGGAAGCGAAAAGAAAAACCGAGAACGCAGAGAGAAAGATAAAAATATTCGGAATATTGTAACTTCCGGCGACCGGTTTGGTAATTGCCAATTTTAATTGGCTCCCTTCGGCCCCGGACTCTCTTCCCTTTTTCCCAACTCCCCACGGGCTTTCCTTCTCCCTACCTATACTGTTATCTGCGATTCTTTTGCCTACGGTTTCTCCTCGCTCGAAGAGCCTCCGAGCCTCTCTCTCTCTCTTTCGATCTTTTTCTCTCCGTGTGTTGGATGTAAATTAAATTCTATTTATCCACCGGGCTGCGCACCTTCGTTTGTCCGTTTTTTTCACCGACGTTTTCACGTATTCTTTTCGACAGACTCCTACCCTTTCGTCGAGTGCGATCCCACCCCGTTCGTTTCTGTTCGAGTTTGTTTTAGAGGAGCACTGTCCGCGGCTCGCTCCTCGCTGAATTATTTATTAACAGCGTCGTTATACTTGCTCGCTACCGTCATTCAGATGTCACGAGATGCACGCCTTCTCTGCGCATCTGCTCAGTACGCTCCACGCGTCAAGAGAACAACGTATTCTTTGATTTTTCTGATCTTTCGTTGTTTTGTATTCCACTATTATTGATTTCTTTTCTTAATAATTTGAATAATTCGCAAATGATATATATTACAAATATGGAGATCTGTTTATATCGTCACTATTTCGTGTTTCGCCTACTTAGTTTTGTCATAAATGCACGAAAGTCCTCGTAATCACGTAATCGGAGAGACAGCCATGAAAATGACAGCCTAACACATTATCTATCGGCATTATACTCATTATTGTGTAAAAGAAGACTTTTAAGCTTCCTCTTGGTACAGCACAATTTTTGAAAAGCCTATAAAGTGCTAACAGGACAAAAATGTTCGAGATTCGCGATTGGTCGACGACCGGTTGAAGAAAAACGAAGTGGGCGAATAGAGAGGTTCGGCTGGGGCGGTAGTTTCTCTATCAAATTTCGACGAACATTTCCAACCTGTAAAAATCGAAACCGGAGGAAGCAAGGCACGCTGGGGCGGCGAAGGAGGGTGAAAACAGAAGAACGAGCGTACCGTGAAGAGAGAACAGCGGGAGCGAAAGGGGGTGGTTCGCTATCGTCTGCTCGTCCAGGGGAAAGACGACAGGTGCGTGTTTCCCAGAGACCCGCGGCGAAACGCGAAACTGGAATCGCTGCCGGAGTACCGTGACCTAACCTCGATACACGTAGCCGAGCTTCTACCATTGTTACTTGTCCCTCTATCCTTCCTCGGTCCCTCCTCTGTCCTCGTTCCTCGCACCCATTTCGAGAATCTATTTTTCCCCGCGAAAAACGACGGAAATCCGTCGCGCTCGAAACGGGGATCTCAATTGCATATACATAAATGTTGGCTTGTTACTTCATTAAATGACGCACTTCACTCTACTATTTTATTAGTTAGTTGATATACTTGTAACGATTGATGAAAAAAATGAAATATCATCTCGTACTGAAATCGGGCTCGAACTGCACCGATGTAATACATTATTAGTACACTGCGGATCTTTATTCATTTATAGGAAGATTGAGCAAATGAAATTGAAAATTGTTGGCAAATTTTTCAAATTGAAGATGTCGATATATGATTCCTCCTCTATTAGAATCATTAAGGGAAGAAATAGCATGCAATTTAATTTCTATCTCTTACAATCGATACAGACAATTTCGATTTTGAATAAAGATCCGCAGTCTAATTATTACATAGTTAAAACGCTTTTACTCTGAAAGACGCAACCGGAAACTGCTTTCTTCCGTCCACTATCACATTAAGAAAGCATTTCTGAATAAGCGCGAAAACTCAACAGGCGAGCAGGGAAAATGGCGCGCCGGGGGTCGAAGAAAGGGGATGAAGAAGCAGAAAGTTTTCTGAAACTTTCTTTCTTGCGCGATGATGAGCTCTGTTGGCAACTTTAAATTACTGTGATGCGAGAATGTTTCTCGAATTCGACGTCTCCCCGAGATTCTTCGCGAGGGACGCGGGAATCAATAATGTTCTCTACAGGGCGGTTCATAGTTGCTTATAATGATTAGCGGACCTTCATAATTTTCAAGTAAAAATTTCTTTCCTTCTGTAATCAGTTTAAACAATGTATAAATCCCTCAATTTTTCTGATCTTAACACATTATCTTCAATAACAACGTAGAATTTACTAGACATACTCGTATATCATTGAATTTGTTTAACGCTCTGTGATAATATAGAAACAACATATAAAATCGTTTTGAAAAAATCAAACATTAAGGGACCAAAAACTGAAACCAAAAAATTCCTTTTTCGACAACGTAGAATTTACTACACATGCTCATACAGGGTGGTCTTTTTATCTGAAGACATTGATATATCTCGAGAACTATGTATCGGATCAAAACAAGTGGGCAATGAAAGTTGTTCGTCGCGAAGGGGGACATCCAATGATGCCAAACTGGACCCCCCACCGCCACCTCCTGGGGGTGGGGGTGGGAGAAGATACAAAACTTAAATGGGAACCCCCATTTTTCATTGCAGATTTGGATTCTCCAGAAAAAATACACAAATTTTACCTAGGAGTTTTTGCATTTTGGTTCACAGATGGCGCTGTAATGGACAAAAATCAAAATGGAAAAAGTCGTTGAAAATTGGGCATATCTCGAGAAATACACATCAGATCAGAAAAATAAAAGTAGACGTATTTGATATTTTTAAGAATGCTATTCAATAACACCATAATTGACCCCACACCCCCACCTCCTGAGGGTGGGAGAGGGAATTATTTCAAAATCTTCAATTGGAAACCCTTTTTTATTGCAAATCTTGGTTCTCCATTGATTTGATATTATTGGTGTAATTTCTTTCACAAATGTCGCTGCAATCGAAAGCAGTTGGAACAATTCATTGGTTTGTTTATCAATTCTCAGGAGGTGGGGGTGTGGGGTCAATTATGGTGTTATTGAATAGCATTCTTAAAAATATCAAATACGTCTACTTTTATTTTTCTGATCTGATGTGTATTTCTCGAGATATGCCCAATTTTCAACGACTTTTTCCATTTTGATTTTTGTCCATTACAGCGCCATCTGTGAACCAAAATGCAAAAACTCCTAGGTAAAATTTGTGTATTTTTTTCTGGAGAATCCAAATCTGCAATGAAAAATGGGGGTTCCCATTTAAGTTTTTTATCTTCTCCCACCCCCACCCCCAGGGGGTGGCGATGGGGGTCCAGTTTGGTATCATTGGATGTCCCCCTTCGCGACGAACAACTTTCATTGCCCACTTGTTTTGATCCGATACATAGTTCTCGAGATATTTCAATGTCTTCAGATAAAAAGACCACCCTGTATATGTATATCCTTGAATTTGTTTTACGCTCTGTGATAATATAGAAACAACATATAAAATCGTTTTGAAAAGATCAAGCATAAAGAGACTAAAAACTGAAACGAAAAATTTCCTTTTTCGACAACGTAGAATTTACTACACGTGCTCATATATGTATATCCTTGAATTTGTTTTACGCTCTATGATAATATAGAAACAACATATAAAATCATTTTGAAAAGATCAAGCATAACAAAACTAAAAACTGAAACGAAAAATTTCCTTTTTCGACAACGTAGAATTTACTACACATGCTCATACATATATCATTGAATATGTTTTACGCTCTCTGATAATATAGAAACAACATATAAAATCGTTTCGAAAAAATCAAGCATAAAGAGACTAAAAACTGAAACGACTTCATACATGTTTCAATCAAGATTGTTGTCTATGTATGCGGTACTATTTAGTGAAATTAGCGGCTGAACTCCGATCCACGATACACCAAAGCCTGGATCGGAACAGCTATTAAACAGCTAAAAAAGAACGTCCTAGGACTCGCACGGTTTAAAATTAACCAACACAGAGAGCAGCCACAAAAAGGAGAATAAAAAGGCGGCGTGTATTTGTATTTAAACATACAAGCCACAGCGCAGCTCTTTTCTTTCGCGATCGAGACAGGATTTTGTAAGCTTTCGGTGGCAAAAGTTTCAACATCGTGTCTCATTGCTTAGAAAAGAAAAAAAAAGAGAGAGAGAGACAGGGAGGGACAGGGGACGGAGGTGTGTCTACGTAAGACGGAAACGAAAGAAGGTTTACGCGTTCGATTCTCCGTCGCTCTCCGTCCATTTCGTGGAGCGGGATGTTTGTTTAAGTAAGCCGTCGGCCAAGATATTTTCCTCTTTTTTCGCCGGTTCGTTCTTCTGTTTGAAATTGATGATTGCGCGAACCGCTAATACGGCCGCAATGGCTGCGCGGGAAGAAACGAGAAAAGTGGAACGAGCTCCGAAGGGAATCAAGCTGTGCGGAACGTTAATGGAACTGAGCTAATTTTTCCTCGGAAGAAAATTTTTAAACAAACCAAAGCAGATGTGGTTGACATAACCATGCCACGAATTACGTGTTCTATCTGAATATTAACAAAGTTTCAAGGTAGATAAGCATGATTTTATGCATATATTGGCTCAATTTTTCTTTACTACCAGCAATGTTCAGCGTTGCAACGTGCGACTGACGCGTCCTCTCGAAACGATCGTCGTTTGGACGTGGTTTTTCCGTCGACGATGTTTACGTCACACGTGGGAACTTCGCCGCGATGTCATCAAACTTTCCAACAGTTTTTTACCACGGGGAATCTTCTTTCGGAAGCAAGGCTCCTCAACCTTGCAGCCAGCTGTCCCCCTAACGCGACGAAACGACGCGAAAGCGTTCACAGTTTCGAGATCGGACTAAACTTGAAGAACAACCAACCCTAGAAAAAGCCGTACAAACGATTCAAAAATTAATATTATTCAATATTAATCGTTCATAGGTCAACAAATTATACACACTCCTCTAGCGATTTCATTCTCTTTCACTGCTTTCCGAAATAAGACTCTGCCAAGCTCAATGAACGTGGGGAAAGAGTGGGTACGGGTCGTGCAAACTTAGGTGTAACGGATTTAGCAAAACTCAAGCGAGCGCTATTGTATTATCCACAATGTTAATCTACGGGCCCGTAGGTTTAGCCTGCTCTGCCAACACCTTCGTTGTCATCGTCCCGAGCCGGCCGGGGATGTCGTTTGGTAGTCCATTCGGCGGTGAAAAGCGTCTTACATGAAAGATTGAGAGAGGGGATCGAGTTTCACGGGATGCGCGTATGGGTTTTCCCGGGCAGGTTCCGGGCTCACGACAAGGCTACGGTCACTTCTCGGTTCTAGAACGATGGGGATGCACCGCATCATCCTGCATCGGCGTATTTGCACGCCGCAGGCCGGATAATTTTTAAGTGTTTGCCGTCGAGATAAAGGACAGGGGAGAGAGAGAGGATGACTTTTGCCACCCTCGCTCCGTTCCCGATGCTCTAAAATTGCCGGCGCGGTGCCCGCGGAACAGCGTGTGTTTGCACGGTTTAGAGGCTAATGCCGAGCCGCCATCCCGGGAGTTTACATTCGCGCAAATACCACTTCTGACGCCCGTCACTTTCGCTCGTCGATCGCTAATTTAATCCCGCTTTTGATAGAGTGGCTGCCACAACCAATTAATAAACTCCCCGCCTCCCTCCGCCCGGGATTCTCCATCCACTAGGCCGGCTGTGCTTTTGTTCCTTATATTGTCGAGGATTTCAGACTACCACGATCATCGAAAACCATTTTATTAGCGACACGTATTTTGCTGACGCCATTGTTAGCTGCTGGAAGTCTAACAAAAATCAAACGATGGAATTCAGTACCTTGCACCACGATTTATTTTACGAAGGTTGCGATTCGAATCTGTCGTCGCTGGTTTTTAATCATACTTCAAGTCTCTGCGGTTATCAATTACAGATTTTGTGCGATTCCAGTATTTATCACTCTGTGAACTTCCAATAAAACCTTGTAAAATCGTTTCAAACGCGTTTCAGTGTCGCGCAGGATAATAATAATTACTCTACAGATTGTGTAATAATCCTTATATTGTCGAGGATTTCAGACTACCACGATCATCGAAAACCATTTTATTAGCGACACGTATTTTGCTGACGCCATTGTTAGCTGCCGGAAGTCTAACAAAAATCAAACGATGGAATTCAGTCCCTTGCACCACGATTTATTTTACGAAGGTTGCGATTCGAATCTGTCATCGCTGGTTTTTAATCATACTTCAAGTCTCTGCGGTTATCAATTACAGATTTTGTGCGATTCCAGTATTTATCACTTTGTGAACTTCCAATGAAACCTTGTAAAATCGTTTCAAACGCGTTTCGGTGTCGCGCAGGATAATAATAATTACTCTACAGATTGTGTAATAATCCTTATATTGTCGAGGATTTCAGACTACCACGATCATCGAAAACCATTTTATTAGCGACACGTATTTTGCTTACGCCATTGTTAGCTGCCGGAAGTCTAACAAAAATCAAACGATCGAATTCCGTCCCTTGCACCACGATTTATTTTACGAAGGTTGGGATTCGAATCTGTCGTCGCTGATTTTTAATCATACTTCAAGTCTCTGCGGTTATCAATTACAGATTTTGTGCGATTCCAGTATTTATCACTTTGTGAACTTCCAATGAAACCTTGTAAAATCGTTTCAAACGCGTTTCGGTGCCGCGCAGGATAATAATAATTACTGTACAGATTGTTTAATCTCCGACCCTAAAAATAAGCAAAGAGGCTTCCCTCTTTCTCCAACCCCTTAGGACTGCTTTGTCGAAGAACAAGAAAGTTTATATCTACTGTATTAGATTTGTATTTTAGCATTTTTGGGGAACAGGAATGTCTGATGGCTTTTCCAACAGTTTTAATGCTGAAGGGTGCGTTGTAGTTCCTCGAGGGGATCGGAGTAATTGTTTAAAAAATAGCACCGGACCCCAGGTCCGGGAATGAACGAAGTTCCTGGCCGGGCCGTCGGTGGTTTTCGCTCGAGGCGGGATTTGCCTGCATCTGCCGAAACACGTGCTACGGATAAAGCCAGGCTTTGGAACCGTTTCGTGCCGCCAATCCGTTAGTTCGCCGAAAGATAGAGTATATACCTATCGACCAGTTAGCAGAATCCCTTCGAGCACGCGTCAGTCTATTCCGTTCCTCTCGCCTTAGGGTCTCCAGTTTATGGAAAACCCGGGGTCGAGGATCTCTGGAAGGTAAACGTGTGCCCTGTTCTAGAATACTTGATGCCCACTACCTCTCTAATTTCTGCACGTGTATTCCACACTCGTTCAATTGTTCTTCAATGTCTACTGACAGCCAGGAGCCTTCGACATTAATTAAAATATTGATCGACTGCGCCGACTGTATGTATGCAGAAATGTAAAATAGTAAAAATATAAAAGGAAACTGTAAAGATATCTTTATGTGTAGTGATGATCAATCTTTCTTTTCAATCTTGGAAATTAGTACTGTATTGTTATCGATTTATTAAAATGAATTTATCTACCCCACTGTTAGCAATTCATTGAATTCTGATTTTAGAAGTTGGTGAGGCGAATTTCCTCTTAAAAATCATTATTGTATCGTTCCCAATTTATTAAAATTAATTTAGCTGCCTCGCTATTAACAATCCTTCCGTTTCTTTTCGACAATATAGTTCTGACGGTGTAATTTTTATCCTCGTGGCGAAAATTCGGCGAATCCGCGCGCGTTAAGGTGCACGCACACTCGCGAACCGTGAAAATCGACTTCGAATCGGCACAGGCAACACGTTACCCACTAAATTCGGCAATCCGTGGTTGAAACACGAGGCGAGAAGCTATCCGACTGTTTAAAAACGCGAATTCTCTCGTCGTAACGTGGAACAGGAGCCGAAGTAATCTCGCCGAGTGTTCCGACGGCACCGGTAAATCTCGACGCTTTTATGTGTTTCGGAGATGACATTTACTGTGAATCAGTTTCCACAGGCGTTATTGTTATCATACGAGATTCCACCGGTGTTACGCACCGGTCCGGATGTCGTTCGATCGCGCAAACATCGCGCAATGAACGGGCCACCGAGCGGACGTTCGCGAGATATTCTTACCTTTCCATTACCGCCCACGCGACCGCTGCCAATGTGGAATAATGTTTCGCAGATTGCGACTAGAAATAATCGGGATCGATCTGTTCGCGAGAAAGTGGCCGGTTCGGAATCCCTCGGATGGTTGCCGTAGCCGCGAAGAGTCTGTTTGAACGATTTGCGAACCGTTAAACACGTTCGGATCGGTGTGGGTGATTTTATTGGGTGTCCCGTGAGAATCGATGTGTAACACATCGAAGGATAAATTGAAAATTAACCCCGCCCTTTTCCGTTCCCTAGATACATTTCTGGAATTCCTGAATTTTTCCGATTGCGCCGCTCTTAAGCGATTTTTTAAAATATGTTGGTATCTAATCAATTACTAAATATTTAGGTATTGTATGAGGTATCACATCAATTTTATATTCATACAAAGAAAGAATTAATATAAAATGGAATTATTCTAGTTCGGAAGAAATGTTTAATTTACGAGTTAAAATAGCCCGAGTACATATAAAGGGTTAAGCTACGAACTTACTGTATAGAGAATTATTTGTTAATGTAAATGTAGGTAGAAGATTGGCAGAAAATATTTTATATGTAGACGACGGAGGTTTTCCCTGCAAATGCAGACTCCCAGAAGTGAATTACAAAAATCTTGCACAAAATATTCGTTCGTTTGACAAATGAATTGCAAAAATATAGACAGAATTGTTAGCAAATGTGAGTCTACTGTAAAAATTCTGGCCGAATATAGGCACCAGTCTTGCATGAAAATTCGGTCATCAGTTATTTAAAAATTTAAATTTAATTTTATGCGAATAACTATATTTTTATACGGAATATGTATCATAAAAACGTTTCGCGAAACCGGGATTTTCAACGATTTCGTTAAAATCAGCTTGTGATTTTTACGGAAAACTGCAGACTTTTGTAAAAAAAATAGTGTATTTCTTGTCGGCCGAACAGTTATGCCGCCATCCAGTAATTAAATATCGCGAAATCGGGTTTACGATCGGCTTTTTAAAGCGCCACCGGAAACATAAAATTTCCGCATCCTCTTCCCGTATTATTGTTATCGCGATTTCGAGCCGGTCCACGGTTTTTCGTGTCCCTCGGCTCGGTGAAATTTTTCATCGGGAAATTTCGTTCGGTTTATTAAGCCGATCCCCGTATGCGTCGCCCATCCCACCGGAACGACTGCAATTTTTCGACGGCGCGATCGATTTGGCCGCGGCTAATTAAAAAGTCGCATCGGGACCGTTTCTATCGCGCTCCTGCCTGCTGCCTGCGCCAAAATATTTTTGTAAGTAGCCGCGCGCGTCGCTGAAACTGGAAAAAACGGGAGAGAGAGAGAAAAATCGAATGAAATATTTTTTTTCCAAGCACTTCTCTACGCAAGACCAATAAACACGCTGGAACCGTTTACGCCGGATAATAGTTTTACAAGTGTAACGATGAAACGTTCGAAAGCCGCGGAAAGGTTGCGGGCTTGTTGCGATTCGGCCATTCGGATCTGTCGTCGCTGGTTTTTAATCGTACCTCCAATTTTCGCAGTTATTAATGCTTGTGGAAAATATTCACGATCAAATTTTAATTTTGTTTCAGCATCCTTCAAATTTCTAGATGAAAATTATACTTCTGTTTATATTTGTATCTTGATAAAATAGTGTTTAACACTAAACCTATCACTACCGGTCAAATAACCGGTTTTATATTTTTCATCTTACAATCATTGAAACTATGAAACTGCTTACATGGGAATTGATTCGATAAATTTCTTTATCCAAGCACATTCTGTAATAAAAAGTGCACAAAATCTAAATAAATAGAGCCTTGTCATTTCTGTAAGCATTTTAATCGCGCTTAGCGGTCGGTAGGTTTAGTGTTTAAAAGATTTTTGAGAATCCCCTCAGTTGATTTTTCAAAAATATTCCGCACGCAATGCGCTAAGAATGATTTAATCACAGATTTTCTGCAATTCCAGTATTTATCACTGTGTGAGCTTCCAATTTTTGCGTGGCGCAGGATAATAATTACTGTAAAGATTGTTTAATCTCCGACCCAGTGGCGCGTTACTCTATGGGCAATTTGGGCAAATGCCCGGGGCCCCAAACAAAAGGGGGCCCCGAACATGAACCAAAGATCCAAGATCCCAATTCTACGGTTTTCTCAAAGTTATTTAGTTGAGGTTACGGGCCCCGAAATTCTACTTTGTCCGAGGCCCCAACTATTGGGTTGGCAAATAAGTTCGTTCGGTTTTTGTGATTTATTTCAACGTAAAAAACCGAACGAACTTATTTGCCAAGCCAATAGTTATAACGCGCTACTGCTCCGACCCTATAAAAAAAAGTATGTGATTAAGTTTTGGGGGTAGAAATGAGAAAAGAGGTTTCGCCTGGTTCATTACGTTTATTCCGTAAGTTATCGCCTTCGCACGACTCATCCTACGATAATAAGTAATATCATTAATTAATCGGTAATATCAATACGTTTCTTGTATACATATATATATATATCTGTCTATTTATACATATATACCTTCATCTATACAGTATCTATAGCTATTTATGTATATATTTATATATATATATTTCTTTCTTCTTTTATAATATACACGCAGAGATCTATCTACGATACGACTTCGTTTCGATCGTTCCTATTATTCACATGATCCGTATATCAAATAAATAATATATTATCGCAGCTCTCGTCGAACGTCGCGAGGAATGACGTCACGAATAAATGCACAAGGACGAGACTCGCGATCCTCGGGGGGACATGATCACTATATCTTTTTACACCGAACGCTTCGCCACATCCTCATTCCTCCCCGTGAAACTGTCCAGGAAGAAACTTTCATCGTTACAAACAGTGTTGTTCTTGTCGCAGAAACGTGTTAACCATTTTTCTTTCCGATGAACTTTCCGGATGTTTAATCACAACATTTTCGATCGTTAATCTGTGAATCTGAGACATTTACGAGTTCGTTCTCCGCTGCACACTTTCCACAATTCTTCTAGTCATTTATTTAACTAAATATTGCATTGTGTTCTATTATAGTAATTGTGTCATTACAGCACTCGTGTTCACGGAGGAAACATTAATCCTCTTTACACATATTCCGGTTGAAATGGTTCATCGAACATAATTCAGTCAACAAATTGAACCGTCACGAACGTTAAATGTCGTTCGACGCACCGCTGAAAATTATTATTAAAAAATCGAGGAAGCGAGAATTTCGATCGCGTAAAAAAACAAACAAAAATAAAGGCGTTGATTGCCCACGATTGTAAAGGCTGTTTTCATGGAAACATTCGATTCAACGATATACAACAGTGAAAACAGATGGAGGATGGTAATAAGAGGATTTTACAATCTTACTTTTCTATTCGATTGGTAATTCGCGATACAGTTTGCGCGACGAGCTGTCGATCGCCGCGAGAACGTCATCTACAGAAAACCGAATTCCGAATGATGATAGGTCAGGGAAGAGCTGCCACTGTTTGCTCAGGTGACGAACATGGGCATCGATATTCACGGCTCTTTTCCTGCCTCATCTGGCTCCGATTCATTAACGAACAACCGTCGCCGAGATCACAGCGATTAGACTCCGTCGGGGAGTTTGCAACTATCAATTCCCCGTATAAAATTCGCTGGGATATCACTGAACCCCTTGCCTTGACGAGCCAACTCTTCACGAAGGCTACTCCAATTTTTACTATTACAATTTGCTGCAAGAAAAATTAAATATCATCTCGATCGTGCAAGATTATTGAAAAATTTTTAATTGTATGAGATATTATATCAATTCAATTCTATATTAATTATTTAATTGACATAGAATGGAATTATTCTTGCGCGGAAGAAATGTTTAATTTTCGAGTTAAAGTAACTCCGAGCGAAAAGGGTTAAAATAAGTTTTGTGGCATTTTGTTCCATAATCTTTCGGAGAGTATTAAATAAAATTGAAATTCAGCTTCCACAAAAATAATCTCAAATTAGTAGGAACACATACGTGATTCTCCTTTTCAAACAGTATTTCAAATGCAACTAATCTGAGCGCAAGGCAAGGGGTAGAAAGTCTCGTCGAATAAAAAGAGAAGCATCGCGCAAAGAAACGTTAATAAGCAACTTTCGGCAAGTTTTCGTGTTCGCTTATGCTCTTGCCCCGTGATTCGAAACCGGAGGAAGATTTGTTGTTCCGTGCGGGCTACCACCGATTCGGGGTTATTTGTCAATCCACGGATCCCTCGGCCGTGCACAAATACACGTGTACCCGGTTCTTTTTTTTTTCGTAGCCGAACTGGGAACACGTGTTCCGTTGGTCGCGATAACGATTTCCAAAGCACCAGCAGCTTTCGACGGGCTCGTGCCAGGGACCGAGGGGATTTATTTCTTTTCCGAGGCCCCCATTCGCAATCGTCGGGCCCGTTCGTTCGAGCCACCGGCAATCAAAGTATAAATCAGCTAGTATAGTTACGTTGAGTTACTTGAATACTTTACGGTAAACATTTCCCTCGACGGAGCAGCCCTGGGCATTGTTCTGACGCTAAAACATCCCTCCGGTTCGTTGAAATTAACCCTTATGTAGTTATTTAAAACCTTTCTGTATTTAACATGTTTGCACAAAGAATGGACATTCAGAGAAATTTTGTAATATTTTTAGAGGAACATTAACAAATTGTTGGGTAAAAACCTGCCCCATTCCTGTCGATTATCCTTCCCGAAAAATGACTTTGAAATAGACCTTTTCGGTTGCCGTGAACGACGTGAATTTTTCAAAAACGATTCGCGCCCAGGTCTGCTTCCGAGTCGCTATTAAATTTTTCCTATCTTTTAACATCCACTGCTGCGCCTACAACGGTTTTAAATACACACTCACGACTCTCGTTACGTGAACAAACTATCTACAGTTACGTATCGCGTAGTTCGAACTGTTTCTCGCATCTCGTTCGATCGACCACCGACTACTTTCGCGATTCTAGGACTTATCTAGTTCCACTCTTTGGCGAGCTCGTCCGTGGAAGGTATCCATTCCTGCTTCACGTAGACCAGGCTCGGGTCGTAGTGTTCGCCGTGGTGCTCTTCAAGGCTCCGATGGTGAGGCCTTGAATTCCGGTATTCTCAGTATTTGTGCAACGTGATCGGTAAATTGCCACTGGTGTTCACGGTGTTGCAGTCTTGGTAGTATCTGTGATACAGGGGCGGGGACGGGGCTGCGCTCGACGAAAGCGGAGTGGGTGGGCTGGATCTGGAATCATAGTAATCGCACCGTTAATTACCTTGAATACACACATTCACACTTTCAAGTCGCCAATTTCAGAGTACCGAAAATTAACAAACTTCACTGGTACTTTTACACTGTAATGAATAGACGGCGGATCTTTACGCAAAGTAAGAATTTTCTAGCTGAATCGCAACCAACTTTAGTGAAATGAGAATGTATGTTCTTCCTCAATATATTTAAAAATCTTCTAACGTTTTAACCGTTTTATATTGAACCCAGTTTCGCGATAAATGCATCAAATCCGCTGTCTAGTAATAAACTACCCTGGACGAAAAATGCCCCACCACAGTCCACCCTTCAATCCAGTTTCGAACATTAAACATTCCAATAACAAAGTCGGAATTTCATGAACCACGGCTTTCCATAAAACACTTTACAAAGATGACTACAACAATCAGATCAAATCGGGGTACAAACTCGACCGCCCGGCGTGTACGTTCAGGGGTGAAGCACGACGAGGAATTTAAAGATCTGCAGAGACTTTGATGACGCGCGAAACAATCTTGCCGGGTGACGCAAGAGAGAAGGTACCGCGATCGAAGCGGACCAATGTGGCTAAAGAATTTTTCTGCTAACCTATAAAGCTGACAGCTCGGCGATTGGGTGTCCTGATAAATGGCGGCGGTGTCGGGGCTGGCCGCCTCCTGGTACCACTGCGAGTGAGCGGCAGTGTTGTTGTGGTTTCTCGAGTTGTATTCCGCGTGATCCATTATGTAACCGGCCGTGGGTGTGCAGTAAGGCGCGTACATGGTTCCGGGTGGTGATCCGTTGCTCCTGGACACGGTGCTGCCGTGTCCGTAGCCGGTGGTGGCCATCATCGCAGCGACGGCAGCGGTGGGAGAGGTCGTGGTGGTGCAAACGGCGGCTAAATGGTCCCTGGAGACGACCCCGGTACCCATCGATTCTCTGCTCGTCATGATCGAGTGTGAGTGAGGGTGCGGGTGTTGGAGGCCGTGAGGATGGTGCGTGTGGTGCTGGTTGTCCCTGGTCATCAAGCCGGCGTTGTTCTCCCGCGTGGTCATGAGAGCGTCGACGCTGAAGCTGGTGGGATCCAGGCCCATGGAGACATCCTGGATGGCGTCCTGGTGGGTCTGATGGACCTGGTGCACCTGATGACCGAGAGCACTCTGTATCACGCTCTGGCCCGGTATCGCGACGCCCGCTGTCGTCGTAGCCGCGGTGGTTTTCGCGTCCTGTATCGGACTGTGAAGGCCGTATTTCGCTTGTACAGCCATGCAGTGACTTCCGGTGTCGTTCACCGGCTCCCTCTTCGGCTTGCACAGCGTCGTCTCCAGGGCTCCGAGTTTCTTAGCAGCGGAGTCCGACGGCGGCGGGATCACTATACCGTTAGTCTTGGCCTCCTCCTGGTTACGTTTCTCCGGCACCAATCCCTGCCTCTTCAGAGCCTCCTCTTTCTCCTTCAACGCGTCCTTCTTCTTGAAACGTCTCCGGCGACGCAGATAAGAACCGTTATCGAACATGTTGTAGCTGTCCGGGTCCAGCGACCAGTAGCTTCCTTTTCCTGGCTTCTTGTCGTCCCGGGGTACCTTCACGAAACACTCGTTCAAACTGAGATTGTGCCTGATCGAGTTCTGCCAGCCCTGTTTGTTCTCGCGATAATACGGGAACCGCTCCATGATGAACTGGTAGATACCGTTCAGCGTGATCTTCTTGTCGGGAGCGTTCTGTATCGCCATCGCGATCAAAGCTATGTAGGAATACGGCGGCTTCACCATGTCCTTCCCCGGGTGGTGGATGTGCTGCTGGGTTATACCAGACACCGGGTAACCAGCCGCCGTCGCGTACCCGCCGTATCGGTACTGCTCGTAGTAGCCGGGGGTGGCACCTACCCCCGGGTACGACGGGGTACCCATTCCAACGGGAACGGCCGTCGCGTGACGATAATACGCATTTTGCTCGCCGAACAGCGTATGCATCTTCGCTGACACTTGGACACCGAATGAAACAAACTTTGGGGGACCTCTGTCGCGAGGAAGATTCAGCGGCGCCCGCCGCGAATCTTTACCGATCTCCGAGACACAACTATGGAACTTCAATACCCCGCGATCGCGACTACTGACATATCGTCGAGCGTCTCGAATTGAAGTTTCCCGCTCTACGGGACGATCACTCCACTGTACCGGGCCGGATCGCACTTTTCACAGTTGAACGGGGACTTGACAGCGAGCTAGGAACTTTTACCGTTCGGAGCCCGTCGGTCACTCACTCGCAAGGTATATCCTGGTCGGTTGATCGATCGATGATCGGCGATAGGATCGATCCCGTCGCGGGTCGGCAAGACGGCTGCCTGGGTCGTTCGTTTGCTCGATCAGTGTTTTGTTGACGCTCGCTGATGACTCTCTGTGTCTAGCCGTTGGAAGTTGGTCCCGGCGGAGAAGGCGGCGTGGCGCGAGTCGAGGCTGCGATCCGGTGGTCGATGCCAGGCTAACCCGTAAACCCGCGTGCACGCGTATTATGATACACAACAGGCCGGAGTTTACTCAACCCCGAGTAAAAACACACTGGGGCCTCGGCCTCGCGAGCGACCGAAGTGTCCCGAGTCGACCGAGCACGGCTGCGCGGCTCGTGGCGTGGCGCCTGTCGTCGAAAAATCACGAGTGCGACTCGGGACCTGCCGACCGCCGCCGCGGCAACCAATCCCGGCACAGCTACGGGGATCATGTGACTCCACCTACGGCCCCCAACCAATCGGAGGACGCGATCAGGCCTAACGAGCGTGGACGCCTCTGTGGCCCGCGTTGCCAACGACCGTGCGACGACCCTAACCTAGTCACGCCCTCGGCAGCCACCACAGGGCCGACGCAACAAAAGCGAGACAACGAGCGTCGCCCCGCGTGGTGTGAGAGCTCGCGAAATTTTTACAACCGCGTGTCGACGCCGACGCTACCGTCGGACACTTTTCTACCGAACATTTTCGACACCGAGGATTCCTCCCCGGCCAAACCCGGAAAAACTCGGACCATCATCCACTGGATCCTCAGGATCGAGCACCGCAATCTCGGAAGTGACTTGACCACGTGGTGCTTCGTTACACAGAATCGATCCGCGTTTCCGCCGGTTCTCACCGTCGTCCAGTGCTCGCTTTCCGGGGTCGAGTGACGGGTCTCGTTCTCACGGTGTGCTCTCGGACTGTTGCGAAGGGCCCAGCTTGTGGTAAATTATTGTTTCATGCACGCTTTATCGCCGCCTATGGCTCGACACTTGTTCTCATTCGCGGCTGCAAGAGGGGACAGTTTCGGTGCAGTTCTCCCCACCCTCGATCAGTTTTTCAAGTTTGCTATAGCGTCTCGTTTCAAATTGCGATCTCGTCATGGTGGTGGAAAATGAGATACATAGAACATAATTTAATTGTATTATGGAGATTTTTGAGATTCGGGTAGTGTGTTTAGATGATTATCCTTCGCCAGACACTGCGTGTTATGCATTTCAATATGGCGCACGTTTTTCGCGCATCAATTCTTTCGTTCGAGAATTATTTGGTAGTTGAAGTTGTGGTACATAGAATGTATATTCTGCTAAATGGTTTGAACGTGTTAATAAATATTTGAACTTTCATTCATGCCACCCGCGAATTCGTAAAACTCAAGAAATCAATTAACAGTATTTTCGCATCATTCTTCCAGTAAAACAGTTTCCGAGCTCCTTATATTCTTATAAAACGATTTATGGAAATTCTGATTTGCATAAAGACCAACAATCTAATTACCAATTCTCCGGCCACGAATATACTGAAATTCGCATTCGGTAAATACAATTTACCAGTCATAGTCGACATCGGTCGTTACGAAACGGTAATGGCCCCAACAAATGGCGCACGCAATTAAGGGGCAGAAATTATTCGCTGGGGGGAGGCTGAGAAAACGCGGCAATACTTTTCGCCTGAGGAGTACGGATAGGTGTGTAATCCGTGGACGAAGAAACTCGAGAAACCCCGACGGAAAAGGCTCGAGTGGTAGAGTTATATAGATAAGGGGGAGACATCACGTTCTTATAGACGAGGGATTCAATTTGGCGTCTGTTTTTCCAAGGGTTCGACTCCAGCCTTGCGAAAACACTCGAGAGGACACCTCGGCTCCCATCTTGCCGTTTCTCGGCACCTCACGAATCACCCGAACCTCTATCCAGGTTCTCAAAATATCTTCGATCGACGGCATGTTCCACTTTTTTCCGTTTCCAATTCCGCGACGCCTCCGTCACGCTGCCGCTGCTCGCGGAAAGTTCGCCATTTGCCACTAGATAGTCTTCGTCGAAACTCGAAACTCAATCAGATCAACCACAAAAGTTGATTTTCCGAGCATCTTTTCGGATCTTCTGATAGTTTTCTTCTTTGCAAGTTCATACTATTTGCTGCATTCGCGGAATGTGCGCTAATTAAGTGTTCTTCGAATGATTAAAGCTGTAATTCTGTCTACATTCATATTCTTAAATTTTCAATCTTTTCCTTCAGAGACTAGAATAATAATTCACCCATTTTTGTCCTACACGATAAATCAACGAAGTGTGTTTCTTTAATAACGTCACATTTTAAAGAAACACATCTCACACCATAGACATACAAGGATCGATAATGTTACAGTAATGGAAATAGTGAATAGGTGAATTTTCACCCTGAGGAACGCAAAGGAAGGCTCTAGAATGTTCAACTAACTAGCGATTAATTCCCAATCCACTTTTGCGAGTCTAAATAGTACACATTTCGCCATTCTCCAATAGAAATTGCAAAATTATACTCCACACTGTATAAAATTGATAATATTTATATTCCCGACGTTGATAAACACTCGGAGCTATTTTAACTCGAAAATTAAACGTTTCTTCCAACTTAAAATAATTCCATTTTATATAATTCTCTTTTTAATCGCTATAAAACCTCATTCAATACTTAAATGTTTATTAATTAATTAGATACCGACATATAGAATCATGTAAACAGTATTTTGAACAATAATACAGCAATTTTTAATGGCGACTCTCCGAGTCACCATTCAAATGCTAGGCCAAAGCCAATTCAATGAATATTTTGCGGAAGCAGACCAGAGGAGCTTCCAATATCTTACATAAGTCGGTAAAAGTTTCAATTTACCGATGGTCTGACGAAGTTAATGGCCGCGATCGTCGCTCATTTTCCGGTTGGCGGGAGAGCAGGTAGACCCGATGACGCGACTACGCGACGTCTAATTTTCATTTAAATGAAACGACGTCGCTGTAGATGTTTCTCTATTCCGGTCCCTTCGTACCTGTCGCCGCGGGCTACGCGAAACGCTCTCGAACTTCCGGCCAAAGTTTAATTGTCTTCTGCTCGCGTTCTATCCAAATTCGTCGTTGGCTGGAACCGACGCGGCGTTTCTCTAGCGGCTAATCCATTTGATAAGACCGTCTCGTGTTCGCGATTTTTTCCACGATCCTCCGGCGTCCCGTGTTTCGCGATTCACTTTGCACAGGTTCCCCCATTTTGTACTACCTTCCTCTCTCTCTCCCTCTATTCAATTTCAAATAACATTCGCACAAGGTTTGTGGAATATTCATTAATTCAGTGGAATAGTCTCGACAGATTTGCTTGCTGAAATTAATTAATAAATTCATGCAGAATATTTGTTTCCTCGAACGAGTTCGCGAGACAAAATGGAAACCACTGGCGAGGTGACTCATCACCGCGAGCTCATTGTTTAATAAAATCTGATAAGTCGCTTGTTCCTGCGACACTTACACAGGCCGGATGCACGAAGGCCGTGTTCGATTTAATAAGATCGAGTGGCAAGGCGAAGTTCGCTCTTAATCGGGATTAGGGTCGATTCGGGAGCGCGTGTTAATATTATATACGTACAGGCGATTTGCATATTTATTGAACGGACCAGCGACAATCTATAGGGACAGCCTCGCAATCAAACCAGTCGAAAACAGTAGCAAAAGCAACGAATAATAATCAGACTGCAGATCTTTATGCAAAATCAAAGTTTTGTACATGAATCGGGAGCACAGGGCGTTTTCTTAAATTCTGATAATCTTCTAATCGTTGTCTTCATCTCTTCTAATCTTTATAATATCGACACAAAATTTCACGGCGAAAAACTTAAACACAATAATACTTCGCATAATTTTAGCTTCGATGGAATTGTTACGATTGAGATAAATACAAGATTTTAATTGTTGTTCGGCCCGCGACATTTCGGATCGCTGACAAGAGTCCCTCGCGGCTCGCTCAAGAAATTTTGAAGCCGTTTCCAAATAAACGGCTGCCTTGACCTATCCCATGAGACGCGGTCCGCTCTTTTATGCCGGACAGAAACAATAAACGCGAAATTTCGAGGCCTCGGCGGGGTACGCGTTGCGTCAATCGACCCACAGAAGAAAGTCGATTTTCTTTCTGACGCATGCTGTCCGCGAATCGCAAGAAAAAGCGAGCGTTACGTGGTGCTTGGCTTCTGCAAACAATCGTTGCGTTAAGTGCCGTTCAAAGGCAACTGCGCCAAGGCCGGGAATTGAAATCTCCCGCTCGAACGAGTACGCTCGCATACGTCGGCGGAGTCCAATGCAATTGTCTGCACTTTATCTCCGCAGTTATCGCCATTATTTCAAGTCGCTGAACAAAATTCCACGCCTCTTATGAACGCATTAGATGAACACTCGCAATATTATGATTGTATCTCGCAACACATAATTCTATCTCTTCTTTGAATCATTTTAATGAGTCGAGAAGAAACCGGTTCTCGTGAAAGAACAATATTTTTTCGACTTCTTAAAGTTCATCAAAGTGTACGATTAACAGCAAACAGAGGGTATAATTAACCCCTTGCCGTATAATGACGAGTCAGACTTGTGACCAACTGCTAAATACGAATGTTATGTCTTTCGTTTCAGAAGAAATAAACGTTTAACCCTCATCCGTCCCTCATTTCGCGACCTGAATCTGTCCCTCGGTGTCAAATTGACACAGTGGTAAAATATCGACGAAATAACAAGATAGAAAGTTATTTTTCGATATTTTTGTATTCAAATGGATGCGTTAACATCTGCATCTTAGTTTTTGCACAATTTTCGCATAAAATAAAGCGATGTGTGGGACATATTGCTTGTTTGGACAAATTACATCGGGCACTATGTATATTAGCATTCGGTCATTTCTCACATATGTGACACCGGGCTCGTTTTTTTGTTGGTGGAGTATGCATTATACGATTACTACAAGACGGTACAATCACTATTGGTATACCCTTTATTTGTACAACAAGTGCAGTCGCATTAGATCTCGCGGTAGATGTGTGCGAAACGTAATACATATACGAATGCACCAAAGAATGTCCAATTTCAATAAAAAAAGGCGTCGACGATATTTTTTATTTTTATTCCACGTTGCCTTGAGTGAAGGAAATATTATAAAAGCATTGCATGCTGATATATCTAACATATTAGCAACAATTGCCATTGGTCATCTATTTGTTTCGCGCTTACATCTGTATGTGCCCACCATCTCCATATCATCGAGGACATCGACACGACGCCTCCTTTTGTAGCGTTATAATACTTTATTATTTCAGGATTTTTTATCTACTTCACTACTCATTTGCTTTGACGTATGGTATGTACTAAGTAGAATAACAAATCGTCTTCTTTTTGTCACATAGGACACCATTGTACCTTTTAGTATGTGTTCAAAAACAAACTCCGAATGATGAAGTGGCTTCTTCTTCGTATCGAGTAAAATTTGTGGAATTTCTTTTCTATTTTTTCGTATGGCCCCTACAAGCGTCATCTTTTGTTTTTGTAATATAATTACTAATTCGTGTGAAGTAAAAAAATTGTCACACATAACATTGCGTCCACCCAAACCTTCAACTAATTGTAGCACTACGCGTTGACCCTGCTTTACTTCTGTGTGGCAGTTTCGATCGCGTCCCGTGTAAATTTCCATACTATATGAGTAATACGTTTTCTTCTAATTTAGAAAAAATCAATTTTCCTTCAATTTCCGAATGCCGTATTTTTTCATTGAAATAATGGTGATTGAAAAACTCCGCGACAGTACGTAAGAGTACATGTGTCATATTGACACACAGGGACTCTTTCGTAACAAATTCGACTTGCAGTTTTGACATTATTATTTTCCATGAACAATGCTAGGTATATGTGTTTCGCATTAAAAAAATAAAAGTCACAAACTTTCGGGCAAATTTACCGACAAATAACAGAACAGTACCCCTTAATCCGCGAAAACTGTGTCAAATTGACACGAGGGACGGATGAGGGTTAAGGACATCAGTGTATTAGTTGCAGTTTATGAATATTATTAAAGAATGAAAGAAATTATTACTTGGCCCTTGGTTGATGCAGTTGATGCAAACAATTTTTATTTTAGAAATTCTTCTTTGTTGAACGCAGCTTACTAAATAAACTTTGCATTAATGTTTTCGGCGCATAGGTTTGATCCAATTTTAACTAACAAGCAATTTTGCAAATTTTTAAATTATTCTCAACGTTTCGATCCGGGTATGGACCCTTTTCAAGAGAACTTGCGTCTGTAAAAAGCCGTATATTACAATGTATGTTTAACTCAATAGGGTAATAACTATTACACCGAGTGAAATTCCGTACTTGCTATGTGAAAACAAATTCTTTAAATTAATTATTGAAATTTAAAGATGATAGTAACTGAACTACATGTTGGTTTGTTTTATTTTCATTTTGCATGAAGTTCGGCAGCCTGGTTATTACTTAATATCAAGCATTCTAGTGCTTACAAAATCGAAGTACATATGCAGTTCCATCACCTTTTACTGTTTTATCACCGCAAGGGTAAAAATTCAGCGCACGTAAGAAAAAATTGTCTGCTGCTTGCAACATTTTGTATGCGGTGCAAATTCCATTTCAAATAAAATCATAAAAAATCGTATAAACTCAATTTTTTGCTAATGAAAAACAGAAATTCGACGAGCATGGGATCTTTAAGTAGCCTGAAAACGAAATATCATAAAACTTATTCTAAATGGTAGAAAATTGGCGTTCATTTCCGCAAACTCTGAGGAAGATTCGCCAAATCCAAGTGTACAAATTAAGAGGAAGCTAAGCCGCGAACGTTCGCCGTTCTCCGAGAACGAAAATGGCGGTCGAGTTCCGCAGAAATCGCGAACCAATTGAGCAGGGCCATAGCAGGGGATCGACGAGGACGCGGGGATATTTTTACCGTGCGAAGAAGCTCGGCGTGAAAGAAACGGGACCACGTCGAGCACCCGTATCACCCGATTGGATTAACCCGTGGAAGTCTCTTCGGATTCCGTATGCTTCTCGTCTGCTCGCCGGCCCGGTGTTTACACAACGATGAAATTTAATTCTCGGGACCACCGAACTGAGGAACTCGTGTAAACCAATACGCTGGCCGGCGAGTAGCTCGCCAGTCGGAATGACGGTTCCGCCGCAAAAACTCGGGGAGAAAAACCGAGTGAAAATCATTCGACGGTTCCATCGTGTTAGATCCGAATCCTCGCGAGACGCGTGTCCGATTCGCCTGACAGCTTGACTGACGGAACGGAAAGGCGACTAATCGAACCTTAATTAACCTAATGAGAGCCCCGACTGATGGCTTCCCTTTACGCTAACCCCTTGCTTCGCAACGTGGGTCTTCGAGCTTGTACGGTTTAATTAACTGTCCTTCTCGAAATTGAAAGTGGATTGTCGTGAGGATTAAATTGAATTTGATTAACGCAGTTGTTCTCCAGTCTAGAAAAATCACAGTTTCATGCCTCGAGTCCTCGCATCTCTTAAAAACAATGTGCATTTATCTACAGGCTCTTCTTGGTCACCAAAATGGCAACGTGGGTCTTCGAGCTTGTACGGTTTCATTAACTGCTCCTTCTCGAAATTGAAAGTGGATTGTCGTGAGAATTAAATTGAATTTGGTAAACGTAGTTGTTCTTCAGTCTAGAAAAATCACAGTTTCATGCCTCGAGTCCTCGCATCTCTTAAAAACAATGTGCATTTATCTACAGGCTCTTCTTGGTCACCAAAATGGCAACGTGGGTCTTCGAGCTTGTACGGTTTCATTAACTGCTCCTTCTCGAAATTGAAAGTGGATTGTCGTGAGGAATAAATTGAATTTGGTAAACGTAGTTGTTCTTCAGTCTAGAAAAATCACAGTTTTATGCCTCAAGTCCTCGCATCTCTTAAAAACAATGTGTATTTATCTACAGGCTCTTCTTGGTCACCAAAATGGCGGACGTGAGACCGGTCCTCCTGATTCGAGCGAGTTGCGACTAGGGTTTATCGTTCTTCAATCTAACATACATATATTTAATGATTAAAGTGAGAAAACTGTTGATATTATGAAACAAGATTTTAATTTGTAGAACTGTTGAATTGTTGTCTCTTCTACGTTACTCCTCAAGTCAATCCAAAGATATTCTGTAGCGAAAGAAGCTCGTCCAGCCTCTACACTTGTAGATCGAATAGTTAGTGTGAATGCAACTAGCACAATTTTGGTTACACGCATAGTCCCTCGACATTTGCTGGATTTCGCATCACCTGTTTAAGAAATGCGTAACTAAAAAATGATCCTGAAAGTATCCCTAGTTGCGACTCTAAACTACCGGGCTGATGACATCAGAAAACTGAAAGTTCGGTTCTCGAAAACATTTAACTACACGCCCAACCAAAATGGCGGAGTATCCATGTTCGGCGGGCCGGTACAAAAAAGATGACTAACCGTCCGACTTTGCACGAGGGCCGGGAACCGAGTCAATCGAAGGTGATCTCGATTACGGGCACTGTAACAAAGTTTATTTTCAGTTCCCGGTGGTTTTCGGTGCTTGCCGAATTGTTGACGCGTCCGCGTCACTCGGGCCCGGTGCAAAAAAGTCCGGCCCCCGCGGGAAAGTGGTAATGCTAACCAGATTAGCTTTTTCTCTTAGCGGATTTGAGAAACAGCAGACGGGGCTGCACCGGCGTGTTTGTTATCTTTATGCGGGATCGCATCGGCCGCGGCGAGCGCGTCATAGTCTTGCATGAAAACGCGTGGAAACGGCGCTATACGTAAACGCGGACGAATTACAGGCTCGCGGGAGATACGATGCAGAATTGCCCGGTTGCTGTGAAGACAAACAGCGAGGGAACTTTTGGCAGAACACCCGTCGCAGAACGCCGACTCGCGCGGAAACCGCGGGAACCTTCCGCTAGGCTCCTAGCAGTCACCAAAATGGCCGCCGCGAACCTAACTCGCCGCATTCGCCGAGTATTCCTTACGCAAAGCTCGACGCGTTTGTTTCTTTCTACTTTTTTGTTTACGTAAACCAAATTTCTTTAGAGTTTGCAGGACCCAGAAGGATTAGAAACCACTGTGGACGTTTCTTCAATTTTGTGTGATTGATGAAAAATGAATGGATGCAATTTAAACTGTTATGTCACTTTCAACCTATTAAATATGTTAGGAAAGGAAATTAATTTCTCCTGCGCTCCAGTTTGTTGCAATTCAGGTAGAAAATATTTATTTCGATAAAGATCCGCTGTCTATTTATCGGGGTGTAAACCTAGGTACGTCTCCTTACGTCTTTTAATTAATTCATTTTCTTTCAAGGATCTGTTTTGTTCGAAAACGATCCCTGACCGCAGACTTTGATTTTCCCGATTAAGGAAAAATCTGTAAAAAAAAAATACCGGATAGGATCTAGCCGTGGCCGCCACGAAATCAATTATCTCCATACAGGACGCTGCCATTTCGCTTGTGCTCACTCTACCGCATTAACGTTTTAGCTAATTGAACTACTTCAGCCGCTCTCCTTCCCACTATTTGTTTTCCCGCATTGTAAGAATAGACTGGTTTACGCAACGCTCGGGAATCCTTCCATATCTCTTACTTTACACAAGCGATTACGTTCGGTTAAACACAGTCCGTCCTTCGGTCCCATTTGATAAATATCAGTAAATTATTTACACAGAATTCGTGTCCAAATGTAGAAAGATAGAGGCTCGTCGGCGGCGGCGGCTGACAGGAGCAAAGAGGAAACGACCTGGTCCCGGGACAGCCTGGCAGTAGATTTATTTCCTTAAGGCAGACAATGAGGAAGGAAATGCGGCTGATACGTTTTCAAGAAAAATAAACGTCTCGCGGTCGTCTCTGCCCGAGGGGAAGGGGACACAGTTGGACTTCACGTTTGTTTTCGTCCCGGGCTTATTGGTCGCGTTATAGTGTTGCTAAACTCTAATCGAAATCCGAGTCCTTTCCATCGAACTCATTTCTCGAACTCGAATCTACTATCTTCGCTATTTTACTGTCTCCGTTATCCCAACATGCTTCGAAGATAAATAGATTAACTGAAACGTTAGTTATTGTTAAGTAATTATTTTTTATTCGAATACAGTTTGGTTCGGACAATCAAAATTCTACTGCGATACATTTATTATGGGAACCATTGATATTTATCAGTAGACTGCGGATCTTTACGCAAAATAAAAATGTTCTGCATCGATTCTGGGAAGCAGGAATAAAAGAAAAATTAATTTCATCCCTTGATCACTTCATTGCGTTAAAAGCAACATTGCAATATTCTTAAATATTTCTAATCTTCCATTGTTTTATATTTCAGCCAGCCAATTTGTTCATGAATGCATAAAAATACGCAGTCTATTTATCAGATACAATCATTTCCGGTCGCATATTAACAAAATTCTGTAAAACATGTTTTCCGTTGATACTGTTTTATCCATATATCTCATTTTAAAGTAGTATTAACAATTACAAAGACGTAAAAAGAAAATGTCCACCTGCAAGAATACGGACACTTGAAGGGCCAAGCATGAATTTCCGAGGAAAATTTCTCGAAGAAGCTTATCCGTATAGAATTGGCAATGATCACCATCGCGGCGCGAAGACACCGTGCGCGCCGGTTAAACGAGGCAATAATGAACCGGAGTCCTCCTCGTCCCGCATAAATGGTCGCATAATGCGCGGGGCTAAATCCTGGACGCAATACGCGGAGAACCGTGCCGCTATAGCAATACATAACATACATACACACGGCGAAGAGGATGTACTCTGTGTGTACGAGCAGGCGAAACTGCGCAACCCTATCTGCCGGAGCCAACCGCAGAATATCACTGCACATCCAGATAATCCCGGTGGCCTATTGATATGCTGATGGTGAGACGTGTCGCGTGAAATTGCCACCCGGTACGCATTGTTCGGCTGAATTCCGGCTGGGCCCTTTTCAACTTCTCACCCTCGTCCCGGACAGATTCAATCCTATCGGCGCCAGACAGGTTTCTCGTTTTAGCGAGGAAAACCGTCGATTCCGCGGCTCGCGGTTCGTTCGAATTGCGGTTATTGATCAGATGCTTCGATGGAGCTGATGGGGGTGAGTCCTCGAAATCCTGCCATTCGATGTGCCGCAATTTTCTTGGTGTTAGTCGATTTTCATTGAGCAATCTTCAACCCTTCCGGGATCGTAGACGCATAAGGTAGTTTGAGGGATGATGCTTTCTTCGATTTATTTAATCACACCCTGTTTTGTCACTTGTACATACAGTCGGTCACGAAAATATTCGGACACAATGTAATTTTGGATTCTAAGCTGTGTATTTTGAATGGATATGCAATTATGTACAAAACTGAGTTGAATTATGTTCACATACGACTCGTTTCTTATTAATAGACTGCGTATCTCTATACATTTATAGGAAAATCGAATAGATAAAATTCAAAATTGTTGGAAAATTAAAAAAATTAAAGATGTCCATATACGACCACGCCTCTATTAAACTCATTAAGGGAAGAAACAACGTTCAATTCGGTTCCTATTTCTTGCAATCGATGCAGACCATTTTTATTTTGCATAAAGATCCGCTATCTACTTATTTATAATTGCGTTAGTATGAAAGAAAAATCGAAAAGTGCAAAATTTTATGTCACAAAAATATTGGGACACTTTATGGGTTCAAGTTATCAAATAAAATTATACTTTCCGTATAATTACTTAATACTTTGCTGGGTATCTTTCATTTTTTGTAACATACTAATTATTTCTTGCAAATAGTCATTGCCCATTTTACGCCATTCTTCTTCTATCCTTTTTTCACTTCATCCCACAAATTCTCAATGGGATTGAAGTCACATCATTTTTGCACTATTGCACAAGTAGAAATTCCTGCATAATTCGGACCTTATGCTTTGGGCCATTGTCTTGATAAAATTTAATCCCCGTTCAATCCCCATATTCGTAACATTTTCATTTTAAATTGTGTTTTAGAATATTTAAATATTTATATTTGTCTAAAATATCCTCGATAAACACAATTTCACCTACACCGTTGCCAGATATGCACCCCCACACAATTACTGATCCACCGCCGTGCTTATACTAATGATATGATAATCCACCGCCAAAAAATTATATTGTATCCCAATTCAACCCCATCTATTGCCTACTTCAATCCGTTGCACTTCTCTTTCCTCCCTCTCATTCTTCTTACCTATTTGGTTGCCGATTTGACTTTCTTCTAAATGTATTTCGGCTAAGCTTACTCATCCCGTTCCAAAGAGCATTTTCAGCATGATCGTGGGGACTGTCCATCCTCGTCACAAGTCCATCAACGAAGGTCCAAGATGGAATCGCGGAAGCAACCGAAAATTCTCGGCTGCCAGGCCGGAAACGGTGGCAGCTACTTTTCGTGTCTGGCGTTCTAGAAAAGTAGACGGTGTCGGGGTCACGAATAACTACGGGACCGCGGCAACGGAGAAGATAATAGCCATAGAGAGGAGTAAACGGCGAGAGCACCGGGCTGCTCCTCGTGGGCGGGTAACGCGGCTAATTCCGACTGTTTGGTTAGCAAGCATTTAAGGTTTGTCTTGGCTGTTGCTTCGTGTCTTTTAGACAGCCGATCTGTGTTCCGACCAAACGAAACGGAAGCTAAACGCTCCTGACGAGGTGACGAGCCGACGACTTCGTCGTCCGGCATTCTGCTCCTTCCGCGGACGGGTCTGATTAACCCGATCGAGTCCGCGGGCTCCGTCGGGCTTCCGTCGGCCCTGCTCTTCGAGATCAGGGAAGCTTGCTTTTCTCGATTACAGCAAATTCCTGGCGATTTTCTTGTGGTAGAGAGCGGTCGAAGCTTTTTCATTTTGAAAATTA
Source organism: Lasioglossum pauxillum (assembly GCA_933228785.1). Lineage (NCBI taxonomy): Eukaryota > Metazoa > Arthropoda > Insecta > Hymenoptera > Halictidae > Lasioglossum > Lasioglossum pauxillum. The sequence continues at coordinate 11,031,445 of OW121702.1, forward strand.
ATAGTCCTTGACGAAAGGATCATTTCCAATTAATTCTTGACAATATTTTTTACATATTATTGAAATGTCTCATAGTGTGAAACTTTACCCTCAACATCTTTTAAAGGTTGAAGGCTCTTCTACATGAACATTAGAAAAGTTTCTTACAGAAATAAAAATATTTTTAAAGTTTCATTTATCCTTCAAGAACGAATACATTGATTAAAGTGCCTTCTACTGAAAGAAAGTATTTGTTAACCCCTTGTCGTATCATTTTCTTTACAGTTCCACTGATTAAAACGTCTTCATCCCGAAAAGTCGAAGAGAAAAGAAAATGTATGTTTTTTGTACGGCTACATTTATTTGAATGCTTAAATATTGATTACAAACGAATCAAGTTTCTTTGTTAGACTTTGTTTCAAATCTTCATGACGACTGTGGCTCGTCAAAATACGGCAAGGGGTTAAAAGAAACTTCATAAGGGATGAATGAATGAGAGGATGAATCTCCGCCTGATTTTGATTCGAGCAAATAAATTGCAGAAAGTATGAATGGAAGCTTTTCTGAAATAGCGAGGAATTATTTCGCGATTGTAATAGATGATCCACGTAAGAATTACAGCGGAAACAGCGACGCGACGGATGAATTAATGTATACAGAGGGGCTGCTGCGGTGCCTCGCTGTTAAGAAAAGCGTTATCAGGGAACGGAGCGCGTACAGAACCGGCAGGCATTTACGGATGCTATAGTATAGTCTAGTACGCCAGCCCAGGAAAAGCCGAAGGGAGGAACGTGCGCTTATGCCGGCGGTGTTTGTTCAGCCGCAACTTCTCTAAATCTTTTGTGCAGCGAGCGGCGGCGGAGGGTTGCGGTTGTCTCGTGTACACGCGGTTACATATGTGTCCGAGTAGTACCTATGTGCCTACTTAGCGCTCAGGTACCGCGTGCTTGCCTCTCGGATGGAAACGGATAGCTCTTTTACCCCCAGCGGCGGTTCGAAAACCAACAAATTTCGATAGTCCAAAAACCTTCGGAAAAACAAGTCCTGAAACAAGTTCTGATTTGTTCGAATTCCGACAATTAACGTAGACGTGCAAAGACAACATACTAAATAAAAAAAGTATATAACTCGTGTAATTTTGATTATTTTCACTTAGAAAAAACTACGCGTGTAATTGAAACGTCGACGAATGTGCGTGCAAAATCCCAATGCAGAAGATTCAATAGTTTTTCTAGAGAAAATTCTCGAAAACCAGAATATGAGGTATAAGGGTGTTTCAAGGAAAGGAAAAGTATTCTTGCATTGTTCTTTACGTGAACCTTAATCTATGATTAGACTGCGGATTTTATGCATTTACAACAAGAATGTGCACGTACAATTTTAAGCAGCGGACATGTTAAAAATATTTAAGGACATCAATGTATTAATTTCAGCTTGATAGGATTATTAAAAGAAGAACGCAATTTTTATTTGGCTCCTGGCCCTGCAAACAATGCAAACAATTTTTTATTTTGCATAAAAATCCGCAGTAGGGATGGAATCAAGTACCTCGTAAACAGATTCGAACTTTGATTGAATTCGAACTCTCTATGTATAAGTACTTCGAAAAACAGAAATAGTATTAAATATACTCGAACCTATGCCAGATAGTTTCGAACCTTTTACAAGTACTTTGGTAAACGAAAATAATACTTGCAAGTATATTCGAATGTTCGTCGAACAGATTCCAAACTTTTATGAATATCGTACCGAAAATTCTCTGATTTTTCTAATCATTATTTTTTTAACATTAAAATTAATCATGTTGTCCCTGGATAAAAAAAGAAATGGGATAAAACAAACTATTGCAAATGAAATATTATTTTTAAATAGTTACGAATTTAATAAAGAAAGTGCTCAAAACCTACCATGCAGTTCTGATTTCCAAGATTCGAGTACTACTTGTGAAAGATTCGATTCCTCTCAACATCGAAGTACTTATGAGTATCTTTTCGAAACAATTGTAAGTGCTCATTCCGAGTTTCGATATCAGTTTGTATAAAACGAATACTTTTCAAATATAATCATTGAAATATTATTGCTTTTAAGTAGTAATCGAAACCCTTGAAATGGAACATATTTATTGAAATTGACTCGGATTCGTGAGTACATTGTGAACTTAATCCGCAGTCTATCTATAATTAATTTTAAGGTATTATATGTATAATATAGTTAATATAATACAGCTTAGTCATACAATGTACATGTATTTCTTAAACTGTATTTTTATAAATAAAGCAAAACTGCGTAAGACATTGTCATAGAACATTTTACCTATGTGACAATTTCTGAGCAGCGTACGAGTGTTAAGATAATGTCTACGAAGGCAGTTCAACTATCTCAGATGTATTTCCACGCGGCACGAGTGTCGCAAGTAGCTTGCCAGTGAATTTGCACGTTACGTTCCCCTAAGGGCGTCGGTAAAATAAATGCATTATTAACGAGCGGTTAATTTTCTTTTTAATTGTTCGCAGCGAGATAAGGTTGAATAATAGTTCCGGGGATGGAGAGAAGCCACCGTACCGGAGCGACAGCCGGCAGAGATAATGGCGTCGCGGTGAAAACGCGACGCATGGAAACGATGCCTGTTGTTATTTTACGGGGGCGGAATACCGGGCTAGCGGGGGGATCTCTCGTTAAACCGATTTGCACATCGGATGCACTCTCGATTCCTCGAACAGCGGACAATTTCACAGGGCTGTATTTACGCTGCCACCGCCGCTGCTGTCGTCCTACCCCACTCGTTTACGTATTTTCCTCTTTCCCGCAAATATATTGGCCTGATCTGCTTCCCGGTGGGCCAACCCCTTCATCCCTTTCCAAACGAAAAAATATAGACCGAAATTTATTACGTGGTTGTATTAGTTTCTGGCGGTTACTAACAAATGTCGGTAATAATACCACTTGTATGGAATTACCGGACAGCGGATTTTATGTAATTATGGCGAAAATGAGTAGGCGTAATTTCACACGTTAAAAACATTAGACGAATTTAAAAATACCTTTATATTATTTTTAACCTGTCGAACATGTTAAGAGAGAAAATAAATTTCCATGTCACTCCGCTTTGTAATTGCAGTACTATAAACAAGCTTTAACACTTAGTGTATAACATCCGAGTCTACATAGAAAGTGTCGAATTTCGTGCCGATAAAACTTTTGCGAGAGGTGCTGCTGTGTTATTTCATTTTAAAGAAAAATGCATGAATAAATGTCCGGACGCTTTAAGATTGAAAATGTACATTGTACTACATATTTTGTTGTTTCATTAAAAATTATAATTAAATGCAGACCGAAACTGCAAGATACTAAAAATCAATACATTTTTAGTGCTCCGTAGATCTAGTGTTAAATGGAGGAGCTCATGCAAGTATCCATGAATATGCAGCGGATTTTATGCACTTATGACACAAATGAGTAAGTGTAATTTAAAACAGTAACAACATTACAAGAATTCAAACATGTTCTTATATGATTTCTAATCTATTAAACATATTACGAATGAAAATCATTTTCTATTTCACTGCAGTCCCCTCACAAAGGACTGTCTGCAAACACTATAGTCTTCAGACGTCTGAGACATGATCGGGACTCATGAATGTACAGCGGATTTTATGCATTAATGACAAAAATGAGTAAGTGCAATTTAAAACAGTAAAAACATTAGAAGAATTCGAACATGTTCTTATATGATTTTTAATCTATTAAACATATTACGAATGAAAATCATTTTCTATTTCACTGCAGTCCCCTCACAAAGGACTGTCTGCAAACACTATAGTCCACAGAAGTCTGAGACATTATCGGGACTGGTGAATGTACAACGGATGTTATGCATTTATGACAAAAATGAGTAAGTGTAATTTAAAACAGTAACAACATTACAAGAATTCAAACATGTTCTTATATTACTTTCAATCTATTAAACATATTACGAATGAAAATCATTTTCTATTTCACTGCAGTCCCCTCACAAAGGACTGTCTGCAAACACTATAGTCCACAGAAGTCTGAGACATTATCGGGACTGGTGAATGTACAACGGATGTTATGCATTTATGACAAAAATGAGTAAGTGTAATTTAAAACAGTAACAACATTACAAGAATTCAAACATGTTCTTATATGATTTTTAATCTATTAAACATATTACGAATGAAAATCATTTTCTATTTCACTCCAGTCCCCTCACAAAGGACTGTCTGCAAACACTATAGTCCTCAGAAGTCTGAGACATTATCGGAACTCATGCATGTACAGCGGATTTTATGCATTTATGACAAAAATGAGTAAGTGTAATTTAAAACAGTAAAAACATTAGAAGAATTCGAACATGTTCTTATATGATTTTTAATCTATTAAACATATTACGAATGAAAATCATTTTCTATTTCACTGCAGTCCCCTCACAAAGGACAGTCTGCAAACACTATAGTCCTCAGAAGTCTGAGACATTATCGGGACTCGTGTATGTACAGCGGATTTTATGCATTTATAACAAAAATGAGTAAGTGTAATTTAAAACAGTAAAAACATTAGAAGAATTCGAACATGTTCTTATATGATTTTTAATCTATTAAACATATTACGAATGAAAATCATTTTCTATTTCACTGCAGTCCCCTCACAAAGGACTGTCTGCAAACACTATAGTCCACAGAAGTCTGAGACATTATCGGGACTCATAAATGTACAGCGGATTTGATGCATTTATGACAAAAATGAGTAAGTGTAATTTAAAACAGTAAAAACATTAGAAGAATTAAACATGTTCTTATATGATTTTTAATCTATTAAACATATTACGAATAAAAATCATTTTCTATTTCACTGCAGTCCCCTCACAAAGGGCTGTCTGCAATAGTCTTCAGACGTCTGAGACATTGGCGGAGCGTGTTCGCGCGTTGTCGCAGAGAATCCTGGGAGTGTTGCTCTCCTCGCGGGATCCATCAAGCGGCATTGAAATAGCGAAACATATTTCATTCACGAAACGTCGAAATTCAGGCGACCCGTGTGCGTTCTATCGCGGACGGGGAAAGCAGCAGAGCTGTTCATTTGCTCGTCTAGTTGAGTGCACGCCTCGCCGTGGCTTCCCTTTCGCGCTGACACGATGCAGCTTGCATTCGGACGTCACGTCACCCTCTGAACATCAGTCGTCCGCCATTAAATCGTTTTCTTCGTCGCTAGACAGCCGAGACTTCGCGTAGTCCCTGCACCGAGAGATCTCATGATTCATCAAAGTATTCTTCTAGACATTTCAGTTGGAACGAGGAAATTTGAAGCTGTAGCTCCTTGGACAACGATTGTATTCGACGAATTTGCATAAGAAGAATAGATCAAATTTTTTCGAGATCATTGTTTTATCATTTTTAATTTATCATAACGACACAGATTCGTTCAGCTAGCTTTTTCTGTTTGAATTTAAAAGAAAAACTAATTCAATCGAGATGAAGAATTAGGATGACAGTGAGCAAATTCACTTAAAAAATCATGGCGTGAATGAAGCTAAAATCAAGACCGGTCTCGTGATTCTGCGATCACTGTGGTAAATTACGGTTTGCGATTTTGCACGTCAGCACTGATAGGTAGACTGCGGATGTTCATGCAAAATAAAAATTGTTTGCATCGATCGCAAGAAATAGAAACTAAGAATGTTATTTCTTCAAAAAATCATATATTGACACCTTCAATTTTTGAAATTTTTCTACAATTTCGAATTTCATCTTCTCCATTTTGCTATAAATGCATAAAGATCTGCAGTCTACTAATAGGTATGCTAAAAAGTATGCTGCGAGGAAACAAGAAAGTTGGATCGGAAGAAGTTCAAGGAAGCAACAACGGTTAACGAAAGAACAGTAATAAAACATTGTAGAATACAAGAAGGCAAGAAAGAGAATTCGTTACCGCCTCCATCAAAGTCCAGAATATTATGCTTCACGAAGATGTTGCATTGAATGAAGAAAGTATTGCAGCTAGAACTGAGAGTGTATCAGCGAAGCGAGCGGTAAGGAATTAATTTCGGCAATAATTACTGCAAGCATTGGAATCATTTTGTCATTTTCTGTGTAGACATGGGATAGCTGGAGATTTGACAAGCCGAGCTTCAAGGAAATTACGGGTCCGAGAAAAACGGCAGCGTTATTGACACGATCAATCAGCTCACACGTTTCACGGATTACACGACGCAGTTAAGGACGAGCCTAATCCCCGGAACATCGAACCGGAATCCCTCAGCTGTAAAATATCCCGTCCATTACCGCAACATTGCGGCGCGGTGCTAACCGCTCATATACATATCACGGGAGCCACGCTGGCCCCGAAAAACACGCCGAAGTCGTAAAGCCTAGAGCGTGCACGCGGACGGAAAAGAATTCGGTGCCTAATTCGAGATGTTTATCCAAGCGGTGTTTCGGCCCTCTTAATTCATACGCGGTGTTGTTGCAGCTTAGCCCGCGCCAAATTTATTAAAATCGCTCGCGACGCGCCTGCACCGACGCGGCACATCGAACGCATCGCGTCTGCATTCTTGATCCGATCGGAACGGTCATCGGTCAGAAATTTCGTCTGCAATAACCTCTCCGTGTATGTAAAACAGGTGCACACCTGATTCAAAAGCTTCATTGGGACCAGTGTAAAATTGTCATTGAATTGTTAAGAATAATTCAATGACAACAATTTTGTTTGATCACACTTTTCTAATTGACGACACCTTCGCCAACGTGTCGATGACATTTTTCTGATTAAAACGAGTTCAGACACGACACGATTCGGTTTGCAAGTACCTGAGTAATTCAAGATACAGTAGAACCTCGATTATCCGTACCGATGGTATTATTTTCACCTAGGCCAGGGGTGGCCAACTTGTGGCTCATGCGCCTCACGTGGCGCATTGGATGATTACAAGTGGCGCATTGGATCTTTATTCTTTTGAAGTAGGCGCCATAACTGAATCCATCTTCATATTTTTAACACCTGAGAGCTCTCAGTTGAATTTATACAGTCTTCTTACTCATAAATTCATCGCAATTTTTTGACAGTTTACAATTATAGGATGGGAATTAGAGTGTTCATGACAGCGATCGCCCTCTCGCCCAAAAGGTCATTTCTCACTATGTGTGTCTTTTCAACTGGCATAAGTTAATTAATTTAGTTGCCTGATTGAGTTATCCCTTTTCCTCTCCTAACCGAAGCAAATTCTATGCCTATTTCCATTTTCCAACCGCAACAATGAACGTAAGAAGGTAGAAAAAGTGCTTGAGTTGTATGGCGCATCTAAACTCGCATGTGGAAAAAATTTACGCATGGTATACAGAAGGTTGGCCACTCCTGACCTAGGCGATCTGTATAAGATACAGCTTATTTAATCTGGCAGTGTAGCTAGATTGCTATCCTATTATTCAAACACACATGAGTCTGCGGATCTTTATGCATTTATGGCTCCTGAAAATTTAAAAGAAAATGCTAGGATATAAAACTCCACAGAATTTGATACGATTTTTATTTATTTCAGATCTATGGAGGTTAATAAAATTCTATTTGTCTCCACTTTCTTAAAATGTGACTATAAAAATTCAAAATTGCATCCACATTCGCAGTCTACTCATGAGACATTCATTACTACACTGCGGATGTTTATGCAATTTTCGATTTTCGTAGACGAATTTTAAGAAAGTGGAATAAAATAGAATCTTATTTTCCATGGTAGTAGACTTGTTAAATCTGAAATAAATTAAAATCGTATTAAATTATGTGATGATCTATGTCCTAGCATTTCTTGAGAATTTTCAAAAGCCATAATTGTATAAAGATTCGCAGTCTATTCATTACACTTGTCAGTTCGGATAATCGAGGTTCTATTTGATCGTGAATTACTCGGATATTATGAAAAATGTCACGAATATGCTGGTACGAGTTTCGTGAGAAGATAATTAAAACATAAAAATACTGACCATTTCTCTGAATCGCTATAAAATTGTAGCAGAGGGAACGAAAGACGAAGGGACCACCTTGGTGGTGGATTCAGCGGAACGATCTATATCCTTTCAGGATCACGACAATGCGTGGAAAACGCTGGACGGTTTCGAATCGACTGGTATCGGCCAGCATTCCGGTGGTCCGCAAGAAATCTTCGCGATTTCAGTGAAAAGGATCGAAATCCCTGGCATTATGCTCGGAACTCCGTGAGGAGACGTCAGACCACGATTTCTCGGTCATTTCATCGTTCTTTCATGAGAAAGAAATCTCGGTTCGATCCAATATCGAGACACCTGTACCGGACGATGGCCTTTCTGGCAGCTCGAATCTTTCGAGAGCCTGCGGTCGATTCAATCGTGCTTGTTTGCAACAAACATCGATCGAACAACCACTAAACTGCATTTGAAAAATGTTTTACGCAACGTTCATTAAAGAATATTAAAGAATACAAGCTCCCAGCTTGATTTGATTGTTTCATTTTGATTAGATGTAGCTATACGATAATAGTCGAATGAAAAATTAAATTATACATATACCATTTGAATAACTGTTGGAAAAAAAGAGACTGAGAAATTGTCGGATGATTATGGACAGCTCTAGAATTCAAATTGGAAAACAATTACCCCACTTAAATTTTAAAAATTAGAAAATATAAGAATAATAATTAAAATTTACGTAAGTAAGTACCATTTTTATTTCATAATATAGGTTCTTTGCGTCTAAATTTGATTAAGTAACTTGTTATTTATTATTACCCCACTTAGATTTAAAAAAATAGAAAATGTAAGAATAATAATTAAAATTTACGTAAGCAAGTGCCATTTTTATTTCATAATATAGATTCTTTGCATCCAAATTTGAATAAGTAACTTGTTATTTATTATTACCCCACTTAGATTTTAAAAAATAGAAAATATAAGAGTAATAATTAAAATTTACGTAAGTAAGTACCATTTTTATTTCATAATATAGGTTTTTTGCGTCCAAATTCGGATAAGTAACTTGTTATTTATTATTACCCCACTTAGATTTAAAAAATTAGAAAATATAAGAATAATAATTAAAATGTACGTAAGCAAGTGCCATTTTTATTTCAGGTTCTTTGCGTCCAAATTTGATTAAGTTACTTGTTATTTATTATTACCCCACTTAGATTAAAAAAAATAGAAAATATAAGAATAATAATTATAATTTACGTAAGCAAGTGCCATTTTTATTTCATAATATAGGTTCTTTGCATCCAAATTTGAATAAATAACTTATTATTCAGAGTTCATCGAAATTTTTCGAACCAGACTAAGTTACGTAATATTGTTTTAAATACTATCATCTTAAACTAAAGAAGAAAATAAGTCATGTACTTGTACTGTTTTTATTTCGTTGTTCTGCGCCACAAAAACAGTTAAGATAATTTTATTTTCAACGATGTGCACCTCTCGCAGATTGGTTTTCATTGGAAAGAAACAAAATTGTTGTTCGCTTGGCGTTCTAAAAATTAGTTCGCGTCCTAAGGGCAACCTCAAGGGCTACCTTAAGGGCTACCTGTGCCCCAAAGAAATTCCACTGTCGGATTTGCTCGATTCGATGCGGTGAACGCGACACGAGCTCGATTCCCTTTGTGATCGGACGCAGACCTGTGACGTGGTTGTGTAAACAGGTCAGTGGATTTCGATGCCGATGAATCGGTGTGGATAATTCGTGTAACCGTGCGGGAACTTTTCTGCGCGAGTTGCTTAAATTGCTTCTTCCCTTTATAGGTCAGGGGAAATTGATTCGTTCTTTGTGATCAATCCCGTCAAAATAAAGTTTCCACCTTTGTACCCCGTCCCCACGCGATCTTATTCCTGGATCTTTCATTTTAGAAAATCTTGATTCATTCTTAATTCTAGGATACCGTAATTCATTCTTCGTCAGTTCGAAGAAAGTCTAACTCTAACAATCTAAATTCGAAATTGTTCTTAGCACTCTCGTTATTTAATGCTCAGGATTGAATCACTCAGTTTTAACAAAATAATTCAAGTTAATACTTCAAATGTCTCAAACAGATTTACGAATTAACCCTTTGCAGTCGGAGCTATTTTAACTCGAAAATTAAACATTTCTTCCGACCTAGAATAATTCTATTCTACATATACAATTTTTATAGATATGAAATTGATAGAATACCTCATACGTTACTTAACTTATTTAGTAATTGATTAGATACCAACATATTTAATAATGTAAACAATATTTTAAATAATGGCACAGCAATTTTTCGTAGCGATTCTGGGTCACCACTCGAGTGCCAAGGGTTAATTTTAATGCGAATGAACAAAATTTCTTCAGATTTCTTCAGAATCTATTCAAAGCAAAAAGATTAATTCTTTCTTGGTCACATCAACTTCTTGATTGGCTTTGTTTTTTGATATTTTCGCTTGGGGATGTTCCCACGCGCTCTTCAACAATTAGCGTTCGCACCCTAACGAGACAGGTTGCGGGTATCGGAGCCAAATTGTTCGTCCTTAGCAAACTGAACAAAAAATTCCTTTGGTATCCCAAGCCGACAGGTGCGATCGCCTTCACCTGCGGATATTATTTCTGTCAACCGTCCCCGTGTTTATCCGCATACATATTTGACGAACTCCTCTCGCGCGCAGGTCCAACCTCTAGGTCGGCGGGAGCGTGTTACCTGAAGAAGCAATCTCTGTCGCATGGAATAACATTTAGGCCAGTCTGTTTGGTTCACCGTAACCCTGTTCCTACCTGAACACTGCGTTACGCAGTCGTAATGGCCTTGAATCCATCCTGGATCGAGTATAGCTGCGAAATCTGGATTCGAGGATGTTCCGAGTCAAATACAGTTACTCGAATTAATATTCGAACGCTCTAAAAAAGACGATAACTTTTTTAATATTGTACTATACGATTTGAACTTTTTTGGGGAAGCTAGAGCAATTAGTTTACTACAGGATGTGAAAAGAAATTTTTTCAAATTTGCTCTTGATCGGAAATGTAGAAAACAATGTATATAAAGAACTTTTTAAAAACCACGCTTATATGAAAATGCACTGAAAAGGAGCAAATAATTTCTTTCCTGGTTCTCCATAAAATACCGAATCCAGTTAAATGATTAATAATATTTTTCCCCAAAATTTTAAGGAATTAGTTCAAAATTTCTTCTGTTATGAAATTAGCGTCGGATTATTAATAAAATTAGTAAAATTAGTACATAGAAAAATTTAATATACATTTAAATAAAATCATGACATTAGCGAGTATAAATAAAAGCGTGGAGCGCCCACAAAGATTACGTCAATATAGTTTAGCGCTCCAAGCTTTTTGACGTAGTTTAGTAAGGCAAACGTACATAACGTATAACAAAACGCAAAACCGAAGATTCACGAAGAACAACTGAAGAAACCAAACAAAAGACAATGACTTGTCTTTCGCTAATCACTTGCTACTAAATATATGATAAATGTTCGACACGTGTGTTGCACATTTATCATATATTTAGTTCCCCAAAGCAAGTGAGTGTGTCTTTATGAACAATATTTGTTTACATTCAATCACTCAATAATAATAATTCACTCAATAATTTCTGGTTTTCAACATTATTATAACATATTTATTTTACAGACGCAATTCAAATTAATTCAAATTAATTCAAATTAATCTTGAAAAAGATCCAAACTAGGATCGAAACGTTGATTATGTTTGACTAAATTAGCAAAATTGTTTTGTTCTTAACAAAAGATCGTACCGTAGCGCCGAAAACATTTAAAGATTTATTAAAGACAATAACGATCTTTTAACCACACATACATTATCACTAGACAGCGGATCTTTAAAATAAAGATTTTCCACCTGAATTACAACAAACCGGAGCAACATAGAAAATCTTCTCTCTTAATATGTTTAATAGGTTGAGAATAATATAAAAATATTATTAAATTCGTCTGTTTTTCATGTTTTAAATTACCCTTACTCATTTTTGTCATAAATGCATAAAATCCGCAATCTAATGATCACATTCATTACACTACATAGCATCGATCATACGACTTCGATTAATATTTTCGATAATGTAAAATGTTCGTAACTTGATTGAAATTTATTGATTAAATACATAATAATGTTTAAAATGCACTGTGAACGGTTCTGCGAACGTGTTCAGACGAGATCTGTTTGATTTCAATTAATAAAATCCACTTGACGGATTAAGTTGCCGGTAAATACGAAATTCGTGTACCGCCATGAGGTATGCGACTGTACCAGCCTCCTGCGGTCAGGTTGAGGGCAATAACCATTCACTTTAGCTCCAACATGGCTCCTATATGGCGCGAGAAATGCGGAGCTACCCTAGGCAACCCTCGAATAATATTTTGATATCCCCTCCTCCCCTTCTACCGCGCGGAGGACTTTTCTCCTCGTCTGATCCGCCACATATCAGCGGCAGGAAATTATTTTTCACACTCCCATATCCTTCGCCTCCCACGCCTCGAAATTGTAATGTTGTTCTTCCCGAAGGGAGGGGAAGAAACCTTGCTCTCTCACCACCCCCGCGTAAATAGGGATTCCTCGAACGACTGCACTCGGAAATTTATTGGAACCTTTCTGGATCAAGCGTGACTATACTCTGAAATTAGTTAGAATCTTCCTGGATTCCCTGAACGATGGTGCACCCTAAAGTCTATTAGAATCTTCAATTTCTGTGGCGATGCTGCACTCTGAAATATGTTAGAATCTTCCTGGATTCCCTGAACGATGGTGCACCCTAAAGTCTATTAGAATCTTCAATTTCTGTGGCGATGCTGCACTCTGAAATATGTTAGAATCTTCCTGGATTCCCTGAACGATGGTGCACCCTAAAATCTAGTAGAATCTTCAATTTCCGTGGCGATGCTGCACTCTGAAATATGTTAGAATCTTCCTGGATTCCCTGAACGATGGTGCACCCTAAAGTCTATTAGAATCTTCATGAATTTTCACAATAATTTTGCAATCGTAGCGAACGAATGCTCGCGATAATTCACAAATACGATAACTAACTGTGAGAAGCATTCTTATGTCTTCGTTGTAAATTTATTTGAATTCATTAGATTAGTTACGAAATTAATTAATTGGATTTCAGCACATGTCGACTTATTCCGGTGTATGTAAGAGAAAATACTCTTAAACATGATCGTGCTTCTATGCGCGCGCAAAACAACCTCTGAAATCCAGCATTACAATCGCTGTAACAAAAATCCCATCTCGGACTCGTAAATATCGTTCGGGCAAACTGAATAATACACAAAAGTGTTGCCGAAGGAAAAGAAGGGGAACGATAAAAATCCGAATTGATCTGAAAAATCCGTACTCAAAGAACAAGTTTCCAGTGCTCGCGCGAGAGAGAGAGATATCCTCTGTCCGTTTCAAAATGGACTAAAATAAGATCTAACCGGTTCTACAATACAGTCGTTCTGTGCCGGGAAGAATGAAAGAGGGATAGAGAGAAACGGAGAGTGTGTTTGTGAGTGTGTAGGATGAGAACCATGAACTGGCACGCAGACAGGCGCACAAGTACGACAAGTACTTACAATTAGTACAGCGAACGCAGCCCCAAGCTGTGAGAGACTCGGTCGATATGTGGTCAGAATGAAGGGTGTGGCATTCGAGGACCAAAAGCTCTCTGTCGGACTCTCTCTCTCTCTCCTATCTGCTTTATCCTACCATTGGCTGTTGCCAGGTGTCGGGGAATGGCGGATCTTTCTGGCGTCGGCCCTCCTATGCTTTTAACAGCGTTTCAACTCCTTGGGAGCAACGCGCGCGCGAAAGATTTTCTGTGTAATTGCGCCGCGACGCGCGACGCGACGCGAAAGGGAGTGGCGAATCGCCGCTTCCGGATTTCGCGACCGACACCCGGCGAAAGTGGGTCCCCGTGTACGTTCGAAAGGATAATTCGCCCCCGCACTCGATTCCCGTGCTTATTCTGCTATCGCGATTTTCCTCGCCTTCCCGAAGAACAGTTCCAGCGTTCTCGTGAAAATCTTCTTGCAACTAGCTTGCAGATTTTCACGTATCTAACACTAAACCAACCAAGTACTAAAACCGATTAAAATGTTTTGGCTCACAAGAATGACAAGGCTCTATTTATTTGGATTTTGTGCATTTTTTATCACAATATGTATTTGGATAAAGTTTGTCGAATCAATTTACATATAAGCAACTTGATAATTTCGATAATTGTAAGATGAAAAGTATAAAACCGGTCACTTAACCGGCTGTGGTAGGTTTAGTGTTAACGTCGTAAGTAGCCTGGGGATTTTACTCGTTCGTCACAGAAACGACTTGGTGCAATTTGAAAGAGACACTAACAGAATTTAATCCTTGTGTTCCTGTAAAAATATAGCAAAATTTCTTTAGATATCCATTCTTTGCTCGCTGATGTATCAATTTAGAGTCCTAAAATGATAATTTGTGCAAATATGTTAAATACAAAGGGTTTTAAAGAATCTATACATTTTGGTTGGCTATGTAAGAGTTAAGAATGTCTGAAATGAAACAATAATGTTCTACCTGAATTGCAACAAACTGGGGTGAAATATAAATTTAATTTCCTTCTTCACCCTAAGCACTCGAGGGGTGCCTCTGACAAGGGAAGGACCCCAAATGTCCGACTTCGATTTTGATAATTTTTTGTGAGATGATGGTATATGGATCCCTAATGAAGTCTGCAAAATATTAGGCGTAGTTACTCAATAGTTTTAAAGATATAAATAATTAACTCTTCGAAAATTACAGCTCAAATCATGGTATATCAACGAGATATGAAACTTTAATTGATTATATCTTTAAAACTATTGAGTAACTACACCTAATATTTTGCGTACATAATTAGGGATCCATATACCATCATCTCACAAAAAATTATCGAAATCGAAGTCGGACACTTGGGGTCCTTCCCTTGTGAGTCACCACTAAAAATTGTTACACCATTATTCACAATATCGTTTACATTATTAAATGTATGTTGGTGCTTATTAATATGATTAAGAAAAGAAATAAATGTATATGTAACTTCTGCGTCTTGCACTTGATTTAGACAATTTTTTCATCTCATTATATATATAATCGTAAGAAACATAAACCAAATGAAGAGATAGTCATTCCCCCTTCAGTAATTTCAACGAGACCCAAATAATACATAGACATTCTCGCATTCTTTTAATCCTTTTTACTGTTTTAAATTACACCTACTCATTTTTATCGTGAATGAATAAAATCCGCTGTCTAATTATTACATGTTTAAGCATCTTTAAATTCTTCTAATGTATTTACTGCTTTAAATTACAGCTATTCATTTTTTGTAATAAATACATTAAGTCCGCAGTCTAACAGGTGGAACAGAAAATAGAGAAAATATTATTTTCATTGCTGTTCCTTGCGATCAATACAGAAAATTTGTATTTTGCATAAAGATCCAGACTCGAGTCATTAGTTCTAGCACTCGACTCGCTTCCGGCGAGCATTCTCCGCGGAACTGGCATAATTGTTTTCAGCGAAAATTCATTCATTTGGATTCGCGTTCGTCGGTGGTCGGTTCAGACGCGTTTCGCCGCCGTGAAATTCAAACAATTTGTCGGAGGCCCGAGAACTTTAGGGGAAGTTCTCTCTCTCTCTCTCTCTCTCTCTCTCTCTCTCTCTCTCTCTCTCTCTCTTGTGCGAGCGGAGAGAGTTCTCGTTCCGCCGTTGTCAAAAGTTAGTTAGGTAGACGGGAGCCGGGAGCAGACGGGAATTAGTTAGCGGTAAACACACCTCATCAATCTTCCTCGAACGTCGTCGTTCTCTTCATCATCGTGCCACCGACGATCTAAAATACCCGCGGACACGTGTCTCCATTAAAGTGGTGCTTGCTACGAAACCCCGGGCGTATACGTCATTCCCTGGACCGAATCATCGTTTATACCGGGAACCTTGATCGCCGTCATGCTGAAAATATATTTTTTCGGAAAGACACGCGCGACCTGTGACCGGATTTCCGCGCCTCTTCGGGGAACGCGCCTCTCGCGTCTGCCTTCAACTGGCGGATACTACTTTCTAGAGAGTCATAGTGATGGCGACAGCGTACCCCTTTGAAATATTGTTAGACGGTGGACACTGAATAAGAAAATTGAGACAAGTCCGAAGAACAAAAATTAAATGGTCGATTCTAGTGCAAATGTATTAAATTTTAATATATACGTCGTGATGGCGACAGCGTACCCGGTACCTCTTTGAAATTGGTAGAAGATGGACACTTTATAAGATAATTGAGACAAGTTCGAACAACAGAAATTAAATGGTCGATTCTAATACAAATGTATTAAATTTTAATGTATTATGTGAAAGCAAATGAATTTTTTATTCATAGTGATGGTCGTAACAATGATGGCGACAGCAAACCCCTTTGAATTTGTTAGATAGTGGATGGTTTATTAAAAAATTAAGACAAATGCGAAGAACAGAAATTAAATTAGTCGATTCTAGTGCAAATTCTAAAAATAAATTTTATTCTAATGTCTAAGAGCAAATGAATTTTTATTCGTAGAGATGGTAGTAAAGATGACAACAGTGTACCGCTTTGAATTTCTTAGAGTTGGATACTTTATGAAAAGAATTAAGACAAATACGACAAACAAAAATTCAATGGTCGATTCTAGTGCAAATTTTAAGAATGAATTTTTATTCTGATGTCTAAGAACAAATGAATTTTTATTCATAGGGATAGTCATAACGATGGCGACAGCGTACCTCTTTGAATTTGTTAGACAGTGGATGCTTTATAAAAAGAATTAAGACAAATACGACGATCAGAAATTAAATGGTCGATTCTAGTGCAAATTCTAAGAATGAATTTTTATTCTGATGTCTAAGAATAAATGAATTTTTATTCATAGTAATAGTCATAACGATGGCGACAGCATACCCCTTTGAATTTGTTAGACAGTGGATGCTTTATAAAAAGATTAAGACAAATGCGAAGAACCGTAATTAAATTAGTCCATTCTAGTTCAAATTCTAAAAATAAATTTTTATTCTAATGTCTAAGAGCAAATGAATTTTGCCGACGATGGAATGGATCACAGATTTTTAAAAATTATGACATTACTTCCGGTGGCTAATGTGTAGACTGCGGATCTTTATGCATTTACGACAAAAATGAGTAGGTGTAATTTAAGACAGTATTAACATTCGAAGAATTTAAACATACTGTTTGTATACAAGAGACTAGACTCTGGATCGTCTCGAGTTTCGAAGATATCGTAACGATTTATTTCTCAGCCTGGCAGAGTTACAGGAATGATTTTTCTGTGATTCTCGGCTGGTCGAGATGAATTTCGCGAGATCCGACCAATAAGTAGAACGAGAAGATTCGACAGCCGCGCGGCCGGAGGTGGTTAACGAAACATCACCCCGGATTAGGCTTGCGTCAAGCCACAAAACCAGCCTCTTCTCGGGGTTCGGCGCACGATGAAGAAACGGAGGTTATTCCTGGTTGAACAAACACTGGAATGGGTCGCGTGCGCCTCCCACATATTTATAGATTTTATCTCTCTTTGACTTCGCCGAGGCGAGTAGGCGTTCGTGTACTCGCGTGCAGCGCGAAGGGAAGCTCGGGGGGAGGATGCCGCGAAAAGCGGGAGAAAATTTGAGGAATGCCGCTGGAAAGAAGGAAAACATCGAGATCCAAGGTAGGGGGATCTCGTTAAATTCTAGAACGCCGATCGACAGCGCACACCAAAGGATTAGAATGATTAGATCATCGAAACGGCAGAGTGAGACGAGGTCCAAAAATTACTTCGATGTCTTCATCAACAATCGATTGAATATTGTTTTTACAGTGAAATTACACGATAGAATCTGATTTCGTCCTGGAAGAAAGGATTCGTATTTAGTAGACTTTACTTGCAGTGAATATTGTCCGTGTTAATTGCAAAGAATTGAAAATAATACAAGAAAATGTCCTAGAGAAAAGGAATAGCGTTCATATTTAGTAGGCATTGCTTGATTAGTAGTTTGCAAAATGATAAGTGGGCTCAGGATTTTTCTGTGAAGTGAAAATTGTCCTCATTAATTCCAAAGAATTGAAAGTAATAAGATTAAAGGAATTGAAAGGGAATAGCAGTCATATTTAGTAGATTTTGCTTGATACCTTAAGAAAGAAATTTTTAAATAGAGTCCAATTCTTTTTTTATTCGAGCAATGAACTTTAATGAATAATGACCTGAACTTTAATGATCGTTTGCCAAAAAGAGTGAATAAGAAAATATTTTATTGATTAAAGTTCATTTCTTGAATAAAAGAACAATAATCTGGTTTTCACTTCACCTTAAAATTTCCGAAATTACTTGTTCTTGCCAACCCAATAGTTTGCAGAAAAATAGTAAGTAGACTGAGGATTTTTCTGTAAGATGAAAATTGTCCGTATTAATTGCAAAGAATTGAAAGTAACGCAACAATATTTTTATACTTTCCGTCGTAAATGCATCAGGTTCACAGAAAAACGTGTTGTCCTAACGCGATCTCGTCAATTTCTGCAAGTGGTCCTAACAAATGTGATTTTCTTTTCGAGAAGTCCATCGCGAGGATGAATCCGCGAAAAAAGAACGATGGCTATCGACTCGTTTCACCGCGTTTAATAGGGGAAGGCTACGAATACAGCTGTGAGCTGCCAGCCGTCGTTGAGACGTGTCTATCAGAATGTCGTTGAGGATGGCCCATAACTGTCATCGCCGTCATGCGACGATAATGCTCGCGGAGAATCCGGGAAAGCAATAATTGCGGGGCTAGGGATGTTTTCTTTCGCATTGGACGAAGCAGACCGTGTGCCGGGGACATCGTGCTGGGGAAAGAGAGAAAGACGACGAAGTGGATGGAAGGGTGACAGAGAGGTGGAAGGATAGGAAGCAGAGTGACAGAGAAGACGGGAAGACGGAAAGAGACGGCTTAAGAAAAGGAACGAGATAAAGGGGGAGGGAAGAAGAGGAGGGACGGAATTCGTGCTGAAATAACATTGGATGACTGTGGCATTGTCAACCCCCTAACTCGCGCACCTCTTCGCGTCTCTGTCTTCTCTGTTTCTTCATCGTGTTCGCTTTTTCCTCTTCGTCCCTCGAAACCGTATCTTTCTTCCCCTAGACCGACCTATCCTAGCTCTGGCTTAGTTTGGTCGCTAGAATGTAGGTGCTCTCTCCGGGACAGAACAGACGGGGCTGCCAGGCGGAGGGATGAAACAACACCCCGTTCCCACCGTTCCATCCCTCCCTCTCTCTCTCTCATACTCTCTTCGACAGGCCAGCAGAGTACAGTCTCTCCCGATCCGTTCCCTAAACGCGGCCAATAAAAACAACACGGCACGCCGCCGCGCGCCGCCACGAGAGCGCCGGTAGAAAGATCGAGGATACAGTGAATTATAAAAATAACAGTGCGAAACGATCGAACAATTGGCCGATTCAGTGGCTGTCTCGTTTCTGCAGGCTCGTGAAAAATCCCTCCCCTTCGAGGCCCCACCTCTCACGGACCATTCACGACAGCCGTGACAACTGTTCGCCACCTCCGGCCGCCTGTTTGTCTTTTTATTGTCCACCGACCGGCGAAAATTACGGGAATGAGCGTTGAATAAATAATGAGGGACCATTCACCGACACGCCGAGATGCGACGGCAATCCTGCGACTCCTACGCGATCCCTCGACCAATAGCCTCGGTGTCGCCTCAAACACGTCAGCTTCGCTCCTGCGGGAACAGGCACTCGATGCACTCGCTACAGACACACACTCTTCCCAAGTTTTGGGAGAGAACTTCGTCGAAACAGAAAATGTTCGCTAAAATAGAAAAGAAAATTTATATTTTTTGTATGGCTAGATTTATTTTAATGCATACATATTGATTACTCGACTGCGAGTCTTCATGCATTTATAGGAAAATTGAGTAAATGAAATTCAAGATTGTTAAAAAATTTTTAAAATTGAAGATATCGATATATGATTTCTCCTCTATTCAAAGCATTGAAGGTGGAAATAACATTCAATTTGATTTCTATTTCTTGGACTCGACGCAGACAATTTTTATTTGGCATAAAGATCGAATCAAATTTTATTTCATTTAAAAAGAAAGGCATAACATTCGTATTTGTTAGACTTTATTTAAGATCTTCATGACGAGTGAGGCTCGTTAAAATACGGCAAAGGGTTGATAACGTCATTTACAGGCTATTGAACATACGTGTAAATTTATTCTCGTAATTAACACTTTCGCTACCGTGGACGATAGCTCGTCATCATGTACCTTCGTGTATCTTTATGATTGAATACATCGGTATCGCGGATCCCTCGGCCGTTTTTCAGAAAAGCACGAACACGCGATCCCGAAAATTAGGCGTCACTCTTCCGGATTGGAAGGAGGCTTCTTTGTGCCTGAAATATACGCCAGGATCCCGAACGAGTGGCATCTGTAATAACAACGTTCGCTCTTGCGGCTCTCCCTCTACGTGTACACGCTGCTACGTGAACGCTACGTGCGATGGGCTTCCCAGAGTCCGATCAGCTGGTAATCGGTAGCGTGCGAGAACATCTATCGAAGACTATAAATCCCTAAGTTATCATTTGATCTGGAAAAAATCAAAAACGCTCGATCGGAATGTGCTATTATCCGCTAATTCATTTTCGAGACAGACCGGCCCGTCAAGTAATAATTTTACTGTGTTAACACATTACCGACCGGTGATTATTGCATAATTTTGAAAAATCTGTGGACATGGCTAAACACTTTTTAATGGAACCTTCAATAGCCACAGCAATTTTTATTGTGAACTAACAAATCGCCCACAATAACGTCATCTAATAGTTCCATTTGAAATTGCAATGTAAAAGAACATTTCTATACTTTCTTTTGGTACAGCACAATTATTGAAAATTTTATATCGAAAAAATTATTGAAAAAGGTATGAAAGAAAACGAATTTTTATTTCGCTCCACTTTGTGTGTTGTAATTTAGGTCGGTGATTATTGCATCATTTTGAAAAATCTATGGACATGGCTAAACACTTTTTAATGGAACCTTCAATACCCACAGCAATTTTTATTGTGAACTAACAAATCGCCCACAATAACGTCATCTAATAGTTCCATTTGAAATTGCAATGTAAAAAAACATTTCTATACTTTCTTTTGGTACAGCACAATTATTGAAAATCTTATATTGAACAAATTATTGAAAAAGTTATGAAAGACAATAAATTTTTATTTCACTCCACTTTGTGTGTTGCAATTTAGGTAGAACATTTTTATATTGCGCAGCGATCCGCTGTCTATTAATTAGGTTCTAACGTATTACTATATTACTTTCAACCATTAGGCATATTAACACATTACCGACCGGTAATTATTGCATAATTTTGAAAAATCTGTGGACATGGCTAAACACTTTTTAATGGAACCTTCAATGGCCACAGCCATTTTTATTGTGAACTAACAAGTCGCTCCCAATAACGTAATCTAATAGTTTCATTTGAAAGTGCAATGTAAAAGAAAATTTCTATACTTTCTTTTGGTACAGAACAATTATTGAAAATCTTATATTGAAAAAATTATTGAAAAAGTTATGAAAGAAAACGAATTTTTATTTCGCTCCACTTTGTGTGTTGCAATTTAGGTAGAACATTTTTATATTGCGCAAAGATCCGCTGTCTATTAAATAGGTTCTAACGTATTACTATATTACTTTCAACCATTAGGCATATTAAAACATTACCGACCGGTGATTATTATAATTTTGAAAAATCTATGAACATGGCTAAACACTTTTTAATGGAACCTTCAATAGCCACAGCAATTTTTATTGTGAACTAACAAGTCGTCCCCAATAACGTCATCTAATAGTTTCATTTGAAATTGCAATGTAAAAGAACATTTCTATACTTTCTTTTGGTACAGCACAATTATTGAAAATCCTATTAACCCTTTGCCTTACAATATCGTGTCTGACTCGTGATGAAGATTCTGAACAGATTCTGATAAAAATGTATGTTACTAATTTCCTTTAAACCGAAATAAAATTCTATTTTGGTTTTGTTAATATACAGCTGTTGGAGAACATATTTTTTAGGAAGTTACGATCTACAAAGAAGTTCTAATCGCTGAAACTGGAAAATAAATCGTAGGCCAAAGGTTTCGGTAGGTAAAGTATTAAATTACAGCTGCTCATTTTTGTCATAAATGCATAAAATCCGCTGTCTCTAATCAACTATTCATTATATCTATATATAATCAACTAACTATTCAATCAACTATTATTAACTCTTGGAATGTTTTTCTTTCTCTAAATACACGGTCCAAATTAGGCTACTCCACCATATAGCAGGCTTACCGCTTAAAAGGTGTGAAAAGGAGAAGATGAAAGTGGTTCGTCGCGTATTTACGTGAAACAATATTTTTGTTGGCTGTAAAAACGCGACGACAGAGTACCAACCTCTCTGTTCCTCTTCCCGTACAATACCTCAACTGCGCGAGGAAGACACGCGAGGACACTGTCATTCGTCGACTTCGTCCCTGCCGTCTCTTTCGACGCGCGTATGATAGACCGGATCGAAAAAACATTTTTTTCGAAACCGAAAACGCCCGATACGGGAGAACTTGTGGTTCGACGCTCTAATGACAGGATCAAAATCTCAAAATTGTACGACGATGCCGTCAGGTTGCGCGTTGAGCCCGAAATTTTAAAATTATTTTTCTTTTTTTCAGAATTGCAAGGGTGCGAGATGCGCCTCCTTTCTCAATAATGCAAAAATGGGGTTTTTCAGTAGTCAAAAGTGTTTCCCTCAAAAATCCTATTTTTACGTTTACGAGACATGATTCGTTCATAAAGTTGCGATAGCCACATACATGCATGTTGAGAATACCCCCTTAAGTTGGTCCTAGAACGTAATTATTCTACATACTATTATAACAATTTTTAAATTGCGGACCTTTGTGCAATATAAAAATGTTCTACCTAAATTGCAACACACAAAGTGGAGTGAAAGAAAAATTCGTTTTCTTTCATAACTTTTTCAATTATTTTTTCAATATAAGATTTTCGATAATTGTGATGTACCAAAAGAAAGTATAGAAATGTTCTTTTACATTGCAATTTCAAATGAAACTACTAGATGACGTTATTGGGGGTGACTTGTTAGTTCACAATGAAAATTTCTGTTGCTATTGAAGGTTCCATTAAAAAGTGTTTAGTCATGTCCAAAATTATGCAATAATCACCGGTCGGTAATGTGTTGATATGTTTAATGGTTGAAAGTACAGTCGCCGCGGAAAGTATGTTGATACGTCTCAAAAATGCAATTTTCTATTTTAAATCAATAATTTAGGAATTAATCGAAAATATATATCATGCATGTTATTTAATATACTTATATATTATATTTAATATTTAATATACATTTTCTTCTATTACAACATCTAAGTTCAAGTCTTGACTCGTCGCTAAATATATCCTTCCAGAAATCCAGAAATTCCAGATTTGTTTTTAAACAAAATATGTATGGAGAAAGCAATGTGAATGCTTTAAACTTTAGATCAACGATAACGCCTACAGCAAAGCATGGTGGAGGATCAGTATGCGTTTGGGGTTGTTTTTCTTTTTATAGACTGGATATTAACAGTAGCAACAGAATTTACAAGATTCAATAATAAAAATGAACATACAGGTGATTATGTCTTCCAGCAAGATAACGACCCCAGACATAAATGCAAACTAACGACGATATATTTCAGTGAAAATGATATTCAATTGTTACCATGGCCCCCTCAAAGTCCCGATTTGAATTTAATTGATCACCTGTGGGATCGCTTACAATTACATCGAAGTGTAAGTGAGAAATTTCGGAATAATAAATCAGTTTTTAAACAAGCACAACTGAGTG
Source organism: Lasioglossum pauxillum (assembly GCA_933228785.1). Classification (NCBI taxonomy): domain Eukaryota; kingdom Metazoa; phylum Arthropoda; class Insecta; order Hymenoptera; family Halictidae; genus Lasioglossum; species Lasioglossum pauxillum. The sequence continues at coordinate 11,055,357 of OW121702.1, forward strand.
TTTGGGATAGAATTGACGAAAACCTTATAAATAAATTGTTCGAAAGTATGAAGACTTGAAGAGGTCATAAGGAACAAAGGGTATCAAACTTCATATTAATTATTTCGTTTTATTGTTAAGAATACACTCAACTACGAATTTTCAATGCTGTCAACATACTTTCCGCAATCGATAAAGAAGTTCTTTAATTTTTTCTGTCACTATTATAAACTTTATGTCATCTTTGGTGCTAGACATACTAGTTTGTACTATATTAAATAGCATACATAATAAATATTTTCCATTAATTCCTAAATTATTGATTTAAAATAGAATATATGCATTATTGAGACGTGTCAAGATACTTTCCGCAGCGACTGTAATATTAGTAATATGTACGTTTAAATTCTTCTAATATTTTTACTGTCTTAAAGTGCACCTATTCATAAATGCATAAAATCCGCTGTGTACTAATTAATGACCGTCGATGAATCCCACATTTACTGATGAATGGAAACTGTACGAGGTGGGCTGAATGAACCGGCGCAGCGCGGCGGCGTACGCGCGACCCACCATGAGCCACGGTATTGTTTTGGTTATTTTGGCAAACCTAACACAACATCACTTGTTGTTTAACAAAATAATTGATTTTGTCGCCTAGTCTTTGAACTATGCTGCGATCCTCTTTCACAGCCTCAGCCTCTCTATCCCCCTACCTCTCATTCCGTTTCTCTGTCTACCCCCACTAGTTCTCTTTCACTCACTGTCTTTCGACTACTATATGCCGCGGTGCAAGGCTCGCGTGCCAGATAGTTGACTACTTAGGTGGCGTACAAAAACAAATTATTCGATCCCGTTTGTTTATCCCGGGTCGAAGTCCCGAATGGATTAACGGCGCGATTCCCATTGTCACTGATTGCTGCCGTTTACGATAAACCTCACGAACGATTGAGGATATCACCTGGTTCATTACTGTTTGGAGGACAATTTCCGCTGTTTCGTGTAACTTCTTTCGATAACAGGTTGAGGGGGTATCCCGGTTTCCTATTTCCAAAAAATTGATCCTTCTGCAAATTTCTCTGCGGTTTTTCTGAAAAGATTCCTAAAAATTCATGAAAAAATCTAATTATTGTTATCGTCACGTTAATAATTCAACTTGGAACTAATTTAAGAAAGGAAATGCCTATTTATTCAGCTAAAATTATTTTACTGCTTCAACCACTTGCCATCACAATGATTGAAAGTTCTTCATCCCCAAAAATGTCGTAGAAGAGAACAGAAGATTTATATTTTATCATGATATGAATCAAATTTTATTTCATGTAAAAATAAAGGCATTCATATTTGTTAGACTTTGTTAAAATCTTCGTCACGAATCTGACTCGTTAAAATACGGCAAAGGGGTTACATACAATTAATAGAATAATTTCGCGGAATATGGGATGAAAGTGTGAGTAGCATCGTACTTGTACTTACACAAGCAAATCGTCATGAAATGATGGAATTAATCGGTGATATTTGTGGTACCGAAGGAACTGTAGGTATCATGGGGTCACACACTTCAAAAAGTATGTACGAATAAACGAAGAAGTGATCCATTAGGTAGGAAGCCCCGGCTGACACACCCTGACGCTATCAAAACACGCCTTAAAACTTATATTCCTGCGCTGCTGCGTGGTAGTGCTGGAAAAACTGTGTACGTGAGATAAAATAACAGAGTGTAGTTAACAGGCTCGGGTAAAAATATTCACGCTAGCTTCCATCTCCTCCTGTCCCTACCTTCGTCATCGGCAACCTCACCATCACCCTTTTAGTTCCTTTCTATCATTCTGTCCTTCTTCCACTATTACATTTATTTTCGAAAATAATATCTCTTAGTATAGATGTACATACATCTCGATGAAATAATTTAATGAAAAATTTCGTCCTCGATAGTAGTAAATGTTTTCGATTATGAAACTTTATTTATACGTACAATCTCGGTGAATTGAAATTTCGGTGACTTATTATTAGTAATAGAATGAAAACAGTCTAGTATCGCAGCAACGGTAAGTTTTAGGTAACTTTTATACAAAATGCGACAATCTATCGAAATCGAGCATAAAAAATTGGACATGCTATTTAAAAAAAAAACGTTGGTTACCTTGAAAGTACTGAAAAAAGACACAAAAAGAATAATATTATGATGGAGATCTGCATTACAGTACACGGGAAGAATGGACAGGATAATTTCAAAGAATTTATTGGCATTTTATCGTGATAATAACGATAATCAATATATATATAGAGAGTATATTTGAGGGGAGGGATTTGAAGGGATTACAATGAAGTATGAAGTAATAATAGTATTATATATTAACTATTTTAGGAATCGATATTTGATTCTGAAGATTAACAACTTTCCCATATTATGCAGGTTACAGAATGTTTTTTACATAGTGATGGCGTAGTGTCGGCCACGGTGCCGTGGTATCGGCGTCGCGTCGGTCAGTGCATATGTATTACCAGAGAGTATATGAGAGTGCTCACGCCCGGGTTTTGGCCGTGCCCATTATAGTGCTGCCCCCTACACTAGTGTTTAGCCTGGTTCAGCTCCTGTCTCCACACTCAGTCCGGACAAGAACCGGTTTCCACACTCAGTCCGGACAAGAACCGGTTTCCACACTCAGTCCGGACAAGAACCGGTTTCCACACTCAGTCCGGACAAGAAGCGGTTTCCACACTCAATCCGGACAATAACCTACATCATCTTTGGCCTTGATCAGAACGAAAAGTTTATATCATTTTATATAAAATATGTAACTAAGATATAGATCTAATATACAAATCTCTAATTAATATAAATTAAATATAACATTAACTATAATGATAGAAGAAGTATTTTCATTTTTTCCAATCTTTTAGTTGCAAACTCTAGTTGTAAAAAATAAAGAACCCGGAAGAATTCGAAGAAATACAGATTTCATATCGAGGCGTAAATGCGACCATCTTGAATATTATTAATTTAATAATGAGCTATTGTCATCAGATCTGATGACAATATATAAGCAGTGGCCGAATTCGCGTTTGGACTTTTTTTAATCGGAAGAACGCCACGAATTGGCTCGTGCCACTTTCGTGAGGGCATTACGAAAAATGTACAAGTTCAGGATGAACGTGTCAGGGGTTTCATGCCGAGCTACCTGGCTGGCCGGGGGATTGCCCGGCCGTGTTTATTGCACCACTTGGCCAAGGCGCCCCAGCCAACTCGTCGCTTCGTCGCCCTAGCACCGATGATGGAGCAAATTTTTGATTTAGATACATTTTCAAAGATATATGTTCACAAATAAAGGCAGTAAGCAGTGGCCGAATTCTATCGCGTTTGGACTTTTTTTAATCGGAAGAACGCCACGAATTGGCTCGTGCCACTTTCGTGAGAGCATTACGAAAAATGAACAAGTTCAGGATGAACGTGTCAGGGGTTTCATGCCGAGCTACCTGGCTGGCCGGGGGATTGCCCGGCCGTGTTTATTGCACCACTTGGACAAGCCGCCCTAGGCAACTCGTGGCTTCTTCGCCCTAGCAGCGATGATTGGCAAAAAATGGATTTAGATCAGAGTTGGGCAAAAAATTTAATTAGATACAAATTTCGGATCACGGATCATAGATAGAAAATTTTGAATTAGTTACTCCAAGATAACGATAAAAAGTAACTTGTATCCGAAGTTGAATTAGATAATTTCATATCCGAAGCAGAAGGATCCGAAGCTACGGATCCATTTTTAACTAGTTAAATATCTGATTCAAAGATCCTTTCGGATCCTTCAAGATCATTTCGGATCCTCCAAGATCCTTTTGACCAGCTCGAGGCTTGAATGAACACGTTCCGAGGCCCGAGGGTCGGGCCTCGAGGCCTGAGCCCAGAATACAATAGAAGTACAATAAACACGGCCGGGCCATCCCTTGCCAGCCAGGTAGATCGGCATGATACCCCTGACACGTGCATCCTGAACTTGTTCATTTTTCGTAATGCCCTCACGAAAGTGGCACGGGCCAATTCGTGGCGTTCTTCCGATTAAAAAAAGTCCAAACGCGATAGAATTCGGCCACTGCTTACTGCCTTTATTTGTGAACATATATCTTTGAAAATGTATCTAAATCAAAATTTTGCTGCATCATCGGTGCTAGGGCGACGAAGCGACGAGTTGGCTGGGGCGCCTTGACCATGTGGTGCAATAAACACGGCCGGGCAGTCCCCCGGCCGTGTTTATTGTACTTCTATTGTATTCTGGGCTCAGGCTTCGGGGCCCGACCCTCGGGCCTCGGAACGTGTTCATTCAAGCCTCGAGCTGGTCAAAAGGATCTTGGAGGATCCGAAAGGATCTTGAGGATCCGAAAGGATCTTTGAATTAGATATTTAACTAATTAAAAATGGATCCGTACCTTCGGATCCTTCTGCTTCGGATATGAAATTATCTAATTCAACTTCGGATACAAGATCCTTTTGGATCCGAACCTTAAGATCACGGAACTTAGTTACTTATCTTTTAGTTGGATCTGGATTTAGATACGTTTTGACTTAAATACTGCCCAACTCTGATTTAGATACTTTCCAAGGGATTTTCACGAGTAAAACTAAAACCAGTAAGCAAAGGCCTAATTATATCGAGTTTTGTCTTTTCTTAATCGGAAGATCGAGGACGAAACGCTTGGGATACATAATTTAAAAACTTATAGGATTGTTTCAAGAACTGTGGCAGGATTTGATGGGTCATTCCTTCTAAGGATTTGGATTCAAAATTTACGAAAGTATGGATAGGAAAAGATGAAAGGAAAATGGAACAAGGTGAAAACGGTTTATATACAGTATATATTACGCCAATGTAAATAGGTCCGCGCGGTTCAAATCGCGCGATCGAAAACGCGCGGTTTCCGCCGTGTCTGAACGGACTCTTAGATGTCTTTGTGCTATCTTTGTTGTTTCGCGTTTCTTTTATTTTCCAGTCCATAGTTAAATTCCGACTTTCAAACTAAATATAATTTCTAAAAGTCCTAAGTAAATAGTACCTTGTACATTTTCTAGTTTGTTGGAAGTAGAGCTTAAATGTTGTTCGATCTTTTTTGTTTAAATAAAAAATTAGTTAATAAAAAATTAGTTATTCCGTACAACGTGTCTACTTCTGCAATCCTGTCTTTTATTTAACCTTATTAAATAATTATTTTTGCAGTTATTGTAATACAGGATATTCCCTTCATTTCGTGAAAGAAATGAATCTTAGTTACATATTTTATATAAAACAATATAAACTGTTCGTTCTGATGTAGGTTCTTGTCTGGACTGAGTGTGGAAACAGATTCTTGTCCGGACTGAGTATGGAAACCGGTTCTTGTCCGGACTGAGTATGGAAACCGGTTCTTGTCCGGACTAAGTATGGAAACCGGTTCTTGTCCGGACTAAAAGATGATGGCAGCCAAAAGTGGCACGGCCAAAACCCGGGCGTGAGCACTCTCATATACTCTCTGGTATTACAACATTCGCGTTGCATAAATATCCGTAAATAATTTCTAACCGTAACAATTTCCACTAAATTCTGCCAGCAATCAATTGGTTATTATTTATTCCCTGACACATTATATTTACATTTGTCGATGAAAAATCAAGAGTATTGGATAGTCACTTTATTCATTATAGCAGCAAATGTCCGTACAGCGCCATTTCATGCAGCGGCGAAACGCTCAAACTGTTAGCCAAATTTAGTTCCGAATCTACCGCTAGATGGCCCTGTTACCGACCTGTACTCTGTCGGTAACATTTGGCTAACAGTTTGAGCGTTTTGCCGCTGCATGAAATGGTGCTGTCCGGACGTTTATAATTCGTGCCGAAATTAACATTGTGTCTTATGGGAAAAGCGGCACGAATCATTTGCTGCTGTAATGAATCTGGCATGAATAAATTATCTTTATTGTACAATACAGACACAGAGGATTCTCCAGTATACACCCACAAATTTTTTTAACCCTTGAATAACGATTTCATTGAATATTTAACTACCGACGAGATACTATACCCACTCTCTGGCTATACCTCGTCGGATAAGTATTCGGTCTGCCGTGTCAGCCATTTTGAAATTATCTTAAGAATTATCTCGTAACGTCACACTTTACCACGATCTTTGCCTCATTGAATTCTCGGCTTTCCTATACACATACTATTTATATACACCTATGCCGGGTATATAGTATATATATAGTATATATGGTCTAATGGTGATTTACATAGGATGAATATTTTGATATTATATATATAGCTGAAATGTGTATGTTGTTCCGCGGCTATGTTCGCAGGGTCAACTTGCTTACGCATGCGCACTCTTTGATTACCGCTGGATTACCGCAAAACCACAAGACAGTGAACTCTCTGATCTCCTCTCTAGTCGTATATTCTATGCTTTGATCAAACCTGTCAATTAGAGTAACTGCGAAAACAGCTGGTATACGTAGCCACCTAGCGTCTAACTCGCGAAACATGTTCACAGTTAGAAAATATGGCGTAAAGTGAATGTTGCGCATTTGTGATTTCGGTAAGGAATCGGATCTTGCTGTTGACTTTGTTTCCAACGGTGCACGTAAACGAACGTTGGTTAGGTTCCACAGAATAAAGAAACATACGGGTGGTCTCGTGTTTCCGAGCGAGTTATTTAAATATAGATGATTCAGAGGCATATAAACTGTGACGCAGCATGTACTACACGACCAGCCATTTCATAAGACCTTCGGATACGTTCGTTCTCGTTAGTGTCGGGATAACAAACTGGTACGGTATCAATTCGATGTTTCCGTTTCCATTAGACCGCTAAATATCACCGTAAAAACTGTGTGCTTCGTTTCCGCACGATGTTTTCCTGATCAATACAAAAACAAAAAGGAACGTTCCTCCTGTAACTCGCTTCCATTGGCACGAGAGTGCATTCCGATCTTCTCTATGTTATACCCGCAATTTTTGTTCATCTACGTCCTGTTGCTTTTTCATCGCATAAATATTTTGAAACGCGAGAGCGAGAGTCGCACGTTCTTCTTCGTTTTTCGCCACTCTACAAACAACGCAGCGGCAATTGTGTGAGAAGAATCGAAACTGTGCTCGTGTTTGTGGACTCCTTGTTTCTGTGACTTTTGTTTGTATCGTAGTACATACATGTTGTTTTTATCTTTAGAACCTCTAAGACACGATTTTGAATGTGGCATCCGCGTTTCGCTCTTTAACCGTCCGTCGCCGGAGCGATTCAAGTCTGGAGACAATTTACACGGAATACAATAATGTAAAGTCAGTTTCGGAAGCTGCTTAGCGGTCTAGTAGGCATAACACGTTCAGACTGGGTCAGAAAGACCCGGCAACCGACGCAACGGTTCTAAGTCTCTCTCGTATTTCTTAAATCATTGTTCCGCCTTTTTTTTCGAACGAGAGAAATCGGAAAATGAAAAGTTCGTTTTCGCTCGCAACGAGCACAGAAAATGAAAACACCATACCCATCCGTTAATCTGAAAGGTCGTTCAATTAAAAACGTAACTGGTGGAATGTAATTCTGATGCGTACCATGCGATACCATCGTTAGTTAAACAAATGTTAGTCTTGTAACTCAAGACTCTCTTCCGATTGTCTAGGCCCGGCATAATAACATTGTGTTACTTTCAATCTTTTAGACTGAATAAATCAGTTGGTATAGACGGACTGGATTCTATAATTTATTCTGAAAGAAACGATATTTTCTATAAAACAGGACTCTTAGGTAAGTTTCGAATGTATAACATAATCATTACTCTAATAACAATTTAGCAGACATAGATTTGTTTCTCAGCGAAATGTTGCTTTATACACATTGTCAACATTTTCTAGAATCTTGTAGTTCGCTAAGAAGTTTTTAATCATTTATTATATTTAGACTGCGGAACTTTATGCAGAATAAAAATTGTATGCATCAACTGCAACAAACAAGGGCCAAGTAATAATTTCTTTCATTCTTTGATAATGTTCATAAGCTGCAACTAATGCATTAATGTTCTTAAATTTTTTAAAACTGCCCACTGTTTTGAATTGCAACTACCCATTTTTGTCATAAATGCATAAAATCCGCAGTCTAATTATATATTTATATAAAAAACATATGTATTCTAAATCTATTAACAGAGGCATGTTATTAACATTGGATCGATGTAATTTTCATTTGGATTGCTTTTGTCTATTATTAGACGATAAATAAACAAAAATGAAGTCACATTTCTGTGGGATGATTATAGACTTTCAATTATTTGGCAATGTCTTTCTCAGAGAGTGAGAAAGAAAAGGAGGAAAGGAGGGGAGAATTCTGATCTCGGAGAAGAGAGCCATTTTCCAAGTCTTCGTTTAGACATTCTAAATATAACTGGAGGCTCTATAGGCTTTACTTACTGTGTCATACTGTGCAGAGTAGTATCTCACTGTGTTGCATAGATTTCACTCGTTTTCCACCTTTAGCATGGCACGACGCCAATTATATTTGTCTGAAAATTACTAATAAATTTCCATTACTTTATTTCTAAATAATAAATTCAATATTTCGAAGTGAATCTTACCTTTACTCTCTGATAATATATAGGGTAATATTTATTGGTGCAATAATCCAATAAAATCTTTCTATACGTATAATACTAATATTAACGCTTCAGATAAAATGCTCATACATACTGCCTACATATTTGCTAACCATCAAAAGGTATCCATGGTACCGAATTGTGAGTCTTTGTTAATGGCAAACTATAAATTGCAAAGGAATATAACGATCAGTTACCAGTTCTTTTTGTAGACATAAAGATAGTAGGGGAAATAGAATTTAAGATTTGAAACTGTACATCTATCGATTGAGAGAAAAATTCTTATACTAATATTTAAATGTATAATTAGTAGACTGCAGATGTTTATGCAATTTGAAATTTTTGTAGACAAATTTTAAGAAATTTTCCATGGGTAGCCTTTCTAGATCTGAAATAAATTAAAATTGCATTAAATTCTGTCATACTTTATATCCTAGCATTTTTGAAAATTTTTAAAAGCTGTAATTGCATAAAGATCCGCAGTCCAATAAGAAGTATTGAAAGACAAAAGATGTTTTGTAGCATGTTAAAACAATTTGTGGAGAATAATCTTCTTCATCGATACATGTAGAATATTACTTTAATAATTTATACGTTCATCGAATTGTGTGATAATTGTCGATTTACATTATTTACAGATCATGGGTCCTATAATTCATTCATGTCCAATCGAGTTTTTTCTACCTCATGGAACAGTGCATAAGAATGTTACTAATTCCTCGTACACCCTTGTTTCGACAACCAGTGTTAAAAATCTGTACGAATACATCGAGAAGCACTATCAAATACAGGCGGACAACTTTAAGTTGTACCTGGGATCGCCCGGGAAACTGGTTAATATTTCTACTATTTTCATTTATACCATTTACGTATACTCTTCTCGATTAAATTAACGATACCTTATTATCATCAGATTGACTTATCTGAAGTGAAAGATAAAGTTATGTCAGAAATTGATGTAGGTTTTTCTAATACCGAAGACTTAATAAAATATACACTCTTAGTTGTGAGGCCAACAGACACTTTGGTGTCAGGGACCTTTGGTCAACACAGTGTTCAGCCGGAATCTCTTCATCAATCATTAGTATTGGAAGAAGATAATAATGTTGATTTTAAAAGTTCTATTAGACCTGAAACAGGTATACGATCGAATCTCATTGTAACATCGTTCTTCTTTCCTAAAACATGTTTCGTATTAATCCTTTAGCATAATTAGAATTTTAATATGTTATCGTTTCAGGTTACGTCGGTTTGGTAAACCAAGCGATGACATGTTATTTAAATAGTTTACTCCAAGCATTGTACATGACCCCTGAATTTCGAAATGCACTGTACAATTGGGAATACACGGGTGAATCGGAGAAAGATGAAACTATTAGTATTCCATATCAATTGCAAAAATTATTCTTAAACTTACAGGTATTAATGTTACGCATGGTTATCAGAATTTCTGACACGATTCCATTTCAACAAGACCCATAATAAGGCCTTATTTATAGACATCATCAAGATCGGCTGTGGAAACTACTGCGTTAACGAAAAGCTTCGGTTGGGATTCCACGGAAGCCTGGCAGCAACACGACATTCAAGAGCTTTGCAGGGTAATGTTCGAAGCGTTAGAACGAAAATTTAAAAACACCGAACAAGCCGATTTAATCAACAAGTTTTACGAAGGTATAAATCCGAATTGTTATAGATTATTATATTATAACTAGACTGCGGATCTTTATGCATTTATCGTTTATAAACATTTTAAAAAATGCTATAGTATCAAGTTCGTCGGAATTTAGTACGATTTTCATTTATGACAAAAATGGGTACTATAAATGTAATGTAAAGCAGTGGAAATGTTTCAGCTTAATAGAATAATTAAAAGAAGAACACAATTTTTATTTGGCTCCTATGTCCTGCAATCAATGCAAACATTTTTTATTTTGCATAAAGATCCACAGTCTAGTTATTACCAATGAAAATAGAATTTCATTTGGCACCACTTTCTTAAAATTTGTCTAGAAAAATTGGAAATTCCATAAACATCCGCAGTATAATTATAACCATTAAAAAATATTTGTGATATGACGTTTGTGTTAATAGGAACAATGATCGATTATGTTAAATGCCTGGAATGTGGAACTGAAAAGTCCAGGGAAGATACGTTCCTCGATATACCGCTGCCAGTAAGACCGTTTGGTAGTAATGTAGCATATAGTAGCGTGGTGAGTTTTTAAGCCTATATTTCGACAAACACGGCGATGTACGTAATTAAATGTATAAAAAATGTAATTTTTCATAGGAAGAAGCCTTAAGAGCATTTGTACAGTATGAAACATTAGAAGGAAACAACCAATATCATTGTGAAAAATGTAATAAAAAATGTGATGCGCATAAAGGATTGAAATTCATGAAATTTCCATATCTTCTGACATTGCATCTGAAGAGATTCGACTTCGACTTCAACACCTTTCGCAGAGTTAAGCTCAACGACAAGTGAGTGTACACGAATTAATATACCGAATATACCGAAACGATTTCTGTAAGCTTTATATTTTCATATTTCATTTTGTAATCTTAGAGTCACTTTTCCAAATGTATTAAACTTAAATCAATTCATATTGCCTACGACAAATGAAGAATCTACGATTAGTGAGAAGAACACGAACTTAGCTAAATCCGATGACAGCTCAACAATAGATTTCGGAACTTTAGACGATGATTACACGACATGTGAAAATAGTCTTTCTAATAGTAATCATACTAAAAATAATGATCCAGATGAGGACGACGAAGGTAGGTTGATTTTATTAAGTCGAATGCAGTTCAAGAAAATTAATGAAAGTAGTTTATTTCCTTCAGGAGTAGACGTTCTAAGTAATGGTCCAACGTCGTCAAATTGTACCGAACATAATTACGAAAACGACAAAAATCGTGATAATAATGCTGTGGAGGGCCCTTATAATTATGAGTTGTTTTCAATTATGATACACAGCGGCAGTGCCAGCGGTGGTCACTATTATGCTTATATAAAAGACTTCAGAACGCAAGAATGGCTGTGCTTCAATGATCAAACTGTGACTCAGGTATGAGCATACGTTCTTATCGATAACAATAACTTGCAGATATTAACTAGTGAAATCTTGATTTAATTTTATATCGTATAATGTTCAAATTACGACGAGTTAAAATTCTAGATAACAAATGACGATATTCAAAAAACGTATGGCGGTGGCCCAACCAGGTCGTACTACAGTGGACCATGTAGCAGTACTAACGCATACATGCTTATGTACAGACAAATAGATCCTGATCGTAATGTTTTACCTATGCAAGTGCAGGATTTTCCAAGCCATATACAGGTACCGTGTAAAATCATAAAAATCGGATCGTGTTTTAACTTGCTTGCGTTTACATTTGTCACGCGATTAAATTTTTCAGAAATTGTTGAAGAAAATGAAAGAGAACGAGGATTACAAGAGGAGAGACAGAAAATCGTGCGTACCTTATTACAAGGAACATGTGTATTATCGAAGGGAGTTCAACAGCAAAGAAGTAACAGGGGGGTCATATCGACTGGATAAAATGAGAAAGAACTATAACTTAATCAGCGAAGGTCTGTGTTTCACATCGGCGGATTGCGAGGTTAAACCATGTTCACTATTGAAACGGAAGCTTACGATCGAAGTACCAATTTGTTGTGTGCATGCTTCGAAAATGCACTCGTGCAAGATGAACTTTTTATCCGATATAACTTGGTCTGAAGCTACAACTATGGTTTGGAAGATGTTCGCGCCAGGAACAGATCTGAAACAGTGTCGTTTAGTCCGCTACGATTCCATCAACAAGCTTGTTTTGTGTCGTTACGAAGGAATGGAGCAAAAATCTTTCGCAGATGTTTGGAAAAGAGATGGGTATACGTTGATGTTAGAAATAAAGGACGAAAATAAGGTGGACGTTGAGAATGAACAGAACGGTATGTAAATTAGACTGTCCAACGAATTTTTACTTTTTTTTTTTTAAGGTTTCGATTTTCACTGTAGAATTCTTATAAAAATTTGACTTTGGAAAATACATGTTTTTCAACATTAAACAAATATTGTGATGTTATCATAAAAGATTTTGAATTGTTCTTTACAGCAAAAGATTCTGTAGACTTTCCCGAATACATTGGTATCCAATATTAATACATTACGAATGTTTAAACAATCCTTAAAAATGGAGATACACCACTTTTGCACCAATTTTTGAGGATATTTTTCAGTTTATTTTAAAAAATAAGGGTCCAGCGAATCGAACTATATCACGCGATAGAGCAGACTTTTATCTTGAGAAACCCCCCTTTGAAGTTTGCAACATCGACGTTTTTTTTCGAACCAGAAAGCAAAACATCTTCGCTCAACACGGGTTGCCGCCAGTACCCTGTCGAATAACATCACAATATTTGCTTAAACTTGAAAAATATGTATTTTTTTCAAAGTCAAATTCTCAAAAACTATGCGTTTAGGGGAAAAATTAAGGGCAGATTCGGAATCAGCGCAAAAATCTCTATAAGAATCGCATTGTAAAAGTGGAACCTTTTTTTTGGCAGTTGGATAGTGTTATTATTATTGCTACCGCATATTCTTGGTCATGTATTAAACGCGTTTTCTTCTACCACAAATATACAGTGATCACGACGAAAGTATACGTTCTCGATGTCGCTGAAAAGAAGATCACGGAAGGTCCGTTGAAATTGCGAGCCCTGCGTACTCAACCGGTCAGCCAATATAAAAAAGTGCTATCAGATTTATTCGATATCGAGCTTAGTAAAATGACAGTGATACTCGGGGAACCGGGAAGCCAATTAAGAGTGTTCCATTACGATGAGTCTACTCTATTGAGCAATACTGATCTCTCCGATAACGTCGACGTGTTTGTGATGTCCATGTGCAACGACGAATGGAAATCGTTCGTGGAGACGACAACGTTGTGCGACATTATATCGAATTATACGAATCACGAAAATATTCTCACGTTCCATTTGAAACTACCCGATCCGAGTAAAGTTAGTGAAATAACTGACAGTAAGTTATGCATTATTATTAGTTTGTAACATTCCGACGTGTTGTACCGCAAATTTTAATTGAAGGCTATATGATAGAATGGGTTAGCTCAACGTTAGGCGAGAGATGCACAGATACAGAGAAACCTACCGCCGAAAGTCCATCCAAAGGAAATAACAGCAACACGCAACCGCAACGTGCCGATACTCCTAAGAGCAATTCGGTTTTAAAAATCGGAATTAGTAATGAGGATGTATCGGCAAAGAATGCGAGTCCACAATTGGGAGAAAGCGAGAAGTGGAACACACCGGAACAGAGTAACAGCGAGGACAGCAGCCTTAGCGACAGTGATAAAACATTAGTCGGGGATCCTCTCGAATTTGACGATTTTAATGAACCGTACCGTCCATTCAATACGAATGTCGAGACTGATGATAAAGATTATTATTTTAAAGCTACACCCTACGAGGATAATGATAATCAATGTACGAACATTCATTTCATTCATTTGTAATCAACGCGTCCTATGAAAATTTTAAATGTCTATTATCTCTTCTTTACAGTTCTGAAAGTAGAAGTATCCAGAAAGATGAAGTACAGTATGCTTAAGACTAAACTAGAGCCACATATCGGTGTACCAAAAGAGTATTTTAAAATTTCCTACAAGTCCGAAGATCTTGAAGATTCTGCATACTATAAACTCCAAGAGAATTTTCTTAATAAAAAAGACGATGAGTACTTTACAGTCAAAGTTGGACGCTTCTTTGACTTTAAAATAAAAATATACCGGGTGTATACAGTGATGGATAACGTAAGTCGCGTGCGTTGATGTTAATATACATAAATCGGTTTCTTTGATATTTTTCATGTATTTATCGACGCATTTGTTTTCTATATTATGTGCAGCTGTTCCAGTATTTGGGTGCGTGGATATTATCCAGGGACATAACGGTCGCCGAGGCAAAGAAAGAAATCTTAGAAAATATTAAGGATGTGGGGGATATAGATATACCGTTGAAGAGATGTCGGCTAAGAGAAAAGAACCTATCTGTAGCGACTAAAGTGTATTTGGATCATCAGAAGCTTGACGAATTGCAGTTGCATCCAAATTCTGAGATGGTCATACAAAAACTTTCTGATAACGAACCTGTTACCAACAGCAGTCAAATTATAGTACGAGTTGCGAATATGGAGCAGTTATATGAAATGTATCAGGAAATTGTTATGGATGAGAAGTCTACAGCAGAAATGAGGAGAAAGGTGAGTGAATCTGCGTAACACTATAAAACAGACAGAGAAAGAAAGAAATCTCGTTTCCACGATTGCAAGGGTTTAGGACGCGCTTTCTCATTTTTCCATAATGCCAAGATGGGGTCTTTCAGTAGTCACAAGCGCTAGATAAAAGATCACTCTAGGCCGCAATCGCCCTCAAAAGTCCTATTTTTACGTTTACGAGATGTAATTTGCATTATTCGGAAGCATTAAGCTGCGATAGCTTAGGCTTAGGCCTAGAGTGATCTTTTATCTAGCGCTTTTGACTACTGAAAGATCCCACCTTTTTCTATCCTCAATAAAGTATTAATAAAACTATGTATAAAACATCTTCTTTACAATCGTGTAGACACGTAGAATTGCATAATAATTATTTGATATTTTTACTTAGTTGTCTGCGGTGGCGGTTATACCTGAAGAACATATAGAGATAGCAAAAGCAAATAATAGAGAAGGTGGTGAATCGAAGTTAATATGGCACAGGCCAGACTCCGACGTCGAGTTCGATATTGATAATGGTTTTCTATTTTTTTATAGGTAAGTACAACATATTGGAAGATAATTAGAATTTACAGTATAAATGGAATGTCTTTTTTTGTTTTATCAGGGATAGCAGGTGCAAAAGAGATCTGTCCAACAACTCGAGTCGAGACGAGTCCAGCATAGCAAAGATACAAGAAATGCGTGATATGAACTCGCGTACTCGTCGGAAAGAGAGATCGCTTAGAATATATTTGACCGGCACAGAATGATCGTCCATTGAACATACATTTTCTCATATACGACCGTTAAATAGACACGTGTGGGAACATGAAGTCGAATATTCAAAAATCACCAAATATTCTGTGCTTCGGTAAATCTTTGGCAATTTAACAATTTCGCGCTCCTAAAGACCGGTTGGTTCCTCGAATTCATCGAACTCGTGAATTCCACGGGTTTCTTACAACACCATGTGTCACCAAGAGAATTTGAAATCTCGATTGTCGCGATTGTTCTCGAAGTTCTTTAAAACCGTATAAGGAACGTTGAACTGTCGATTATCTGCAGCTTATTAAGTTATTTTACCATCTATAGCTGCTGCTTAGTGATAATCCGAATTTAAATTAAGGACTTCTTACAATTTACAGTAGTGGCTCCACAATTGCAAGGTTTTCTTAGCTCTATACATATATTACTATCCTTTTTCTCTTGAGTTAATTACAGTTATCGAGCCATTACTGTATAGCGTATGTAGCTGATATACATTCGGAGTTTCTGCATCAACATTTTCATAAAATCCCTGACATACCCTCCCCCTTTATCATAAACGATTTAAAAACTTTCATACACGTGCATCAAACCATGTCGAACGAATTCTTAAACAGCTGAAAGATTTTTAACATCCGAATACAGCACAGAGTATATCTATTTGTTGAAAGACATTTATCTGACACAACAATACATAATCGTTTTAATGCCAGTGTAGGTTAAATAGCATTCATACGACATAATTCTCAGTTATAAGTCCTTCACCCTCCCTGTTTCAATCTGGTAGTAGTAGCGGTGTTAGATAGGTTGTAAACTAATTTAGGGTTCAATACGCGCTCTTTTGTTTGTAAAAAGAAAAGGTAACTCTGAATCGACCTAATATATTTAATGAATTCTCCAAAATTCTTAAATTTATTAACTTGTCGTTACTACTACCGAATTAAACAGAAATTCTTCCATGTGATTTTTAAAATCCATTCTTACTAGGCATGTGTCCTGCAGTACGTTGTAATTTATTTAATTATATATGTTTATTCATCCATTACGTGTTATCGGTACAAAGAAACTTGTGTACCACTTGGAAAACCAAAAAGTACGTTTAGCCATGGCATTGTTGTTATTTCCTACAAATCTAATTTTCCAGTACAATGAAAAAAAGATTCTTCAAGAAAGTCCACCAAATTTACATTTGTATAATAGATCAGTTGCTTGTAAATAATAAAACTTGTGAATCGAAAGTCAATATCTTTCTTCGTGTCAACAATCACCACACATTGTGAACATTGTGTACGATGCTAGGTTCTAGGATCTTCTATTGTGAGACAATGCACTGCATGCATGTAGGTCACCACTATCCTTTCGCATTTATCAACAGTTTAGCTTTGGCATTTTTCATTTCTTTGCTAATTCCATCATTAGAAACTTTGGTGCAGAAAGGTTTTCAGTAGAAGGGTGTTGTTGATCATTTGTCATTAATAGTTGATTGGCCATTAGTTCTGTGCAATTAATTCGCATTTGAAGTGAGATTATCGAATAAACATTAATGGACAGGAACATACAAGAATTCATTGAACCAAAAGAGAAATTGATGATGTCTACTATACTCGCGACATAATATCAGTTGTTGTACGGCGATTTACAATGTAAATCAGAAATCCTCAATTTTTAATATAGCTGTAATTTATATTGTACATTTGTCACAAGGATGCCTACTTTGGATTGTGCATGATCCATCAACAATCTGTTCAAGACGCGACAATCTAGGAGACTATAGTATATTGAAACAAAAAATGTAAACATAAGAATCATAACTTTGTTATAACGTGCTACGATCGATATATAAATTAATTTATTGAATTTCATTAAATTTCTTTATACTCATATTATATGTATAGGTAATTGATACTTTTCTCCATCAACAATTTAATTGCACACTACAAAACCGAATTGATGATCGACGAAAGTTATATATTTTCTGTGTTTTGTATATTATGTAGACGTTTTATACGAAATTACAAAACACAGTTATAATTGTATACATCTGAATTGTTTGCTTGCAATTATAATCGTAAATAATGTTAATGTAAATTCAAAAATGGAGGATTTAGTATTTAAATATGCTTTTCTTCGTTTTTATTTTTCTTTGTTTGCAACCAATCTTATTTATAATGTTTGGAGCTGGGCCTCGAGTATTCTTTAACAATTGTTCTTATAATTACCAAGCAGAATCATTTTCGGAATTGTGCCCATTAAGTGAAGTAGTAGGTATGCGCAAATAGTAAGTAATAATGTAGTATTGTGTAGAATCAATTATCAAGTGGTCAGTGTTTATTCATTTTGTATGAATGTTACAGGATAGTAGGGGTGGGTGAGCACCCGGAAATTCGGGGTCGGGTCGGGTATTTCCCCCGGGATCGAGTCGGGGTCCGAAAATTCGTGATAATCGGAAATTTCAGATACCCGAAGTTGAAATCGGGTCGGGAACTTAAGAATTTTTATTGTTCAGAGACCCGAACGTCACAGATTTTGGGGTTCCCGACTCGATTTCGACTTCGGGTACACGAGTACAGTAAAGTCGCGATCTAGCTCCCTGAGGATCTCCACGATCACTGTCCATTCGCCTACCCCTTCCACTGGGGAGCATCCCCGCGAGGGAGCCAAGAAAAAGGCGCGGTCGACGCAGTCATACAAAAATAGTTTCCCTACACGATCTCTGTCCCTGCTCGGAACAGGCGATGGGAGCTATGTAAATCACGACTTTATTGTATCACTAATTTTCGGGTACCCGCCCACCCTTACAGGATGCATACACATAAATTATTTTCTACTTGAGTGTTCGATTTCATCATAACATCTACTGTAAGTGCTGTTACACTAACAGCTAGAACACTTGTCCATCGCTCTTCTAGATATTTAAATGCTTCGATTCATTGTAAATACTCATTGTTCATTAGAATGTTTTATTTAATCACTTAAATATTTACGCATACCTATAATGATAAACTTAAATACACCACAGCTCTTATATATCTTGGCCCCTTTTGCTAAATTGTAACACACAAAAATAACTTATTATATAAGAACAAATATGTACTTGAAATTATGTTGACCACAACACTTTGAATTAAATTATATTTATTATCATTATCATTTGGATTCTATTCTTTTAAACTTTTCTTTACGAGAAATTTCTATATGATTATTGTTACATAATTCATTCAAAAAGATTTCAACACAAATCTTCGTTTTATTTTAAACCGTTAAACGAACTGTAGTCATTTAAGAAATAATAAATTACAAATTATATTTTCGTACCTATATATTAGGAAGAACGGAAAATATAAATTTAATAATCAGGCTCTGATGTTTCTTTCCTTCACTTGTTGTATTTGGAAAATACAATGATGTCACGTATTACAATACAGTTATTGTCTGTCTTTTATTTTTTTATAAAACAATTTCAAGATAAGTATTTTCAATGCTTTCGTTTTAAATTTGAATGTGGAGAACCAAGAGAATATTCACTCTACAAACAAAGAGTATACTGCTACAAAATTGTATATAGAGTCTATGATTTACTCCACCGGTAAAGAAAATCCCAGATAGCCAAGCGATCCTCGGGCACAGATCGAGCCCGGCGTGTCGGGGTCAGGTAGACGGGCCGAACGTCGCTTGAATGGGCAAAAGGCACACGATGGCTATAATCTGACGAGGGCACTTATGACCGTGAGGGCTCGTAACGTTCCCTCGGCGCAAACCCGGCACAAGCTGCCCTCGACACGTTGGTCCTGATTTCTGCCAAATTTTAAGTAGGTCCGAGATTGTAAGAGGGCAGCACGGTCGCATTAATGTGGCGAATGTCGTAAAATTTGGCAGAAATCAGGACCGACGTGCCGAGGGCAGCTTGTGCCGAGGGAACGTTACGAGCCCACACGGTCATAACTGCCCTCGTCAGAATCGAGCATTTTGGCTATCTGGGAATAACTGTTCCATGGATTCATGTACTAATTTTCTAATGTTACAGAGTAAATATTGCTAACTGTATCTTTAATCAACCTCTGCAGTTCTCGTTATAGAGCATCAATAAGTTTAGATTGCTCTTACGCTTATTGTAGATCACATGATTTGTAACGTTATGACGACAGGCATGTGTGTGTGTGCGTGGGAGTGCGCGGCGCCTATGTATATGAGTCTATGTATTGTCGTTTCGAACATGGCCGCGGTAGAGTGCGAATCAAAAGGCGACAACTCGGCGGACTTGTCGAAAACGCCGGTGTTTTCTGACGAAACTGTAAAAACGATCGAGCAACATGAATCGTTGGGAACACCGTTACAAACTTCGTGGACTTTCTGGCTGGATAAGTAAGAACGTTTATCCACATTTTGCTGCGTAATATTCCGAATCCGTAGCACTGTTTATTGCATATCAGTTTTGCCTTCTTTGTTTTATTCTTTTGCGAAACGTCACAGAAACGTACGCAAATCATTTTCGTCTCTAGATATCGTCGCGCCTATCGTAAATAACGACAAAACATTGCTATATAAAACATACACTTCGTTCTTTGTTCATAGTGTGTATATACAGATCAAAAAATTTGTAAAATTAACAGAGCTGTGTCTGGCATAACTGTCGAGGAATATAAACAAAATTTAACGAAGATTTACACTGTGAACACAGTGCAGAGCTTTTGGGCTGTCTTCAATAATATACCAAATGCTAGCTCCATGCAGGTTAGTAGAATTTTTCTTTCATATTGACCTCGAAACTTACTAAACAAATTCTGTACTAAATAGATCTATGATTGATTCACTATTTTTTTTTACGTTTTATACTTTATACTATTGTCGGTATCCATTGTTATTCTCTAACATGTATAATCTCAAATAGACAGAAAATGAATCACATGTTATAGATTAAAACAATACTATCACATCTTGATTTATATATTTTTTCAATTCCAGGTTAGATATAGTTATCATTTGATGAGAGACGAAAGATACCCACTATGGGAGGAACCTATTAATCAACATGGTGGAACATGGAGACTAAAGTGCCATAAGTCTGATACCGTAGGTATTGAAACTTTTATTCATGATCATCACAAATATTATAGTGAAAATCATTTTTAGGAAGAAGTTTGGAAGGAAATGGTGCTTGCAGCTATTGGAGAACAGTTTGCAGAATGTGTGGCTGAAGACGACGAAGTCTGTGGGATAACTGTGTCTATTAGAGATAAAGAAGATATAATTCAAGTAATTTTTTAAGTACAATAAGTCCCCGACTTACATGGATTCGTTTTGTGCGGGTTCTTGGTAGGGTTGTTACTTTCCTTCGAAGGTCAAAGATTTTGAAGCTTCAATTTGTTTGATTCGTTAGATTCGTTTCCAGTTAACGGATAAGAGGGGAAAAAAGTTGAATCTGCGCGAATGAAGACGCTCATTTTCTAAAATGCGTTACAATGTAAGCGTCGGCGATGCGAAAGTTTGGACATAGCTGTTCGCAATTTCGCAGACGCTCGGCCGGGTCGAGGGGACGTAGCCTTTGAACCGTTCCCTTCGTTTCTTCGAATCTTCAAAGAGTCGAAGCTTCGGAAAAGTAACAACCCTACTTTTTAGAAGCGAATCAGAAAATCAATTCCGAACTGAAATTCGTCTTTTGATTGCCAGAACGAGAGTTTTGTCAAAAGCTAAGCAAAATAAGTTGCTTGTGTACAGCGTAGGCATTCAGCAATTTATGAGTGATAAATTTTCCATGAACATTTTGTTCATCTGAATTTTCTTTTCAAATGAGTACACGAGTGGCGCTCGGGCACTATTCGAGTTACGCGGTTTTTCTACTTACGCGGAAAGCGCTGGAACGAATTAACCGCGTAAGTCGACGACTTGCTGTATTCAATGAGACAATGCAATCAATTTAATTGTCTACATACCAATACTTATGGAATGTCCCATATCCTTGTTTAGATATGGAATATCAATGCAGCTTCTGCTTCAAAAGCAACTGTGTTAAAAAAAGTTCGTTCTCTGTTGCCCAATGTACACTTATCGGACTTTTATAAACGTAAGTTTCGGTCTAATTGGTTGTGTATTACCGATAATCTCAACATATTTTCAAAAGAATTTATAAAACCTTCACAATGTGTTTACAGCTCATCAGTCACACCACGCTTATGGTCGGTCTTAAAAGTACGTTACTATTATTATACTATTGGCCAGCAAATACGGAACAAGCAAATGATTGCTTGAAGATTTCTACAAGGACCTTAAATTGTATGATAAGGCTCTATGAAGTTATACCAAATGGAATGGAACTATGGAAGATTTTACTTTGTTGATAATAAATTGTTTACTGTGAAAGCTTAAAGATCGTTGATATTGTACCAATTTTAAACTGTCAAATATATTTTTATATTTACAATATATGCCTACTCGTTCACCTACAGAATTTTCATTGTTTTCAATTAAAACAGTGACGACATCGTATATTACTGTGCGATAAACGCAGGAATTTAAATAAAAATGATTTAAAAGTAAAATCATGAACATGTCTTTCGTAAAGATTTTATTATAGATAAAGATTAAAAAATATTTTGAATAACTCTAACAGTGTTTACTACTATTTCATACAGTCTAAGCTATCAAGTTTACTTGAAAAAGTTAAACACAATTATTTCAATGCGTTTGATTATAAAGCAACTTTAACAGAGGCGATTCTATAAATTATTGAACATCCTTCTGGAATATACTCAGCCGTCCAAAGTAGCTTCGCGTTATGGACCATAAGAAATTCCGACAGATGTACGATATACATCGGTGGCGTCTGGCGCCAGACATTGCTCACGATTTATGCGATTCGTCTACGAAAAGGCGTGCCAATGACAAGTCCTTTGAGCCAGTCTTGTGAAAGGCTGCACGAATTCGAAGCAACAGTAATCATTGCCAATATGTATTTATAGCAAAAATGAGTGGGTACAATTTAAAATAGTAGAAAGATGAAGAGAATTGGAAATAATATATTATTCACAACTTATTCAGATTATTCAAGCTAGAAAAAATCTATATGGCTTCTGTTTCTTGCAATTAATGCAGACAGTGTTTATTTTGCATAAAAATCCTCAGTCTAGTAAATTATAATCAATAGGCACGAGCCCCTCGCATACAATTAATACTGATCAATAATAATTATTAAAGAAATCCGCTTTGCAACCACCTCGAAAATCGAAATAAAAATACATTTCCGCTTGCTCTTATTTCCAACGCAAGATCCTTCTGTATTCTACGATATTTTTTCGTTCAAGAAGAAGAAAATCATGAACGCGTAGGATCTTCCTCCACGCGCTTTCGAAAGCGGAAATTTGAATCCCTAATCTTATATCCATAAAACCGATTCGTGTGCCCGACTAAACGGCGCCGCCTTAACATTTTACGTCTTCGCGATATTCGTCAGATTGACGTCAACCGACGGGTATACCGGCGATTATCGATGCATACTTGAAGCGGGCTACCATTAAACTAGTTTTAAATTGCATGTAAATGATTTCTCGCGCGAAAATACTTTATCGTTTGCGTCAACTTATCCGCCGTCCGTTCGACGAATAAAAAATACCGAAAAGAATTCGGGAACCGATCGCACGCCCCCGTGCTATCTGTTCGAAATTTCGACTGTATGCTTTTCTTTATACGGACTTGTGTAACAGGCTCTATCGATTATGATACTCTGGCAATCGATTATGATTGTGTAACTCGATTTTGGCGATACTATTATATATTATTATTAGGGGTGATTGTATGTATAATAATACTATATTATTATTAGGCGTGATTATATATATATATATATATTATTATTAGGAGAGATTATATAATAATACTATATTATTATTATTGGTGAAAATTTCGGGTACCTGAGCCCAGAGTTGGGCAAAAATTTTATTTAAATAAAAATTTCGAATAAAGTGGGTTTTAAACCCAATTTTTATTTAAATAAAATTTTTGCCCAACTCTGCCTGAGCTTCATCAGGTCGGGTCGAGATGGCACCCGAAAATTCATGATACTCGGGTACCCAGGAATTTCAAGAATCTCGAGGCACAGATAAAAAATTTAAAAATCGCAACCTTTGCTTTTTTCTTCGCAATTGCGAATTTAAACTTCTGCATTTAATATTTATCTTAATTCAAACATCGAGGTCACAAACATCTTTATAAATATGATCTTCCTAAAGATATAATGCTGTTATCCCTAAGGTAATTTTTCTAATAATTTTTATTAAAATTTCATTTACTTTACATTAATTAATGGTTATAAAATTTAAAGTTTATTAAATTTAAATATCACCCCAATAAAATAATTAATATAACCACTTAACTATATATATATATTATAAAATTATTGGTTTTATATAAATTATAAAATTCTATAGGGTCTTATCGTCCCCTAAGCAAATTTAAGCATTTTTACTTAAATTTTAAATTAATTCTTTAATATTGAAAAAGCTTATATTTCATTCCCCCTTTCATTCCAGTTCTTAATTAATAGACAAATGATTATGCTACCTTTGTACAGTCAATATACTGCAGCTATTTAAAATTTCATGGAGCAGGGAAGATTTTAAATAATAATATAATACAAAAAAACATGTTTTTGATATACAGGGTGTCTCATGTAACACTTTTCACGATTTTTCAAGTACTTGCGATAATCTGACAAAAAATATTTTAAACAGAAGTTGATGAGTTTTCGATTGGCTATACATTGCAATAAAAAAAAAGTTCGACATTTTTTCTCTTTAGTATTGTCAAGGCCCCCTTCATTTTTTTTAAATGGCACTTGGTATTTTTGACTTAACAGTATTGTAGCCCGTATCAAGGCGAATTCAACGAACTCGTATACCATGACCTTCGAATGACCTTGAAGTACCATTTTAAAAAATGAAGATGTCCTCGGCAATAATTAAAAAGAGAATTTTCAAACTTTTTTTATTGCAATGTACAGCCAATCGAAAACTGATCGACTTTTGTTCAAAACATTTTTTTGTCAGATTGTCGCAAGCACTTAATTAAAAAATCGTGAAAAGTGTTACATGGGACACTCTGTATATACCAATAACTTAACTTAATTTAAAAAAAGAATTACTTACACATTAGCTGGTAAACTAACCCTCCAACGTTTCAAAAAAAAACTCAAGCTGTTTGGGTCCAATTTTGAAAAAGTTATGCGTTCTTAAAAGTTGTACGATCACTTCGTAGAAGTGTGATTGCTGATGATCGACTTTAAATCATTTATTCAAAATTCACAGATGTATTTACAGATCAACGTCACACGACGTCCTTGTGCGCAGCCTTGCGGTACACATGCACGCGTATACGGTCAGGATTAATAAGGTTACGTTGTTAATGGTGTCAGCAATCTCGAGAGACAACAGGATTAGAAGTGCCTGCAGTCGCATGCAGTTTCTCTCTGGCATGACTCACCGACCTGTAATTATTTACAAATCGGTTCTAGCGGGCTTAGAAAAAGAACGAGGACGGTCAGTTCACTCGTGTTCAAATTAGTGTGCGAATCATCGCCAGCGTTTGCAATCCTTTAGGATTTGAAATTCCTCAAAATGTTCCAGTCTTGATTACGACATTTAACCCCTTACCGTACTTTGACGAGCCAGACTCATGATGAAGGTTTTTAACAAAATCTAACAAATATTAATGTTACGCGTTTCATTTTAGATGAGATAAAATTTGATTCGTTCGTAATCAATATAATATATTAATTATTAATCTAATTTGATTCGTTTGTAATTAATATAATATATTAATATAATAATTTAAGCATTAAAATAAATGTAACCATACAAAAAATATACATTTTCTTTTCCCTTCTACGATTTTTATGCATAAAAACGTTCTAATCACTGTAACTGTAAAAGAAAAGGTACGGCAAGGGGTTAACAAACGTTACCATATCGTATCGTTCAGATTGAATTGAGGAGTAACACGGTGATATATTTTATTCTCGACCAATTCACAAAGGCGTTAATCAACCACTATTTATTTCGACGTCCAGAATTTCACAGTAAAAAAAAATTACATTTATTGTATGCCTGTTTTTCCCAAAGGCTACATCGAATAAAATAATGAACATACGAATTTAGTAGACTTTGTTCAGAATCTTCATCGCGAGTCTGACTCGATATTGTAGAGCAATGGGTTAAAACCGGAAATAATGAAAAAGGAATGATTAAACTTGCTCCAGCGACACTTATTGTTAGTTTTATGACCATCCCACGACAGAGCAGAATTCAGGAATTTCCTGAATTCGGAATGGCAGCGTTACTGAGATTCGCGTAGGCTTTTATACGCGACGTTCCAGACGTACTCTCGCATACTTTCGGATTCCAAATATGGTCGTAACAATTTATTGCACCTGAATACGAGACCGTTTGACACTGCTCGAATCCGTCGCTTTAATTCGGCCCTACGATTAACACGTGCTCGTACGAGCACGAGGAAACCGTGGCGCCAAGGAAATGAAACTTGAAACACGGGGATACCTGTTTAATCGGAAACTTCCACGACGATTAGAATATTTAATGACAGGCTACGTATATTTTATTTCAATGTGTGCAGCCAACGAGATTCGGGAGTTCTCTCGAACTCGCTTGAAATTTCTTTCAGCTGAAAGCGTATACGTACCCATAATTATGATAGTGGCCTAACAATAACTGAAAATTTAAAAAAAAAATGGGTTTATCAGTTGAGTTGTCGGTAGACTGCGGATTGTATGCATTTATAGCAAAAATGAGCAAGTGCAATTTAAAACAGTGAAAATATTAAAAGACTTTACGAGTATTAATATATTAGTTTCACCACATTATAATTATTAATGAAGAACATAAATTTATATTCAGCTCCCGCGTCTTGCAATTGGTGCACACAATTTTTATTTTGCATGAACATCCGGAGTCTAGTTATCTTATCATGTCATATTATTTTAAACTGGATTAATTCAATGTAATTTTTACGATGTTGTCATAAATGAATAACCGTTGGATAGTGCTTGTAGTTATTTCAACATTACATGGGATTCGTTTAATGTTAATATCCTTTTCCTTTAAATACCGTGACTCCCACTAATATTCGGACACTCTTAAAAGCACCATAACTTTTTGAATATTGGAATATACGACTTGAAATTTTTGGAGAAGTTAGAACAATTGGTTTGCTACAGAACGTGACAAAAATTTTTGAAGAAAACTGCAAGTTATTCTGAAAATTTTATCAAAATCGATCGACATTGTAATGAGCTACAAACGTATAACATGGTAAAAATTGTAGTTTATCACGATTTTCGGCCTCCAACTGCAGTAATTCTAAGGATTCTTACATCTTTCAATGCCTGTCGTTTTTTTCCGCGTTAACCGATTTCTATGAAACTTTCGCAGTGCGTATAATTGATACAGATCTACAAAACACATTTTTTAAAATTTCAATATAGGTCCGTATAAAAAAGTTGTGAAATGCAACTTTTAGTATTTTCTCTACAATTCCGACCAAATGCAATTTTTGAAAAAATTTCTTTTCACATCCTGTAGTAAACTAGTTGCTTTAGCTTCCCAAAAAAGTTCAAATCGCATAGTTCAATATTAAAACGGTTATGGTGTTTTTAAGAGTGTCCGAATATTAGTGGGAGTCACTGTATCTCCAAACAAGAAATAAGTAACTTAGAGCAATTTCATAATTATGGGCACATATAAATAATCAAAATCAGTCAATAGAATCCATAGTATCTTAACAAATTTTCTCGTAGAAGCGTTCACAATTATTACTCTTATTTGTTGCTTCGAGGTTAAACTAACTCTGCCAGTGGTATCCCGTATTTCCGTTTCGAATCTCCTAAAAAAGGCAAAATTCCCTAACGTCCTTCCGTTTCACCTTGAGGCAAGACAAATGCAATCAGCTTATAACGAAGACCGCCATTTTATATATTGTCTGTGTCGGACGGCTGCTTCTACTTCCTTGTAGCCGCACTATACTTTACTTCCTGCGGTTACGGATTGTATACTGTTTTTTTCAGACCAAATTTTTTTCATCAGTGAAAATAACTAGTTTATATTGTAAAAATAATGAGACTGCATTTGTTCGGATTTTTACGTTATGGACGCTTGAATTCATCGATTAGTTCCAACAATTATTTTCACAATGGGCACGCTTGATATTGTTCGACAATACGGGCGAATACAAACAGCGCCGGTTCGTTAATGTTTTATTATTTCCTAAGCTTTCGCTTTCGTAACCGCTGTATTTGTACGCTTAAAGAATTGAATTCTCATAGTCGAAAACGAAACCTTTACCATGTCAATAATTGTAGAATACAAAATCTGAGAGCTGTCGCTTTGACGGGCTTGATGGTTCTCGTGTTAGCCGCGTGTCAGCATAGCTGATTCGTCGATGAAGTATATCGTTGCTTTACGAAGGAAAAATCGCGCAAAATAAAGTTCGAGGTATCAAGGCACAATACGGACGAATAAATTAGTGTCTAACGTCGAACAAAATTTATCATGCGTCTGAAATGACGAAGCCTATCCACTTAAATTCGTTGTACATACCGATCTTTATAGAATAACAGCCCGCGGACGTAGCTGTTTGGGTGAACATTACGTTACAATCTGTTGACGATAAATTACGGTTCGCCGTATCAGAAGGAAGCGACGGTTGCAGCCAATTTGAGAATCATTAAATTAAATTGATTTAATGGGTTGTACACGTCTGAGGATTTACATACGGGCACGTAATCCACGGGTTGTCGAAAGGATTAGGCAGTTCGTAGGTGAAGAATATATTAATGACTCGAATCGACAACAGACCATGGTTTTATCATGTGCGCAAAGGACGTGGATAAATAAATTGTTTATGCGACTCTCGGTGGTTTCGTTTCACGGTAATTTATTGCCTGTTATTCACCGACAACCTTCAGAGGCCGACCGCGAGGAATTCTCGCCAAAAAACAAGAGAGGTGGAAAAAATAGAAAGAAACGAGAGAAATAGTAAAAAAGATATAATTGCATCCCGACGGTGGAATGAGTGGGCGCGCGCATAGTTGATAAATTCAGCTCAACCTTTAACAAATCGCCATACCGATCTGACGCCGCCGACGATCCTCGAGAATTTTCAACTTTGACATTCGTTAATCAATCGACAATGTCGTCATGTGGGCGGGAGCCTTGCGTTCCACAGAGGCGCCGCATTCTTCGGCTAGCCCACCAAATATTCTGGCATAGTTGATGGCGCCAGCTGACACCGTTACCGACAACCCGTATCATCAATCACACGATCTAACAAATTTTAACTTTATTCTACGTAGTACGTGAACTCCTACAGCTCTTCCAGGAAGCAATTTTCAACACTTTTTGTGATCCCGATCCACTTTGGACAGATAGGGGTGGGAGCACGAATTTAGGGGAACAGGTTACCCTCTCTCTCTCTCTGCCAGTACCGAATTAGTCACGCGACATTGTGACGTGGAGCGGAAGGTAGCGTAGAAGGGGAAGGTAGAGCGCGGACACAAATCTTGGGCTGCATTTAACTTTCCTCACCTAGCCCAAAAAATCTGCTCGAATAAGGACAAACAACGTCAGCCCGTAAACCCATGTTCCGACCCAAAATCTAGTTAGATTCTAGTTCTTTGCTAGTTTTATCACGTGACTACCCTTCCGCCTTACAGAGTTGGGCAAAAATCAACTAATAATTAAAAATGACTAATAGTCTGATTGATTGTTAGTCAAAACTTAAAAAAAGTCAGTTAAAACTTTTTGATTTGTTAGTCATAACTACATGGTACTAGTTAGTCATAACTCTAAGTAATTGTTAGTTATTGCTTATTAGTTATGATTAATCATTAGTTAATTTAAATGATCAGTCATCAATCTTTAGTCATCAGTCACTATTGTGCGATTAACATACATTAATTAAGAACTACATATATCGGAATTTACAGTGACCAAACGTGTCATAATCTGTATTTTATATATTTATAAACTAATATTAGGATATTTTTTTGTTACTATTGTGTCTTATTTTAACTTATAACCATTTTTAGTCATTAGTCATAGAGAAATTCTGATTGCGTATTTAGTCATTAGTTATGCTATTATAGTCAGTAGTCAATATTCATCCTTAATAAAAATTTAGTCATTATTCATTAATCATTACGCTCAAATACTTATGTAGTCATTACTCATAGTCACATTCAAGTATTTACTTAGTCATTAATTATCAGTCACTTTTGTAGAGCTTATGAAGTTATTAGTCAATAATCATAAATGTGACTAGCGTTTGCCCAACTCTGCCGACTTAAGGGGGTAGTCTCGTTTCCAGGATTGCAGGGGTGCGATCAGCCAAGAACATGAGTGGGTGGCGACCGTGATAAATACACAGACGGGTAAAATACGAACAGTGGGCCTCCGTCTGTTCTATGGGCTGAAACATGGAGGGATAATAGAGCCCCCGGTCCTAGACGTGTGGTTTTTTTAGTGGGTATTGGGGCTACCGACCACCTGTGTCCTCCGAATTCCACACTACCCTTAGAGGGTGTACGTAAATGTATTTTTCCCCACGTCTTTAAAGAACAAAAAAGGAAAGGATTGCAAGAGTGCGGGATACGCCTCCTCGTTTCTCGATAATGCAAAGATGGGGTTCTTCAGGAATCAAAAGCGCTGGATAGAAGATCAGTCTAGGCCGCAGTCGCCCTCAAAAGTCCCATTTTTACGTTTACAAGGCGTAATTTGCATTATTTGGCAGCGTAATTTGCACTATTCGGAAACATACAGCTGCGCATGTAGCTACTTTCATAAAACTGCGGAAGCTACACGCTAAAATAGAACTTTCAAGGGCGATCGCGGCCGAGATTGATCTTTTATCTAGCGCGTTTCCAATCCTGGAAACGAGTCTACCCCCTTAATCGTAGTTCTTGATAAGCGTAATCATCGAATAACGAGCGTCAAACGTAAGTCGATGATCCCACGCGTCAGATTTCAAACAAGTTCGTGATTGAGTTACCTCGAGCTTTATTTGCAGTCAAATGATTTGAACTTTGCGTAGCTGTTACGAGCGTCGTCGGACCGGACGATCAGACTTATTTGCTCACGATCGGCGAGTGGAAAGGCACGGTTATAGACCGCAGACATTATCTATCACGGTTTCTCGGTTACCTCGAAATCTTGACTACCGGTAAAAGAATTGGAGAATCTGCGACGATGCCCGAGGTCATTGTACGGTCGGGCTGAACCTACTTTCGAGAACCTAATCTCTCGAGGGGCTCGATCGTGGTGACGCATTCGGTTACAGAACAACGAAATCGGAAGATCATCGAAATACTTCGCCGTTGACGTTCGCCGAGGATTTCACGGTTTCCTCGAAACACGTCTGATCCCACATTAAGAGTCATTTCGAAATAACTGTATAAGGAGATCATCGGAGTATTCGGCAATCGTTGGACTTTCATTATCGAGAAATGAGAAGACGCATGCTACAAACATCGAGGGTTTAACAGGATTACCTAGTCCCGGAAGTCGCAGGAAATCGGTTCGAAAAAGATTCGCAACGGTACAGTAAACTCCTGGGCTAGTAACAAAATATATTAAAAAGAACTTTTTAAAAACCACACTTATATTAAAATGCACTAAAAAGAAAGAGATCATTTTTTAGACATTAGTGACTATAAATAAAAGCGTGGAGCGCTAAACTATATTCACGTAATCTTCGTGGGCTCTCCACGCTTTTATTTATAGTCACTAGGGGTGTGCGAGAAGCCGAAATATCGGGTCGGGTCGGGAACACGACATTTTTTCGGGATCGGGACGGGTACCCGAAAATTTCGAGATTCTCGAATTTATCAGGATTCCCGAAAAAAATCGGGATTCTCGAATTTATCGGGATTCCCGAAAATTTCAAGAACCCAGTTATCATTTATATTCGTTTTAATGAATACATTCATAGTTTCCGATTTTTTATTCTAGATGTTTTCGAGATTGAAAGAATGTTGTCCATCACGAATTCTTTTCAAGAGTGTCTTATGTCATATTCTCGAAATTTTCGGGAACCCGATTTTTTCGGGAATCTCGAAATTTTCGGGAACGCAACCCGAACCGACTCGACCTCTTCTCGACTCGTCCCGACCCTCGGGTTCCCGATATTTCGGGTTCTCGTACACCCCTAATAGTCGCTAATGTGTAAAACAATTATTTTCTCCGTTTTATAAGTGTGGTTTTTAAAAAGTTTTTCTTTTATATATTTTTTTATTTTCTACTTTTTAGTCTTTTCTAAATGGAACGCAAGATATAGTAATACTGGTATGGAATAGTAAGATATAGAAACGCAAGATATGGAAATACGCGAGATAGAATGAGGGGATGACTCCGAGAGACGACGTCTCTTTACGGAGTCCGAAATTGTCCGAAATGGAATTGAATGAACGGAACACTACACTGACTGAGCTCCTACGGTGCAAAATGGGTCAGTGGAGTGGGGATGAGTCGGAGTGGGAACGCGTAGTGGAGTAGGGAGCGCTAGCTCGCGGAGTGGGGATCGCTGAACGCGATGATGTACTACCGAGCGTCGCGCGACGAGGTGTGACCATTAATATAAAAATTTTTTTTCTCCTGAACGCACAGTTTTTTAAAAATTTGTTTTTTAATATTGCATTGTCATCCAGTTCTGAGCTATGTTTAAAGTTTCAAGTCTCTAGCTCATCGGGAAGTGGTTTAAAATTCGATTACAAGATTTGACGCATACAACAACGACAACGACAACTCGGCAAGTTAATATAAGCGTGATAAAAAATATTTAACAAATCTCGTAATGGAATAATTCGCCGAGATCCTGAGGAAAACATTTATCGATCGGTGGCCTCTTCTATACGGAAACAAATAAGTATTATTTGAAATGGTTTTGATTATTTAAATATCGGATGGCTACATGATCAATGGCTGCCTGATTTTGCATCAGGATCTCATCTACACACCCACTAACATCATCGACTACCGTTTTTCTTTCTGAACACAGTCAGACGGACAGCAGACGGCCCTGGCACGTAACAATACAAATAGCCTAATCGCCGAAGCGGAAAGGAGCAAACAAAATTGTAGTCTTTCGAAGGTTTATGCGGTAAACCTGGATACCTTTTTACGCAGTGGGAAATGTGTTAAAACCTCTGCGAAATCAACGAAACGTGTAAAGAGAACCGTGCGAAGGGAGACCCAGATGTTTCGTGGCGTCGAGGTTCGATTTCATGGACGCATCGTTGAGGAAATTTCAGGCAGCCTGCGTATATGCAAAGCGTATCGGAAAATCGTGTCGGTATGAACTCGGTATGTGTTCGAACCGGACGCGATGATCGCGGCGCGGCGCACCGAAAAAGGAAGTGGAAAAATCGTTTCCCCCTCGTCGTCGTAACGATCGACCGACCATCCGAGATCGAGAGGTGTGGAATTCGTTCCGGTTGACGTAATGGTTGCCGGATGCTTAGCGCTTCCCTGAAAGAGTTACGATGATCTTTGTCGGTTGCAAATATACGGATGTTTTCGCGATCGGTTGCACCGATACCGATACCGGGCCTGCTTCACACCTACAGTGACTCCCATAAGTATTCGCACGCCCTTTAAAACAGAGTTGTGCTAATTCAATTACATTGTAATTCAATTACACAATTGAATTACATTGTGTTTCAATTATACAGTAATTCAACTACATCGTAACTGAATTACATAATTCAAACCTTTCAATTAATTCAATTACTAAGTATTTTAATCAGATGTGTAATTGAAATACAATACAGGATGTTTCCTACTTTTTCGGCAAGATTGTAGGAGCATGAACTACAAGCGAAAATACGAAAAAAATGTTATATGAAGTTTGTTTATCAACGACGTCAACTTTGTATCAATGCAGAAGGTGGTCATTTTGAAAGGGTCCCATGGAAATCATCGACACAGATTTCTTCGATACGGTTTTCACCGACAACATTTCATTAATTTTTTATTAATTAATTAATTAATTAATGTGGATTGAATGAAAATCAGTGGAAACGAAATATGAAACCGAGTGTTCTTGAATTAATTAATTAATAAATAAACTAGTAGGGCCTACTGATATTAATGTTTTTTATTTGGTGTGTGACTTTCCAAGAGTCACACAAAGAACTTCCCGATTCGTTACTCCTTCGCCAACATCGCTAACATCGTTTTCTTTTTGTACTTTCATCGATATTCTCCCAAAATGTATTCTTGGGAGTAGAGATGATAAATTCACTGTTGCATTGGAACAACTTTCGATTATTCCAAGCGGTAACATTAGCATCAGTTAAAAAAAAAAATTTTTTTAAATCTAAAAAAAAATTTTTTTTAATCTAAAAAAAATTAAGAAAAAAATTTTTTGTTATGTAATTGCGTTTGGTTCTTTGGTGGAAAATTTTCGTCCTCCCTTATAAATTGCATTGTAGAATCAACTCTTTTCGAAAAAAAACTAAAAATCTAAAAAACTACTTGACCAATATGGACCAAAATCTAATCAGCTCTAAGTTACGACGGGGCACATCGATTGCATCATTCATCATCCTGATCGCGTTGTTACTTTTTCTGAAAACGTTAACGAAAAATTTGATTACATAGAAACGGCCATACGCACACACACACACACACACACACACACACACACACACACATACGAACATTTTGCTGAAAATAGTCTAAAATGACTGCAATGACCATGAAACGTAAAGATCTGCTAAAAAATCGATTTTCGATTTTCGGGGTAATTACAATAACTTCCCTATAAAATCGGGAAGTTAAAAATTAATGAAATGTTGTCGGTGAAAACCGTGTCGGAGAAATCTGTGTCGATGATTTCCATCGGACCCATTTTGAAATGATAATTTAAAAATTTTTAACGATCCTCGTACGTTAAGAAATATTTCGTAAGTACAGGTAAAGTAAACACAATCGACCTTCCGTATTTGTATTCAGCTTTAAATCTGCTGTTCCGCGCCTATTCAGGCTACATTCAATATTTGCCTATAATATTGTAATAAAATGTTTATAAATAAACTTCATATAACATTTTTTTCGTATTTTCACTTGTAGATCATGCTCTACAATCTTGCCGGAAAAGTAGGAAACACCCTGTATAATTAAAATACAGTTCTCTAAATAATAGCCCAGAACTTTGAAGAAGTTCGATATATTTTTTTATGTTTTTCTTTCATATGTACTTGTTTGCCGTCTATGCGGCGTAGTTTCTATTCCTCGTCCTCGTTCATAATACAATAACGTAACGCTATTTTATAATTGCACTCCAATTGCAATTACGAATTCCATTGTAATTTAATTACAAAGTATTTTATAATTGTACTCCAATTGCAATTACGAATTCCATTGTAATTTAATTACAAAGTATTTTATAATTATACTACAATTGCAATTACGAATTACATTGTAATTCTGTCATATCATTGTAAATCTGAATTGTAAATTACAAGATGACTGAATTACAATGTAATTCAATTGCTTTGTAATTATAATTCCTGGAGCAATTCAATTGTATAATTCTGCACAACTCTGCTTTAAAACAGAATAACTTTCTTATAATTGTACCAAACGCGAGCAAACAAGATTTTTCGACAATTACAATTGACAAGGTTACGTGCAAATTTAATGAAAATGTAAAATATACGTTTTGCAGATCTATGTTAGTTATACACATGCTGAAAATTTCATCGAAATCGGTTAACGCAGAATTTAAGCAGATTTTAAGCAGAAACTGATCGAAAGTTCACCATTTTTAACCATTCGTAGCTCGTGTAGATGTTAAACTATTTCGATGAAATTTTCAGCATGCGTATATAATTATCATAGATCTACGAAACATATATTTCAAATTTTCATTGCGGACCCAAATAAAAAACTCTTAAAAAATGCCTTTTTCATTTTTGCGTGTAACCTTGCAAATTGCAATTTCTGGAAAATCTTTTTTGCATATCATTTCGTAAACCAATGGTTCTAATTGATTATAAAAAAACAAGGTTGTTTGGTATAATTATAAAAAATTTATTCTTTTTTAAAGGGCGTACGAATACTTATATGCAAGTCACTGTATTATACGGAAGCTTTGCCGACCAGCTTTGCTCTCGCGTTTGAAACTCCACCAACAATGGGCAAAGCTCACCGGTCGCTAAAATTCAACGAATAAACAACTTTCATTTTTCACCTATCGCCCTGACGATTTGTATCGGTGAATTACAAGGAGACAAGAACGAAGTCCTTTTCAACTTATGCGTTCAAGGTAAAAACACGTGTATCCTTGGAAAAAGAAACAGTAAAATTATTCGAATAACGCTGAAGAAGCTTAACAGCTCTATTACGTAAAACATGTAATAACCCTCGACGAATCCTTTTTTAATTTAAAACCAGTTGTCCGCGTGTCGAGCGTTCTTCGCGTAACTAGGAAACGACCGAGGAGCATAGTTGATCGATTAAAAATCAATCACGATTTATCGAGAGCACCTTGACCCCTTTACGCAATTTCTGCACAGTTGCTCTTTAAAACGAACAGTTGAAATCGTTTAGATTCCTGAGACCGTTCCATGGATCAGAGTCGCGGTAAATCGGCGAATACACGGAGACACGTTCGATCGATCGATTTGGAAAGTAGAACGCCGCCATATACGATATTTCTAAGGACGTTCGATTTGGGCAAATTTTTCAACGTAATGCCGGTGTGTTTGTCATTCCTCCATTGATTTGCTGATCGGACCATCGATAAATCACAATTGCTTTCGCGAAACGTTAAGTAATCCTCAACCATTAATGAGAAAAAAATATATATAAAAAAAAGCTTTTTAAAAACCACGCTTATATTAAAATGCACTAAAAAGGAGAAAATAATTATTTCAGACATTAGTGACTACAATAAATAAAAGCGTGGAGCTCTAAACTAATCTTCACGTAATCTTCGTAGGCGCTCCCCGCTTTTATTTATAGTCACTAATGTCTAAAAAAATTATTTCCACCTTTTTAGTGCATTTTAATATAAGCGTGGTTTTTAAGAAGTTTTTTTATATATCTTTTTAAAGCTGTAACTAATGCAATGGCCACACAACTTGCTTTGTTTTTACATGTTAACTGCAATATCATCAGTCGTGCACTAACTTATTGGGCAATAATGTAGTCTCGTGTGGGTGATATATTGACGATAATATTGATCGTCTAGTGGCCCCTTAAGGGTGGATTTAGGTGGGGGAATGTAGCCCCTGTTAATTGGACAGGGGTGTGTCGGAAGAACTTCAGGTGGAGAAGTGGGGAAAGTGTCAAAGAAATTCCTTTTAGTGTTGTCTTCGGTCGACAATGACCAGTGTTGGGCAAATTTTATTTTAAATAATAAATAAACGTGTGATTTTAATTGCAAAGAATAACTAAACTTTTTATTTAAATAAAAGTAATTTAAATAATTCCAAAAGTTATCCATTTATTATTTCTTATTTGCAAATAAAAGATTATTTATTATTTGGATTGAAGTGGAAGTGAAATAAATAGTTTTTGGTCTATTAAACCTAACAATTATTCTAATAAACAATTATTTATTTAAATAAATCTATTTATTGCGCAACACTGTCAATGACGTGATTTATAAAGGTAGTCCGCTCATTGCTTCCATGGGTCTGTCGCACGTGCCGTCCACCTGTCGGGGTTGAAGTTGTCGGAGCGCGGTGGTTGTAAATAATATAATCGACTGGTTCGGAGCTGATCCGTGCGCATTTATTGTCTGCTATAACAACCTTCTCAGGTATAGTTCTTTTATACAACGGAGGCATGGGCGAAAAGTTTGAGAACCTCTTCGTAGGTCTATTCTCGTAGGATTTGAGTGACATAATAGTCGGATGGCTACACGCTGACTGTTAAATGTGCAGCGAACTTGCGAGATAGCAATGATTACCTGGAGCGACACCGGTTGCAGTAACAGCCAAGTTACTCGTCATCGTCGACGCTTATTGTTAGATGCACGCATACTGGAAATCGTAATTTCGTGGCGCGCACCTGCGCGTTCTCATTCCAGGAAGACCAATTTTTGAGAGAACGATTTAGTACATATTTTCAATTTGTTTCATTGACTAAACATGTTATTCCAAGTATATAACTTAATGAGAGGGTGATTAATTACTAGACTGCGGATCTTTATGCAAAATAAAAAATGTCTGCGTAGATCCTAAGACACGGAAGCTAGATAAAAATATCTTTCTTTCTTTAATTATTTTATGTTTGATGTTCTTAAACTGTTTAAATATACCCACTGCTTGAAATTGTACGTACCAATTTTTCTTATAAATGCACAAAATCTGCAGTCTATTAATTACGTAAAAAATGGCTTCACCGGTGACCGTTATCGGTGAACACATCGGTTCGTTTCGTTCTCACGTTGGTCATTCTCATGGAAAAGCGTTATCACCGCAAATAGTTTCTTCTGCGGTTGTCGGTTAACCGTTTTCTAATTACGGGCCAAATCACATCGTGACAAAAGCGCGGGTGCGTGTGCGTCCATCTCATCGTCCTAACAATTTACAATCCACATTTGTTTATACGGTTCGTTGAAAACGTTTCGAATGTTTTTTTCCAACGGGGGACTGAATTCCGTCCGTGAATAACTGTTGTGAACGTTCGCATACGCAACATGGGGACGTTTATGGTTGCGTTATAATTATGTGGCTTTGTAACGCAAAAGGAACGATGAAAACGGTGAAAGTGGAATTAGGGAACAATGTATAAATCCGATTCCATTATTTCCACGCCATAAATGGACAGCGGAGAAGTAGATACGCATCTTCGTCGATAGCATCACCGGCGGGAAATAATAGGCAACGATTTTAATTATTATTCCGTTCGCGTACGGTCGCGAACGTGCGGTACCTGTGTGTTCAGCGACGATCGCTTTAACGCAGAGTAGGCGATCATTCTAGTTTGTAAATCACGGCTTATAGATAGGGATGGGATCAAGTTCAATATGTACTCACGAATCCGAGTCAATTTCAATAACCAAGTCTCATTTCATAGATTTCGATTACTACTTGAAAACAATATTGTTTCAATGATTATATTTGAAAAGTATTCATTTTATACAAACTGATATCGAACCTCGGAATGAGCACTTACAAGTTTCGAAAAGATACTTATAAGCACTTCGATGTTGAAAGGAATCGAATCTTTCACAAATAGTACTCGAATCTTGGAAATCAGAACTGGATAGTAGGTTTTAAGCACTTTCTTTATTAATTTCGTAACTATTCAAAAATATTTCATTTACAGTACTTGGTTTTATCCTATTTATTTTTTTATCCATGATATTTCCTGCTTTTGAAAACACTCTTTCTGAAGGTACAGAAGTGGCCATTATACAAAAATAATCACGTGCGATTTTTGATAAAATAGGGTACTTCATTGAATTGTCATGCCAAATTAACAACGGGTCTTCTTTGCGTTTTAAATATTGTGATTATAGATAATTTCACACTTCTAACCAGAGCTTCGGAGTCGGAGTCGGAGTCGGAGTTTGGGAGTAATTGCTGATCAGTGGAATCGGAGCCAGAGTAAGAAGAAGCTATAAATCGACTCCCGGAGTCGGAGTCAGAGTCGGAAAAAAATATATCGGCTCCGATTCCAACTCTGGCTCTTTTGTTTATAAATCATTAACACGTTGATCGCCACGTCACCCATATCTGGCTGACGGGTATGCTACCGTGGGGGCCCCGTCACCCAAATGTTCGTGACGCTCTTCTTGTTCGAGTTAATTAAAAATAGGATATTATATATAGGATATACAACATGAATTCCCGCTTTTCGCTCTATTTTCGTTCTGTGTATCGACGGTCGGATTTGAGCCCCGCAGGAAACTTAGCCGAATTACGCTGGGCGATCAAAGTGTTAATAGATTGATGTATACACAAATAAATTACTAATATTCGATCTACAGTATAGACGTATTGTATATGTATATACCTTGGCTCTATGTAGAGGAAAAACAGTTAAAGTTATGGTAGTAGTATTTTCTAACTATTTCCTGAAGGTGAGAAAGTAATAATCGTGCTGTGTTGTATCAGAGTTATCTGTTTCATATTCTTAGACTTTAATGCAATATTTCAACTATTTATTCAGTTTTATTACAACTCTTAATTATTTTGAATACATATTTTTTCAATTTGGAGAGTCGGAGTCGGAGTGGGAGGTAAAAAAAAAGAGGAGTTGGAGTCGGAGTTGGAGTTAAGAATTTTGTCTACGATCTCCGAAGCCCCGGAGAATTTCCGGTACGATATTCATAAAAGTTTCGAACCTGTTCGACCAAGATTCGAATATACTTTCAAGTATTATTTCCGTTTACCAAAGTACTTGTAAAAGATTCGAAACTGTCTGACACAGGTTCGAGTATACTTACGAGTACTATTTCTGTTTTTCGAAGTACTTGTAGAGAGTTCGAATTCAATCAATCAAAGTTCGAACCTGTTTGCGAGGTACTTGATCCCATCCCTACTTACAGATACACGACTTACTGGTATAATAATAGCAGGTTCATGCACCATTGCCGATACGTGCGTGCAAAACTTCAGTAAGTCATAATTGAACGATGACAATGAAGATGCTTCGGTTTAATGTCGGTAATGATAATAATAATAAAATGTAATATGTAGCGATGGAGAACACGCGGATGGTTCGATGTATAAAAATAAATTGAGCAGAAGGAAAGACGGAAGTTGGTTGGATTTCGACATAACAGACGAGCTCCGGTTGAATTGAAACGCAGTGGTACTCCCGTTGCGATGTAAATAAAGGGGAAAACCGTTCCACGCGAAACTGCACTTTCTTCGACGTCGAAGCGTCGCGCGTCGCCAAACTGCGCCGTTTGCTCGCAACCGATATTTCACCTCGGCTATTAATTTATAGTCCGACCAATGACCCACGTCACCGGAATCCTTGAACGATCGTGTGGTTTTTAGACGAGGAGGAATTGTAAATAATAGCAGCATCAGCGAAACAGGATCTAGTTAACATATTTATGAGCATATCGTCGATTCGGGCACAGAAAACTATGATTTTAGGGTCCCGTGGATTATTCGTGCAGACCGTATGTAAATCGATAGCAAAACAATTATTCTTATTCGGTGCGTGTACCCGACGAATGTTCGTTAAACTCGAATCACTTCGAAGGGCATGGAACCCTGGAGAATGTGATCTTAAGGACCTAACTCGAACCAGCTGGAAGAACCGGATGAACAAGATCGAGCCGTTTCTCAGCCAGACCGCGGCGGGTTCTCTCTCAATTTTCTCTCATATACCGTTCCGAACTCGGGTCTAATTAAAATCCCCTAATACACCGTGTTTCACCTTCGAATTCGCCGTTCCTGCATGTCATTTTAAATTACGTACTCGAAACACTTCAGAAATTGATTGGCACCATGTACGTATTACATATATTGGTGCAAACAGAATGGTCGAACTCTTGTTTCTCGATTTTACACTTT
The DNA here is from genome assembly GCA_933228785.1 of Lasioglossum pauxillum. NCBI lineage: Eukaryota > Metazoa > Arthropoda > Insecta > Hymenoptera > Halictidae > Lasioglossum > Lasioglossum pauxillum. The sequence goes on from OW121702.1 coordinate 11,096,541, forward strand.
ACTTATAATAAAATTGCAAGTCGAAAAGAAGGAATAACATTCCGTTGTTCATCGCCTGATTCTCGAAAAAACCGGAATGTAATTGAAATCAAATGTTGTTTAACACATTCCCGCCGGCGTGTACCACCGGTGGCTCAAAAAGCATACACAAATAGCAGGCGCCGGCGTGAACGTGTTAAAGATAATGAATTTGATTTAAACGCCGAATAAAAATAAATCGTTATTTATAAAATAATAAAGTATTTCGAATGATTATTTGTTACCTTATTTCAAATAGAATGCGCCCAACTCTGGTAGATGCCTCTTATTTTTACGCAATTTATTTTCAGAAAGGTTGACCACTCTCGGCTAGGAGCACGTTCGCTCTACCTCGCTGTAAATGTTTTCCTCGTCGATGCCGGACTGTCCGCCAGTTTCCGAACACGTGGTCGGATGTTTTGAAACTGAGAATCGAGTGTAGATCCGTGTCAGGAAAACATATTTTTTTTTCTTTTCGTTCTCACGAAAGTTCCTGTTGGCCCGGTGACGTCCTGCGAAGACGTAAACACTGGAAGAATCCGTGGACTCTGCTCCTGAAAGCGGTGGAGTGGGGATAGCAGTAGCGGCGCAGACGTCACCGGCGTGCGAACATATAATCGAGCGATCGAAGGGGAGCAGGCCAGTTTGCACAGATCGTTCAAGTGGAATGCGTCGTTGCGTCGTCGCCCCGTACCATCGACTCCACGTGAATTTCTTTCAGCACAGTGCCGTTAACGTTTCATCGAACAACAAATACTCTTCGCGCCACAGGCTCTCGTTACGTAACTCACGGTTACACTTCGGGTCTCGAAGCCGGTGTCTCTTTGAATAGTTGGAGTTGTTTGAACAAGAGACGTTCTACACGTAATACACACGCCGGTGCGGTACATCAAACACGCCGAGATTAACGGGAACCGTGCGAGGGAAGTGTGTTCCGCCAGACGGTCCAGCAGCAACAAAAGTGAAACGTTTTCCAACGACTATGTCCAGAACATTTGTGATTTTCGCCGCTGCCCTGACAGTCGGATGCCATGTCCTGTGCGTCACTGGTTCCGCGATACCCATGTGGGAATTTCTCTCACGAGATGAGAAAGTAAGTATTGTCTCAAGGTTCAGACGTTAGCGATTCGCAAAAACTCCTTTCGAGTCGGTACTTTCCTCTGAATAGTTTTCGTCCGATGACTAATTCGCATTTCACTTCGGCATACATATACGATTTCGATCACGCGTGTTTCCATGGGGTGATGTGGTAGTTGTCGATGTTGGAGAAAAAAAAAGAAGTGAAACGACAATTATGCCGATCTTCGACGACGTACGCCTACCGTGTAGACATTCAAGTGATATTGGCAAAATCAAACTTTCACCAAACACCATCGGCTCTGTTCGCTAAAAATTCTTTCCCCGTGCACTTGTGCAGTCTGGCCGGGTGCAATTGCGCGAGCGCGCCTCGGACATTGACTTTTCTCATGACATTGCGCCGTTCGTCTCGCGTTCTTCGTTTTTTGCTGAAACACACCCCAGCCACGGGAATCAACAATCGACTATCTCTGATGTAACTGAGAATAAGATGTTCCTCGATTCACAAAAATTGCATGATAATTCATTTAGCACACGCCACGAAGATAAACGATTTTTCAGCCGGAGCTATTACGGTAATTACGATTACGGGCAATTATAGGAATCGATACAATGCCGCGATTTGCACGCAGATTTCCCACGACAACAAACAGTGGTATGTAGGTTGCGTATCGTGATAATTCATTTCAATTGAACGTACCGAAGATGGTCACAATGTGCGAATAAGTTACGCGAAGTTTTGCATACCGGCTTGTATTTCTTCTACGTCCGGAGGTATTTCGCTTAGGCAAGGAAAAGAAACGTGAAATCGATTCCATTGCTATGCGCGCTATGCGAGTAAGACGCTGCGTTTCACTGTGAGACGTACTTGCTGGTCTGTAAAAGCGTTTGCACGTTCGGTTGAAGTTCAAGAACGCCCTCATTATTCACGCTTGGATTCAACTTATGTATCGCCGCTGTTGATCGACATATAGGTCAATGTACCTCCGACTTTCTGCCCTGAAAGATGATACATTTCGTAAATACAATTTGTTCTTTGTCGTATATTTTCATAAATGTTGAAAGAAACATTTACCAGTTCCTCGCATAGCCTCATTGTTGTTTCGTGCTAATTATTTGTACTTGGAGACTTTCTCCTATTTCCGGAATCCTTTAGGAGACAACACAATGATCCACCATCGATCACGTCGCCGGTCTATCTAGGTCAGCACCGGAAACCGTGCATCCTTGCCCATGTAGTCCGTCGAGATTCAAACGTATTACGTAGCGCAGTCTACGTAAAATTGACTGATGCTTTCTTTCATGAAATAAACGATGCCCATTAACACAATTTCGGATGACAATGTGTAATCGCTTTTTAACGAATACGAGTTTATTCTGCAAAACCATGAGAAATATTAAATATTAGGAAACATATTTCTGGAAATATTGGATCTACTAGGTAGTAGGAGGCGTGGGCGGATACCCGGAGAATCTATGACATCCGGATATCCGGACTTTATAAATTTGCGGGTTCCCGACCCGATTTCGACTTCGGACCCCCTACTAGTTCAACTTTGAGTTTGAGATGAGAAATAATGTTAATGTTAATGAATGTTAGCCGTGCTGGGCGGGACGACGCGAGTGGTCGAACGAAATCGATCTATGATGAAGATGGTACCATTGGGAAACGTTTCAAAAAGATTCCACCATTATGCAAGCAGTCTGTCAACACCGGGCACACGTCCCTACTTATTAGGACGGTTTTCGAGAGGGCCGAAAGCTATTACAAAAATATCATTAGGAATTCTAAGGTCGGTCGTGTACGCGTAATCGTCCATAGATGGATCCAAAAGTGTGTGGACATCGATTATTGCGCTTTACGTACGAACGCGAACGGGGGCATGTTTCGCTGCGGCGACGACGGCGACGACGGCGACGACGGTTAGAATTTATCGTGACGAAAACGAAAAAAAAGGTGCGTATCGCAATCAGGTCCGATACGTGACGGACGGCCGGGCTACGGCTCGCATATATATTTGTTTGTTATAACTGTCGTGTAACCGATATCCCGTGCGTTACACATTGCCGAGTTTCACCGGACGCGCGCGGAATGCATTGGCGTACGGAATGGAAAACAGCTTTCGCGATGATCGGTACTTCGTGTAGAACAAAAAGAGAGCCACTGGCAATTTCTACCGACTTTTGCAACTACCGCAGCATTATCGAAAACAACTGCGTGTCTCGAGCACGCGCAGCCGTTGTTCAATGGAGTTTTAAAGAATTCTTTCACCCCAACAAATTTATGCATTGCAGATTAATTCATTCAAATTTTATGTAGGAAATATGCGATTTTTTCCAAATTCTGTCTCGGTTAATCGCTCTTGTTTGTTCTTTATGATCCTTAGTTGAACAACTTCGAAACTGTTCATCCCTTGCATAGGCAACCAGTTATACATTCGTTATATTTCTCCTGAAAATATTACAAAACCGTTAGACATGTTCATCCTTTGTATCTCTATGGATTTATAGTTTCAAGATTGAAGTATATGAACAAAATCTTAAATACTTAAATACTCTGTGCACCCTTTGGTACCCTATTAGCTGTAGTATGAGAACAACCGTAGCAGTGGTCCAGTATATTAACGAAAATATTTTGTTCTAGATGAGCCACCTGTTCCGTGTGTTCAGCCAGCAGGTGTCCAAGTTCTGTGCAGAATCCTCCATGCCAGACTGCAACAAAAATCTGTTGGTCACGTGTCTACAGAATTTGGCGAACATGGACGACACTGTTCTTGATAAACTGGACCCGTATCAGCATGGCGCAAAGGAAATGAGTAAGTGATTACATTCGATAAAGTGTTACTCACCCTATGGTCGCAATGTGCTCCAAAAATCCCAAATGATTTGTGCCCATAATTATGAAAGTGGTCTACGTCAAAATTAAAAAAAAATTAGTTGAGTTACTTCACATCACATTCTTTTAAACTAAATTAATTCGTTTTACGATATTGTCCAAAATGAATCGTTAGACAGTGTTATTTCAACATTATATGAAATTCATTTAGTGTTAATATCCTTTTCCTTTAAACATCACAAATATTATCTTCGATCAGTAATTATCTCTGATCCGCTAACATTGTTTTTCTCCGTTATAGTCTGGCGTGCTATGGCGAAGAATGGATTTTCAACCAGGATGGGTCACGAGTCGGGCGATTCTTATTTCACAACTGGGTCCGATCCATTGGGTATGTTTGTAATTTGAAATTTCAGATATTATACTTAATTATTGACTATTATCACACATTCGGGGTGCAAAGAATTACATTTGGTTTGATTTTGAACAATTTCTTTGAACTACCTTAAATTAGGAAATCGGAGGAAAGGAAATACCAACGGCCGACCTAAGAATTTAAAATGTTTGTAAATCCGCATGCAGGTTTCTCAGCAGAACGTAGTTCGAGTACGAGATAAGTCGTTCGGCTGTATGAAAAGTAATTAGCGAGTGAAAGTTCTAATCGATAGAAAATCAAAACCCGTTCGAGAATGAGATTAGCGATCAGCCGGGATCGCGTTACGAGCGCGGCGGTGTACCACCCGGCGAAACGCGCTAATTAACCTTTATGTTAACCGTGAAAATTGTAATCGCTCAGCCGTCGCCGGGATAATAATTTATTAATAGGATCGGAGTCCAACCGATGTCCGTGACCCGACACGAACGAAAACAAATGGCGCCGCGAGAAAGTTCCAGCCACCGCACCGTCTCAATCGCTTTCGTTACACTAGAAAGTTTTTTTTTCATCTTTTCCCCCGAACGAGATCGCGTTTTGATAGCGCGACGCTCGTTCTCGGATCGGCCGCTTTTCTTTGGTGCACTTTCACCCGATCCACGGTGGCGATCGAGGATTTTGGGTTGCCTTCCCTCGATCGTTCCCGGATAAGGATCGATCTAGTTGCAGAAAAACTGATGGTGCACGGCCAGAACGAAACACGGAGATGCTGCAGACGTTGAAAAAGAGGTCAATTTCTTCAAAAGCACTTTCACATTTTCTCCGAACGAAATCGGAGCAGTCTTTCCTACAAGAAGCGACTTTGAAAAGAAATCAATCGTCAAACAATTTTAGAACGCGAATCTGCATTCCACGTAAAGAAAATCAAATTGATAGAGTTTTGCAGCTATGAAGGCTCCTGTCGAAACGAACGCTGCTAGTGAACGTGCTGAAACTTGTTTGAAAAAAAGGAATTCATTTCCGCGACTCGAAATTGAAGAAATTTCACTTTTTCTGTGAGTTTAGCGTATACATCCTCGCGTATACATATATGGATCTTCATACATATTCGCCTGCAATACATCAAATTTCACTTCGGCGGGCTTCCTTTCGCGATGGTACTACCGATATGTTTAGCAACAAAAATACATATAAAAGATGTAGATTGAAAATTGCTTGGTTACTCGAAACTAAAAACTAGCACCACGGACGGTAGGGTTGATAGTATCTGAAAATATTTTAACAAAAACGGCAGTACAGCTGCGAGGAATGTGTGCGAAGAATTTTCCATGGAACAAGTTGTTCGGTCGCGACTCAAAAGAATTTCTGTTTTAACCAACGAACATTCCGAATGAATGAGATTCCTGCACGCCCCTTCGAATAGTCCTTGCAGAGGATAGTTACGATCTGGCGATTGATCTGCCGGAAGTAGGAACTACCGATGCGGCCCGGTGTGAAAATATTACCCATTGAATTATCATAATGCGGAGGTCACGTCTAGGTTAAAAAATGACTCTCGCACCCGTACACGCAACGCGAGTGCGTTTAAATGTGGCCGATCGTGCTGAAAATATTTACGACATACTACCCGCCGGAACCCGTTCCTCCTCACTTTGAAATTCGTATCTCGTAAGGACGCCAATATCCCCTTACCGGACAGCCAATCGAGACTCTTCGATTTCGAATTAACGTTAATCACGGGATTACGCGTTTAACTTATCGAATCATGCTCGTTCTTCCTGCTACACCGCACCTCCATTACAATATACGTACAAGGAGTCTTCATGCTTTGAATGTTACATGCACAGGATGTTTCTGAAATCATGTTTTTTATCTGTGTATTCATTGAACGTTTCTTTTATAATTAACCCTTTGCACTCGAAGTAATTTTAATTCGAAAATCGAAATCATTTCTTTCGACCCAGATCATTTTTATTCTATGTCATCTTTTTTACATTGTGCACACGAAATTTAACCAGTTTTCTCATGTAACAGCTGAGCTCTTCACGATTTATAGAAAACAGACAAATTTAATAATATTAAAACTGTTTTGAATAATGGTGTGGCCATTTTTACTGGCGCCTCAGAGTCGCCATTCGAGTGCAAAGGGTTAATTAGTTTGGTTTAGTGAAAATATAATTATCCTGCCTTTCTGGAAGGACAAGGACAGGTAACTTTGTATCTTTTTCAATTTCAACCATATGTAATTCTTTAACCCTTCATACAAATTGTCCCAAAAAGATATTGAGCGACATTGGGTTATGGGGGTAGACTCGTTTTCTCATTTCTCGACAATGCATGCGAGGGGTTTTTTCAGTATTCAAAAGCGCTAGATGAAAGATTATAATCTAGGCCGCAATCGCCCTCAACGGTCACATTTTTACGTTTACCAGGCGTAATTTGCATTATTCGACCGCTTAAGCTTTATGAAAATTACGCCTCGTAAACGTAAAAATAGGACTTTTGAGAACGATCGCGGCCTAGATTGATCTTTTATCTAGCGCCTTTGACTACTGAAAACCCCCATCTTTGCATTATCGAGAAATGAGAAGATGCACCCTTGCAATTCTGGAAACGAGAGTCTACCCCCATAAGGGAGTAGAATCCTTTTTCCAGGATTGCAAGGGTGCGGAATTTGCCTTCTCATTTCTCGATAATAAAAACACGAGGTTTTTCAGCAGTCAAAAACGCTAGATGAAAGATCGATCTAGGGCGTTATCTCCCTCAAAAGTCCTATTTTTCGTTTACGAGGCGTAATTTGCATTATTCGACAGCGGAATTTGCATTAATCGAAGCATACAACTGTACATGCTGCCGAATAATGCAAATTATGTCTCGTAAACGAAAAAATAGGACTTTTGAGAGAGATAGCGCCCTAGATTAATCTTTTACCTAGCGTTTTTGACGACTGAAAAACCCCGTGTTTGTGTAATATTATCGAGAAATGAGAAGGCGAATCCCGCACCCTTGGAACCCTGGAAACGAGTATACCGCCTTAACGGAGGTTGGCTGAACTGGCGAAACGTTTGATTTACGAATAGAAAGATTCTATAAACTCTGACGTGTAACGTTAAATATTTTTGTTCAGCTACCAGCGACAGTGAGACGAACGGGCTGAGCGAAGAAACAGCGCCGTCCCACAATTATGTTCGTCCACCTGCAGAACACACGGGCCCGTACCTTGTCGGACCAATGGTAATTCGCGTTTATCCGGATGGTCGACCGGTTCCGGAGGACTCAACGCGTCCATTGCCACGCGACGAAGACGTCGAAGAATACAGACCTTCTCGTGTACCGTCGATCGAGGAACTCGAAGCGGACAGGAACTCGTTCTACGGAAAACGATCCAAGGGGAACTCGTTTTCCGAGGCTAAAAATCAGAATCATCGTCGTCACACGCCGTTTGATAGACGGCTGCTTCAAGAGGTCGTCGCGAAACGCAAGATTCATTACTACTGAGGGAACACGACTCATCGCTGAGGAATGTATCTTCGGACGCCAGAACTGGCAGACACGAACGTGGAGTACGCGTATCCCGTACGAAAATGTTATGGTCTCGCTTGTTCAACCCTTACGGTATCGGTGATTTTTTCGGGCCAGATGCATGCAGATTATTGGAAATGAAATAATTGGTAATTTAGGGTCGAGACAAGCTCGGTACCTTTTTATGCAGGCCCGCTAATATTACCAGGGTCGAGCTTAATTAATAATCGTAAAATATAGACGGTACTCGCACAGAATGTACCGCGTTCGACTGAACTGTAGCTAATGTGGTCTTTCATAGTGCAGATTGGAGACGGAATGATTTCTCGTACAGATGTAGGTGATACTTTGATCGTTATTACTAGACTGCGGACCTTTGTGCATTTATGAAGAAATTGGTTGGGTGCAATATAAAACAGTAAAGGATTTAAAAAATTCAAGAACGTTGTAATGTTGCCTTTAATGTAACAAAGTCGTTAAGGGATGAAATCAATTTTTATGTTATTCCTGCTTCCCACAATCAATGCAGAACATTTTTATTTTGCATAAAGATCCGTAGTCTACTTATTACTCTATGCCCTAGGATGACAGAATGAATTGCTGATAGATTCGCTTCTCAAAGTAGGTTATAAGATTTTAGCCTTATTTTGCTACTGGTCAAGGGTATAGGACATTTTTGTTTAACAGTAACATCTGCTGCCATTTTCATGGTTCGTATTTGGAAGCAAGATTTTGATCGATCCTGTACTTAGATCTCTAGCATTGTAGTAGTTAACAGCTGACTTGAACGATATTATAATAAATGAGCGAATGGGTGATATTTTTTAAACAGCTTGCATCGTTAAACGTCCATTGATACAATTATGAACATTTGATAGAGTTAGCAACGGCGAATATTTAAAAAGACTGCTCCCACGAACGACATATTCTCACGTTTTCTTGGTATTGAAAATAATTTAAACGTATATAACGAAGCACGAGCTGTTAAATGACGATTGGTCGGCCATTAAGGTCTATACTTTCATCGTTGTTGATTTTTGTTTTTGCATACATTGTAAACTTTCCTGTATATAGTTTGCTTATGTGTACATTCACCCGCTTTCACGCACGAATAATCGCCGACCATGAATATTTTCGATCGTATATATGTATATCTTCTCATTCATTTACTATTTATTTCATCATCCCTATAATTGTTATTTATTTTTTGCATTGCATTCGTTTAGAATTTGATCTATATAACTATATATTATAATTTGATAAATTAAATATATGTACTCGTTATTTGATCCTGCGAGAGATTGTTTTATGTCAATAACACCGTTGAGTTTTCTTTTCTAAGATGTTCGCCATAATGGCGTAAAGGAACTTACCTCGCTGAAAATTTTTGTTTCATTTTTAGCGCGAAATATATATGTATCATATAATATTAAACAAAAATATTTTTATGCGTACGCGACATATTATTGTAATTTATATAGAAGTCGTGCGACTGAGTTTCTACGGTAAAAAAACGATTGTTTGTTATTAATACACACACCACATTACTCTACACAAAATTAAGAAATTTACCATATATATATATAGTTGAATTTATCGAATAACTGTTAGATTTGTATGCGCATAATGCACGTGATATTTTATAATAACACATTACATGTTTTCTATCTGCTGAAATGTTTTTTATACGTGTATGTGTACATATAGTAATCTAGATTTTATATAAAAAAGGATTCGTTCTCGTATACATATATGTAAAACTATAATTACACTGCTATTACCGAACAAAATCTGAACGATTATTATATTCATAAATTTGTATAGATGACTTACAATAAAATGTGATACTTTATTTCGATGATTCTTATTTTTATGGAACAAATGCGACCACAGCAACCACAGACTTGTTGTACAAACATATTGAAACATCTCGTCGATGTTGAAGAGAAGTTTGAACAACAAAATTCAAAAATTCCCGCCAGATGTCGCCCATTCGTGGTGTACAAATTTGTGCACGCATGCGCACCGGCTGGCTTTATTATTCAAATTACTCAATACTAAAAAGAAATCTCTGCAAGTAAATACCATAACATATGCGACACGATATAAATAATGTTTTGAGCAACATTTAGTTCCCGAAATGATTTATATTTGTCGAATGTCATTATTAGATTGCGGATCTTTATGCAAAATAAAAATTGTTTTCATCAATTACGAAGAACAGGTTCCAGATAGAAGCGATATTGTTTTCTCTATAATTTTAATAAGCTGAGCCTAATAAATGAATGTTCTCGAATTCTTTTAATTTGTCAACTGTGTCAAATTGCACCTACTCATTTTTGTCATAAATGCATAAAATCCGCAGTCTAAACATTATTCTATATAGAATAATATACTATACGTTTCAAATATTACCGCACTTTCCAATGTTTCAAGTTTCAAGTTGAAACACAGCGTCGGAGCGGCAACGCTGTCTACATGTAGTACGTCAAGGTCTTTCAACTTGACGATGTAAAAATCAAAAATTTCGACAGGAGTTTCGACTGCGTTGTACTCTGTGACAGTGCATATGCACATACTCCAGCGGATTGAAAATTATACCTTAAATGTCATCGACCGACCGTTGTTTACTGATCTTGGTTCTCTGTTTTTCATGCTTCAGCTAAATAAGGCAAGGGCGGAACAAGTATTTCGGTGGAAAGTGTATGGGGGGGCGGCAGAGTGAGATACGAAGGAGGCATTGAACTGATTCTCGTTGTTGAGTTTTTTCAAGTATTATTTAAATAAATAAAGGAAATAAAAATGTCCTATGAAACAAGTAAGTAACGCTGAACCGTTCCGATAGCTTTTCGTATCGCCGAGTCGATTTATTACTGTTTTTTTCATGTAAATATCATTCCTATTCAACTTTCCGGTTGCTTATCTCAAGCCAAATCATAACACTTCAAATGCATCAATGATTCACATACAGTATGTCAAGATGGATTAAATCCATAATATTTTCCAACTTATGTTATATTTAGCCACGTATGCAAGCTTATCGTAACGATCATTGTGCAGCGTTTCTTTTTTATTCGGTAATGCGGTATTATTCGCACCTCGTTACCTTGCAATATATTTAGTTCCGCTTTATCTCTTTTTTCTCTCTTCTTTCGAATGACGATTCGTCGAACAATTGAGATAAATGTCACTTATCAGCTTAAATTTTATTCAATCTTTATGTTACATAAAAGAAGATAAGCGATGACAATTTCATTTAAAATTACGATATACCTATATAGGCGTGATTTATTAAAATTTAATTTATTTTTCCCATTAATTTTTAAATACTTCTAACACATTAACGATGCAATAAAAATCTATTTGCTGTATAATTGATTATGATTGACATTATTAAATAAAATCTGTTAACAGAGTTTCCAGTAAAACATCAAAATTGTACGATCACAATTTTAGATCGAGATATAGTTTGTACGCTCGAAATAGTTTCAAATATTGCGTGTTGGACATATGCCAATGTATTACGGAAGTGTATTTTAGTTCCAGTTGAAAAATATAGCAGTCTACTGTAGATTCAACTTTTCTAATTTTACATTCAATTGGAATTTAAGTTTCCTGGAAAAATTATTTTTTACGTATTATTATGATAATAATATTTTAAAAGATATGTGTATGTATTTGCAGAATACATTTTTGCTACATTGCCCAGGACTCAGAGAGGGCAACCGCTAGTCTTAGGTGCTGATCCTAAAGGGAAGAACTTTTTGTACACTAATGGTAATAGTGTTATCATTCGAAATATTGATGTGAGCATATTAATTCTTTATTTAAATCCTTGAATAAATACTGAAATATATAACTTATTAAATAACTTGTTATTTTATAGAATCCGGCTATTGCGGATATTTATACTGAACATTCTTGTCCAGTTAACGTCGCAAAGTATTCTCCAAGTGGTTTCTACATAGCATCAGGAGGTATTGAAATTTGAAAAAAAACAATGTCACCTGAAATATATAATTATAATTTTTAAATACAATTTTTTCTTACAGACCAGTCTGGCAAAGTTCGTATTTGGGATACTGTTAACAAAGAACATATTTTGAAAAACGAATTCCATCCCATCGGAGGACCCATTAAGGATATAGCATGGTCACCTGATAGTCAACGTATGGTGGTAGTTGGAGAGGGAAGGGAAAGGTAAAGAGTAGAATACTTTATCAATGTAGCTCAGAATCGAATGATAAATTATTTTTTGTACTTTAGATTTGGTCACGTATTTATGGCAGAAACTGGTACATCTGTAGGTGAAATTTCGGGCCAGAGTAAGCCCATTAATTCTTGTGACTTCAGACCTACAAGACCATTTAGACTGATCACTGGAAGTGAAGACAATACTATCGCTGTATTTGAAGGGCCACCGTTTAAGTTTAAGTATGTACATTTAATTTTTGAGCTCTAGTTTAAGCCAGAACATTTCATGTAAGCTCATTTTTTGTTTGCATAGGATGACCAAGCAGGAGCACACTAGGTTTGTTCAAGCTGTCCGTTACTCGCCTAGCGGCAATCTGTTTGCATCTGCAGGATTCGACGGAAAAGTATTTATTTATGATGGTACAACTTCAGATTTAGTTGGAGAAGTCGGATCACCAGCTCATCAAGGCGGCGTATATGGAGTAAGCAAATCAAATACTTTTCAGTCTAATAATTAGACTGTGGATCTTTATGGCTAAACTTTCAAAAAATGCTAGAATATAAAGTTGGACAGAATTCAGTACAATTTTTATTTATTTTCATTTATTTCAGATCTACAAAGGCTACTACTACTGAAAATAAGATTCTATTTTATTCCACCTTCTTAAAATTCGTCTAGAAAAATTGAACATTGCATAAATATCCGCAGTCTACTAATAATATTATAAACACTATTTATTAATTTACTGTAATTCGATAGGTAGCTTGGAAACCCGATGGCACACAACTACTAACTGCTTCTGGAGATAAAACATGCAAGCTATGGGATGTAGAAACTCGATCGCTGATCAGCGAATTCAATATGGGACCAGCAGTTGACGATCAACAGGTATAATAGTACCATAAATTTGATTGTTATTCAAAGTCGTGTGTTAAAGATTGAAATTATACTAGAAACTGTATCTTGCTTGTTTCAGGTCAGCTGTTTATGGCAAGGAAATCATTTGCTGTCTGTGTCATTAAGCGGATTTATTAATTATCTCGATGTCGACAATCCGGAGAAGCCAATTAGAATAATCAAGGTACCGTTCGATCGAAGTATATAATGGTAATATTTTATGAAGAATAAGTTTGACATTATTACCATTTTCAGGGTCATAATAAACCAATAACAGTATTAACATTGAGTCCTGATAGAAGTACAATTTACACTGGATCTCATGACGGATACATTACTAATTGGGACGCAAATACAGGAGAAAATGATCGTATTCAGGGCCACGGGCATGGAAATCAAATTAACGGGATGAAAGCCGCGAAGAATTTGCTTTACACCGCCGGCATCGACGACACTTTGAGAACGGTGGAAATTGATGCGAACGCTTATACAGATACATCTGTTGTTAAGCTAGACTCCCAACCGCGAGGTCTAGATATTTACAACGGTATTGCTGTGATTGCTTCAATTAGACAGGTAAAAAGCGTTTTATTTATTTATTTATTCAATTGTTCAGCAATCGTGTGTCTTCTGGTAATAATGATTCTATTTTTAGATTACTGTTACCCAAGATGGCCGAAAGGTATCCAGTGTACCAATCGATTACGAACCTTCCTGTGTGTCAATTAATCAGGAAAATGGCGACGTAGCTATAGGAGCTACATCAGACAATACAGTACGTCCATTAAGTCTCGTAATTTATATGTGTGTTTTTAATTTGACGCTTTAACTCTGTAATATAATTTTCAGGTTCGTATTTATACACTATCAGGCACAAATCTGACTCCTAAAACTGAACTGGAACACTTGGGTCCAGTCACAGATGCATCTTACAGTCCTGATAACAAGTATTTGGTAGCTTGCGACGCAAACAGAAAAGTGATTCTTTATGTTGTTCCAGAGTACAAGGTAAAAACATTTCCAGTACTTAGAGAAATTGCGAAGATCGAGATTTATGCTATTCATGTGTACAGTTTCAAAGTAAAATATTAACCGCTTTTTCAAATATGCCATTACATATTCAGTGCTTACATTCTTAGTGATGTAATTTCATATTCCACGCTTCTAATGTACGTAGTGCAATTAATATCTATTCTGGGCGAAACATATATGTAAACGCTAGTTGGTCTATGTCTTACATACAAATTTGTTTGTAATAATTGCTCTTCCTAAACGCTTGTGGGAATCTTAGAGGGTGAGTAGATCTTTGGCTTCAGACTTACTGCTGTGCGTACAACAGCTTTGTTGCTTTCGGAAATATTATCTGACGAAATATATTCTTTTTGCAGCTCGCGCACAATAGGGAATGGGGTTTCCACAACGCAAGAGTGAATTCTGTAGCGTGGTGTCCTGACTCTGCTATGGTTGCAAGTGGTAGCCTGGATACAACGATCATTATTTGGAGCGTTACAAATCCCACAAAGCATACTATTATTAAAAGTAAGTAACTCTACGTTCTGATATTATAACTAAAAGGAAAATGAATTTCTAACAGAATTATTTTCATTTCAGATGCGCATCCACAAAGCCAAATAACGCGTTTAGTGTGGCTTGACGAAGAAACATTGATCTCAGTCGGACAGGATTGCAATACTAAGATATGGCGTATAGAAAAGATTTAATTAATTTCTCTCGTAATATTTATCTTATACTTTCGTTTCCTTTTTTCTTTAAAGAGCTTATCTTTGGATGCATTTTATTTATTTTGTAGTCAACGGATATTGTGTATTATTTTTTAATACGATCCTTCAATAAGATTAATCAGATTCTACTGTGATCTTTTTTATATTCGATACATTTGAAAAGAATGATCAAAACGAGTGACACTTTAACCAACAAAAGCCGCCGCGATACTTTTTTACATTTTTCGCGCAGCGTCAATTATAAATAACATTTTTACACACTGTAATTATTTTTTAGATATTTACGGCGTAATAATAGACACACGGTGTTGTTTGATTCTTCGATTTTTACTGGGTGATTGTAAAAAGAATTGATTGTGGAAGAAAAAAAAAAGGAAATCAAAAAACGAAAAAATATTTATTGTCTACTCTGTCTTTATTAAAACAGCGTAACGATAACAAGAAAACAGTAACAATTCGAACACTAAGGGTCTCGGAGTAACGCGATCACACTTTTTAAATTATTTGTACATTTAAAAACAAAATAATTGAGTCATTTATATATTTATATATAATTAATATATTATATATATATATATATTAAACTTGCCCTATCTTAATCAGTCTAGTACTGAATATCTCTTACAAAGATGAGGTACATAAGTTTTTATATTGAACCTTTTCCTAAGTTCTCGCGTTTAATAAAATATTCAACTTTTATATTCAACAACGATATTTACCTTATCCATGGAAACCCAGTTAAGGTATTATATAAATCTGAAGAGTCTTTATATTGCTTTGTATGTTTTTTCTTTTTTTAAATTCGTATGACTTAACGCTATATTGGACTTTTTCCAACTAAATTGCGACAACGCGACTGTAATTAAAAGGAGCATACAACATATTTAAGAAAGCATTTTAACAGCTTTATAATAAAAAAAAGAAATCAAAATACTTTCACAACAATACCATATCTTGATCGAAAGAAAAGTTTGGTATTCGAGAGAGAGAAAAATATCCTAATAAAATAAATAACAAAAACCAGAATATTTATGTAAGAATTTTCAATTTCAATTCTGTTTTCTAGTTAATAAAATACTTAGACCTAAGTTGAGTAACACATCATTAACTTGTTTTTTTTCGTTTTTTTTTTGAGAAAGACGTAACCTAAAGTAGGGTCATAATACAAATCAAGATATCTATAATAGTAATAGCTTCTATGGTTTCGGTGTACTGTACCGCGAACGTTTTTGCGGCGATGCTACCGGATGTCTATAAGAAACGTGTTTCCTAAGCGCGTCACGTGATCTTGATACATGCGAACAAGCTGTACAACTATACGAACTGTTACTATGAGTCTCCATGTGCACCCGCAAATTATATTGATTACTTAATTGTTTCCCACAGATAAGGCAAGTAACACTAGATTTGTTATAATTCTGAGACGTTCTACCACTGACGGAGCTTGTAAGAAATTTGAAATTTGCGTCCCAAACAGGCGGCGGTTTCGTGTCTTCGACTGGAATAATCTGATCTTCTAAAACCGGTGTACTTTCGTCCATTCCGCTGTCTGAATATCCTTGCTCGGTGTACTTGTTAGATGAAGCATTAGCAGAAGGAATACTGACTTTTTCTCTCTGATTCAACTTTGCATTAATAGAGTAATAAGGCTTTGTTTTTACACAGTACGGTATACTTTCTTGATCATTGAACGTTTCCTCCGTATGTTCCGTCGTTTCTGCTGCCAGGACTGTGTCTAAGGATTCGCTGGTCGCGACACTGTCTCGACTTTCTTTCTTTATTGGTGGTTCGGATAAAGTTTTTTCTTGTAGTTGTATCGGAGGAGGTTGTACGTATAAGCCGTTGTCGTGTCTTGAGTTTTTCTGTAAAGATAAAAGGGAAAGAATAAT
The DNA here is from genome assembly GCA_933228785.1 of Lasioglossum pauxillum. Classification (NCBI taxonomy): domain Eukaryota; kingdom Metazoa; phylum Arthropoda; class Insecta; order Hymenoptera; family Halictidae; genus Lasioglossum; species Lasioglossum pauxillum. Next base: position 11,113,090 of record OW121702.1, read on the forward strand.
AGTAATTATCAGGAATGATATTTATGTTTAATCAGAAACACTGATTTATTTTTACTCATACGATTCTGCTTTTGTTTTTTGTCAAATTTTCTGTTCTACCTAGCCTCTGAGATTCCTAAACATCTTTTCCCATCGGAAAATCTCTGCTGTTCTTGATTCTATGATTCTGGAAAGTATTCTACACTTCACAAGTATAAATTGACTTTCTTTTTTTTTAGCATGTTACTTTGTGTAAAATATTCCATGCAGTCTTTGTTCCCTTCTGATGAATGTAAGACTGTTAAATATGTATACATTGATTCTAAATTTTTTGTTATAGCCACTCTTGACTAAAAAAAAATAGTAAGCATTATTGTAATGCAATGTAGATGTTGTGTAGAAAAGGTAAAAAAAAAAGAAAAGACTTAATTCGTTCTAAAGTATCTACCGAATGTTTAGTAGTGTAGAGATTCTTGGAGAAAGCTATTTTAGATATACCTGTAAACTCATTCTATGGGGAAAGGTTCCATGGGATGCATCCACTTGCATTTAGTTGCAACACACACAACGACCTTGATCTCGTGGATATCGTTTATATTCATTATCGTTCCTTCGATGCACGTATGAACATAACATGTGTAGTAGGTAATTCCATCGTGAGGTACTTCTTGAGGAACGACAGTGAATGTATTTAAGTGACCTGAACAAAACAACACGATCATAGGGTAATATAAAGATTAAAAAAGGAGAAAGCGAATATGCAATTTTGTTTTAGATGGTATTTTCTTATAATACTGTATAGAGGAAGTGATTTTAATATTTGGAATGTCGTCTGAGTATGTAATTAATGCACTTAATTAATATAGTCCATGCAAATATAATGAATACAATGTAGGAAACATAGAAATTAATGAAGTAGAGAAGTTGAAACTATAGAGATTAAGAATCTGCAAGATCTTCTCAACGATAAAATTTAGGTACTTAATAAATAGTGCAATGTTTTTATTACATTCAGAGATGATAATTTGCACGTAACTCTTAAGCAATTGGATTTATCAAAACTTGATTAATACGATATGTTAATATTATTGTTTACGTCTATTTATACAAATGCTTTTTCTCTACTTTTGTGTACCAGGTAACAAGAAAATAACAATTATCAGCAAGGAATTGCCGATATTTATATGAGGCACTCGAAAAGATACATGCATTGTTACTCATTTTATACAAAACACACAGAGCCAAGCTTCATCGTATAATTAATACTAGTTTATCAGATAATACTAAGTACCTATTGCTATCTTAACACAATTGAATGCAGTGAAATGATTGCTTACGAATCAACAGAAACGTATGCAATCTTAAATTATAAATTTTTAAAAGGAGCAAATAAAGTACTTTAAAATTTATATCGCACTAAATTTGTATTGGGTTGGAACAAAAGTTCGTAAATTAAAATTGAAAGCTAAAATTCAGATATTTATTCATGAATTTATTTAATAACATATTTTCCATTCTGTTCTATTACTTTTTGCCATTTTTGAGATAACTTCTTGTGTTAGTGAATAAATATATAAATAAATACCTTAATTTTATCTTAATTTGAAAACACCACGAACTTTCTTTCCAACCCAATGCTTTACAAAGAAATTAATTGCATAATATATGCATACTTAAAATGCACTCATGCATTCCATGTGCAAAGCGATAAAATGAGGTTTGGTAGAACAGTGATAGAAATAAAAAGAAACAGATAAGAAGATATACCAGAAATATGCATTCAAATAAAACAATAAAGTATTAAGAAAATCGATAATATTATTAAACTATAATATGAACTTACCAGTCTAAAATGTTTTGCGCAACCTTCATTTTTTTGTCTATTTATTATATTAATTAATACACATATATGAGATTTCTTACCCCAGCAATGTCTGCCAATCCACGGACATGCAGAGTGTCTGCCATAGCCAAAAGTGCAGGCAATTGCTCTTGATAAATATTCACCTCGCCGTTATACATAAATGTGACAAGCGCGCACAAATTTGCATATTCCATGCCTGGCAATACAATGACAGGATGTTGTAAAGAACTTAAATCCTAAAAGTTGATTTACATCGATATAATATATATGATCTACAACATTCGTTTCTATCAATTATTTCTTTCAACACTTAATATAATTCAAAACATTCGTACTATATGAATACCTTAAATAATTCTTTAAAATAGTAACTACAAGCTGAAAGGATAATTTTGTGTGCATGTATATGTCTGCCACCTGCACTTAGCGTCACGTCTGTTAAATAACCGCCGTCGAGCAATTTAGGAAGGGAGCTCAATAGCGTGTTTTGAAAATTATGCCACCGTAAACAAAATTGTTGACCTTCCATATTTCTGTGCTGCGAATAAAAATGTTGTGGACCTTAAAACCTTGCTTGTACCTTAAAAGTATCATGTTACATTAATACAAAATTCTATGTTATTCATTATATAAAAATGTCTTCTGGTTATGATTCATGTTTGACAATCTATTATTGCTCCGAATAAGTTACGAGGAAAGAAACGTAACAAAGTAATAGTGATAAAGAATAAAATAATTATAAAAACATTCATTATGCAAAACAAACCATATTCAGATCAAATAAGTAACTTTAGCATTAATACATGTTAAATAAAGTAAATATAAAAAGCACTGCTTTCTCGTGCGATTTCTCGATCGACTGTACATATATGTCGATGGAAATAACATTATAATGAAATTAGATTCTACGGAAACACTGTTACGAACAAGGTTATGTGTCTGGCGACTATCAAGATAAAACGGCAAAAAATTTTGCTCTGTCTCAATCAGCCTATAAGTGCCGGACGAAAGGATAGTTGCGTTACTGCTGGTGAAGCAGTTCGAGAGATAGACAATACTATTTATTTAATCAGGCTGCAGGTTCCAGCCAAGTCTATTATTGTACACTCGGGTATGGCTGGAGGAAAGGACAGGTATTAACTCGCAACTTCATAGGCAACAGACTTCCATTTCTCCGTTGATTTACTGCCGAAAATTTCCTCGAACCGCGAAAACGAATTTTAAGCTCCTGTGTCGCTTACCCTCACTTCAACAAATTCCGTTTGATAAATTCGACAAACGTATTCTTTATACGACACTTCACTTCCATCTGGCAAACCTCGCCATAATCACCCGTAACGTAGAAAAAAATATAGTCCGTTCAAGTCTGTTCGACGTGTGATTGTGTCTTCTACTCTGGCCATTAGAGGGCTACGAACGGCTTGTGTATTCTCGCCACTGATATATATACTATGGATGCGGTATTCGGGTTCTGGCCAGGTCCCAAATTGAACGTAGAATACAATGCCAGCGCCGCCAAGGAGTGCCCGGTGTACTGTATCCCCCGTACTTCTCTTCACCTCCGTGATCCACTATACTTTGCTATGAGCAGCTATGAGTTTACGTCCCTTTAGGCGACGCTCCTTTCAATCGAGATAATTGGACGAATTCAAACACCATGGTATCGATGACGTCCAATCAACTCGATTGAAAGCAGCGTCACCTGTAGGGACGCAAACTCATGGCAAAGTATAGAGGATCCCTTCAGGTGGCGCTGCTTTCAATCGAGTTGATTGGACGCCATCGACTCCATGGTGTTCGAATTCGTCCAATCATCTCGATTGAAAGCAGCGTCACCTAAAGGGACGTAAACTCATGGCAAAGTATAGAGGATCACGGTGGTGAAGAGGAGTACGGGGGATACAGTACACCGGGCACTCCTTGGCGGCGCTGGCATTGTATTCTACGATCAATTCGGGACAAAAGGCTGAGCAGCTGACTTATAGCAATACCGCATCCACAGTATATATATCAGTGATTCTCGCAAGTATACCATTCAACACAATCGCAAATAGCAGATACAGAGAAGGAATGAGAGTGCCTGGGATTGACAGTGTCTCGTCGATGGTTCTGTTCCATGCTTTAGCATGGATATATACTGACTTTTAAGTCAGTATATGCTGTGTCTGTCTACATCTACTCTGTAATACCAGAGAGGAAATGAGAGTGCTCACGCCCGGGGTTTGGCCGTGCCGCTTTTGTCTCCACATCATGTTTAGCCTGGAACAGCTCCTACATCATCTTTAGCATGGAACAGAACCTACACCATCTTTAGCAGGAAACAGAACCCACTTTACTGTTATTAAATCTGTGTAATGGATCAGAACTAGCTTCAATCACCGACCAGATACTATTAAATGATGTTAACTATTAAATAATAGTATCTGATCGGTGGTTGAAGCCAGTTCTGATCCATTACACAGATTTAATAACAGTAAAGTGGGTTCTGTTTCCTGCTAAAGATGGTGTAGGTTCTGTTCCATACTAAAGATGATGTAGGAGCTGTTCCAGGCTAAACATGATGTGGAGACAAAAGCGGCACGGCCAAACCCCGGGCGTGAGCACTCTCATTTCCTCTCTGTAAATAGTATTCTCGTCCATCATTGTCCATCATTTCATTTTTCTGTGAGGTGGATCATAGCGTCACTTACTTTGCTGTGCCCTTTCATTAGACTATATATTCTTAGGTCTTAGATCACGTATACTTATAGACCCGACTTCAGATAACCATGTTCCAAGATTAGATCGTCTAAGTAAGTACCAGATGATGGATGTGGGCAAAGTGCTATATATAGTCCGTTGAGAAGTCGCAGTACCACGAAGCTAAAGTGTACCTAGAGGAGAAAGAGAAATCGCCGCCGTATCGTCGGAATATATATTTTATTTTATTACTCGTTCTTTTTTACTTTACTCTTATTATTTTAAATAGTGTATTTATGTATTTAGTTCCTCTCAACTTACTGTATTTAAAAAAAAGAATAGTAAGAACAATATATATACGATATCTTGTGGAAAAATATATTTGTATATATCACGGTTTTGTCGTTCCTTACAATTTTTTATACAACAAGTTTCCAAATGTTTATGAAATATTGTATAGGTATACATGTATACCTCGCTTTTATATCGCTATCCAGCATTTTAAATTATCTTGTGACGCCAGCTGTGGGCACCAGATACTCCGTTATCTTGGAAAACTGCGTCCTATGCATATCCCAGGGTAGTGTCACTCAATGTACTTTTCTGTTAGCACGGAAATCCAGCGCCATCTGAATTTTGTGTTACACAACTAACGGGTAAAACGCGGGGATTCAAAATCCATACTACCCATTCCTTGCTAATTTATAATTTTTATTTAAAAATAAAACAAATTAAAACATTTTAATACATTTTAAACATAGTTTATTGAACATTAAAACAATTACAAATAGTATATGTACAACTTTTTACTTATTAATAAATTGAAACCATATTATCAAGCGCGATAACACTGTTTCATTACAAATATCGCAAGTTACACATATTTACAAATTTTTTCATAATAAGACTACATCAAATGCATATCACAGCAATTAACAATGACCAGGCTCAAAGAAAAGCGCAAAACAATGTATAACACACATCGAGATCGTATAATACACTTCCACACACATCGTACATCTCGTAACACACACCGTAGATCTCGTAAAACACACCGTAGATCTCGTAAAACACATCGAGATCTTATAACACACATCCACACAAATCGTACATTTCGTAACACACACCGTAGATCTCGTAACACACATCCACACACATCGTACATTTCGTAACACACACCGTAGATCTCGTAACACACATCGAGATCTTATAACACACATCCACACACATTGTACATTTCGTAACACTTACCGTAGATCTCATAACACTCATCGAGATCGTATAACACACATCCACACACGTCGTACATCTCGTAACACACATCGAGATCGTATAACACACATCCACACACATCGTGTATCTCGTAACACACGTCCACACACATTGTATATCTCGTAACACACATCGAGATCGTATAACACACATCCACACACACCGTATATATTGTAACACACATCGAGATCGTACAACACACCTCGTATATCTTATAACACACATCACATATCGCAGAACATACATCTACATCGTATAACGCACATCGTATATCTCATAACCAGAGTAGGGCAATAATCAACTAATATTTAAAAATGACTAATAGTCTTTTTGAATTTCAGTTATAACAAAATAGTCATTAGTCAAAACTTTTTGATTAGTTAGTGACAGTTAATCACAGCTCTAAGTAATCGTTAGCTATAGCTTATTAGTGAATTAGTAGTTGATGATCAGTCATCTTTAGTCATCAGTCACTATTATGCGCTTAACATACATTAATATTATTAATTAGTTATCACTAATTAATCAGAAAGTTTTGATGACCATTAGTTATTTTTAAATATCAGTTGATTATTGCCCTACTCTGCTCATAACACACATCAACATCGTATAATATACATCGCATATCGCATAACATACATCGCATATTGCAGAACATACATCGAGATCATACAACACACATCGCATATCATATAACACATCACATATCGTAGAATGTGAGGGTCATCTGCCCTTACTTTGCGCAATCAACGATCGGCTCAAAACACTTACCAAAGCCAAAGTTGCACCAAAAGGAGGTCATGGTGATAATTTGGTGGTCTGTGGTCAGTTTGATTTACCATAGCTTCCTGAATCCTGGTGCATCCATTAAAGCTGAAAAGTACCGCCACCAAATCGACGAGATGCATGAAAAACTTCAAGGTTTGTGCCCAGCACTGGTCAGCAGAAATGGTCCTATCCTTCTCCACGACAACGCCCAGCCACACGTCGCCCGACCGACCCTTCAAAAGTTGAACAAATTAGGCTAGAAAACTCTAAATACCTCATCCACCATACTCACCAGATCTCTCGCCCACCGATTATCACTTTTTTAAGCACCTCGACAACTTCTTGCGTGTGAAATGCTTTAAATCCCAGAGAGATGCTGAAACGGCATTCAACGAGTTTGTTGCCTCCAGGACTCCAGAATTAAATTCAACCGGAATAACAAAACTTTCCAACCTATTTCATTGAAATCGTATATTTTTGTTTACAACATGCACCAAAATGTTGTCATCAATTCCATCTGGCGGACACTTTGAGAATTACTCTTGCAAGTAGTGACATCTTTATTTTGTGTTACGGTACTAAACTTTTGCTAACAGTTCTCCTATTAGAGTGACACTACCCTGGCATATCCTATACCTGTACCACCGACGAGGTACTATTAAAGACTGCCAGCCCCTGTGTTAAACAGCGAGACGGGTAAGTGGGCGCGATGGGCGCGGGGATAACGTAGAGCTTACAGTGAGCTGATATACCACATAGTCAAAAGTTCCACCACCGACGAAATATTCGTCAAGTTGAAGAAGAATGATATAGTATAATAGAATGCTGACATTACCCATTCTGTAATTGCCTTATAATACTATATATAATTCTCTTATTGCATTCTTATTTCCTTATTATTACCATTGTAATAATTGTTTTACAGTATAATCGATAGTTTATAGATGTAGGAAAAATGAAAGTAATTACTACGTAATATTCTACAAATTTATCGAAATTCAAAAGTAATTTGAACGTTATTGCGTTATATATAACATAATGATTCTTAAAAAATATTCTGTTATGTTATGTAATGACAAAATTCAATCGTTCTTATTAAGATCCTTAGTAGGAAACAGAAAATTAATTTTTTTACTTATTTATCCCATACTTGTAATGCTCGACAGAATTGACTGCAATTATTATATAGTAGAGGTAGTAACGATAAGATAAAAGTATTAACTAATTAAACTAATTTTCGACGGCTCCTATCCATACAATGTTATTTAGAGGCAGTATTTCGTACGAAGATATCTAACAAAATAATTCTATTTCACTCTATACGAAAATTTCTTGCAACATGACGCTATTTAAAAAGTGCGTGTAACATGATTTTATTTCATTCTGAACTGAACCACTTTCTGAAATATGAATCGCTTATACATTGTATACATTGTGCGACGAGGCGAAGAGCTAGCAGTTGAAGTCGGAAGTCGAAATCTTAAAAGAAGGACCAAAGGAATTCACCAAATATGTTAAGAAAAATCCTATAAAAAAATAATGATAAATAATTCAGTTTTGTTATTTGATTAGAAGTCTCACACTGTTATACTCGACCCAACCCGTATCATGTTACAATGTTTCACTCCACTCCACGGCGACCGAAGCCCTCGAGCTTGGCTTGCCTTTTCTCCTTTCGTCATCACAGAATAGTGTTTCCTGAAAATTGATGTCTCTGGCCAGACTCAAGGTTTCGACATTTATAGGAAGCTTGCTATAATCGTATTTTATTTGTCAAAATTTAGTTTTCTATTTAAAATATTTTGTTGTTAAAACTCATTAATATATTATTATCATTAATATATTTGAAATATTGGAATATTACAATTTAGAATAAAGGGCCTAGCCGGATGAGGTAGTCCTTCGAATTATTCAAACAGCCGTTGCGCCATTCAATTTTTGGTCAATTTTTCCCATTTATTTGCATTAATTTAATCATTTAATTGCATATAATTGAAATGATATTTGAGATTTCTTCCGTATTTTTTGGTTCAAAATGTTATTTACACAAAGTGAAAATACGCAAAAATTCGACAAATGCAGGTTTTTTAGAGAAATTAAAAAATAGCATTGATCATATTTTTAGACTAGCAACATACCAGAACTTTTTTTTACGACAGCGCGTAAACGACAAAGAGGGACTGAGGTACGAGGCAGCCGGCACAGTTCAAAAGGCTGAATACCGGTTACGTCAATACACATAGGAAAGTATTTTATGTTTCATTGTTTTTTTATGAAATTACCAACGTATTTGTGAGATTCTTCTAATTAAAATGAGTCTAAATACGTCATAATTTGAGCCACATTTATTTATTTAAAGCGTGATCATAACTCGCAATGATATAGGTTATTTAATATAATATAATTTTTAATTATAAACGTAAGGGAGATTGCGGGCCGCTCGATGTTCGGGTTCGGGTCGGGTCGCAGAAAGTTACGCGGCCCGTCGCGTCGATTCGACTTCGAATTTGTCGGGCGGGTTCGAAAAGAATCGAACAAGTTCGGGCGAACGAGTTATTGCGATATCCGAGATTCAAATACTCTGCGTTCTTATGACATAGATAATGGTAATAATGGTTTTCTTTCTTAAGTTATAAAGTGATTTCTAATATACCTGGTTTTTTTTATAACTACATTAGGTATAATCGGCAAACGTGTGCCTGCTCTTTATTTATATTAAAGCTTGAAATAATGCACGTTTCATGTGAAAAACTTAAAAGACAATATTTCTGGCTTTTTAACGAATTTTCTCCCAGTGAACTTAGATATGTATCGATAATATATCATTACAATATCCTTACGGAGTTATATACACCTAGAAGGTTACAATATGGTAAAATATAGCAATAATTAAAAACGAAATATAAAAAGAAACATTATACATATTATATTTCGTGTTTATATTTTATTCTGTATTATCTATAGGCTCTATATGTATAATTTTTTATTTTATATGATTTTATTTTAAGTTAATTTCTATTTTATTTTATATTGTATATTATATATTATCTTTTAAGAATTTGTGTAAGGTTAATGATAGTTAAGTAAGTAGGTTACTTAACAGTTAATAAAAACATCACCTACTAAAAAGGTATCATAACTTATTACCACGTTGTCAATATTTTCTTATAATTTTTTCACGTGAAACGTGCATTATTTCAAATTTTAATACAAATGGAGATCATGCACATGTGTGCCAAATATACCTAATGTAGTTATAAAAAAATCCAAGTACATATATTAAAAATCACATTATAAGTTATGAAAGAAATACGTACCATTATTATCATTAACTATTTCATAAGAACCCAGAGTTGATTTTCGGGTATCGTGATAACACGCTCGCGCGGTCTTGTTCTATTCTTTTAGAAGCCGCCCGACAAAGGTGAGTCATGGGCCGCCGGATGTGTCTGATGTATCGCGTACCCGACTCGAGTCCGCTTGAGCTCGCTCGACGCCTCGACTGTCTGTCCTGTCAGTGCCCCGACTCGACGATTCGTACGCCTGAAACATGACTGTTTCGCCTGATATTTTCTAGTGCACCCTGGCTGTATTATTATTATTATCCGATTTATGCCGTGTTTGAGCTTATTTTGATTGGGAAAACATTTTCAATCGATAGGTGATGATATCATTATGGTAACGTTCATAATAAGTAATACATATTGGTTTTAGTTAGTAAATGCCAATACGCTGTGCGTTACAATGTTGCCTCTGATGCTGAATCACGACCGTATCGAACGTCGCGTCGCGTTGTGTGCCTCCTAGAGACAACAACGTAAGCGTTTCACCATCATTTATTAATAGCAATTAAATGTTTGTTACGATTCAGAATTCTGCCATGGAAATGTTATCAATCGATTAGTAAATGGTTTTCTGATGAAAACAAGTCTAAACACGCAACAAATCAGACAAGTTGGAGTACAGGCATGCCCAACGCCCAACTCGGCGGCTGAGAAAGTTAAAAAGAGTAATAAAAAATTCAATGACTGAGAAAAGTAAAAAATTCAATGACTCCAAGAAAAATGAAAAACTTAATGACTCCGAGAAAAATAAAGAACTTAATGACACTGAGGAAAATGAAAAATTGAATAACTCGAAGACAAATGGAAAACTTAATGACTCCGAAAAAAATAAAGAACTTACTGACTCTGAGGAAAATTAAAAATGTAATAACTCTTAGTTAATAAGCAGTCTTCAATGCCTCTTAAAAATGCAATTAATCATGCAGGGATTGCTCAGGTGTTTCTCTCTATATTAAAAAATACTTAAAAATCCTTTGACAAATTCTATTTTGTGGCGTCAGGATGTACTGCTTTCGATATTCCATCACAGTTTGTATAGTATATATTATTTCTCCTCTTTGTTTCTAGATAAAATTTAATTATGATCCTCCATTAGTTTAACGCCCCGTTCAGCGGTATCATTGACCACATTCAGTCCATGTTTCAGTCAGACTGCTTATTATTCATAATAACTTCTTTTTCCGATATTAGAACTGTTTTTTTGTAGATTGGAGCGTATTAATGAATTTATTTAAGGGAGTTGAGAGACTTCCAGGATTGCAAGGGTGCTGGATTCACCTTCTCAAACACGGGGTTTTCCACTAGTCAAAAATACTAGATAAAAGATCGATCTAGGGCACTATCTGCCGCAAAAGTCCGATTTTTTCGTTTACGAGGCGTAATTTGCATTATTCGGCAGCATGTAGCTATAAAAATAGCTACATGCGCAGTTGTATGCTTCCGAATAATGCAAATTCCGCCCCTTAATATCTCGGTCAGTTATGTATATATGAAAAAACTCTTCAAACAAAAGTTGTAGTATATAAGGAGGTGGATATAGTTTCAAAGAAAAAACAATTTTTCAAAGTTATTATTTAAAGTTTTTAAGGTCACGGATGTTTTTTCTGTCAACAACTGTTTATACTATATATGGACTCTTAAAGAGAAAAAAGACAAATTCAACGATATATCATAACGTCTATTTATGACAAAATTTAAAAAATTCAAAATTTTCAAATTTGCTGCGCCTCATTTTCCCATGATCCAAACGGCCCCAAAATTTTTCCAGAACATTTTCTCAACATTTGTTGCAATTCTGGTTTACGGGACCAAAAAAATGTCATGGTCGAAAAATAAGGTCAACCCTAATGTTACATATACGTAAATTACGAGAAGCAGTAAAGAATGCTTAACGTCGAAGACGAAAATCCGGGTAAGTAACACTTAATATGTACTACATTCCACGTTATTAGAATAATTGTAGTTTAATTATGATGAATATCAACATTTGTTATTTACACCTATAAACGCCACTGTCTCGGAAGGAAATGGACATTTGAGAGAAGCAATGAAATTAGAACATCATTGCGAAAAAAGATGAGTTTGCAATAACCTCAATATTCTATGAAATTCTATTATAATTATAATTATGACTGTATTTTTTTATTATAGGAAGACAGAAGATCAAATAAACTTGTGTATGCTAGTAAAATCAATTTATATATATTATACAATTTATTCTATTATTTGTTTAACAACTAATAAATCTATAAATTGTTTCAGAAACTAAAAAATACTTTCTGCATTTTCGTATTCTCCAATCAGTCCAAATAAATACCATCAACCGGTTCTCATATAACAATTTTTATGAATGCAATTATGACAGTAACAAAACGTTTCTATTTAAAATGAATACATATTTTGAACATAATTTTTACATTTTTAATTTTTTGCAAGGTTAAAAATGTAATTAAAAAAGTAATGAGAAATAAAAATAAAAATCGCTGCACAGGGATTCGAAGGCTAGCTCCAGATTGCGATTCATACGTTCGACGGCTCGACAGCCGAATTTCAGTTTCGTTTCTGTAGAGCAATACAACACGGCAAGTGCTAAAAATAGATTGTGGCTGGCGCAAGCGCACAAGCAGCGCACACGGATATAGTAGAGGTACGCTCGTGTGTGTAGCGCGCGGGCGCGTTGGGAAAGGAACGTTCTGGTTCTCACTCCAGGCAGAATATATCCTAGAGGGCGTAAGAGAACACCGAAAAATTCGAGACACACCAACTCCCATAAGGCTGGCAGTCTTTAATAGTATCTCGTCGGTGCCTGTACCACCGACGAGGTACTATTAAAGACTGCCAGCCCCTGTGTTAAACAGCGAGACGGGTAAGTGGGCGCGATGGGCGCGGGGATAACGTAGAGCTTACAGTGATCTGATATACCACATAGCCAAAAGTTCCACCACCGACGAGATATTCGTCAAGTTGAAGAAGAATGATATAGTAGATTGCTGACATTACCCATTCTGTAATTGCCTTATAATACTATATATAATTCTCTTATTGCATTCTTATTTCCTTATTATTACCATTGTAATAATTGTTTTACAGTATAATCGATAGTTTATAGATGTAGGAAAAATGAAAGTAAATACTACGTAATATTCTACAAATTTATCGAAATTCAAAAGTAATTTGAACGTTATTGCGTTATATATAACATAATGATTCTTAAAAAATATTCTGTTATGTTATGTAATGACAAAATTCAATCGCTCTTATTAAGATCCTTAGTAGGAAACAGAAAATTAATTTTTTTACTTATTTATCCCATACTTGTAATGCTCGACAGAATTGACTGCAATTATTATATAGTAGAGGTAGTAACAATAAGATAAAAGTATTAACTAATTAAACTAATTTTCGACGGCTCCTATCCATACAATGTTATTTAGAGGCAGTTTTCGTACGAAGATATCTAACAAAATAATTCTATTTCACTCTATACGAAAATTTCTTGCAACATGACGCTATTTAAAAAGTGCGTGTAACATGATTTTATTTCATTCTGAACTGAACACCACTTCCTGAAATATGAATCGCTTATACATTGTATACATTGTGCGACGAGGCGAAGAGCTAGCAGTCGAAGTCGGAAGTCGAAATCTTAAAAGAAGGACTCTCCGCGTCTCTTTTTTCCCGATGCTGTCCTTCTTTGTGTCCGAAACTTGCGTCGTTCATTGCACAAGCAAATATCATCGGAATTATATCATGTCATTTTCATAAAAAAAAATTCACCAAATATCTTAAGGAAAATCCTATAAAAAAATAATGATAAATAATTAAGTTTTGTTGTTTGATTAGAAGTCTCACACTGTTATACTCGACCCAACCCGTATCATGTTATGTACAATGTTTCGCTCCATTCCACGGCGTCCGAAGCCCTCGAGCTTCGATTGCCTTTTCTACATTCGTCATCACAGAATAGTGTTTCCTGAAAATTGAATGTCTCTGGCCAGACTCAAGGTTTCGACATTTATAGGAAGCTTGCTATAATCGTATTTTATTTGTCAAAATTTAGTTTTCTATTTAAAATATTTTGTTGTTAAACTCATTAATAGTTTTAAATAGTACTTGAAATATTTAAAATGATATTGAAATATTGGAATATTACAATTTGGAATAAAGGGCCTAGCCGGATAAGCTAGTCCTTCAAATTATTTAAACAGCCGTTGCGCCATTCAATTTTTGGTCAATTTTTCCCATTTACTTGCATTAATTTAATCATTTAATTGCATATAATTGACATGATATTTGAGATTTCTTCCGGATTTTTTGGTTCAAAATGTTATTTACACAAAGTGAAAATACGCCAAAATTCGACAAATGCAGGTTTTTTTAGAGAAATTCAAAAATAGCATTGATCATATTTTTAGACTAGCAACATACCAGAACTTTTTTTTACGACAGCGCGTAAACGACAAAGAGGGACTGAGGTACGAGGCAGCCGGCACATTTCAAAAGGCTGAGTACCGATTACGTCAATGCACATAGAAAAGTTTTTTATTTTTCATTCTTCTTCTACGGTATTACCAACGTATTTGTGAGATTCTTCTAATTAAAATGAGTCTAAATACGTCATAATTTGAGCCACATTTATTTATTTAAAGCGTGATCATAACTCGCAATGATATAGGTTATTATAATAGGTCATTTAATATAAAAGGTCATTTAATATAATATATTTATAATTATAAATATTAGGGATGTGTGGGCCGCTCGATGTTCGGGTTCGGGTCGGGTCGCAGAAAGTCAGGCGGGGCGGCCCGTTGATTCGACTTCGAATTCGTCGGGCGGGTTCGAAAAGAATCGAAGTTCGAGCGAACGAGTTATTGCGATATCCGAGTATCAAATACTCTGCGTTCTCATGACATAGATAATGGTAATAATGGTTTTCTTTCTTAACTTATAACGAGATTTTTAATATATGTACTAGGTCTTTTTTATAACTACACTAGGTATATTCGGCAAACGTGTGCCTGCTCTTTATTTGTATTAAAGCTTGAAATAATACACGTTTCACGTGAAAAACTTACGAATGAACTCAAATATGTATCAATAATATCTTTAAAATATCTTTACTGAATTATATACACCTAGAAGGTATAACAATATGGTAAAGTATGGCAATAATTAAAAACGAAATATAAAAATAAACATTATATGTATTATATTTCGTGTTTATATTTTATTCTGTATTATCTATAGGCTCTATATAATTTTTTATTTTATATGATTTTATTTTAAGTTAGTTTCTATTTCATTTTATATTGTATATTATATATTATCTTTTAAGAATTTGTGTAAGGTTAATGATAGTTAAGTAAGTAGGTTACTTAACAGTTAATAAAAACATCACCTACTAAAAAGGTATCATAACTTATTACCACGTTGTGTAAGGAATATCGAAATTGCGAACGTCGAGAGCGGGCAGCGTGCGGCTCGACAGCGCGACGCGTACCCTTCAGGTAAAAACCCCCTGCACAATTGGGGGTGCAGGTAGCGAACACGCTGGCAACAAGGTGTCCGTAAGACTAGAGTTTACCTGAGCGGTCACTCTTCCAGTGACGCTCGGAGTGTCAAGACTGAGAGATGCTTTAATAAATCGCACCTTTGCGGACGGCTTCACCGTCAATAGTTGTATTCATTTATCGCCCACACCTTCATAGTTTAGATAATAGTTTAGTAGGCTATTATCTTACAGTTGTCAATATTTTCTTATAATTTTTTCACGTGAAACGTGCATTATTTCAAATTTTAATACAAATGGAGATCATGCACATGTGTGCCAAATATACCTAATGTAGTTATAAAAAAATCCAAGTACATATATTAAAAATCACATTATAAGTTATGAAAGAAATACGTACCATTATTATCATTATCTATTTCATAAGAACCCAGAGTTGATTTTCGGGTATCGTGATAACACGCTCGCGCGGTCTTGTTCTATTCTTTTAGAAGCCGCCCGACAAAGGTGAGTCATGGGCCGCCGGATGTGTCTGATGTATCGCGTACCCGACTCGAGTCCGCTTGAGCTCGCTCGACGCCTCGACTGTCTGTCCTGTCAGTGCCCCGACTTGACGATTCGTACGCCTGAAACATGACTGTTTCGCCTGATATTTTCTAGTGCACCCTGGCTGTATTATTATTATTATCCGATTTATGCCGTGTTTGAGCTTATTTTGATTGGGAAAACATTTTCAATCGATAGGTGATGATATCATTATGGTAACGTTCATAATAAGTAATACATATTGGTTTTAGTTAGTAAATGCCAATACGCTGTGCGTTACAATGTTGCCTCTGATGCTGAATCACGACCGTATCGAACGTCGCGTCGCGTTGTGTGCCTCCTAACAACAATGTAAGCGTTTCACCATCATTTATTAATAGCAATTAAATGTTTGTTACGATTCAGAATTCTGCCATGGAAATGTTATCAATCGATTAGTAAATGGTTTGCTGATGAAAACAAGTCTAAACACGCAACATATCAGACAAGTTGGAGTACAGGCATGCCCAACGCCCAACTCGGCGGCTGAGAAAGTTAAAGAGAGTAATAAAAAATTCAATGACTCTGAGAAAAGTAAAAAATTCAATGACTCCAAGAAAAATGAAAAACTTAATGACTCCGAGAAAAATAAAGAACTTAATGACACTGAGGAAAATGAAAAATTGAATAACTCGAAGACAAATGGAAAACTTAATGACTCCGAAAAAAATAAAGAACTTACTGACTCTGAGGAAAATTAAAAATGTAATAACTCTTAGTTAATAAGCAGTCTTCAATGCCTCTTAAAAATGCAATTAATCATGCAGGGATTGCTCAGGTGTTTCTCTCTATATTAAAAAATACTTAAAAATCCTTTGACAAATTCTATTTTGTGGCGTCAGGATGTACTGCTTTCGATATTCCATCACAGTTTGTATAGTATATATTATTTCTCCTCTTTGTTTCTAGATAAAATTTAATTATGATCCTCCATTAGTTTAACGCCCCGTTCAGCGGTATCATTGACCACATTCAGTCCATGTTTCAGTCAGACTGCTTATTATTCATAATAACTTCTTTTTCCGATATTAGAACTGTTTTTTTGTAGATTGGAGCGTATTAATGAATTTATTTAAGAGAGTTGAGAGACTTCCAGGATTGCAAGGGTGCTGGATTCACCTTCTCAAACACGGGGTTTTCCACTAGTCAAAAATGCTAGATAAAAGATAGATCTAGGGCACTATCTGCCGCAAAAGTCCCATTTTTTCGTTTACGAGGCGTAATTTGCGTTATTCGGCAGCATGTAGCTATAAAAATAGCTACATGCGCAGTTGTATGCTTCCGAATAATGCAAATTCCGCCCCTTAATATCTCGGTCAGTTATGTATATATGAAAAAACTCTTCAAACAAAAGTTGTAGTATATAAGGAGGTGGATATAGTTTCAAAGAAAAAACAATTTTTCAAAGTTATTATTTAAAGTTTTTAAGGTCACGGATGTTTTTTCTGTCAACAACTGTTTATACTATATATGGACTCTTAAAGAGAAAAAAGACAAATTCAACGATATATCATAACGTCTACTTATTTATGACAAAATTTAAAAAATTCAAAATTTTCAAATTTGCTGCTCCTCATTTTCCCATGATCCAAACGGCCCCAAAATTTTTCCAGAACATTTTCTCAACATTTGTTGCAATTCTGGTTTACGGGACCAAAAAAATGTCATGGTCGAAAAATAAGGTCAACCCTAATGTTACATATACGTAAATTACGAGAAGCAGTAAAGAATGCTTAACGTCGAAGACGAAAATCCGGGTAAGTAACACTTAATATGTACTACATTCCACGTTATTAGAATAATTGTAGTTTAATTATGATGAATATCAACATTTGTTATTTACACCTATAAACGCCACTGTCTCGGAAGGAAATGGACATTTGAGAGAAGCAATGAAATTAGAACATCATTGCGAAAAAAGATGAGTTTGCAATAACCTCAATATTCTATGAAATTCTATTATAATTATAATTATGACTGTATTTTTTTATTATAGGAAGACAGAAGATCAAATAAACTTGTGTATGCTAGTAAAATCAATTTATATATATTATACAATTTATTCTATTATTTGTTTAACAACTAATAAATCTATAAATTGTTTCAGAAACTAAAAAATACTTTCTGCATTTTCGTATTCTCCAATCAGTCCAAATAAATACCATCAACCGGTTCTCATATAACAATTTTTATGAATGCAATTATGACAGTAACAAAACGTTTCTATTTAAAATGAATACATATTTTGAACATAATTTTTACATTTTTAATTTTTTGCAAGGTTAAAAATGTAATTAAAAAAGTAATGAGAAATAAAAATAAAAATCGCTGCACAGGGATTCGAAGGCTAGCTCCAGATTGCGATTCATACGTTCGACGGCTCGACAGCCGAATTTCAGTTTCGTTTCTGTAGAGCAATACAACACGGCAAGTGCTAAAAATAGATTGTGGCTGGCGCAAGCGCACAAGCAGCGCACACGGATATAGTAGAGGTACGCTCGTGTGTGTAGCGCGCGGGCGCGTTGGGAAAGGAACGTTCTGTTTCTCACTCCAGGCAGAATATATCCTAGAGGGCGTAAGAGAACACCGAAAAATTCGAGACACACCAACTCCCATAAGGCTGGCAGTCTTTAATAGTATCTCGTCGGTGCCTGTACCAAGTCTATAAGTATTATATGATCTCAGACTTAGGTTCAAACAGAGACTGTCTGGTTCAAATTTTCGATATCTAATTTCTTCTGAAATTTCTTTAGTACACAATACACAAGGTCTTTCAGTATTGATGGTACCATAGGCATAGGTAAGAGGACAATTTTTAGAGAAAAATAAGTCAAAAATATAAATAGAATGAAATTTAGTTGGAGAAATAAAGTCGGGAAGTGTTAGTTACTATCTATTATTGAATATATGAATTGAACAAATGCAATTTTATGTAAAATATGAAAATTACATTGTAATCTTCTATTTGAATTGAAGATATTGGTTTTACCTACATGTATGTATATAAGGTCTTCCCTATATACATAGATGCCGCTGGAGTTTCTGTTTGTTACGAATTATCAGAACTGACCATGGTTCATCGGTGTGCGACGTTTAACCATTATCAATTGTATTTTAATCAAATATCGCGATAAAACGTCGCGCACGTTGTTCCACGTAAACATCCAAAAAACAAAATGTAGTATTTAAGTAATGAAATTTTTGTCGAATGTAGAAAATGTTTGACACGCATTTACGGGGAGGAGTATGGTTTCGTATACTGTTCACTATTGTGTTCATATTCCCGCTGATCAATAGCAATGATAGAAAACAGTTGACGTTCTGCGACCAGAAAACATTTCGAAGGTAATTCATCGCAAAAGTATCTACTTTGCACACGTCTGATGTTTATGACGTGTTATTCGATGACACTTTATTTCGACATACATATTTTATTTGACCTCGCGAATTTACAGTTTTGTCAACATCATTCAAAATTGATCGATTCGTATTATTAGACTACGAACGTTGATAAAAATGTATTTATGCAATTGTTTTCGTATATTGAGTTACGTTTGTTATAAGTGAATACAATTCTCAGTCTAATCGTTATATTAAACGATGCAATAGTTCGAATAGAAGCAGCTTACCTGCAATTAAAAAAGTTATATAATTTCGATGTTATTTTGTTGTAAGTTCATCATTTCTGTAAACTAAAATATCTTTATGTGAAGAGCGTCAAAGAATACGGCTAATATTGTTATATTTGACTATTAATAGGGACTAAACGTATATGTCTATGTTTTTCAGCTTAATTTTTGTAAGTACGTTAGATGGGAAAATATCTGCTTTGGATGCGAGCAATTTAGGGAAGAAACAATGGACCTTAGATTTCAATGAAGAACCTATGTTATCATCTAACATTCATTATAGAGAAGTATATATATATGCTAAACATTTTTATGTTTTCATCTATTTCTTACTTACTTATTTAGTATTGTTTCTAGTTCAATGATAATGGCAAAAGAGTTTATTTTATACCATCTTTAAGTGGAGGATTATATAAATTGGACAAGGAAAATTTAGAAGCAGTACCTGTGTCTCCAACACAGTTAGTACAGTCGTCTTTCCGTTACTCTGATGATTTAGTACTTTCTGGTGGTTCGGAAGTAAAATCTTATGGTAAATATTTCAATGATGTGTCCATTAAATATATATGAGAGTATCGAGTTTTGCATTTCGAAATAATTTCCATATACATATATTCTCTCCAAGCATAACTCAGGACACCAAAGAATTTGGATAATTTTTTTGGAATTTACATAATTATATAAATTTAAATAGCTTCTTTTACAACAGGAGTTTCAAGTACAACTGGAAAGATATTATACGAATGTGGAATTAATGGTTGCACTAATAACACTGGAGGGGAATCATATATCGAACAAGATGTGCTTATTGTTCAACGGTTTCAACAAACAGTACGAGCAGTTGAACCACGTACTGGTCATGAAAGGTAAATTATAATTTCAATGAATTTAGATTATTGTTAATCCTATTTCCTTAAATAGATGGAACTTCAGTGTTGGCCAACACGAGTTGGTATTGGTTCCTAATTCCGATGCATATTGTCAAAACGAAATTGCAGCTGATATTAGGGATATTGAAATTAAAGTCGTTGTACCTGATGGTTTGATTTGGGCCGTTAGTAAAAATAATCCTACAGTGAAATTGTGGCAGTACAAGGTGAGTTTTAGAGGAATACAGAAACTACGTTTAATTTGAAGATCCTGTACTAATTATTTGTATTTATGTTTTATTAGTTTGACTCTCCAATTGTTACTATATGGCGTGAGCATTCAAATACAAACAATGGGCATAAGTATTTGAAAGAAGTTAATTTGTTTGATAGTATGCAGTGGTCTTGGGGTTCAGAATTCTCAATTAATCCAGCAATTTATTTGGGTAAACATGGTAGACAGTTATATATACAAGAAAATACAGAATTGCATAAATCATTGCAACAATCGTTACCGTACATTCAATCTTCGAAATATCCACTGCAGCTCTATCCTGCTATCGGTATGAAACTTTGTTTCCAGCTTTGTTTCCTGTAGCAGAAGCATATTAAAATATTGTGTATTTTAGGTGATGAGATTATAAAAACTCTTCCAGTTCCAGAAGACAATGATCCAGATAACAATGCTTTGCTCCAGATAAATGGCGCACAAAGTACCACTGCATTATCAGAGTACACAAAGGGTATAACAATTTCGAAAAATCTCTTAACAATGAAACGAAAAGTTCGTTACAAAATATCTTTTCTTTTGACAGACAGTGGATTTTACTTGTATTCAAAAGAACAGATGCAATTAAATAATAACAAACAATGTAATCGTACTACTTCGAACTCAACAATTACAGAGGAAAACAAAAAGCCATTTCAATCTAACAACACCAGCGACGAGGACGATGATACGCCTGTTCAAGTTATAATCGTTTCATTGTGGTACTGGTGGTACGTAAAATTAGGATAAAAAACCCAAAATACTAACTGCTGATAGAAAAATATTTTCTTTGAACAGGAAAGAAGTTTTGATAATCTCGATTACCACTGCAATTCTTCTAAACTTCATGTTAACACAGCGTCTGTTGAATGCTACTACTGTTGCCAAGGATGCAGTACTTCCGGTAATAGAAATATTTTGAATGTCGTGTAATATGTAAATACATTACTTGATTCGACAAATTTTTGTAGCCTTTGATAGTGGAAAGACACATCGAGACGAACACAAGTAATCAAATGAACAACGACAAAGAAAACATCGATGGTTTTACATCGCGTTACTTAACAGATTTCGAACCGGTGGATTGTTTAGGAAAAGGAGGATACGGTGTTGTCTTTGAAGCGAAGAATAAAATAGATGATTGCAATTATGCTATCAAGAGAATCGCTCTGCCGAATAGGTTGGATATATTAATTTATGAATTTTTCTCTCTTAACGATTCTTCTTTATTATATAATGTTGTTTACAGCCAGTCTTCGAGAGAGCGTGTAATGCGAGAAGTGAAAGCTTTGGCCAAATTGGATCATCAGAATATTGTGAGATATTTTAATGCATGGTTAGAGTGTCCACCTGCGGGCTGGCAAGAAAAACATGATCCAGAATGGATTAACAGATTGACGTTGCCAAACTTAGAATTTATGTCCGATGGAACTCCTATTGGAACAAAAGTCAATAATTCTGTGTGCATTACTGTTTCTCAAACCGACCAGTCTTCGATAGAAAGTGCCTCCGAAGCGTACGATGCGCTGAATCACTGTGATTCGGAGGAAGACTCCTTCATTGTTTTTGAAACATCCGATTCACACAAGCCAAATGAAAATGTAATCGACATGAGTAAATGCAGTACTGAAAGCTCGAATCTATCGGTTTCGATCGACGCCGGTGAAGTAATAATGCCAAGTATCGAAGACGTTACACGTTCGCAGAGTATTGTGTTTGAACATTTCGAGGGCGATAATCATTCGGAGAAAGAAGAGAAAAGAAAGCGGCAACGATCGTTCTCTTTAGATTTGAACAACAAGGTGAATACTCGCAAGTCCCCGAAAATGTTTCTTTACATACAAATGCAGCTGTGCCAAAGGTTAAGCCTCAGAGAGTGGTTGAAGAATCAATCGAAGCGGGATTGTCGTCGAGTATTGAATTTGTTTCAGCAAATTGTTGAAGCTGTAGAATACGTTCACTTACAAGGACTTATCCATCGTGATCTGAAGGTAATCTGGAAATTAATTATATTTTTTCAATGTAAATACAAATATTTGACGTGTTCTTTTATCACATGAATTTCAGCCGTCGAACATATTTTTCTCTTTCGATGATAAAATAAAAGTGGGCGATTTTGGACTCGTCACCGCGATGACTGAAGGATACGGCGAAGTTCATACACCTACTTCGGAGAACGAAAAGACATTTTTGAAAAATAATTTACATACCGCAAACGTCGGCACTCATCTCTACATGTCTCCAGAACAAATAAACGGACTAGGTTATAATTACAAGGTTGATATCTACTCCTTGGGAATCATTTTGTTTGAGCTTCTTATTCCTTTTACCACCGAAATGGAAAGGGTAACGGCTCTTATGAATTTAAGAAAATCAGTGTTTCCAGAAGACTTCGACATCAATCATCCAGCTGAGGTAAGCGAATAAACTACTTAACTCTCGTATATTTTAATCGAATTAAATTCATTGAAAACCTTCATTTTCAGTATGATTTACTCAAAATGATGCTGGATGAAAATCCTAGTAATAGACCTACAACGTTAGGTATCAAGGCAAAACCGCCATTATTGAATTACGAGATAGCCAACGGGCTTACTATAAACGGAGATACAAGGTGGCATTTCGAATTACCCCAGATTTTGAGACATTCCTCTGTGACCAGTAGCAGTAGCGGCGAATCCTGGGAAAATATAACCTGAATAATTATAGATCAGTTTCAAAACTCGTATCATGAAAGATGCAGCAATGCATTTTATTTATTTCATTCATTTACTTTACATTGCATTAAACAGAGAGTGCGTGCTCAAAACATTGCATCATGGAGCAGCACTTTCTCAGAATTATTGAACAAGTCAGTGCTTACAATTTAAACATATTTCTGTGAAAGCAATAGGTATATATAATTTAAATGTTACATCGTCTTTCATTAGCTATCTATTAGTATCATTGTTAATTACAGTTTTTCTTTTTTTTTTCCTAAACGATTCATTTTTACAATATAGAATCTTATGTTGCATCGTCCAATTGTAAATATAAGCTGCCATCGTTGCAAAGCGGTATTTTTATAGATATATTTTAAAAAATTTTAATTCGTGTTGGCGTAAATGGTTTTTGCTACTAGAATCATATTATTTCATATCATTATAACCTTTGAAATTTTACTCATTTAAGTACACTGTTAAACGTGACTGTATTTACTGTTGCAAGTCAAAATTAACATAAATCTATTTTATAGAAAAAAGATATTAAATATAAGTATTTTATTGAAACACTGAAGAGTACGTTTATTTTTTTAGTATCATACTTCTCTCTAGCTTTCCTCATCTCAAATCATTTCAGTGATTTAGTAGTCGTCTGTAATTCCCGATGCTACTTCGTTTGCAGCTTGTTGGCTACCGAGCAAAGTAATTCCATCCTTAGAGTGAACAAAATTTATAACAGTAGTAGGATCATCGTTAAGTATACTCGGAAGTTTGTAGAAGCTGTGCCTAAAATTAATGTCTCTATTAAATTTAAGGAGTAGTCGTTTTTACTTTTATAAAATTATAACATATTACCCTTTACGAATCTCTTGTATTTTTTCGAATATCCCCCAAAGTGTTATATACATGAAACATAAAATTGTAATTACACAGATAAAACACCATTCTTTCCACAATAAATTTTTAGATTCTGTAAACGAAATTTAATACTTTCTAGAACCAATACTTGGACTGAATGCGATAGACGAAATAATTCTACATTACCTTTATTCTTATCTATTACAGTAATTCCAAACGTGAACGAAGCTCGATCTGAGATTGTGGAAGATTTATTTTTATGATGGCGAATATGACACGAGTAAAAATTTTCAATATCTTCCCGAGATGTATAGCTTGCAATATTGATAGTACTGACGCGACCATTGTCTTTTAAGTGATAAAAGTCACTGTTCAACGAAGAATAAGTTATTACAAAAAGATATAAAAAAGTTTTATGTATTAAAGGGCTTTACCTGTTTCCATAAGATTGCAATAGTTTGTCCATTACTAACCATACGACATATGTTCTTTTAGAAATCGCAACAACTCCTTTCTCACGGGCGACTTTATTGTAGAAACATGATAACTCAAGCTCTTGACCTATTAAGAGGGGAATTTCTTCATAGTAATCTATAAATCGCAACAAAATTTCAAATATATTTATTAAACATAATCTGCGTATATTTTATTAACAGTTATTACCAGACAAACTAACAGTACGACTAGTGTAACGATTGCTCGTCGTTTCTAATACTGGTAATGATAACAGATCTACTTCATTTCCATCTATATCGACATATCCAAGAATAAAGCTCATTTGTGGTATGTCTGCACATTTAGGACATATCTTCTCCTATTGTGAAATCTATTATGATGATCAAATAAGGATGAATATTTCTGGTAAAATGTTTACCCGTATTTCGTCGCGTACAGCTCCCAAGAATATATTGGTAGCAGCTGTAATCATCCTTTCAGAAATTAAAGGTACATATCTTTTCTCATTTCCATTAATTTGCATATATAATCTTTTACCATTTTGAACCAGGACTATTTCAAACCATTCTCCTATTCTAATGTGTTCTGTACTTTCAGTTCCAACATAAGTCGCTTCCTGGTGAAGTCTAAGTTTAACTCTTCCCTCTTCTAACAATAGTAAAATGTATTTATTGGATAAATCGTCTGGTATGGTTGCCACAATACCGTTTATATTCTCTACTTTGATTGCCATTGTGATCTGAATCGCAAAATTTATGAAAGTATTGTTATTCAAGCTAAACTTTTTCAAATTATGTCCTTACTACTTTTTCAAATTATGTCCTTACTTGCCACGATTCCATGCTCTTTGGACACGGAATTGTAACCGAGTCTGTTAAACCAACATATACGAAAGCCTCTTCATCGTCTCCCAGTAAATATTGTACATTAACAACATCAAAAGGAACAGTTTTATGCTTCTGATCGTGTTTACCCTAAACAACATCGAGTAGTGTAAAAATATTAATGCTCCAGCAACGACAATCAATATACCTTTGATGCAGAAAGTGGAACAGACACGAAGTTAATAATTATTTCTTGAATTTGGCCTTGAAATACTTCTCCAATTCTCATAACATGATCCAAATTATATGATATCGGAATACACGAAAAAGTAGAAGTTCTGTGTAAACGATTATCCACACGTAATATACCGCGTGAACCACATATTACTGCAAATATTACATGCCATTGCCCAATCTATATAAAAAGTTCTATATAAATTATACAATATTAGAATATAGTAAAAATCTCTCCGATTTACTTCTACTTTATCTTCGTGAACCAAGGCCATTGTACAACCAGATATTTGTGACACAAGTATTACTTTTCCATTATGCAGGGATAATTTTACATAATCGCAGAACGATCCTTGACAATTATTTTCATATCGATAAATCAGCACACCGAACGGCGTCAGAGGTAAAAATCTTAAATACATATGAAGTAAACGCGAAGGTCTTCCATTTATTGTATACAGAAGACTGCTTTTTTCTATGAAATGCGCTACTTCGTGTGATTTAACTATAAATTAAACTAGCTTTATTATTCTTTCAATGAACAGTATTATTAATATATTAGCCTGCGGATGTTTATGTATTTTCCAATGTTTGTAGGCATATTTTAAGAAAGTGGAATGAAATAAAATCTTATTTTCAGTGGTAGTAGCCTTTGTAGATCCAAAACAAATAAAAATTGTTATGCTTTTTTGAAAATTTTCATAAGCCATAAATGCATAATGATCCGCAAGTCTATTCATTATAAACGTACCACTGCATGGTTTACTAAAACATTGACGAACTTCAGAAGCAGAACCAGTACAAGGGTCACCGTTACCACTTGGAGATGGATTGTTACACATGCGATTTCTGAATTGTGTACCTATACCACAATTTAACGAACAAGGTGTCCAATGTGTCCATGCTGACCATCGGCCATTTACTAATAGACAGAACATTCACAGTTTTATAGGCGACACAGTTTTCAGTTTCATTATTGTACATCATGCTTTGTATTCTTACTTGAACAGTTACTGATCGCACAAGCATTTATCTCTTTAAATGGACCTTTGCATGTTGCTTCCTGTGCATTTTGCATTTTTAAGCATGATCGTTCCCGTATTTGTATGCCATTGCCACATTGTACACTACATGTGCTCCAATTGCTCCAGTCACTCCAAGTTCCCACTATTAAAATATCAATCAACTGTTTATATTAACTGTTCTAAGTATTTCTTATTAGAAAGTATATTTACTTGAGTGCTTTTTGCAATTAAGTCCCATGCAGCTTTCAATCTCCAAAGCTGAATTGTCGCACATTAATTCAGGATTCGAAGGAACTGGACTATTACAGATTCTTGTACGATATTTTTTACCTCTTCCACAAACAGCGGTGCACGATGACCATGATCCCCAAGTACTCCAGCCTCCAGGACCTATATAAAAATATAATGCAATCGTAGTTAATGTCTATTTGATATAAGTTCATACTGCAGGAGGAAAAAAGGAAATGTTTGTTATGTTAC
Organism: Lasioglossum pauxillum; assembly: GCA_933228785.1. Taxonomy (NCBI): domain Eukaryota; kingdom Metazoa; phylum Arthropoda; class Insecta; order Hymenoptera; family Halictidae; genus Lasioglossum; species Lasioglossum pauxillum. Next base: position 11,140,435 of record OW121702.1, read on the forward strand.
ATATAATTATATAATACAACATAAGTTCATTTACTTGGACATCCAACATCATACTTAACACAGTTCATCGCGTTCCAATATTGCATCTACATGAAAAGATTAAGCGATGTTGTTAAATACTCCTTTAACATATATTTGCATTGTAATGATAATTAAAAATGTAGTTCTATCTCTTACTGCATTACTTCCTAGAATTTTCCTAACAATAGAATGCATACAATCAACAGAAAAACATAATTCGATCAGAGCAGGCAACTTTTTGTGTATCCGCTTAACAATTTGCAGTTCTTCTACGCGTATGGGATGATTATACACAACATCTTCATAGTCCTTCATTGTACATCCTAAAAACAACTATATGTAAAATACGCCAAAGGATTGAAACAATTTGTAACATTTTTGTCGCACAGTTACCAGTTATTTGACAAGTTTCAATTTGGTAATTAGGACCGATGCAGGGACTACCATCGTTGGAAGGTGATGGATTATTACACGTACGGTGTCTACTTCTCTTGCCTTTGTATCCACATTTACCAGAACAAGAACTCCATAAACTCCAACTAGTCCATCCACCGTCGATGGCACACAAATTGTCATTCATCAATCCGAGCTCGCAATACAGATTTTGTACAGCACTCGATATATCCCCTGTAATAAAATTATTCAAAATAGGTATCGAAATAATGCAGCAATACTAGAGTACTATTAATAATACCAGCGATAGTAAAAGAACTTATTAATGCAACGAATAATATTAAAATGTTCATTATTAGATGCTTTTATGACGAAAATGAGTAGGTGTAATTTAAAATAGTCAAAACTGTAGAAGAATTTAAAAATACAGTAGAACTTCGATTATTTGTGCTAATTAGTGGAACATGATTGTTCGGATAATGCAATAGTTACATAGTTTCAGTACTGAACTAAATCCTTATTGAAGTGTGTAGTAAATCGTGTAGCATATGGGTTCTTTTTGGAAAGTATTCAGACGATAAAGAATTCGAACATCAGAGGATAATCGAGATTCTACTGTACTAATTTCTATTTTACTCCAGTTTGTTGCGATTTAGGTAAAAAAATTGTATTTTTCATAAAGATCCGCTGTCTATTCATTATCGATGGCAAAATAAACCGTTAAATAAATGGATGTGCAAAATTTGAAATAAGAATGAATCTACTATTGATTCTGAATCAATTTCGTTATTTTAATCAGTTTTTATATAGCATCACAGTTTGAATTCAAATGAACGCACCTTCATCTACGAGATAAATTCTAACCATTGATATTCGTGAATGCTGCGCATGCGCAATATTTTATATGTAAAAACATCTATATATACAACAATCTAAAATTAATCTTATGGCGCGAGCCGCACGAACCTCGTGAAACGTTTTGTGTCACAAATAGTATTGAAACAATTGTAACAAATTTTTGTAAGTGTTTCAGAATGCAAATATACACATTGTAATTTGTATATTGTTCCTAGATTTAAGAGAATGTTTATGTTATTATGTGATTTTCAGTATTGTTCGAGTTTTACATATATAAACAAGCCTAACCTTCAAGTGCGGTATTACAGTGAAAAAGTTGAAAAATCAGTGTGTCATCAATAAATTGTTATAAATAGAAATGAAACAGTTAGTTACTAAATTAAGAATAATTGTGTTAGAGTCTGTAATTTAGTTTCTTCGTCTCCCGGTTGTTGTATTTTCAACAAAAGAGAGCAGAAGATATTTGTTTCACGCTTATTAAAGTTTATTCGAGCGCAGCGACAGTGTATATTTAGCAGTTAAATACAACCGAGGTATGTGTACGTATTTATACTATATTGAAAATAAATTATTTTATCATTAAAAAATAAAAATATGAATTTTAAAAAATTGTTTTCTGTTTTTATCTAGCGTAGAAATGACTCTCACAGAAATGGAACCACTTAAGATACATTTAGATGCTCTAGAAATGGCAGGGAAAGTCGTGGATGCGCACATTACAGCGGATAGTAATTTTCCCTCCTTAATTAATCTCATGAGATACAATGTGCAAGGTAATTTATTTATTTTTAGATAATAACAGCTTCGTTATATATTTATTTGTTAGAATAACACACATATTTTATTTCACAGGTGGTCCAACAGTTAGCGGGCTCGATGACAATGATTATCCCACTTTACATGGAATGTCGATGTGTTTCTCGAACGTGAATCAAATGAAACTGCACAGTAAAATTTCCTTGCCATCTGAAGTAATGGAACACTTTGATCGTATCCTTCAAAAGATTTCAATATTTTTATCTTTGTTTTTCATATAGTGTGATTCCTTAATATTTGTCAGATGTCCAATGTCATTGTATGATGGGCTTATTCACAGAAATTTCAAAAGCTTGGCTTACAATCGATAGCGATATATATGTCTGGTCATATGAGAATGAGTCAGTATTATTTTGACTGTTTGTACACGCTGCAAATGAAACATGAAACTGTAAATTGTTAGCGTAATGTTCTTTTAGGACTGACGTTGCTTATTTCGATGGGTTAAATGAGACTATAGTAAGCGTGGGCTTAGTGAAACCAAAACCAGGAGTATTTCAGTCTTACGTGAAGTATTTATTGATTCTTACAACTATGGTGGAGATAACTATTCTTGGAGTGACATTAACAGAACATTCTGAAGGTATTCAAGTTTTATCGTTATTTAGATCTCTTAGCTTTATTATTTATTTTCTCTGTTTCTTCCTCAGGCACATCGCCAGAAATGCAGTTAGTTCCTGAACCAATTTTTACAGTAACCACAGATGGTATAGGAATCACAGTAATAGCAAACACCAACAGTGGTAGAATTTTTCTTGGCGGTAGAAATGGTTCTCTTTATGAAATATATTATCAGGTAAACATATTTATATAAAAATGAACATTAGAATAAGTAATTGTAATGCGGCATATTCATTGTACAGGCAGAGAGCAGTTGGTTCGGGAAACGTTGTAAAAAAATCAATCATTCCGAGGGTCCGCTATCATTCCTGGTGCCATCATTTATCACTATAGCTTTATCAGAAGATGAAACCATAATTCAAATTTCTGTGGACGATTCGCGTAACATTTTGTACACTCTCGGTGACAAAGGAACAATTACAGTTTGGGATATCGATAACAATGGTGCATCCAAAGTCGCGTCTTTGTCTCAAGCTTCTTTAGTGCAAAATGCCGTTCATGTTGTTAAGTATGTACATAATAATGAACGCATATGCAACGTAAAAGCAAACTAACAATTTTATTGGTATATATTTTAGGACTCTTGATAGCAATAACTTTCGACCATTGGTGAGCATATCTGCTATAACAGAATCCGAATCAATGCACTTAAATTTAGTTGTAGTTGCAGCGACGGGAACACGATTTTACTTTAGTTGTACCTCTATCACTAATCCAACAAGTAGACCGCAAGGCTTACAATTAATACACGTTAGATTACCACCAGGATATGCTGCCAATGCTACCGTAATGAGACCCAGAAAAGTTCAGATGGCACATTACAGAAAAGGTATTATGATGAAAGTGTGTACACTACAGTCCATAAGTAATTGACCACTTGGCGGAATCGAAAGTGTTTTTGATTCACAAGCAAAATACCTGCTTATTTGAAATACAACAGAACTCTCCCTCCAACCTAATAAATTTTTAAATTGACAAAAATGAACAAAATACGACACTTTTGTTGCAGGAACGTTGATTCTCGTATGCGATGGAGACTCAGAAACAGCTTTGTGCTTAAGTAATGACGCTTATCCATTTACAAATTATTTAGCCGAAACTCAAAGTCCTCTATCCCTCGACAGTCCGGTATGGGCGATGTCAGAAATCCTTGTCGAACCAGCTATTCGGATCGAGAAGCAAAGTTGCTCTCAAGGAGAGCCGCCCCTTCTCGTACGACAGCACATGGAAGCTCCGCGGAAGTTTATATTCTTAACATCTCAGGTATAGAGTGGATCAATTTCAAATAATCAATCTGACAAGTCAATCTATTCACTATTTATATTTTCCAACACATGTAGGGTGCAATTGTTTTTGTACAAGTTCGTCCAGTAGATATTTTAAAACAACTTCTCTTGGAGCAACGTGGACCGGATACGGAAGCAGTTCGTGCGTACTTTCAATCGCAATCGTTAGATCAGGCGTGCGCAACCTGTCTGATTTTAGCCACGCTTGAAAGTTCTCAAAATGCTGAGGTAACTAAAATTGGAAATGCGAAGACATTCTCGAATATTCTTCGGAATTCCTATATATTCGAGAATCCTACATATTTACATTAATTAAATAGTCAACCTTATTTTATAATGTGTAGTTAGCGGAATGGGCAACGAGAGCATTCTTTTTATATGGCAGTCAACGGGTGACAGCAAGCATTGGACCCGGAATGGATGTACATAGTAGTTTTGCTAACATGAATACAGGTACCTTTGCACGTGTAAGTCTTGTTTTTATCCTTCCATTATTACAAAATGTACTGATCAAATTTATGATTTGCATAGTGGACTTACGCACATCGACACCTAGAGTTCCTAATTATGATATGAGATACCAAGGTTTTCGGCCACACGTGCCTGTGGGACTTAATACAGACATTCCACTGCAACATTTCTCATCAAAGCACAATGGTTTATATTTATATGTAGGAAGAATACTTCGCCCTATATGGAGCATGCGTTGTATTAAACAAGAAACCGTAAATAACAAGACTCAGGTAAAGCGATACGTATACATATTGTGTTTAATTATAATTAGACTGCGGATCTTCATGCAAAATAAAAATGTTTTACTTGAATTATAACAAACTGAAGTGAAACAGAAATTTATTTGCTTTGTCAATATGAATAAAACATTAAAAATAATATAACAGAATTCTTAAATTCTTCTAATGTGTTCACTGTTTCAAATTACACCTACTCATTTTTGTTATTCTGTTATAAAGATCCGCAGTCTAATTATAATCAACGATTGCAACAGCAGATTATTAAAGATCGATCAACACATTGTATCCTTCGTGCATCGTGTGTTTAATCATTTCAGATTTCTAGCACTGTTCCAGCAAGACAAGTTACGTGGATTTTGGGACTTCTGCAAGCATTAAGATCATTTCTCAATAAAAACACTCATATTACTAAACAGTATGTACCATATACGTTATTCTAGATTTGATTAGCAATCATTTCTAAGTTACACGTTCACTGATTAGGAACTTATTTCTTTCAGATCTAATACTAGCAGGACTATCACTGATGGATTTGAAACAACTGTATCTAATCATTTCCAAGAACCTATAGTTGAGGAAAGAAATTCCTTAGCAGCTTTAAAAATTTTCATTACTCATGCTTGCGAAGTCTTGGAACTGTGGAAGATCTTGTGTGAAAATCATTTAAATAACATTGTTAACTGTTTGTCGAAGGTAAATTACCAATACGATTTTTTATTATTTATCTTTTAAAACATACATGTTTTGACATTTTCTTTGTAGGATCAAATAAATCAATTTTCTACAGCTACCTTCAGAGACCTGATTCTTATCGGACACGAAATTTCTTCATTATTAATTATCCACCTTATCGATAGGTAAGTACACTAAATATAGCATGTAAATATTCTTTTGACTACTTTACATTAACGTTTAACAGTTATCTTGGAGACAACGCGTCCGTTGATATTGTTAGTCAAAGGTTGCGAGAAGTTTGTCCGAATTTATACAGAAGCGAAGATGCGGTGTGTTCTAAGGTATAAAAGAATGAGATCCTTAAGTTATTATTAGACTGCGGATCCTTATGCATTTATAGAAAAATTAAAAAAAATAAAAATATACCAATATATGATTTCTCCTCCATTAAAATCATTAAGGGAAGAAATAACATTCAATTTGGTTTCTATTTCTTGCAATCGATGCAGACAATTTTTATTTCGCATAAAGATCCGCAGTCTAGTATCATTAACGAGAATATCAATATAATTTTATAAAATCTGTAAATTAAATTATAGGCTAACGAAATCATTTTGAAAGCAAAAAGTTGTACAAACCCAGAGGAAAAAGAGACTTGTTTGCAGTCTGCTTTAAAGCTGTGCAAGGAAGTGGCGCCCAGATTGAATTTGAGCGCAGTTTGCCAGCAATTCATTGCATGTCAGTTTTATACGGGTGTACTCGAGTTATGTCTCTGCTGTGCAGACAGAGTAGACCCTAACAACGCTGCATTACATTATTACAAGAACAACGAGCCGAACGAGGATCAGGAAGGTCGATTTGCTTACATGAAGCGGATGGAAATTTATAAAGAATTTATTACATTATTGGATCATCTCCATAATCAGAGTATTTCGAATCCGTTAACGCCCACCGTGCCGAAGAAACCAGGGCCTCTTTCTCCGAATGCTTCAGCTGTATCTGTAACTCCGGTGAAAAAGATACTGCACGACATCATAAATGACGCGTTGCATTTCCCTTGCGAAACTCTTCACGTCTCGGTTTACGCTTGGATGATAGAGCGAAGGCTTCACGGAGAATTGGTGGCACTCGCGGCCCCATCTTTAGAAGCTTACCTTACACGTGTCAATGCACCTGACCTGCTCTGGCAGTTTTACGAAAGAAACAAAAATCATGCCGCCGCGGCCAAGATCTTGGACTCTCTGGCATCGAAAGAATCTAATATACCATTAGCGCAAAGAGTTGAATATTTAGCCCGTGCGGTTGTTTGCATGAGAAGCGATCAAGCTGGCTACGCTCCGTATCTTGGAGTTTTCTTACGCGAATTGGAAGACAAGGTAGAAGTGGCAAGAATACAACAGCAAATATTAGACACGGTTTACAATCAACATTTGACGGATCGATTGAACGAGGAGACATTTAGAGCATTAAATTATTCGTTACTCGATATTACGAAGCTATATGAAAAGTATGCGGACTCTTTGCAATTATGGGAATGCAAGTTGGCCATAATTCATTGCTCCGGCCATCAAGACGCAATGTTGATTCAAGAAATTTGGACCAATATCATTAATAACGAATTAAAGGATACGTCTACCGCAGAAGATAAAATGGCAATTTTAATGAGCAAAATTATATCCCTTGGCGAAGAATATTCTGGATCTCCGCATTGTTTCCCAGTCGACTTTTTAATCAAGCAGTTGGAGATAAAAGCGTGTAAATTAAACGTATCGAATGCTAGGATTATATCTGGATTCCTGCAATTAGGAATTGCAATGGAGGATCTTTTGGATATCTACAAAATGATCGGGAAAGACACTAGAACCTGGTTGAACGAAGGAAACGAATTCCATCTAATACAATCGACTGCTAATTTGGTTAATTATTTCATACACCACTCTAATATCACCAACAACTTAGTTAGGTAAAATATTTGTTATTACATTAGTATAGACTGCGGATCTTTATGCATTTATGACAAAAATGGGTATATGTAATTAATTTACAGCAGTGGACATGTTGAAAATATTTAAGGACATCAATGTATTAGTTTCAGCATAATAGGACAGCTAAAAGAAGCTCCTGTGTCCTGCAATCAATGCAAACATTTTTTATTTTGCATAAAGATTTTGCATATAGTCTATACATTAGATAAAGTAATGCTACTTAATTATTATTATTACAGGCGGAAAATCATCACAAAATGTCAAGATGTGATATCGAAATGTTTGACTACCTTATACAATCAACCTCACGGACAAAAATTAATAGCGGAGCTCAGGTCGATCCAGAGCGTTTTAAATCGTATGTAAAAAATCATTCGACAAACTCGTCGAGCGGACAGTGTTTTATAAAATTGTATAAATCAGTGGATCTGAATGGAGCAAGTCACAGAGAGATCATTGTCGAAAAGTCAAGTAAAATGTAAATAGATGGTATCGCATTTGTTCTGATATTTTCGATATTGTATACAGTGTTCGTTCGTTTCGTAATAAAACCGTCATATACATGAATTGCAACGTTGTTAATTTGTTTTACTATTTAACACGTTCATGCCAACGTACTATCGGTGACACAGAAACATTTTCGTGGTTTTGTGGTTCTTATCGGGAGCCGTTGTGAACGCGTTAAATCTTATAGCGACAACAATTTTTACATGTATTACGGAAAGCCTCTTTATTCTTTATACATAATGTATAAAGAGGATTAAACATTTTTTACTAATTTTATAAATAGAGTAATACTGATCAATGTGTCAATATTGATATTACCAATAGACTGTGAAATAGAAAAATCTACGAATATTGTGATGTTATTTTCAATGTGAAAAGACTATTATAAATTTTGATTGAACTACTGAATCCCACAATCGATGCAGAATATTTTCATTTTGCATGAAGATCCGCAGTCTAATTACCGAGTTTTGTCAAAAGGGATAAGTTATTTAGTAACTAATAATTAGACTGCGGATCTTTATGCATTTATGAAGAAATTGGGCGAAATATAAAATAGTAAAAGATTTTCAAAATTCAAGAATGTTGTGATGTTGCTTTTAATGTGACAAAGTCGTTCCTGCTTCTCACAATCAATGCAAAACATTTTTATTTCGCATAAAGATCCACACAGTCTACTAATAATAATTGATGCAATGTAACTAATAATAGTTGATCGAGGATGTTGTTCCAACGTCTGAATATTTGTTGGTCCTGAAAAGGACCGTTTGTTGTGTAGTGAAATACTTTCACTTATTTCGAGCTGGTGTATTTAGTGACTGCCTTGGTGCCCTCGCTGACTGCGTGCTTGGCCAATTCACCAGGCAATAAAAGCCTGACCGCGGTCTGAATTTCCCGGGAGGTGATGGTGGACCGTTTATTATAATGAGCCAGTCTTGATGCTTCGGCGGCGATGCGTTCAAACACATCATTAACGAAACTGTTCATGATGCTCATCGCCTTGCTGGAGATACCGGTGTCAGGGTGTACTTGTTTCAAGACTTTGTAGATGTAGATTGCGTAGCTTTCCTTCCTCTTCCTTTTCTTCTTCTTGTCGGCCTTGTTAATATTTTTCTGGGCCTTGCCGGCTTTCTTCACAGCTTTTCCACTTACTTTTGGCGGCATGATGTCGTCACGGTGTACTTACACTTTGAAGTTCAGATAAGACGTATCTGTACGACTGCAGAACAGAGAATGAGTGTTCGCAGAGAACGGCCTCTTTATATAAGGCAAACGGTACCCTCCAGCGCACCAATCAAAACGCAGCAACCGTGCCTATCGTCTGATTGGTGCGGCGACTGTACATACCTTTAGACAATGGGATTGATTTCGTAGAACGCGTCCGGACACGTTTCTGTGGACGCTTTCACGTGTATTCGATATTCTTCAAAGTTAACATTTAATTCTTTATACAGTATCTTATCGTTCTTTCTGTTAGGCCACAGCGAAATGACATATTATTGCCATGATGTAATAACAATTTGTGTTCTTTGTCCCTGTTTCATCAAATAAACACCTTGAGTAAAAATATAAATACTTATCTAAATGCACATATACGTAGGTACATACTAAGTTTTAGATATGGAAATAATAGAAATGTTAAGAATTATCACATTTATTTTAGAATTTGTATTATGCAGAATATTGCGCAATCTGGAGGCATAATTTCAGAGTATACTTATTGTTATTTCTCATTGCGAGCGTTTCAGTACAAATACTCTTTTCATTACTGAAGTGTTATAAAGATTAAACTCGATATTGAAATATGTTCACGATAAAATTCACGGAATAATAAAAGTTGTAATTAATTAAAGTGTACGAACTTCCGCTACTCCGATTCGAATTTTATACTACACATGTGATGTGGAACTGTTTAATATCTTACAATAAACAGAATTACATTGATTATTCGGAACAATTTATAATATGCACAATAATTTGTGTAAAAGAACGGAGCTTATACTCTACACCTGCTCCGAACCATCTGTTTCTTTACTCCAATTGCAGCTTTGCTTGTCGGCCATTGGTCGGAACATGTGTTGTAGAAAGGGTATAAATACGTAGCGCATCCCTCCAGACCACAAAGTCGCTCCAATCGTGAAGACGAGAAGATCGTGTGCTCCGATTTATTTCTTTGAAATTCAACGAACCTGCTGAAAAATGTCCGGACGTGGCAAAGGAGGAAAAGCTAAGGCGAAGGCAAAGTCTCGCTCCAACAGAGCTGGATTGCAGTTCCCTGTAGGTCGTATCCATCGACTTCTCAGAAAAGGAAACTACGCAGAAAGAGTTGGTGCTGGAGCACCCGTTTACTTGGCTGCCGTTATGGAGTACTTGGCCGCCGAGGTTCTCGAATTGGCGGGAAACGCAGCGCGTGACAACAAGAAGACTAGAATCATTCCACGACATTTGCAACTCGCAATCAGAAACGACGAAGAGCTGAACAAACTTATGTCTGGTGTTACCATCGCTCAGGGAGGCGTCCTTCCCAACATCCAAGCAGTACTTTTACCAAAAAAGACTGAGAAGAAGGCTTAGACAAATTGGAGCAGAAACGAAAAACAAAATTGGCCCTTTTCAGGGCCCAAATATTTTACAATGTTGGAAACACTTTCAGTTCTATCAAGAAGCTAGTCTTCCCTTTTATTTATAACGAAATTTGACGCTTTAAACAGAGAATAAACTTCTCTTTTTATTTATATATCTATTATAACGCTAATCGTATCACGACCGGTTTCACATTATTTATTTTTTAATTATTGGAATTATAAAGATGCTTCCGTCAGAAATTATTGAATAAATTTCTTTATTCAATCACATATTATTATAAAAATTGTGAAAAATCTAAATATAAGTTCAGTCTTGTCATTTTGTAGCCGGTACGGTGTTAGTGTTAAGAATTTATTAGGATATTAGTCTCGATGAAAATGAGAATCTTCATATTTTTCAAACATTCAGTTCCGAGGAAATAATCATTTTTGGTGCGACTTTTTTACAATTTTTTTCACAAATGTCCACCAGAAATTATAAAGAATTCTTTATATAAGCTATCCCTGGAATGGTTAGTTGATTTTACTGGGAAAAATTGATGATTAGGCAGGATGTAGGGTTTGATATTGCAAACCGGTTGCCACATTCTGTTATATAGCTTGAAATATGTACAGCCAATGATAAAATGAATTCTTGACACAAATATAAGATATAGCGATTAAATAACGTGAAGTACGGAATATTATAATCCAAACCGATCGTTCGATTTAACCAAATATGAATATAGTCAATATATATGAATTAAAATAACACAGACATGCTTTTACTTGTACTTATTGCTGTACTTCTACTCTAGTATACTCACGCCTGTTCAACTACTATAATATATATAGACTCCAGATGTTTATGCAATTTTTAATTTTTATAGCTTTAAAAAAGTTGAATCAAATAGAATCTTGAAGAAGAAAGTAGAATCTTATATCTTAAATCTCAAAGTTAATTAAAATCGTACCAAATTCGATTGAATGTTGCATTCTAATATTTTTTGAAAATTTGTATACGCGCCATATATAAATGCATAAAGATTCGCAGTCTATATATAATTACTTCATTAGAGTGAGGATCGATATACAAAGTAAATAAATAATTGCAGCTGCATTATTAATTATACGAGTGGTAAAATCAAATGAGTTTGGAATGATATGTGATAAATATATATAGATAAGATATATATATGCAAATAAGAATAAATCGTAAAGAATCGTTTTCAATAAAATCGTAAGAGTTTCGAAACTCTATACAATCGTTGACAATCGTATAACGCCAATGTCTACCATTTAAGAGATAATAAAGAAAACAATTATATATAATTATTTGAATGCTACAATGACGAATTTGTTAATAAAAAAAATATTGACAATAATTTCATTTTCTATTTATTTGAATTGGTTTGAATTCTACGATAAATCTGTTGGCAGCGCTGATGCATAAAAGAGAATGGAAACATCCGAATCCGGCTTGAACTGCGTGTACTGGTATGTATGGACGGCAGTTTTGCTAAATGAATGACTGTTATGAAGAAACGACTTTTTATGTAATATGAAACGAAGAAAATTAGTTAATCCCTAATCATGCAGTGTCTATAATAAAAGCATTAATTTTTTTAGTGGTAAGATCAACATCCTTCACTAAGGACATCGTTTGATTTCAATGTATATAACCTTCTTTCTTGTCAATATGCAGCGCGTTAACTTTAGAATATCGGAAGTTTGTAATATAGAATTGCACTTACTTTTTCCTCAAGCTTATCAAATGAATCAGAATGCCCCTATTCAGATTTTCTATCGCAAGCGTAATTGATCTGGTATCTCAATTTCTTCGATATCGAGAAAGTTAAAATTATTCTTTAAGTTAACGTCGCCTGTCATACGGTAATAATAGATTAGTGTATGTATAATGTCACAACGGAGCTAATTGTAATTTATCACAGTAATCAACTTCCATCGAATATAGCAAAAATAATTATTTGGCTAAATAATTGATCGGCAATGTTATTTCTGTTATAGATAACAGCCCACCATAAATAGAACTTTAATAAGACGGCATGTTTGTAAGAGTTTGGTTGCGAATTCTCACGGGGGATGAATGAGGAAGAATTATTGAAACGGTCTGCTGCAGAGCGAGATAGAATATTTAGCTGCTATGACCGTGGTAGAGAGAATGGAGCGGAGATCGACTCTTGGGAAGATCCTGGCTACGAAGTATATCATACGACTGACAGATATGGATTCATACAGTAAGCGATGATACTATTATTACTAGACTCTGGATTTTATGCATTTATGACAAATGTAGGTACCATTTAAAATAGTTAAAAGATTCAAAGACTTTAAGAGTATTAACACTAAACCTACCGAGCCTTAAAAGTAACTGGTACATGTTCCCTTATAAAAATGACAAGATTGATTTTATTTAGACTTTGTGCTGCTCCTATTATAATACGTGCTGTACTAAAGATATTTATACGTTCAATTCTTATGAAATCATTTTTATTATTTCAATAATTGTAAAATAATAAATCAGGAACTGGTCATTTTGACCGGTGGTGGTAGGTTTAGTCTTAATATATTATTTTCACTACATTAAAATTATTAGTGAAAAATATGAATTTATATTTAGCTTCTATGTCTTGCAACTGATGCGCAAACTTTCTGTTTTGTATAAAGATCCAGAGTCTAATTATTACTATTCTGACCGATCGCATTAACGTTCCATGATATTATGTTCCAGTGATAAGCGACTGCCACAAAAGCCGGACCCGAATGAAATTAAATGTCATCGGGTGGAAATGGAAAGATTGAAGAAATGGGAGAAAATGACGAAACAGTGGGATAGTACCTCTACGAAAGAGAAATTACGACGTAGAGTATACAAAGGAATTCCTAATAGATTTCGTGGTCAAGTTTGGGCATTGCTTCTGGGAATAAAAACATTGAAGAAAGAGCAAGCTGGTAAATACGAAGAAATGTTGAAACTTGCGCGTCAGTGGTCTACCGAAATAAGACAAATCGATGCTGACGTAGCTAGACAATATAGAGATCATATCAATTATAGGTGAGTAAACGATACATAGTTGTAAAAATGCCAAACGATTCATGATCTAACATATTCGATGTATGTACGCATATACATCTATTTTCTATTAACAGAGAACGATATAGCATAAAACAACGATCCATGTTTTATGTGTTGGCTGCTTATAGCATGTACAATATGGAAGTAGGCTATTGTCAAGGGATGTCTGTATTAGCTGGACTACTTTTATTATATATGGATGAAGAGGATGCATTTTGGGGTCTTTCTGTGTTACTGGCTGATAAGAAATACACTATGCATGGTCTGATCATATTTTCATATAATTGAAACCAAGTATAATCGCTTCTATTATAATTGAACGAATATATTTTCTGTTTAGGATTTTATGTTGATGGATTTCCGAAGCTGAATCGTTACATTGAACATCATGACAAGATCATGAATAAATTTTTGCCGAAATTAAAAAGGAAGCTCGATAAGTGTGGCTGCGATTCCATTCTTTACTCATTAAAATGGTTCTTTGTTGTTTTCCAAGAGAGGGTAGAGGAATATTCATTAATCTTTCACTGACATTTAATCGTTACAGTATACACGTTCAGATTAGATATCATGACTAAATACGTTTTTCTCTTTTCTATCCATAATAGACGCCTGTTAGTCTTGGCCTTCGAATTTGGGACGTTTTTTTATTAGACGGTGATCGTATTTTACCGGCTATGGCATACACTATCATGAAAATGCATAAACGTTTTCTTATGCCAATGGAAAGTCTAGACGAGTTTTGTAACTATATGCAAATCAAGCTGGAAAGAGATTTCTGCTTTGACGATGACACAGTAATAAGTAGTATGGAACGCAATATGGAAGAACTAAAACGTGCTAAATTGGATTATCCTGGTCCACCGTTGCCACACGAGTTACCACGAATTCCATTCGGTACATTCAAAGAACCTTCATTTGCGAGCAAGGTAATTTATAATAAGGTGATTAACACTAGGTTTACGGAGCATTAAAAGTGACCATTTTACATTACTAGACTGCGGATCTTTATGCAAAATAAAAATTGTCTGCATCGATTGCAAGAAATAGAAACCAAATTGAATGTTATGTCTTCCTATAATGATTTCAATAGAGGAAAAATTATATATTGACATCTTCAATTTTTTTAATTTTTCAACGAATTTGAATTTCATTTACTCAATTTTGCTATAAATGCATAAAGATCCATAGTCTATACATTACTTTATCAAAATAACGAGAATGTGTCCAGTTGAATATCTTGTATAGTATACGGTTTGATCTATATACTATTATGATCTGTTACATTTAGGTTGGGAGACGAAGCGAAGAATTTAGCGATGCACAGCATGCAATGCGTGAATCCATAACACAGCGTAGAGATTTGGTAATCGCCGATGACGGTAGAGAAAGTACAACACCGGTTGAACCAACTGATTGTGGTCTTGGCGGTGAGTTACAATATAATGAAAACATAGTACATGGTGATATAAATACTTGCCTTCTGCATTCTAAACAAGAAAATACCCCTAAGGATACGAAGAAAGACAAAGATACAGAGATTGATATAATGGTTATATATAACACTAGATTGTAAGATATTTTTTAAACATAGGTTTTTACAAAGAACAAAAAGAAAAAAAGAAAACTATTGCGTACAATAATAATCAGTTATTTAGATAAAATTTTACAACAAAAAGTACTCTAGAAGTATCACGATCGATACTCTATAGTCATAGATAAACCTAACATGCTCAATATCATCAGAACAAAGAGTTACACGTTACCTCTAAAACTTGTATTCAAAATTTTCATTCTGTTCATTTTCAGACTGTGATTGTTTTGTGAAACATATATTTTTAAGAGATTTTCTGCAGAACAAACTGAAATAACGAAAAGTATGCATGTGTCAGAGAATTGAGTACATGAATGTTTATTATATTTTTGTTACCTTAGATTACTATTGAACTGAGAGTATGCCAAACTTTTGTTGCCATTTAAATAATAATTACTTAATGAAAGAACAAAAAAAAACCCGTAGTACGTAATATGCATTAATTTCTCTATTATACACATACATAGAAGAAAGCATGGTGACTGTTAGGGATAGAGAGAGACAGTTTTTAAGTTGAACGTATATATTATACTTGCGCAAAAAATCATTCTCTGTTGGAAGACACGTTTGTTCCAATATCCGATTGCAGTATAATAAAAATTGAAATATATGTGCAGGAAGCAAATTCTCACTTGATCCGAATCTTGATGATGGAGCCTCTCCCAATGGCTCGCGACGGTCATTGGCAGACACGTCTGTTACATCGACAGCCGACCTTTCCGTATTTAGTTCGGCGACACGGTGTCAAGCGTTAGACAATAGCCTCGATACTCAAAGTAATATTTCGAATGCTAGCTCGGGCAGCGGTGGCTTACCCACGCCCAAAGCAACGCCACCACAACCGAGTCCAGATGTTGTACGAATTTATGTATCATATAGTTCGCCCATATCTGAGTCATATAAGGATGATCTTCCACGTACGCTCCCACGGACTTTAGAGACTAACAGGATCCGCATACGGGTCGATCCCGATCAAACACCAATAGTGGAGAATCTCAAACCATTTTCATTAGAAAGTCCAGAAATTGAATTGGACTTGAAATAATAATCTATTCAATCGACAGACATTAATTTATGCATGAGTAAAAGCATTTCATGACATTATGCTCACGAGGGAATCATACCGTGCGGTTCTCTCAAATTTTAATGACAGGTTTCTGCATGTGCAAATTTTACACTACCAATGCAGAATAATAATCGCATATAGGATTGCAAGAGTGCGGGATGCGCCTTCTCATTTCTCGATAATGCAAAGATGGGGTTTTTCAGTAGTCAAAAGCGCTAGATAAAAGATCAATCTAGGCCGCGATCGCCCTCAAAAGTCCTATTTTTACCGCACCCTTTCAATCCTGGAAACACGAGTTTATCTCCTTAAGTAACACTTTCCAATCTTTTCTTTAACGCAGACGAAGAACATATCAGTTTATTGTTTAAATGTAATATATATCGTGTACGGGACATTGTTGCTTTTCAAAATAACAAACGAATAGGACTTCATATAATTATACGACACTATTACATTAAGAGAACGAGGCATAGACTTAATATCAGTTTCGGTTTAATATCATTTGTTTTGAATGGATTCTAATATTTCATATATCGAAGATCATTGTATAAATATCATTGAAAGAAATATGTGTACATGTATATGTATATTCTGTATTGGTAGATAGGATAGTTTATACGTGTAAAAAAGTTTCATTAAAATTTGATTGCATCGGCTTGATATTAAACACTGATTTAGATGAACAGAATTCTAAATCTGCATTGTATTATAAATTCGAGTATGCACATAACTATAATTATTGCCGTTTACTTTAAAGTAGTGATTATGGAATTAACGATAAACGTGATATACCATGGTATTTCTTGTTCGAATATAAATCAGTGTATGTTATATGCACTAGTCACGAATAATTATAGCCGTTTGCGCTTAATGATAACTACTCTGACACTTTTGCTATGGCCTAATTTATGTTCATAGAGAGAGAGAGAGAGAGAGAGAGAGAGAGAGAGAGAGAGAGAGAGAGAGAGAGAGAGAGAGAGAGAGAGAGAGAGAGAGAGAGAGAGAGAGAGAGAGAGAGAGAGAGAGAGAGAGAGAGAGAGAGAGAGAGAGAGAGAATAGAGATGGTTGAAATTTATGTAATAGAAATTTATAATTTTTAGTCGATTGTTTCTAATTAACGATCAATAAGACTCTGAATAACGAAATCGTATTCATGTCTCTTATTGATTAATTAATTAATTACTTATAAAAGGAACAGCATAATATTTGTCATGTGTGTCAAATTATATACTTAAAAGAACAATAAGATGATAGAACTTTATGCAGAAGAAAAACGAATTATACATATATTAAAATTAATTATAATATTTAGTAAAATATTTAAAAAGGAACGAAATTTTAAAGTATTATATGAATATTAATATATATATATATGTAAGGTATTGCAACCACATTACAAATAGGAATATAAAACATTTAACATATAAAATGTATAGATAATTTCTGTAAAGTATGTGTTTCTAAATCGCTCCATTTAACGAACATTATAAAAGATATTTTGGAATCTACTATAAATTGGCCATTCTATACATACAAATATGAGTCAATTTTCCATAGTAAATATAATACTAAAAGCGATATTTTTGTTACAATACTATAAGCATATAGAATCTTTTTGAATAGTCATTATTATATTTTCAGTATTGTGTACATTTCTCTGAAAATTTCTATATATAACTATCACATACGTCGTGAACAAGTATACATAAAGTTCTATACTGTAGAAATATTTAACAAGTAGATAATCATACGTTATTGGTATCTTCTGTAAGACACACAGACACAGAATTATCTTCTTTAGTTGATTATAAATAGATGAGAATCAAAATGTTGTTGTTTTAGAAATTAATTTTGTGTAAATTTGAAAAGTAGCGTACTCGGTTACTACTACTAATTACCATAGATACCTTGCAACATTCAGGAACTTATGTTTTATTATGACGAAATTTCTAGCATCAGTTTTTACATTGTCAATTATTCTAAGAATTCTGAAATATGTAAAATGATTTGTTAATCGTTCATTTTGGGATCAAGTATGAGTTGGTGACATGATTTTCATATAATTTTGATATAATAAAAGCATAAAGATTTTAGTTGGTAGATTATTATAAAATAATAATCATATCCTTGAAAAAGTTACATTCTATATAAGTATGTTAAGTATTATACTGCCACAGTACTATTAGTCTCTTTTTTATCTTAAGTTTCGCTTCTTTTTATAAAGACCAGTGACATATATACCATTGTATATACGTAGCATTTACTGAGAAAGGAAATCTTTCATTAGATATTACTTGAAGGAAGATGTCCAAACTAAAAAGGAAATCAATATTATCAGAACTTTTGCCGTGGAATGTGAATATTGAACAGTCTTCTAATATGCTACATATTTATTGTTTAAATGTACAAAAAGTATTTTAATGTAATAGAACACATGCTTTTTAATCCATATTGATTCTGTAAAACATTCCTGAACATACAGTATTCCTTAATGTATATAGAGTTATAAAACCCATGGCTATCAACCTGACAGCACTCACTTGTTATATTTAATACCATAAGGTAATATTTGTTAAATAAATATTAAATGTTAACGGTTTGAAACTTTATTGCATTGTAAAAAAAAAAGAAGAAAGTTCAAACACGCAATGTACAGTTATATGATAACCCCGTTTAGAGGTTGCATAACATTAAATTTTCAAGAACCTAAAATATACATCATTAAAGTTGTAAGCCAAATATGGAATTGTAAAAATATGAAACAAATCCAATACAAGTTCAGCGAATTACGTATAAATTTAAACATGTACATTCCTTTGTGTCACGTTAAGATTTGCAAATATTCTTTACTCGTTCATTAATTTTTAAGTCTATATTTGTACTTTAAAGACCATATATATTTATACATTTAGCTTTCATATTAAATTAAATATAAGGCATGAACTTTTGCCAATTACAAACGTCGCAAGTACATTCACGTATTTTTTAGTTGTATTTTTAATATAAAAACACGATAAGAAATTTATATAATTTCTTCAGATTACTTTTTATAAACATTTATATTGCAGTGTTAATGGCTATATTACTTTTAATATGTTTTTCGTAATAGAAAATGATATATTGATATATTATACAAAAAGGAAAAGAAACGTACTCTTATTCAAATATTAATGAAAAAAATGATAACAAATACTACTTAATCCGAAGAAATTAGCCTTTAGGCTGTAATATAAAATGTATATGCTTAGTAGGTCATGTTTTCTGTAATTTTAGTATAATAATTCTCTTTGAATTAAACATATGGTAAAAGTAATTTTAGTAAAGTTGAGAGATTGCATTGCCTTTATTAAATCAGAAATTGATTTAAAACAGTACTACATATATTTAATTGCTTCTAGTACAAGATCTTCTTGGTCAACTAGATTGTAAAATACAAAAATATCCATTAAAAATAACATATTGATTGTTTTGTTCATTATTCACATTCGTCTTATCGCACTATATAGATAAATTAAAGTTCAAATGTAATACCTGATGAAACATTTGTGTAATATTTAAAATTGTAGTTCAAGTCGATATTTTTTTTATACAAAAAATTTGAAAAATATGCGATATAGTATATAATAGGCTTGTGTGTATTATTCATAGGATACTTAGAACGAAAAGACACGATCTAATGACGCAATACTCGTATAACTTCTTAATGTCTGGTAAACCATGTTGTAAATTGATTGAAATCATCGAAATAGTAAATAAAAATATGAATTAAACAGTCATCTCTTCTTTCAAGAATATTTACTTTTTATTAACCAGTGTTAAATTGTTCAATCATTTACAAAATCACTGTTAATTTAACTAAAAATTAACATTCAAATAGCCGTGTTCGAAACGACAAGAACAACGCAGGTGTATTTTACCATAGCTATTAATTATTAATTTGATACAATGAGCTTCGGTAGATATACAGTAAAGCTTTGATCTAACAATAAGACAGGAAATTCCAACTTGTTCCCCTCCGCGTCCCCACTACTATGCAAAGCTGTAGAATTAGTGGGCGGGATATTAGTGGGATGAAGTCTAAGAGTGGGGGAAGAACCTAAGCGGAGAAGGTGCCGCGTATGACTCGCGAGCTACAAGTTGGAACTTCCTGATCTAAGAAAACGGAAACCGTAGGATGAGTCCCTCCACTGAGGAACGTACCCCGGAGGGGTCGAGAAGCTCGAGCTGTCTTTTCTCGCCGAGCAGTGTAAAGTGTTAACGTAAAGCTGCAATCCAATTGCATATTCACCATCTTATGTGTGGCATTTCCTTTTCTTCCAGTATTTAGTGGTTTAATTGACGTATGTAGTGTGCCTTCACACAAAGAAATAGTAGAATCACAGGATCTAAGAGACAGCACGGACCCCAGAGTTTATCTTAGATTAAAGCTTTACTGTACATATGATTAATTGAGAAAAATTCCACAAAACTATAGTCGTAAACATATAATTTAATTTCTCTTGTACTTCACTGTTGTTCGTATTCGTCTATACATATTTTCTATGTATAAATGCCAGAAAAAGTACTCGTTTCATAAATCTTAAAAAGAATAAACACTTCGGTATTTATATAACAATACTAAATAAAAAAAAAAAAGAAAACTTTGTCTGATTCTGTCCAATTTTCGATAACACGTATTACCCGAAGGAGAAGAAAGGGTGTAGTTGATAGTTCGTGTAACTACTATTAAAATTAATTTTCAATGAATCACTAATATAAATGCAAACACGGCAAGTAACTGATTCACTGGATGATAAAATATATGTAATACAAAATTGATTTTACTGTTGGTCTCTTGAATCGAAATGAATGTAATATTATTATAAAACTGCTGGTTTTCCGTCTCTCAATATTTGTTGTCCTGTATGATAACGCCAGAACATACTGTTTCCTCTCTTTAATTGGTTAGTAGCCGACAGATGAGACCAACAGTGCCGCCACCCATTATAAATTGGCATATGTGGAGGAAGACCGGCAACCAACCTATATTAAAAAATAAATTGATTTATCAAAATTCATTCAATTGTGATAAAAGGAATTCTATACGTCGAGCATCTAATAATACAACTCACCCGCAGTTATTAACAGCCATACAATGCGATACCACCCAGAATGGATATCCAGCTGCGTTTGCTATGAACTACAAACATATAACAAGAAATAATAATATAGAACTAGGCTGCGTTGCTTCTACAGCAATCGAATAATCAATTTACTTACGTATACGGTAGAATGCACATATGGTTTTGTCGCTTCATCAGTTAGAATATATCTATCAATGATGTAGGTAGTTGTGTTGAATATTATTATAAAACCTGCGATTCCAATAAGTTTAGGCATCAATCCAGCATAGTATCCCGCAATTCCATTTTCTTTGTACACCTCCACGAACGAACTAAATAATCCACTAGAAATTCATAGGAAGAAAAAAGTGAATACAACTATAGTAGCAAAAGAATAATTACAGTAAGGGTGATAGTATACTTGTATTTTGTTTCTCTGCCAACGAACTGTGCCATCATCCTTAATGCGATGACCTCTAATGGATGAGTGAATAGTACTGCTACCGTTCTACTAATTAGATCCCGTATTAGTTCACATATAAATATCGTACATTGTTTGCTGAAAAAGAAATTGACGTAATTATTAAGGGGGTACACTCGTTTTTCCAGGATTGCAAGGGTTCGGGATGCGCCTTCTCATTTCTCAATAATGCAAAGATGGGATTTTTCAATAGTCAAAGGCGCTAGATAAAAGATCAATCTAGGTCGCAGTCGCCCTTAAAATTCCTATTATTATGTTTATGAGGTGTAATTTGCATTATTCGGCAGCATGTAGCTGTCGCAGCTGTATGGAAATACCTACATATGCAGCTGTATGTTTTCGAATAATACAAATTACATTGCCTTGACTACTGAAAAACCACATCACATGCATTATTGAGAAACAAGAAGATGGAAAAATGTAATGTCAATCATTTCTCGCATAATATTAAATATGAAATTTCCGATTATACAAATATATACCTACTCCTCTTTCGTTTCTTCCTCTTCTTCCTCTTCTTCCTTCTGTACTACTTTCTTTATATAGTTAGATGTTTTATTAAAAATTACTGTACTTATAATGTCAGCACCGATCGTTGGAACAACGCCACGATAACATCCAGATATTCCATCCACTTTTTTTATATAGTTTACTAAAATATCAAGATGGCATTTCATATATGATTCGCAAGCAAAGATTAAAGCAGATAGTGTAAAAACAAAGGAATGGAAAAATAATTTATACTTTGTCCAAGATGATATCCGAAAGAGAAAATGTATACTTACCGTATTCAAATATATTAGGCAAAGCCAAAGCCGGCTTTCTAAATAATATGGTAGTCGTAGGTCGTGGTAAAATCGGTTCATATCCAAACTGTTACAAAGAAAGATGGACCTCTGATCAATTATTGACATCCAAGCGATTCATTGACAATGCATGGTTCTTTACCTGTATTAAAACTTTGGCATATCCGACTGGATACAACACCGTATTAAAGATCACTTTATTTAACGAAACCGATTGCTCTTCCTTTAACTGTATCATATTTAATTCGAATTTATTTTTGCCTAAAGTCTAAAATTCTCTACGTATTTGTTTGCCTAACGATTTTGATTTGCGAAGCGTGATTGAAGCTTCGATCGTTACAATAAACCTTAGACGATTCTTCCACGATTTCGGCTCGAAAGCAGAATAACATTAGGCGTATTGCATACACCGTTGAACACGATAAATATTATATACTTGCAGTACTTGTGAGTACTTGTTCCACCGACGAGATATATCTCGTCTGTGCTTGTTCACCTAACCCTTGCTCTCCGAGAGACCTTATGAAAACGGACATTCCCATCTACAACACAATATTCTGTGGCGTGGATTACAATTCATGCTTGTTGCTGTTTTTAAACTTCTCAACTTACGATTTATACCTATCAAAATATCTTCAACTTTTACATTAGTTACAAGAGCGAATGCAAGTGTAATATTATGAATAATATTCATAAACTATAAACAAATGCACCACAGAATGCTTTCTTCGATACGTGTTCGTTTGTTTAACGTAAGAATAAAAATTTATCATCCCGGTTTTCCTCACATTATTTTCATATAAAAGTCATATTTAGTTTCATCGATCTGAAGTCGGAAATTCAAATAAATCGATTCAGGAAAAGATCGCACGTGATCGCACGCATGTGGCGCCGCTACAATCTCCATTGTATACATAGACTTATAGAGATAGACAGCGTGACCTGTACGAAGCGTTGAAGCGGTTGAAGCCCACAATAGCGGCGAGGGATATATAGAGTGAGAGAGAGAGCAATAGTTGGTCGTGGTGCGCTCTCTTTCTAATTGACGAGTTGGTGGGGAGAGATTTATCCAATGATAGTGGGTGTGCGTAGTGAAGTGAGAGTTGACTGGCTCACTGCGCCCCCACCAATTATCGGTGTGCGAGTGAGATAGATATACAACCCGCCGCCATTGTGGACTTCAACTGGTTTCAACGCTTCGTACAGGCCGCGCAGTCTATCTCTATAAGTCTATGTAAATAGAAATTTGTACGTCATCGATATAAAAAAGGATTCATACAGAGACGAAATCTGTATGAAAACTTTTCAATTTCGTTTCCTCGCATTTTGCGACCTATTCTACGTGCGTACAGTGTTGTCGGTACTCGATCAGTACTCGATGCTCATAGTAGAAAAAAATGTTAAATTATTATGACCTATGGTGGTCCTATTGGATAATAAAATACGCATAACAAAACGTATGTTACAACTAATTGGTATCAAGTATTATGTTCTTGGTTTGTTCTTGAAATTTATCGACTCTACTTCCACTGAAATCATTTCTCATTGGAGGTAATACCTGGCAATATCAATCGGAATGAATGCAATAAATTTCGAAAATTGTGTACTCGACAGCGCCATCTGCCGATATAAGTTGAAATATCATTTTTCTAGATCATTTTTCGTCATGGGTACTAGTGATGTAAAAAGGTGTGCGTAAAGGATATCGTGCTGAGCTCATCTCACTATTTGTGATTCATCCAGATTCATCTGTTCTGGCTTCGATGGCAGAACTATGTGCGAAGTAATCGAGTAGTTAATGTGATGTTTTGTGAAGGCAATAACGAGGTAAGTCCCGATCATCTTTTGCGATTATAACGGTAAAAACTTTCGGTCCGACATTTTTCCTCGTGGCGAACGCAGATACCGTTTTTTTTCTCTTCTTATACTATCCAGAGAAATCATTTCGACAAACGCTAAGAGTACCGAACAACAGCGATTTGAAAAAAAATGTTCGATCGAGCTGTGCGAATGAAACGGTGCACAGTCGAAATACTTCGTTGCGCGTTTAATTGTGACGAAATCGAATATTCCATTTGGCAGAACTGGGGGATAGAAAATAATCGTCGCGTGAAAAACAATTGACGGACAAACGTTACCATTTCGAACAGGTTTATATCTATAGATAAATGTTTTGCAATGGAAACGAAGTTCCTTTACCGTACTATTAACACTTTTGTAAACGTTCGAACGAGTCGTGATTATTTATTGAAACGACACTGTTCTTTCTTTCGTGGAAACAGTTCCAGTTTATTGCGTGATATGTACCGTAATTGCAGTCGCGCAATAGATGTTTCTTACGAATCATTCACGTTTACGAGCGTTTAGCAAACGTAGATGAACATTTCTGTGAAATGTACGTACATTCTTCTACGAGAAGCATTAATCCTCTGCTAGATTATTTTTGCGACGAACGTAATGCTGATAATAATTGTGAAATCAAATATTCGATGAAACATGGTCGCTTGATTTTTGTTTTAGAATGCCAATACAGGCACCACAGTGGACTGAATTTCTTTCTTGTCCAGTTTGCTGTCATGATTTTGATGTGGCAATACGTGGCCCTATATCATTAGCATGTGGTCATACTATATGTCGTACGTGCCTTGCAAATTTACATCGTAAACAATGCCCTTTCGATCAAGTAAGTGACATCACAATTATCCTACATGTTTTCGGTAAATTGTATTAGTAGCGGATAATATTTTAATCGACTATGTTTCTCTGTTTTTATTATTGAGAACGAAAACATCTATGCATCAATTTGAATATTTATGAACTAAATGAAACTAAATTATTTTTCAGAGTATTATCAACACAGAAATAGAAAGATTACCAGTAAATGAAGCTTTACTGCAATTAGTAGGGAATCCTGTACCCATAAATGTTGCAACAGCTTACCAGAAATTGCTACCACCCGAAGATCATGCTAATTATTTGGCTGCTAAACGTTGTATTGAGGAACTTGCTCTATATCTCAAACCATGTCAGACAAATCCTACTTTAGCAGCAGGTATTAAAAAAGCGAAAGCATATTTTGTATAAACTTTTATTAACAAAGTACCTCTAACGATATGAAATAATGTATTAATAAATGTAATATAGGTGGCATGGGACTAATTTCTCGGCCAATGCAAAGAAAACTAGTGACTCTTGTGGGTTGTCAGTTGGTTGTGCCAGAAGGAAGAGCGCGTGCGGTGAGAGCGGCCAGAAGTTTAGGAGAAAGATCGGTTACAGAATTGATACTACAACACCAAAATCCGCAACAGCTTAGCGCTAATTTATGGGCTGCTGTACGTGCTCGCGGTTG
Organism: Lasioglossum pauxillum; assembly: GCA_933228785.1. Classification (NCBI taxonomy): domain Eukaryota; kingdom Metazoa; phylum Arthropoda; class Insecta; order Hymenoptera; family Halictidae; genus Lasioglossum; species Lasioglossum pauxillum. The sequence continues at coordinate 11,166,408 of OW121702.1, forward strand.
TCAATTTCTTGGGCCAGGTATGTTACAACAAATCTAATACTGTGTCATCTTGATAATTGTCCAGAACATGACAGGCATGAAGGCCAGACATTTGGGAAATTTATCGAGAAACCATTGTACTACTAAAAATGTTTCTAACAAAACCTAACATGTGTAAAATAAATTCGTTCACATTTTGAACAGCTATGCAAGAAGAAGTGTTGAAGCTTGTTTTACTGGCTTTGGAAGATGGATCAGCTCTTTCCAGGAAAGTGTTAGTCATGTTCGTAGTTCAACGTTTAGAATCACATTTTCCCCAAGCATCTAAAACAAGTATAGGACATGTTGTACAATTGTTATATAGGGCAAGTTGTTTCAAGGTAATATCCGTTTACAGTTATTATTGCGGTGATCGTTTGTTCAGCGAGATACTTAATCAGAAAATTTCATCAGGTATCTAAACGAGAAGGAGATTCGTCATTGATGCAATTGAAAGAAGAATTCAGAACGTACGAGGCTTTAAGACGAGAACACGATGCACAAATTGTGCAGATTGCAACCGAAGCTGGTTTGAGAATAGCACCTGATCAGTGGTCTGCGTTATTATATGGAGATACCAGCCATAAATCTCACATGCAAAGTATTATAGACAAACTTCAAACTCCGCAGTCTTTTGCTCAAAGTGTACAAGAATTGGTTATTGCTCTTCAACGTACTCCCGATCCCGGACAATTAAGTAGTCTAAGACCTCAATTAGAACTGTTAGCTGCAATAGATCCTAGCCCAGGTACCATTTACTTCAAGTCGTATTTGTTAAACAACGTTTGAGATTGTCTTTGATTCTATTTATTATCGTTATTACAGAAACCGAACCTCCCACGTTAGCAGAATGTTGCGCAGCGTTAGAAGCTGTCAGAACAGTAGTTGCAGCATTAGTGGAATTTATTCAGCAACACGGTAACCGAAAAACACAGGATGGCACTCATAATGTAGGCCCAGGTCAACCAAAATATAAAGTGAGCATGTGTCGAGATCTTACGCTTAGAGGATCTTGTCCCAGGTCCACAAGCTGTACCTTTGCTCATAGTGACATGGAATTGGATAAGTAAGTTATGCTCAAGAAAAAGGATACACGTAGTTGTGTGTGTATCGGATATTTAATAGACAATTTTCATTCATTCTATAGATACAGATCGAAAAATAGGAAGTTGAGTATCAGGTCGAATTTACCTGTGACCAACAATTCGGATATAAAGACGGACAAATCGGTTACCGGCTCAAATAATAAAACATACAAGCAAAATGATGATTTACCTTATCATTCCATAAAATCACATGATAATACTCACAGAGACAGTAAGTATTTGTAAGAGGTAAAATAATATACAAGAACGATCAAAGTAAACGGTTCTACTATTTTTTTTTATAGATTTCAATTGTATAAATAAAATAAATCCAATGCAACATCACACTCCTTCAAGTGAAAACAATTTTGTTGGCTCTTTGACGAATTACATGTTACCACCTCCGCAAGGGGCGTCACCGATGGTACCGAACAAAAATATGGACATATATTGCTCTCATTACATTGTGCCCAACGCACCTGTTGATTATACGACACCTAATCTGAATATGTGGGACTCGTCGCAAGTTTCATCTAACGTAACCAATGGCGTTACAAATACTAAAAAGGTAAAGTAACTCTACTCTTTCTTTTATTTAATAATAGACGTAAGTAACACGCATTAAACTGTTACACATTTATGTTGCAGCAGCGAACAGTAGCTAAAACATTGGCAATGTTGCTACAACGTAGAATGGAAATTTTAAATGAGTTGGAAACAATTGTCAACAAACAAGTGCCACAGATAAAGACGGTACGAGCGCGCGATTACTGAATTATTGTTATAAATATTTTTCTACGTATTCTTTATTATATTTGTTTTCATATTTTGTCCACAGAATTACGATATGCAGGGAGATACAGTATCGTGCAACTTCTCCATATGGACAAATACACCAAGTAATCTCATGGTTCCTCCGTCAAATATAAATTGTAACAACAACTTTCGGTGCACAGACCCGATCTTATTTGACGATGAATTCGTGCCATTTGACGCGTCATCTAGTAATAAATACGGACCAATTTCTAAATTATCCAAAAACTTAATGAGGTAGTAATTACAATTCAAGAAAATAATTATCGATAGAAATTTAAATATTAATGGAGAGCATAAGCGGAATTACACATTTTTTAGATCTAGTAACGGTGTACAACCTACCAATTTTTATACTGAAGGAACTGCACCTCCTCCGTATCGTCCCATGCCAACGGCGAACTCTGTTACATCTTGGTATTACGGAAATCAGCGTAAGTAAAATTGTTCTATTTTTGTAATTTAATTAATTTATCGGGCAGTTGCCCGATGTTTGTAAAAATTTAAACCAACCGAATAATGCTTTAATTACAGCTTATTCTGCAATTGCTGCGAACAGCGAAGTACAACCTATCAATACTTCCGGTTTTGGGGACAACTATATCACGTTTGGTCGGAATATGTCCGAGTCGACTGCACACACTCAACTTTCACGGCCGGAGTGCATGTCTAAAGAGTATGTTGATAAATCTGCAACTTATGAAATATAAATCTGTAACTAATGTAATTTTTCAGCTTAATCCTCGAATCGCAAAGAGTGAAGCAACAGTTGAAACATCTTGAAAAGAAGATCAATGATTTGAAGGTATTATTAAATTATCGATTTTTCGACACTGCCACGGAATTTTCTTATAATGCAAGGAATAAATTTGTAATCACCATAGTCTTTGGTTTGGTGGAGTTAGACCACCGATCTTTATGCATTTATGAAGAAATTAGTAGTAGACTAGAAAAATTAAAGTATATTGTAATATTGTTTCTAACGTAACAATCAATGCAGAATACTTTTATTTTTCATAAAGATCCGCAGTCTAGGTGGAATAAAGTAAATACTATTGATGCAACTTGACCAGAAAATTTTTTGATGTTGCATACACTGAAATATTTTGCATATTTTAATTGTAATATATGAAATATATGTTCAGCTTGCTACACAAGGAGCTACTTTCACGGCTGGAGAAAGGCTAGCACAAGAGCTGCAAATGATTGAAGCTGGCATTAGGGAAAAAGAAAAGGACGTACGAAATTGGAGTCCGTACGGCACTGTACCTTGGATTCAATCGTCAAATAATCTGCTTGGCACACAAAACTTCAACCAAGACTACAAACCAGAAGAGGTAAGTCGTTTCGTTTTAATAATTGGTTCAAAATTGAAATACATAACTGTACTACACGAAATTATTCAACATTTGTAAAATATGTTATCGTGAATATTTCTATAATTCAATGATTTGAACGATTCTACAGGAAGACACATACGAGGCCGGTATTGCGAATGATATGCGGGAGTTAGAATTGCGATGGGAGTTCGAACTTCAAGAGCAAGAAAAGCATTGGTCGAGTGAAGAGGACAATTCTAAAAAATAATAGTAAGACAGTAAATCTTACTAGATCGTCTACTTCTTAGATCTGACCTTATTCGTTTAACGGCGACATGTTCTTTTGACATGCGCGAGATAATTTTTTGTGCGAACTTCCATGCATCAAGCATGATAAACACTTTTTCCAAGGGAACGACTGAAAGTGAAGAACAAAAAAAATAGAATTTGTACTATTTGCAAAGAATGAATTTAACGCCCTTCTAAATACAATTAAAATAAGAACTCACCACCGGACGATGACAATTTAAACATTATCACTAGATATCCAGAGGAAGGAAATTTATCATTCGCTCTTCAACTTCGTGAAAAATTTCTCTTGTTGGTATAGTGTAACATAAAAAGTGGATTCACTACTTTCCCATGTACTATGCCTTTGCAAGTCTCTTGGTACATAGTATTCGTTCTATCACCGTGAAAATGTGTACTATCCTCTAAAATGATAAACCAGCATAGAGAAAAAAAAAGAAAATACTAGCTACGAGTATGTGATATTCCGAAAGAATTTGTTGATCACAGTTTGTCAGATCCTTCATGACGGTAATTCATAACTTAGTTATGCAGGAAGTCGCAACATTTTTTATGTTTATTAGTCGCAGTAGCAATTTGTTATAGAGATCAATGTATTGTAAGAAGTGAGAGTTAGCCGCCGCATTGGGATTTACATATATAGAACCGGTGAAGGTTTGATAAGGGATCCGTTATGATGTTGTCATAATGGCAACATTTATTGACAAACTGATCGAACAGACGACAAGAAGCAGATTTGTTAAAATTTAACAGAAATTAATGTCAGTGTTTTATAAACATGACAGGATGTAGTATATTTTGTTTGTATGTTTGCACAATGAAGCAAAGGATATTATATTACTGATACATTCGGAAAGAATGCTATTTAACCTGCAACGAGGTTACATGATAAAAATATTACGAAATACATATAGACGTTATGCGTAAACACAAAATTAACATATTTTGTTAAAATTTTGAATAATTAAGATATATATTTGCTCTAATTAATATATATGCATATGTATATATATATATTTATATATGTATACATGTATTTATATATCAAATTATTGATTTTTAGCTTATAAAAAAGTTTTAAAATGTTATGTAGCTTTCTTAATAGCATTACGTTCTATGGTTCATGTTTTCATATCTGAAAATATGTTCTTGAATAAAATACGATAACTACAGTATATCGTCATAATATTTTGTTCGAACTCTTACATAAAACGTTAACTTTTTGGTTTTAAAAGTATTTTTTTTACTGAAATTCATTTGCGTTTGGAATTTTAATTTGAATCCGTCTCTCTTTAGAAATTTGATATACAGTAACAAGATCGTGGAAAACAATGTATAAAAAGAAACTTTATCTTATGCTGTGATTTTATTTTTTAAAATCGAAAAACATATATTACTTAAGTAAATAATCAATACCGAAAAGCCTCCTATTTTCTATTTTGAGTATGAGATGTTACAATTTCAAATATCTAAAAGTTTGAAAAAATTTTTTAGTATGTATGAAAGAAAGTCATCGTTTTTTTTCAATTTCTCGTGGAAAATTATTTTTCAATTCCATTGTGCCTGATAAAAATACTGTATCGCATTTCATTTACTATTTGTGACAGTGGTTTTCATATTATAATATTTTTACACTGACGGTATATATTACTTTTTTCTTACTTATCAATCGATATTGACTAAACAAGCGGACTTTCAAATTCAGCGAACGTTTCGTTTTCCATTTTTTTAAATTTTCTATGTTCATAACACAGAATAACTGATTGAAAGTCACTGGCGCAAAACTATTTTTTACTAAAAGGCGAATGAATTGAAACGAGACAGACTGTTATGTATGCGAGCTGCAGCTCTCACGTTTGTAAATATGTGTTCGATTTACGGACTTACGAGAAACCAAAACAGTCACATTGGCTTCCTCTTAACTATCACCTTAATTTCTTAACTGTAAACGCAGTTTGAATGTTAATATTATTGGAATACTTATATCTTGTTCTTATTTTCGTTCTTATACATGTATTATGAAAGAAAAGATGAATTGAACGTTCCTTAGGAGAAAAGCATGATAACGCAAGTACTTCATTCTACTGATAAGAAGTTTAGATTCTTAATTATATTTTCTTCTCTTGCATTTCATATACGACTACCGTCGAGTAAAGAAATTTTTCTTCCCGTTATTCGACCTTATCTAAATATTTAATATAATTTGAAATATGTATTTCACAGAATGTGATAACGGAAAACGTTTCGTCGAATCAAATACGTTAAATGAAGTTTACGACCTGTTTATACTGTAGTGATTTACGAATTGCAATAGCTTTTGGGTTCTTCTATTTTTTATGAAATAATATATAGCATAAATATTAATGATTCCAGTTTTAGTGGAAGTGACATTGTAGACTTTTATGAGACCTTTAGAGATCAAATACAAAAGTTGATCTTTCTATCTTTCTCATTAAAAAATATTGTTTTACCTTTGCTACTACGAAACTAGATATGTTCAAGTAAAATGATTTCTTTCAACGTGAAATGTGCCTTTTGAAATCATGCGGTACTACAAAGCTGAGTGAAACGTTTTATAGTTGCACGCGTTACTTTTTCTTCTTCTCTAGTTCTGCGAATACGAGGCACATTATTCTGAATTAGAAAGAAATAATAATCCCAGAGCATAACTAGTTAACTTATGAAAAATTATGAGAAAAATGGTGCAATTTTATTTGTTTTTATTATTTGCCGATACAAATTCTTTTTCATGTGTAGTGGAATACCATGATGCGAGAAACAAAACAAAAATGTACCCGAATGTAAGAATAATTAGTTTAGTCTACTCCAGCTCATAAAAATCATGTCTTTCTAAGTTATGGTTGCAGTATTGCCAGTCACATGGAGTAGCAGATAATCTATTTTTAATACTTACACGAAAATACAAGCTTTTTCCATTACAGATTTCAAATAATACGCGACACTAAACTATTTGTTCGACAATTGACGGTAACATTGGTGTTATAATTACGTCTAGATTCGATGCTATATTTATATATATTTGAAAACTATGTTAGAAACTTTATTTATTTTGTTACTGATTTCCCAGATAAATCTGATAAAGACTTTAAAATTTATGTAGTACAAATTTTCTATTTACTACAATGAGAATTTAATTTGCAATCGCTATACTATACACATTTATCATAAGGTTTATATTTCGAACATCACGAAACACGAATTGGCCACAGTACTGAAGAAAGTGTGTGACAATATTGCAGAAAGGGGCCACCTTTTGATTTTCGAAAAAAGAAAATGTACTTTTTACACGAGCTTAGTCTTCAAATTTTAAACGATGGTTTCGAATATTTCGTTGCAATAGATCTACTATGATTGCAAATCAAACTCTGATGGTTTTACATGTTTGGTGGCAATTACCATTTGTATGTGTCGTAATATATACAAAAATTGTTGGACGCAAATACTACATTACGCATACATATATTATGTATATGTTTCTATTCCAATTACATTAAAGGGCATTTTTTAGTCTGAGCACAAGGTTGAATATAGAAGATCGAATGTTCCTTTCTGTAAATGAATACCGTCTTCAGAATTCGTTCAGATACAAACGTATGTATTTATCAAATTTATTAATTCCGTAAGCTACCGTTTCGCAATCGCTCCTCCTTTGTACACTATAAATGTAATTCCTTTACACGTACGACTGAGAAAAAAAGAAAGCCTTGTACACTTCACATGTTTCCGTCGTTTAAAGGAATTATGAAATTCGATAATCTTTCTAGTGATCCATTCGTCAGATGTTGCCCTTCGATATGTTTCTCTGTCGTTTTCTTTCTCTTTTTTTGTTTTTATTCATAATACGATTCGTTAATAAATGTAGAGTAAAAGCAAAGAGGGCTGTGTACACTGGGAAGTAATAAGCGCAACAATACTGTTTGTGCAAGCTTCAGATTAATTGCATGTTAAACATGTCACTATGTGTATAATGATACACGCGTACCTATGTTAATGGTATGAAGCCACATACAATCTATATTAACGTTCTTTGTTTGAACATATGAAAAACAATAATTATTATATACATATCGGTATATAATTGCATATAGTCAGCGCGCACTTGGCACTTAACAGTACGAATGGTACTTTTGTGACATTTATGTTAAATTAATTCCCGACTGTAACATTTTTGTTATACTAGCCGCAAACATAATGGGCAATGCATTCGAATACATTCAGACTCATTAGACCAACAGGAAAGGAAAGAATCGATTGGAATTTTCGTTTATTTAAATAGAACATCTTTAATAGGATAGACGTCACGTGTTCGCAATGCCCGTTGTGTTTAATTGTAATTGTTAGTCTGGCATTTTTAATGTATTTTTCTAAAATAAATAACTATGGAAAAACCGCATTATATATATACATAATATATATATAATAATATAAAAGGATGGCATGTTCATGGTAAACTTTTTATATATTATCCCGATTCTACTATTCACCGCTAGAGAACAGATTTTTCAATTATTAAAAATACAATTACAATGGTAGGATTAATTTTGTGAATATATATTTCCTGATCCATCGTGTAAGAAATACTTATCTATAAGAAAAGGATATGTTATTCTCAGTTTCTGTTTATTAGTGGCACGCCATCACCAGACAAAACGAAATTCGAGATACGAATGCTTCGACAATAGGAAAGAACACTGATTGGGGGTAATGGTGCATAAATGTCGAGATAAAACTCTTCGAATGTTTTATATCGTCTATGAAAATCCACGAAAGTTTAATGTATTTTCTAACAATTGTACTGTAAGTGAAAGTGTAATATATTTATCTATTCAACATACATAGGAGTACTTTTTTACGAATCGTCCGTTCTAATGCTGATTCTAATTCGTCCGAATTAATCATTTGCAGTGTAAGAAATATTCGATAAGCATGTAACAAATAAATGCAGAGTTATTTATATTGAATTTATCAAAACAGAAATTTTTATCAAATTCAAACTATTCGCGCGTTTGGAAAATTCTCTTCATTACGGAGCATAACATTTTTCTAAAATTTGTCGCTGGATGGCGTTGTTGGCCTCAATTGTGAGAAATCAAATATCCTCGTTCCAACTTGGAAATTAAATACCAATTTAGAACTACAGACATAATTGCAACACTATTTTCAAATATTTGCAATAGTATATAAATGAATTTGAACTACCTCTAATTACATCCACAATGTATTTTGGTATACATATAAATAAATATTTAGTAACACATTTCAATATATTCTCTTCTTATCTTGACTGAATTCATATTTCCAAAGTTTGAGATTGAAGCTCTACATGAATTCGAACGATTATTTTCGGCAATAATATTTGAAATTGAAAATGAAGACAAAATACAAATATCTTCTATCTTTATCAAATAAAATACTATTTTCAAAAATTATTGCCTCAAATTTAAAGCATACTTTAAAATAAATATGATTATTTACTATCTACTATTTAAAATGCTATTTTCCCCAGCTGTGAATTCTATCCTGACAAGTGAGTTCAAATTCACGCGACGCGCGCGCCTTTGCCCAGTAGATAAGTTTGGTAGAATCGCGCACAATCCAGGACACTCCAGCGACACTGGTTTCAGTAGTGCATAAACGGTTGTAACTGTTGTAAGGTTCCGAACGCGAGTAGTACGGTAGCCTCATTGTGGTTCAGTGTTATACAGTGAGTGTACACGGTCGATTTTATTGGAATTACACAGCGAGGAAGGGTGTGGAGTTCCGATCGTTTTCCGTGGTCTACTTTGATCTTTACAGTGGGCAAGTATTCAGTGAGAGAACGCGTGAAATATCGACGACGTGACGGCCACACGCAGGATTACGTTACTCGGTAGGTAGAAAACGTGCCAGTTATTCAGGGGAAAATCGATGCACACTGCTCGCGAGCCACGTGTGTGATGCAGTTATGAGTTCTATCGTAAGCTTGTTTAACGATCAAAACGTTCCGTGCAGTGATCAGAGAAAAACTCGGCGAGTGGAGACCCGTAGCCTCGAGAAATAGAAAGGAAACGGGAGAGAAAATAACGGTGACGTGTCTGGGTGTATGTGTGCGAGGATACTGTGTGAGGATATCCTCGGAAATATTTGGGGAGCATAGGACGTGACAGAAACATGCCTGGTAATCGAGTAAGTGCCGTGCATGGCGTAAAGCCACCGCACTATCTGCACGAGTTGCCGGCCGAGGACGAGGAGCGGCTCGAAAAGATATTTCAAAACTTAGATCAGGACGGAAATGGGAAAATCGACGTGAAGGACTTGTCAAAGGCGCTCCGCGAGGTCGGAGTCGATAAATACTACGCCGAGGTAAGCTGAATTTTTGAAAACTTGCGTGAAGCTCTCTGTGCCCCGACGTAGGCGCCAACGTACGATCGAACCGAGCAATGCGGACATTGCATGTGGACTTTCACATTCCTGATAGATTCTTTGGAAAATACCGACTATCAATTACTTTTTACCCTGCCATTCACGTTTACTTCATCGCTCCATTCATTCCAGTCGCACTTCCGCTGAAAATCCTGCTATAAACGAGATTAGATTGTTCACTCTGCGAAAACGCGTGTACGCATGCACACCCATTAATCGCGTACTGCAGATGTTACATAAAATTCAAAGTTTTCGATTACTTCGAAAATAATATGATTTTAAACTCATTTTTTATGTATATGTACATATACGTATATTTTATTTCGAGTCTTTCGCTGTTAAATACAGATTTTTCCACGCTATTTTTGCGCGTGAGATTTACGAATTTAAGTTTCATCGTTATGTAACTCCAGCTTCATAAACTATTGGAGTATTCAAATTTTATTCAAATGTATGACAGTTTCTAATATTAGACGGCAAAAAGCAAAATTTCAATTGACTACAAATAGTCTGGGAATAGATGTACACATATTTTTGCCGGACTTGTACGGTTTCTCTGTAGTACATTTAAAGAACCCACAAAAGGATCTATATATACGTAGAGATCTCGAATTTTTCAGTACATTTATTACCAATATTCTTGAATACAAATTTTTCAAGTATCCCACGACCACGTTATTTATTTCATTTTTGATACGATGATTCCTAGATTACAGTAATTGTTTTTTTCCAGGAATTCTTGGCTAGATCGGACAGCACCAAAAGTGGCGACATTAGTCTCGCGGAATTCATACATTATGTCCGCGAGCATGAAAAGAATTTACGTCTACAGTTCACCCATCTTGACAAGAACAAAGACGGTTAGTAAATCTTAACAAGAAATATTAACTAACGAAATGTTTTCAACTTCGCAATGCAATCCCGAATTATCACTGAAAATAATTTATATTGCGGTTCTAATGTATTTGCTCCGATTTTTTTTATTATACTACTTATTGACATAACAGGGTCTTGAACTCGTCTCAACCCGGAGACACAGAAAGTTTGACTAGTTGAGCGTCATTATCTACTGTGTGTTCCGGATAAGCATCACCCATCACGTCATCCTACGTAACAGTAGATAATGATGTCTGCGATCCGAGGGGTTAAGGCCGCTTCAAGGTCGTATTATGTCCCATTAAATTTTTGACGCAATATAATTTTATTGCACTTATTTATTACAATTTATTACGGTTTTTGATCGCTCAACAAATCCACTAACATAAATTTCTTCAATTTCACAAATCGGAAGAAAAATAATTCTCGAAAATACGAATCGAAGAAAAAGAAACGATGTTTCATTTAGACGCAACATCTTTTTCTGAAGCGATATTAAACGATTAACGACACTATTCATCTAAACACAAACCTGTAGCAATGTTTACTACGTGTCGAGGAGATCAGATTACTGTTGTCGTCATTATTTCTTATTATTCATTCGACATTGACGCATCGTCGTTCGGTGTTGCGAAAAACACAATTTTCTTTGTGTTGACCGTATTTATGACTTGCTCTTTATTCTTTCAGGGAAAATTGACTTGGAGGAATTGATAAAATCGTTCGAGGAACTAGGCATAAAGATGGCCGACGGCGAAGCGAAGAAATTGTTGCAAAGGTAGGTAGCAACGATTTGTGTACGTTTGTGCAAATCGTTCGAACAACGCGACGTGTAGTTCAGTAGAACGTGTAGTTCAAGCTGTACGCTGCTCTGGCGACAATAGCATGAGTCATCGGAACTTCGCGCACTGGGATCGATACGTTGATACATAAATCTTTTTCTATTTCATAATTTTTATTCACAAGATAAAACGGCTGTTATTTAAAGAATCTCTTATCGCTATCGATTCACATTGCTTATATTATCCGATTTATAGAATGGACAAAGATGGAAGTCTTACAATTAGCTTCAACGAGTGGCGAGATTTTCTACTTTATGCCCCAAGTACCGATCTCCTGGGTCTTATCGAATACTGGCATCATACGAACGTAAGTATGTTCACACGACTTTACCATTGGTGTAACTATATTAGAAAACTAGTAAGTAAACATAGAATAACATCAAATAAATACTATATGTCTTTCCTTCTTTTTTAAATACTTTAATACAACATTCACTATTAACTAACGAGTCTAACATATCGCCCTTGATGGCGTCCATCAATTGAAATTAATACAAAATAAATACACATATAATACAGTCAACCTCTCAACTAGACAGCGGATCTTTATGCAAGATAAAAATTTTCTACCTGAATTGCAACAAACTGGGCTGAAATAGAAATGTATTTTCTTTCTTAATATGTTTATGTATGTACACTGAATGCAGAAAATCCGCTGTCTACTCTTAACGATCGTTGGGATTTCATATACAAACTAAATCCTGTATCATTCTAGAAAATAGTATCGAAGAGACTTACTAACAACAACAGAAAAACTTGAAATAATTTATTTAATAAATTGTTACGAACGAGTTTTCGTAGTGTCTTTATTTTTTTCTCGGTCCTCTTTACGATTGACGCGTATATAATTTCCGTAATGATTGCCTGGAAACGTGGTTCCGTTTATCTTGAACAAGCGGTAAAAGTTACGCGTTCTCATCCCTCGTTAATAAAACACAAATGCAGCTGCGCAAATGGCTCTATGCGTCTGCCCGCTAGATAACCATTGTACGATGAACTCGTGGATGTAGTTTGCATGTGTACAAGTGGTAAGAGATCGAGTCGATTCCGGGCCTCTGATTGGTCGACAGAGGGGGCTCGACCGGAGGTGTGACGTGTGGCTGTCATTCGAAATGACCTTGATAATCTGCCAGCTGTTTCCAGCACCTTTCCCCGCTCTCTGTTAGACGTCCACCACCTCTACTCGTCGATTCGGTTCGTACGCGCAAGCGCATTACAAGCGCGCATGCTTCATGCGCATGCGTCCTTAAAGCCTCTTTCCTTTTTTTATCCCCGCACAATCGCTTACCCTCACATAGTGATCGGAAAGGGTTGCAAGTCGAGCGATGCGCTTTCTAAAGTTCTATTTCGGTTTTCGAAACAGTCGTCGAGTGAAACCTTGCATTCAGAGTGATTTCGGAATTGGATGTTCCGATTATTAAATTTTCAAATTCCTTTCCCAAGTAACAAATCACCTACTTAACGTTACGTCCTCGCAGAATTTGTAACCCTGACACGATGCATAGGTGTAGCACACACAATGATAGGAAACGATGTTATGCTAATTTATCAATGCACCAACGGTTTCATTAGAAGTGATAAGGGAAGGAAAACACGTAAATTATATATATTCGCGATCACTTATATCTCGTTATCTAACAAACATAGAGCTTATATATGAGAATATACCTACTGCAGAACAGTGTCTAATCTGACCTTTATATTCTCTACCAAGCCAAATATATTGCACAAATCAATGATAAATGATCATTTTACATTAGAATTATTCGATGAAGAACACGGATTACTCGAACAAGAAATCAAGTCGAATTTTCACGTAGACAAATGAATGTTTATAATGGAACACGGTACACTTATAACATTTTCTATTTAGTTTGAACTTGATTGTAAGCGGCGGGCTTTCTTAGGGTGGCGAAATATGTCTCAACGTTTCGTCAGCCGAGTACATATGTGCTAGGCTGTGAGGTCATCGTCTGCTGGGTACAGACCGACTATAGTGCTGTACCACAGATCTCGGAGCCCTAGGCCTAGAGACAGCGCCACCACGAAAACTTGTCGACATAAATTTTAAGACTTCTGTGTGCGTGGACCAACTCTTTATGTTCCCTCTAATTAACCATCGAAGCAAGTAAGACATTTACGTTATTTCTATAAGTAGTTTTGCAAATAGAGAATTACGTTTCCTCGTGACTTTCAATTGATTAGAGTTTTCCGAGCGCGTCAATCGCAATGAAAATATTCGAACATGTTCACGTTGCACCCGTGTGTCAATATATGCACTCGGAAATGTACTTACATGTATTTACCGTTTGGCCCAGTATCAGTTTTCTCAAAGGATGACGTACTTCGTTATGACTCGGGTATTTCCGTGATGCAGCTACCATGACTGGATCGGTTTTATTAGTTAGTGCGTACTTCTCGCGCGAGTACGAACGTCATTAAATCAATTCAACAAATTTTTCTTTTTTCTTTTATCTCCACTTCCTTATATCCCCGTCGACCTTTGAACAAGATCGCAAAAAGCATTTTCCCGCTTTGCAGTTGCTAAGGAAACCATTGTATCTCAGGTGTCGCTACAATTTGCGGATGGTTAACTTTCACGTGAAAAGGGGGCCACGTGGGTTACGCATTCTCCGCATACTTGTCGAGAGCCAGCTAAAACGTACTTAACTTTTCGTTTCTCGCACATACATATTGTATTTACAATCTCAAAACTTTAAATCTAGCGTTTCAAGCATAAACAAAGGTGTCGACCGCACTAACAAATATTTATTTATGTAAATAGTGATAGTAAAAATTTATTTATGTTGGACTGATGTAAAGTTCCATGTAACCAACTAAGTAGAAAGTGGAGTGCGAGTAATTGAAGGTTGAATACGGACATTTCCTATGTATAACCTCCAATCGTTCTGACAACGTAATGTTGTAGTTACTAAACTGTAGATGTTTGGAGACTAATTTACGGAAACTGGAATAACAACATATTTATCGAAAGTTCGGTCACATATTTTTCAAATATTTTCAAACGTATAATATAATTAAACATTTCATTATAATACATATTTAAGCTAAAAATAAATTACTTTGCCAACGTCTGCTATATTTACTTTCTTTTTTTTAAATATATATTCGAAATGTGGTAATAACATACTTTAATCCAGGTTATTCACACTAACCATAGGTACCGAGCGCAAAATGTGACTGGCATGCGTTGTTTTATAGAAATCGTAAGACTAAGTTTATTTAGATTTTTCGCAGTTTTTATAACAACACGATGAATAATCACGTTGCAAATATTACGGGAGATATTCCACTAGATTTTGCCTAGCTCTGTAATAGTTAGACTGCGGATGTTTATGCAATTACAATTTTTATAGACGAATTTAAAGAAAGTGGAATAAAGTAGAATTTTACTTTTTTTAATTGTACTAGATTCTGTTGAATTTGATACTCCAGCATTTTCTCAACATTGTTATAAGCCATAAAAGCATAAAGATCCGCAGTCTAGTAATAGTCAAAGCCGATTTAGGTATGCACCCATTCTAACAGGTATTCTCCCAGATATACGTACCTACTTGTGTGACGCATGCTGTAGAGTAGACATTGTAAGTTGATGGTGGGGGCATCCCCGGATGAACCGATTCTTCGTTCCTATTCCCCCACCGTTTCTTCGCGCTCTTCAGTCTTTAGTCTCGAGATCGGACTCCGAGCTTTCGAATCGCTGGATCGTGGCGAGGCTCGTTTTCTTTGATTCGCTGTGCATATGAATCTTCAAATAGTTTTCCTTTTTATTCTCTCGCTTGTTCCCTCCGTCGTTCACGTGTCCTCGGGCACAGCTGACACGAGGATAATTCACGTTGTTATAGCACGCGGATCGAACCGCGTTCTAGTCTAAATATTTTCCGGTCTAAAGGAATCGCAGTGTATTCCGGTGAAAACCGTTTGCCGATTCCGTTATATACATATTCGGTAGGGATGTACACGTTAAAAAAGCCGGGAATTTTGAAGCACGAGGGCATCCCGTCTACCTGCCAGGTTTGCGAGGAATTTCTTCAAGGCTATCATGAGCTTCTGCAACGGGTGAGTGTCTCTCACCATGCTGTTCCAATGTAGCTATCTATGGGCACTCGAAAGGGGCAACGAGTCCAAATCTGGCCGGGAATTACACCGCGGTTCTAACCTCTATCGTGTATTTAAAATAGAATTTCGAACGTACAATCTACACGCCGAGAATACTTCTGATAAATTTTCTAAGATTTCTGAACTGATTGTGCATGACGATTCAAATCCGCGTTTCGATACGGATTTTGAGGTTAGACACGAGGAATCGTTTGATACACCGTTACAGATTTCTGTCTGCGAAGTCGGTTAGAGGTTATGGAAAGGCTGGGCGAAAATTCACGTGGCGGGAGGAGAAAGCGAAAGCTTGAAAGAACCGTTCTCATAGGTACATTCTTGAACGCTCCGACGACATTCTTGCGAAATTCAATTCGGCTGATAAAACGACATGAGTATTTGTACAAATATTTGCGTATCGTATGTTAATTATCGGACAGTTTACGATGACGCGGTGTTGTTGTCAAGTAAAATAATATCGAAACTTGTTGTCTGTATGCTTGCATATATAATTTATTAGTTAAAAGTCGAACTGAAAACGGTTCGAAAGTAACCACGAGCTGACCGGCAAAAATTGACAGCAGCTAGACGGAACACGTGTTCCCATTGATTCCGCGCTCGCGCGAATGCTGTAGGAACCTACATTTTAAATAGCACGAGAGTGAAATGTGGCTTTGGCGAAGAATATTGAGAGCAAGTTTCTAGCAGTTGAGACACCATAGCGTTAGGTGTTAATGCATTGACAAATTGCTGGACTCATTCATGCAAAGCGATGATTCATCGTGAATGTAAAATTTTCTGTCCCTTCTCCGGTTTGTTCGAGATTGTTCTGCTTTAAACATTCTTCGCGGGAACATTCGTAGCGTTCGAATAGATGGGAAGTGAAACTACCGACTCGTAAAATCAATTTCAAATTATCAAAATAAATAATTTCACAACGAATTCTATCTTTAATTATTCCTATATTTCTTTTGTCTTTTAATGCCCGTCACTAGTGTTGATACCTATATTTTTATATCGCCGCACCTATATAAGTCTGACCGTCCTCTATTATTAAATTAATGCCATTATGTCACATGACATTTAGGCAGGATTATTGCATTATGTCAGTGTAATTGCATAAGTCTGGTAATCCACAGATAACAGTATTAAACACAAATAATTGCGTAAAACACGCGTGATTTTGGGAGATTATTAATTTCTTAATTGAGTAATTTATTCTGCGCTTTCTGTTAAATAAAGAATTCTTTGAAAATCGCTAATATTACAAGTACAAGTACAAGCACAATTTATGTGCCATGCTTCGATACGAAATATGTATGTATTCTAACCAGTGACCGGACGATTGTTATCCGACACTCGACTCGCGATATCGATTTCTTCGTAATTTCTAACCAACATTGCCGTTCGTATTTTTGCGACAGGTAGTAGATCGCTGGAAAACAAAATAATTCAATTGAATTCGTTGATACAATTTTTTCATCGGATCGGGAAGATCCAAAAAAAATTCAATAGGAATTCCAAGCAATGACTGTTTACCATATGTATATCGTCCGTTCGTTAATCTTATCAATAAATCGTTTTAACTCGAATATTTAGCGTGTACGATTATCTATAAGCAGGAATTCCGTTCTTCTGCGAAAGCTAGGTTTTCAGATAAAAAGCAATTTTTCACGTAAGATTTCTGGCCTGACTACACTAATACTGATGATCTTCTGGCGCTCACTATACATCAAACGATCTCAAATTACATTTTCCATAGGCTCTAAAATCGCTATGTATATACACCTATTGACATAAACGTGTTTTATTAGCTATTACTTCGACGGTAGATCAATTTTCCTTAATGTCACGATTGTTCTGCTTGTCCACGCGAAGTAACGGCGTGCATGATCGCGAGTCGAATGGATTACGATACCCGATTGTAGGCGTTCTCGTGAATTCTCTGTTCCTACCGCACAACCAGGATTAAAATAATCAGTCTCGTGACCAGCGTGTGTCTTCACGCTGGGAGAGATATTAACCGAATAGATGTGGATTTAAAGGCGACATTGGGCGAGACACCAAGTGCAATATGTTGGCTAGCAGCCCGTACATAACCACAGAAAGCTGCACGCTTCTTCTACCTTTCCAGTTCTGTCTGAAATTCGTTCAACCAAAATCGAACACGCCGCGACACGATTGAATATTTCTCTTTTATATACGTAGACAATGGATATCGCCGCGGGCATCGATACCGACCACTTCTTCGTGCTTTATCAAGTGACGTATCGTTTCGATTTTTCGGTATTCTTTTTCTTCGTGCTCGCTTGCTCACATCTATCGGACAGTGCAACAGTTCAAAGACAAAAGAAAGCCCCTAGTGACGAGCCACTTGTTCTTCAGACGGTGTTCTTTTTTTTGAGAAGATCCTATTACGTCCCATTTCTCGAACTGAAACCGTCCCTCGGTGTTTACATCTTTTTATAAAACATTTACATCTTTGGTTTTTCTACTAATGTGTATAGTATTATAAAAATAACAAGATTAGATTTATTTATATTTTGCGCGATTTTTACTATAATATATACTGGAGTCAAAAAATATATTCGATAAATTCCCATGAGAACACCTTTACGATTTCAATAATAGTCAAATAAAAAATCTACAATGTTAAAAAATCTAAAGTTCAGTATTAGAAAAATAAAAGTAACGAAGTTCCGGGCAAACTTACCTACAAATAGCAGAACAGTATAACTTATTTCAAGAAAACTGTGTCAAATTGCCACGAGGAACCTATGAGGGTTAAAAAGATTAAACCATTATAGTACGTACGAGTGCCGTTATCTGAAATATTTAAATGTATTCTGAAGCGTTTAAAATCGGTTTTCTACAACAATTTCCAGACAGATTAGCAAAACGATTAGTCACCGATCGAAATATTTTGCGACATTCTTTTAAGCAGTAATGACGATAGAAACCTCTTGTGTAATCAATCGAAGATGTACAAGGTCGAAATCTAATTCATTGAAACCCGACAATGAATCCGGCTTCCCCGGTGCAATTTCGTAATTTCGTCTATCGATTTTCCGTGTTCGAAAATTTCAGTCCTACGAGGATTAGACTGAGAAGTATTGTCAAGATCAGTGGATCTACTGCAAAATTGTCGAGGGCCCGCAAACATCATGGCGCGGCACTGTTTACGGCTGCTACCTTGCTCACTTGCTCTCGCAATTATAGAACATTTCGATATATTAACTCTCGGAAAGAAAAGACTTAGATTATTTCTATGACGAGCACTCGTTTGACACGTGCTGCGCGAATGTCTGCGTCTACCTCTGCGCTATTTATCGAAATATCTTCCGTATCCAGCTGATGATAAAACATTCTTTTCCCCCCACTCCGCGCAGGCAACAATATCGTTTTCCCTGTCATTAACTGGAAGTAACAGTTATTAAAAATTATTAACCTTACCGACCTTCGGTTACTCGCGCTCTATTTTCTACATTAACTGTTTACGGGGAACAAATTTTTATACAATGAAACAACTACTTTAATGCAAAATAAATATTTACTAGTGTAGTCGACACCTTTGTTTACGTTTGAAACACTAAATTTAAAGTTGTGAGATTGTAAACACTATACGCGAGTAATTAAAAGTTAACAAATCTACGTACAGTGAGTGTACGAAGTATTCGTACACCTTTTCAAAATTGGACTCAACAACTTGAGCTTTTTTTAGACGTTAGAGGGATTAGTTTAATTAGTAGATCATCTTTTTTTAAAATTGTTATTTTATAATAGTTATATAAAAAGTAAAGGTTACGGTGCAGATAAAAAGTTTAAAAATCGTGGCCTTTTTCCTTGGCAATTGCGACCGATAATAATTTATAAAAAATTTATTTACAAAAAACTTAAGCTGTTGGTCAAATTTTGAAAAAGTTATTCGTTTTGAGAAGGTGAACGAATACTTTGTATTCCCTCTGCAAGTACTAATTCTTTTCACTGTATATCTTTTAACTGAATACTCTGGAAACTTAAAACTTAAAACATAATTTTTAAAGATGTCCTAATTTTGAATTCGTGCGACCCCAGGCCAGAGTTTCTAAAAAAGCACGGTGTATGTGTATACGTACATGTTTTTCTGTCGACCTTTGATATCGGTGCCGAGCGAAATTCCATTCGGCGTTTTTGGTGATCCTTGAATATTGGCGGCCGATTTGTATGAACTTTCACTTATCGACTATCCAATGCCCCGATGCCAAACCGTTTTCTAAATATTGTTCTGGTGTGTGTTGAAATTGTCAAGGTCGTTTCTAGTGGCGTGCACATTGAAAAACCGTCTCCGACGTAAATTGAGCCGAGCCGAGCCGATCATTAGAAATGTCACCCCGGCACGTGGAAAAATGTGATGTAACGTCTGCGACCGATAAAACAGTCGAAAATCAGACGCTGTATATTTCACGATGTCTAGCGTGAAAATTGCAACTGATCGGAGTTCAAGAATTATCTGACACGTGGTGCTCCCCGACTACCGGATCGAGTACAGTCGGCTTTTTTAGCACGACTGATCATGCTAAACTAGTTAATACCAGCTTCTTTGAGCGCAAGGCAGATAAAGAGATTCTGCCGCAGCATTTAATTCCCCGATAGGATGTGTTCCACCCTGTTCATCTTTCCCGAGAAAAATTCAAACGGATATGTCCGAGCGGTTACACGATTTGTGTACCGTGTGTACACGAATTTGTTGTGAGCACGTTTAGAAAAAAAAAATATATATATAAGAACGAATCGGATAGAACATTAAAACGTATGGAACATGGAGATTAGGAGGTTTAGATCGTTCACGGATTATTTCCGCACGACTTATCGAAACGAAATTCGATTTTTCGCGCTATGGACTGTCTTCAAATGCAAGGCAGTTTTGCCCCATTCTCGGTACATAACGTGCGCATAACCGTAGAAAAACACGATGCCGTCGTCGCAATCGCAATGCATTGTATGCGACACGATTGATTATAATTTCTATGACGGTTTTCAGTATATGGATATTGGTGAGGACATTGGCGTCCCCGAAGATTTCACGACTAGCGAAATGGTCTCTGGAATGTGGTGGCGACACTTGGTGTCCGGTGGCGTAGCCGGTGCTGTCTCGCGAACGTGTACCGCCCCTTTGGATCGGATTAAAGTGTACCTGCAGGTGAGCTTGAGAAATAAATATTAGAAAGGACAACGGTCGAATATAATACGACGATTTTTCTCTCTTTTTTTTTTTTTAACGAAATTTACAGTTTCCAGATCAAAGAAATATATGTCGAATGTTTTTTCTAAAAATCATCCATATCTAAAGGGACGACGAGTAAACAACGTTGAGGATGGAAAACTCGATTTTCCTCGATATGTCAACGACGGTTCGCTCTAGAAAAAAAATTGTGAATTTTTTGATAACAAATTTATCTAGGTATGGATGATTGGCAAAGAGCAAAAAATGCTTTTATAAAGATTATCTGATGTGTAAATTTCATAAAAATCTAGTCCTTCTTTTGAACGACGTAACGTGTAAATTTGTTGTTTTCGTTCTTCGGATAATTTTTTCAATAAAAAGTGGGGTACACCTATTAACACTAACCATACCACGACCGTAATTATTGAAATGATGAAGATGCTTCCATCAGAAATTGATCAATAAGTTTCTTTATTTAATCACGTATTGTTATAAAAATTGTGAAAAATTTAAATAAGTTCAGTCTTGTAATTTTTATAAAACAATGTATAACCGACACATTCTGTAGCTGGTATGATTAGTGTTAAAAAATCCAAATATTGTAAACAGTGAGATTGTAATAGAGAAAATGGTCAGCTTCAGCTTTGTTTTATTTTATGACGAAGAAACATAATTCCAGGTACACGGAACCCGACACTGCAAAATTATGAGTTGCTTCAGGTACATGCTCCGTGAAGGAGGATCGATTAGCCTTTGGAGAGGGAACGGTATAAACGTACTTAAAATCGGACCTGAAAGCGCGCTAAAATTCATGGCGTATGAACAAATTAAGAGAGCACTTAAAGGAAACGATGTTCGAGAGCTCGGATTATACGAACGATTAATGGCAGGATCTTTAGCCGGAGGAATCAGTCAGTCAGCCATATATCCGCTAGAGGTATTATAAGAACATTAGCAATAGTGCAGCAGAGAACACGAATGAAAGTATCTGTACAAACTATGACTATTCATTTCGAATGATTCCTTAATTATCTGTGGAATCTAAGATCTCTAAGAGTACATCTGAGAGATGTTACAGAAAATACTATGTAGATGACCCAGAGATGCTTCCATCAGTGCTCCTTTTGGTAATAGTAATAGTAATACAAGTCGAATGTTTATTACCGGATACTGATGCTATGGCTGATGTGTTTCAGGTACTCAAAACTAGATTTGCGCTTAGGAAAACAGGAGAATTTTCTGGTTTACTCGATGCCACAAAGAAAATATACACACAAGGAGGTCTAAAATCTTTTTACAAAGGTTACATCCCAAATTTAATAGGGATACTTCCATATGCTGGTATTGATCTGGCCGTGTACGAAGTGAGTACTTAGAATTGTGTGATGTAGTATATTGAATGTAACAAGTGTTCCGATTCTAATATTTGTCTTTCCCTTATAGACTTTAAAGAATAGGTATTTACGAACACACGACAAAAACGAACAACCACCGTTCTGGATATTATTACTGTGCGGAACAACTTCTAGTACAGCTGGCCAAGTGTGTTCATATCCGTTAGCTTTAGTTAGGACACGATTACAAGCTGATATTGCACCAGATAAATCTCCTAACACCATGGTCGGTGTTTTTAAAGAAATTATTAGAAACGAAGGATTCCGTGGATTATACAGAGGTTTAACACCAAATTTCTTAAAGGTATAACACAATTAATCATAAAAGTAGGTCAACTATAATTTTATAGAAGCATTTATAACCTTATCTATTTTCGATTTCAGGTGGCCCCAGCTGTATCGATTAGTTACATAGTCTACGAGAATTTCAGAGGACTACTAGGTGTAAATATGACGTGATGAATATTTATGTTAGGTGATATTAATTTAATTAAATTATTCTTTAAATCTATCTAAAGATATCTAAAGCCATTCAATCATCGGCTAGTATAAGCAATTTGGGCACGCTCCGCCCCTTGTTGAACGTAACGTCGCTTATTTATTGTTAACTTGAGGCTTTCCCAAATAATTTAAGCGTTCACTATTTCTACTTCTCCCGGACGTATCAAGCTATCATCGTATATCGATTAACACACGTTTGTGAAAGATTTCAATCAAGAGAGGCTAATTGTAATAAAATGGCCAGTATAGGGGATTCGAAATAACTTCCAATGCATTCGTACATGTACATTGTGCGTATGTTCGATACATGGCATTAATGGTTCAGTTGTAATCCCTATTGATTATCTACATGTACATTTCTGTTTCTAAGAAGCAGAATAAATGTGTAGGTTCTTCATTTCGAAATAGAAACGATAGTACAAAGATCTTCAGGAAAGAAGTATTACCACTTAATTTCATTTTATCTTTTCTTTTTATGAAAAACACAAAAATGGAGAAAAATACGTTTGGTCATTGAAACGCAAAAGAAAATGAAATTTTTCACATACAATTTGCAAAGTGCTCTGAAAATGGTTTAACATGTACATGTATTGATAATACGAAACATGGTTTTATCAAAATATAAACGAATGTATTCCTTAACAAATACACTAGAAAATGTTACGAATTGTGAAAATAGGGAGGGTAGGGTTATATTGATACTGTGATATGTATGGTTATAAGCTAAATTGGGAACGTGATTCAGTGCATAACATCTGATTGATAGTAAGGAAATTTATTTAATTTTTATTAATTCTATCGTCCAGTAACTCGTCGACAAAAGTAATAATAGTAATAGTAATCTCTCCGGAAAACAGGATGTTATGCTGTGAATTGCAATTAGAAAACTGCACGTTTCATCGATCTTTTTTATAATTCATGTATTAAAAACTTACTCCACGAACAAATATTAACGCTGTTCGTGCGTTATCTGTTACACATTTGTTCCGACATAATTCATCTTCTGGTTAATGAATATTACGAACAAGATGTGTATATCGTGTATATTATAAATATGTACAGTGACGCTTTATGGAAGTGTATCGTCGCGAGATAGTATTTATTGCCGCGTCTATTCACTTTTACCCATTAAAAGAATACGAATGACGAGTGATGGTGGTAATGCTCGGCAATCTTCGTAATACATTCTGGATGAACGCGAGCTAATATTTATGGTACTGCGTTTATAGAACTAGGAGTACCTTATTACTATTTTCCATCACTTTTTACATAGGCAAAACATATGTTTAAATGCAAAATCGCAGAACCCGTGTTTTGGGTAATTATAGCATTTACAATTTTAGTATATTGTACAGGAAAATATCATAATTCGTGTTGACATTTGGTGTAATTTTTAAGTTATGAGACAGCCATGATATTTTCAGAAGAATACTTTGTAAATAATTCTTATAAGTTGAAAGGGAGCTATAAGAACACTTTCTTTTTAGTACGCTACGCAAAAAATCAAATATATTATACAATATCACACAGTTTTTTTTGCTGATCTGGTAGTTACTACAAATTCAGAAACAGTGCGAATTGATGAGGACTATTCTGGTTCTTTTTATGGCTCGATGTTCATGTACACGTAAGACTTTTGTAAAGAATAAACATAATTTATACATTATTGTAAAGCAATTTGGTTCCTAAATAGTTAACACTGGTTGTCGAATTTGACTGGTGGCAGATTATGTAATACATGTTTAATTTCATGTTAAAAACGATCTTCCTGCCTCAACCTATATATATATATAGATATGATGTACAATATATATGTATGTTATAATATTCATCCTACATAATATAACATACATATATACATATTAATAATAATATTCCATTTAAGAATATATATAAGTTGTGCTTCGTATAAAAATAGTCACTTTTTACTGTATTACCTATTTACCTGCTACTACAGTTTTATGTCATTCACCAAAGAATATCTTTTATGATTTTCCGAACAATTATATAATTGTTTATTATATTATTCTTGATATACTGACTCTTGTATGGAAAAAATGACTATGAATATTTATTCTTGCAAATAAAATAATCCTGTAGCAGTTTTACGTTACTATTTTGCTAGTTACTTTGTATCTTCACGATGTATCTTCTTGAATTCAGTATTAAATAGACTTTTTATTAAATAGACTTTTTATCATTGGAATCATATACTTTATATTTCGACTGATTGTAACCGTATTTAAAATATGTTAATAAATTTATTTATGATACATTTTTTTTGTTACAAAAATTTTCATGCATAGCGATTCTGTGCAAATAACTATTTTATTTCGTTCACATTTTAACAAAAATATAAATTCTTAAAATAATGTTTTATCCATCTCAAGTATATCTTCTTTTCTTTTTATTAAAAAGTTGTTACAAAATAGAAGCAGATTGTGCTATACACGTTCATTAATCTAAAATATTCTTGACCTTTTGTTTCCTATGTTTTTATTCTTAACTAAAAATAAATATATAGCTACATTTTTATAATATATCCACTAAACAAGAAAAAAAAAACGAAAGATCAATATACATAGAAATCAGTGTATACTGAATGCTTGTACATTACTTAGGAACATGATTAATTTATTATTGAAGATATTAGTTTTCATGCGAATTTATAAAGTTCGTTCACTAGTTTTCTCGACAGTTATATTGCACGGTTTCATAGTAATAACTAATAATAAAGTGATGTAAGATATTTCATCTTATTGTACCAAATCTCTATTCAGTATATACAAATATAAATGAAAAAAAATATATATATATAAAGTAGTAGAACATTATAATTAAAATGTTCGACGGAATGACCTTATATAATCCAAATAATATCCAATGTCAAAAAAGACATTTGAGCAAAACATTGTCGGAAATCTTCTTGTAAACTATACTTATCTATTAAATATCATTTTAAGTAAAATGCACATACATATGTATACAAAATAGTAAGCCCAAGAAATATGCTAAGCATCAGAACATGATACCAGTGTGGAATGTCACAGACAGTTTTATGAAATATCTTTAGGCTGTGTCTAAAAGTTTTGCAGCATCTTCGTCTAGGACCCAATATAATTCTCCGTTTTGTGGTTGTACACGAGCAGCTGGTAAACTTTCTCTATCTTGTAAGATTTTCTGTGAGATATTAAATTTAAGAATGAAAATATGGCTTTCATATAAATATAATCAGAAAAATACGTTCGTTGTAATTTCAATGATATAATCACCTTAACAACTTCAGCTTTGCCAGATCCAGTAATGGGAAATATGCATTTTTTAGCATTATTTATTACAGGAAGTGTGAGAGTGATGCGAGACGGAGGTGGCTTAGGAGAATCGTTAATTGGACAGACCCACAAGCTTGATTCATTCAAAACCTTATGGCCAGGAAAGAGCGAACATGTATGTCCATCGGGACCCAACCCCAAGAGAAGTACATCGAAACATGGAACACGATCAGGAGGAAAGAAAACGGACATCTTCTTAATATAATCTTTTGCAGCTTCTTCAGCTATAAATAGGACAATTTTATGAGATAACAAACAAATCTGCCAATGAAAAATAAAGTAGATTCAAAGATTTTACCGGATAAGTCAGAATTAATTTTAATG
Source organism: Lasioglossum pauxillum (assembly GCA_933228785.1). Lineage (NCBI taxonomy): Eukaryota > Metazoa > Arthropoda > Insecta > Hymenoptera > Halictidae > Lasioglossum > Lasioglossum pauxillum. The sequence goes on from OW121702.1 coordinate 11,192,963, forward strand.
AATTGATCCTCTGTTACTGGTATTTTTCCAATTAATTTTGCTTTATATTCTCCGTAAGTTGAATCTTTACTGTCGAAAGGAACTACTCTTTCATCACAGAAGAAAAAGTACCATTTACTCCAGTCGGTTGTGAGGCTAGGTAGACACGTGGCCAACAGTTGTACCAAAGAACCCCCTAATAAGTATTTAAGAAAAATATATAAATACATTATACGTAGATAAGACAAATATTTGGATGAGTGAATATAGCTATTCGTACAGACATTTTTCACTGATATCATATCTTCCATTTACTGCTGAAATAACTTTTCCTCGACAACAATACAGTCGGGGACGATATTAAGTAGACACTCTTAAAAATCGCATAACTTTTGAAAAATTAGTCCAAGGGACTTGAATTTTTCGAAGATGTTATACCAACTAGTTTGCTAGAGAATGAGAATGATTTTGCAGATTTCGGTAACTTATACGCACGTATGTTTAAAGACAAGAGCATAAGGGTGAAAAAGTCGCAAATTTTCAGTATGCATATAAGTTACTAAAATCTACAAAACGCATTTTTTAAATTATCGTTACAAGCTCAGATAAAAAAGTTGGCAAAACATAATTTTTAAAATTTTGTATGATTCACACCAATTGCAATCTATTTAAACAAAAATTTTTGTTTACTCATTCTCCAATAGACTAGTCGGTCTAACATCTTCAAAAACTTCAAGTTCCTTGGACCAATTTTAAAAAAGTTATACGATTTTTAATTGTCCTCGACTGTATATCACCTTATATTATGTAATTACAGAACATCTTTAACATCGTTCCTAACCTATGAGTTTTTACATCTTAAAGGCATTGAAGTAAAAAACAATTCATGCAATATCCAATATTCTGGGAATGATAAATTACATTGATAGTGAATCATATCACCTGATAATCCAACTTTGAACGTTTCACCGCTAGCAAGTGCCTCTTCGGCACTTGTTTGGAGAAGGTTAGACAAACATGACACCATAGATCCGTCCCGAGGGTCGATTAATATTTTCTCCATTATTTACGACTAACTTTCAGACAGCTCTCGAATTTTTAGTCATACGTAAATCCAATGTGACGAGTGGAACTAACTAGGAAGTGCAAAGATGCAAGGTGTTATTATACAGTTACAGAGCATCGGTTAACAGTGATCAGAATGCATATTAACAATGACACGTGATGATTTTGCGGTAACTACCTTTCGAACGATACTAATTATAGTATATTCATTTATTTTGTGTAAAAGACATATTTTTTGCATCGTTGGGAAAAACAATTGGTACTTGGTACATTTTATTTATATAACCTATAATCAACATAGTCTCACAATATATCAATTTTGAAACTGTGCTTCTCAATATTTGTCATATGAAAACGATCTCAACTTTATTATGAAAACTCGACTTCGAGAAATTTTCTCGTAAAACAAGACATTTATTTGTCGGCAAAAATCTAATTTTGCGACGGAGAACATGTTTTACATACTTACAGGGCTATCCACGTAACTTAGAAACTCGTGCGCGTAAGAGAGCAAGTATAAACGGTAACAGCGCAATATACAGGGTGTTCATACTATTACTGTGGCCAGTAGAAAAAAATGAAAGAGGAAAAAGTATTTAGTACATACTGTTTGTTATACGCAACGCGCGCAATGGCGTATGTAATTTTTTTGTGTTTATATTATATATTTTGTTAGATATGAAGGTGACCTTCAATTTTTTAAATGAAATGTTGTATAGATTTTTATATGCGCTTTCATAAGCGTAAGTCTAGACTCTTTATATTAGACGAATTATTCATTCGCTCAGTCAGCAAAATGTTCGGTTTTGGCCAGGCAGTTGCGTCAGCAGAAGCAACGCTTGCTGCTGGCAGAAATATCCGGCATCTGCCCATCAGAAGCTGCCCGGCAGAATCGAGCAGATTCGGAGTATCCTATATGCTTCGAGCAGTTTCGAGCAGCTTCGAGCGCCGTTCTGACAGGACAAATGTCATGCAAGATCAGAAATGGAAGAAACATTTTGAGTATATTGTAAAAATATTTATAAAAACTTTTTTTGATAAAAAATAAAGAATATTAGTTACAACAGTTAATGTGTTTTTTTACCCACCCTGTACATGACTATTCGATAGGAGAATTATATAGATGCATAGAGAAACATTTCTCAAATTAGACAAAAATTAAGTTTTCTATTAGGAGAATATCATATGTATACATATATGTATAGTAAAAGAGGTGCAGGAAAATTTGGTGCTATCTTTCCCTATCATGTTCCTCTAATCCAAAACTTAATTTTCGAGAATTCCGCAAAATTTTCGGATGTGTGGCCTGTCGTTGAATTGCACTACTGAATTTTAATAAAAAATGTTCAACCTCCTAGCTTGTAGTTTATATAGTTGTACTACTTAAATTTCGTGCCACCTCCTTCGCTATCATATTCTCCTAATACAAAATTCAATTTTCGAAGTTTCCGAAAAATTTTCAACCGTCTGGTTTGTCGTTGAATCGTACTACTGAATTTTCGTGCCACCTCCTTTGCCATCATACAGCCATCATATTCGCCTATACATAATACAAAATATAATCTACAATAATCTACTTATATAAAAGGTTTATTCAGGTTTATTCTATTTATATAGTAACAAAGGGTTCGATCGCATTGGTCATTACGTCATTATGACTCATTACGTTTGTGCGCAATGTAAAGCAGCCTTTAACGTTGCTCGTACTAGAGACATTTTGAGCTCGCAAGTTGACAACGTTTTTTTATCCCTCCAGAACCATGAAGTCATTTAGATTTTCGTGAAAGTCATTCTTGGTTGAGGTTAATAATAATTGTAATTAAAAATTGTAAAAGGAATAGTGTAAGGTGACGTGAAAGTGATTACTCCGGAACAATGGATATCGAACAAATTCTTCGATACGACATTAAGCAATGTTTAAATTCGATAGTGGTTGGTATAGATACAGAGGTTATCGAAGGATGGAGCAAACTGAAAAAATTAGAAAGCGGGCCAGCGTACGGGCGACTAAGCAATTACGAAAGTATTTTGACGGAAATACTCAACGGTGAGATATCGAATGTGGACGAGGTCCCAGGGATTTTGGCATGGTTCGCAAAGTATCTGACGGAGACACCATTTGCCGTTATACCGATTTCGAATGCAATAGCAGCGATGATAAGAAACACAGAGATCAGATGTATGTCCGATTTGACGATGATACTCCAAACGTTATTGAAATACAATGTGTATCTGCCAGACACTGCGGATCATTCTTACCTTTGCGAGGCGATTGTCATAAGACTGTCTACGTTCTCAATGCCGCCCGATCCGAAAGAGATTTCCGAGTTCACTGACAATGCAACCAAAGTTCAAAACTTCTTGAAAACAGTACAAACACAGTCTAAGAATATCGAAAGGAACAATTTAATTTTTATATGTCTTCAAACATTATATAGAATTATATCGGACACTAGACGTAAACAAGACCCCGGACCTGGTTTAGCGGCTGTATTACAGCTAGTAGAACCGACCTTCATACCGCAAGCAGTTAATTGGATCCTTTTGGAATCACTCTATGATGCGCAATTGACTCACGCGTTGAAGGTGCTGTGCAATTGGCTTCCACAATGCAGGGGAGATCGACTGAGCATCTGGATCATGAAATTTATACTCGGTTTAGAGAAGCAAAACAAATATTCTGTACTTATCGAGGTTACAAAGGCAACCCTCGATGTTATGCTTCACGCTTTGTTGGTTCCGGTAATTCGCCAGAATGCTTCCGAAATTGTGTTTCATGTTTTGAAAAAGCAGGGGTGTCCGGCTCTGTTTCGAGCTACAGAGAGAAATATACAATTAGTTTTAACTTTTTTAAAGAAAGAAGATTCTGAATCGAGCAAGAAATGCATGCAAAACTTGATCGATATTTTCAAAGCGCATACATTAAGATTTCCAGGTCAATGTTTGTATAGTAACATAGAAAACAGTTTTCCCGTTCAACCTAGAATGCACGTTGTTAAAACGATTCTGGATGAACAAGTCTGGGTTAACGAAACGGAAGAGATCGAGCCTATAATCGAATCGCCGAAACCACAGTCCGGTAAAGTTGGACTTTCCAATCTTGGGAACACTTGTTATATGAACAGCGTACTGCAAGCACTATTAATGACCAGACAATTTTGTTATGAAGTATTAACGTACAAATCGTCGAGTAATCCGAACGATCATGTTGTACTTAAGAACTTACAAAAGCTGTTCACTCTTTTATTGTACTCGAAAAGAATTTCATTGTCACCAACTGAAATTCTATTAGCTTCCCGTCCAGCTTATTTTCTACCAGGCCAACAACAAGATAGTTCAGAATTTCTCTGGTTAATATATTATTCTAACGTAAATATACATATTTGTTGATCGAATGTTAATGCTGTTTCTATCAATTGATTTATTTATTTCAACAGTCATTTATTGAATCTCTTGCACGAACAAGAAAAATCTGCTACAGTAAATTGTGAAGCTAACGATTCCAATCTGAAATATAAAGATGATAAAGAAATAAACGATGTCGCGTCGACGAATGAGGATGGAGGTTCTATTAAGCGTTGGACAACCGAAGAAGATTTAACTGGAAGTATATCGTTAGAGAGGAAAACGCAATCGTTGGCTGACTTTTCGCAAGGTACCATTTACTGTCGTTTCCAGGATTACAAGGGTGCGGGATGTGCCTTCACATTTCTCGATAATGCAAAGATGGGGTTTTTCAGTAATCAAAAGTGCTAGATGAAAGATCAATCTAGGCCACGATCACCCTCAAAACTCCCATTTACGTTTACGAGGCGTAATTTGAATATTTGAGCGCCTAGAATTTAAGTATTTAAAATTTTGAATATTTGAAAATTGAGATAACAGTCCTATGTTTACGCCTGGTAAATGTAAAAATAGGACTCTTGAGGGCGAAAAAGCCAATCGCATGCATTATCGAGAAATGCATTCAATCCTAGAAACGAGTCTACTCTTTTTTAGAAATAACTATTTCACATTATTTTATAAACACAACAAGAATGTGTCTATCCAAATTTTTGGCTATTTTTCCAATAGTATATACCCCAAGAAATAATTTTTGCAAAATAAATAATCGCAAATTAAGAATATTAGAACTCGTCATTTTGACGAGTCTCGTAAACCTAGTGTTAACATTAAATGTTATTCAACAGGTGACGATCTAGCACAGTCCCAGCAGCTCAGCGACTCTCACTCAGACTCCACCGACAGTGGAATACAATCTGTGGGTGGGGAGGACACCGGTACACAGGTACCTCTGGTACATAGGGTTTTAGGAGGGAAATGCAAAATTACTTACCAGTGTGCACAGTGTGATACCAGTTCTCACAATACGGACAAGTTTCGCGACTTACAACTGTGTTTCCCAGAGGAGATACAGGAGAACCAAGAGGTATCCGTGCAAGATCTCATCAACTACTATCTGACGCCTGAGAAGTTGACCGGCGATAACAAGTATCGATGCGACAAGTGTATGAAACTGTGCGATGCACAAAGGATTATCAAAATCCTGCACACGCCGACCTATCTGATCTTGATACTGAAGCATTTCCGTTACGATTTCGATACCCGGTTACGAACGAAACTCCGGCACAAAGTAATGTATAACGAAACTATTCAGTTACCGGTATTGACACCGTTATGCACAACCACCGAAACGTACCAACTGTACGCCGCTGTAGTACACTCCGGCTATAGCGTGGATTACGGTCATTATTTCACGTACGCACGTGACTCGAAGCAGAATTGGTACAAGTTCAACGACAGCTACGTTTCACAGACGACTTTCAACGACTTCAAGGACCTGAAACCGCCTGATACACCGTATATATTATTCTACGAGAAGTCCGTACCGTTCGAGGGGGTTTGCGACGAGGATAAACCGGAATTAACGACGCTGAGCAAAGCACTGCAAAGCCTGGTGGCGAACGATACCACGGCTTACATCGAGGAACTAAGGCATCAGGCGGAGAAGTCTCAACATGGCCGACAAAGCTCCGTGCTGCTGCGGAGGAACGAGAATTCCGACGACGAGAATCCTCCTCCAAGCAGTTGTCGAGGCGCAGTTAACATGCCCACGCGGCGTTTTCTTTTTTAGGTTAATTTCATATTTAAATAATATATTCTTTTATGAGAAATTGAAGTTTCCGGTGACTTTGTAATACATATTCCTTACGACTACAGGGAGGAGAAGATAACGGTTCCTTTGTAATTACAGTGCTATTTGCCTCGATCGGTGTAAGTGTTCAGTACCCCTGACAAAAAAACAGTATTTTATAAAAATTAATATGTATTGGGTTGGCAAGAAAGTAATTTCGGTATTTTAAGGTGAAATAGAAAACTCAATTTTCTTATTCAAGCAATGAACTTTAATCAGTGCTCATAAAACTTCTGGTCTTTATCGGCAAAAAACTGATCCAAGTGTGATTTCAGGTCATCATCATTTCACCTTAAAATAATTACTTTCTCGCCAACCCAATATATTACCGTAGCCCGATTTCTTTTTTAATTTTTCCGATGTACGTTTATCGTTCGACATACGGTGTACCACGTATGTATAAAAACGTTACGTAAATTCTGTTTCGGCTCCACAAAGGAGAAAGAACGATCGCCGTTGCTCTCAGAGGGTCGTGTCTAAGGAAGGAGAATTTCATTCCTGTCTCATAGCAGTTTGTACAAAAAGAAATAATTCTGTGTAACACGTTAGACGATGCACATTATACTCTACGACATTTTGTGTACGACATTTCATAACGGTTCTTAAAACATGTTCGAGTAACGCGTTGTAACAAATTCTTACCGTAGATCGGTGAATACTGCATTCAAATGTTGTCAAGTATAGTGACTGAATTTTCATCGGACTTTTCTAATAGCCGTTTCCTCGCGCAGAGAAACGACGTTATTCGAGGAACTGTGTCAAAGATGATAAGCTCGATACTTTGTAAGAAGCGTAACGTAATTGGCTGTGTTTATACGTGCGTGCGTGTTTACAAATATGCAAAGGTGTTTTACCAAAAGACCGGGAACACTATCAGTTTGATAATCATCGGCTTTCCGTGTTCTTCGTACCCAGTTAGTTCAGACGAGCGCTCATTATTTGTCGATGCTATGCCACGTTCCAAATTGCTGAAGCTTATCCACGACATCGCATCTCATATACAAGGTGTTCATAAATTCGTAACTTACTTGACAAACGGCATTTCTGGTTCGGGATGAGCGTAACAACGCTGGGAGCACCGTTCGATCGAAACATCTTTGGATTGTTTTGCTCGATCCGGTGTTGCCAGCGTGGAGAAGTAAATTCGATGATTTTTCGCGAGTTTACTTCGCACGTACCTATCCGTAGCGTTCGACGAAAACGAAGAGGAAAAACCTGAGGAAAAGTTTAAGATCGATAGTTGCTATTATTGTAAATAGATGTATTTAATCATAGTTACGATTTAAAAGGAAAAGAAAACACTCCAAGCATTACGAATCTGTGATAAATTTGTACTGTCAAATTGATAATGTTAATTTTCTCTTAGCTCAGTATTCAAACGAGACGACTACATCAGCCAGTTTAATTTATAATGATTCGAGAAACGCTCTTAGTGTACAGTATTCGTTAGGTCTTATAGATTTGTAAATGCCCCTAGACAGTTCGCGCGAACAAATTCTTCATGTAACATCGTTTATTTATTGTTCATTCGATATATATATATTTTCATGATATTATATATGAATATATATATAATATAAATATATATTTATTATATTATATATGAATATACAGGGTGTGGCGCCAGAAACAGGCCACCTGAATAACTCAGCTGCTATTGGTGTTAGGAAAAAATGCATCAGATGGAACTTGCTTGGTTTTGAGGGGGCTTAATCAGATGTTAGTATCTTTTTTGTAAGTGGACGCGTAAAGGACATATGAAGGTCAACTTCATTTTTTTTAGTGGAATGAGGCATTTTTTAATACATGAATCGATGCAGCTGGACATTCGTTATAAAAAAGTAGCATCTCGAAAAATTAGTAGTTCAGGAGATATTTCAATTTAAATAACTCTAACATACAATTACTGTCGTACTAAGACGTTGGTGTTTACTTACTTGTGTAATGTCTTAGTACGACAGTAATGGTATTTTAGAATTATTTAAATTGAAATATCTCCTGAACTACTAATTTTTCGACATACATGGGTTAGTACTTTTTTATAACGAATGTCTAGCTGCATCGATTGATCTATTAAAAAATACCTCATTCCATTTAAAAAAATGAAGTTGACCTTCATATGTCCTTTACGCGTCCACCTACAAAAAAGCTACTAACACCAATAGCAGCCGAGTTATTCAGGTGGCCTGTTTCTGGCGCCTCACCCTGTATATATTCATCACTACGAAGAATGGCACAAAACAGAGAGGGAGAGATAGAGGGAGAGAGAGAGAGCACGAGCATTAAGCGGCCGCGGGAAGTGAAGAAGCGAGCGTTCAAACAGATCATTTTAAACTGCACAATCGCATCGTCGGCATTGATCAAATGATTTACAACGTGTGGTGCTTTTGATTTCTATCCGTGTTTTATTTATGTTACATTAACCGTAACTATAATGTAGACCGAGTGTGAAAGACTTATTAAAGTACAGTTCGAAACAATAAAATTGATCATTGATGCTTGTCCAGTCTCCGGCGATCTTCGTCATTTATAGACTGCGGATTTTTATACAAAATAAAATCTTTCTACCCGAATTGCAACAAGCTGGGATGAAATAAATATTTAATTTCTTTTTGAATGTGTTTAATAGGTTAAAATTAATACAGTAGTATATTTAAATCTTTCAAATTTGTTTACTGTCAGAAATTAGACCTACCCATTTTTATCATAAATGCATAAAATCCGCAGTCTAGTCATTTATCATTCTCTGCTTCTCTAGGAAACATTACATGCTATTCTCAACGTGGTTCACTTCGTCAGATGTTTTACAAAATATTACAGAATCACCGATTTTATGCAACGAACATACATATATATATATATACTGTCGGAAACGCGTCTTCTCGTCAAATCGTCTGCGCGTCGAATCCACGTGTTTGTTTTGTCTTTGCGCGTCGTAATTGGAGATATCCCGTTTGATAACGATAAATCCATTTCGTGATCGAGACTGCCTTCCGTAGAACTTCCATAATACCCATTTTCGACTGCGACAGTCGAGTCGGACAGATCGGTGGATTTTTTCATTCAGTTATTCATAAACATCGCGATCTATCCGACGGAGCCATGAAGACAGTTTACTTAGCCGCTATTACTAGTAAGTTCGAATGTATTGTCATCGTAGCATATTGTTGCACATATTGGATCGTTAATTGACGCTAGACAGAAAAAGCAGTTTCTATTGTCTTTAGTGTCGAATTCACAGACAGAAAAGGAAGCTAAGCTTTTCGAAACTTGAGATGGCGTCTATTTTTAATTTCACTCGTCTAATTAACTATTTAATATTTCTTTTTCTGCTTGACTCAACAATTCGAAACGTTTTGTGTTTTTCCATTTCGTTTTTTAAAAGAGTTCTCGTCGTTTGAACTTGAACCTGACTTTACCACTTCCCACTTTCTCGAGAAGAACTTACAATTTATTCATTCTTGATTATTATAATTAGACGGATTATAATTTGCGTATCTTTATGCAAAATAAAAATTGTCTGCATCGATTGCAAGAAATAGAAACCAATTTGAATGTTATTTCTTCCCTTAATGATTTTCATAGAGCAGAAATCATATATGGACATCCTCAATTTCTAAAATTTTTCAACAATTTTCAATTCCACGCAGTCTATCATCTGCAGTCTTATTATATCGGATTGTGGATGTGTCACAATTAATTTTCCTGATCATTTCAATTCATTGAGTTGAGACATTGTTACAACGCTCCAGCACGCGACCGAAACAATTAAATTGAATTGTATTATCTTGTATCGATACTTGAGACGACGTCAATGATTTCGACTAAGATTATGACAATGCTGTTTCGATAATTGTTTGATAACACAGCACACACTGGTAGGACTCAGCAGTATTGACGACTATCGCTAAAATCGACCCCGCGATTATAATCTAACTACGGAATTCAGAGAACGAAATGCAAACAATTTTTCCAATTTCTTTCTACACAGTTTCGTAGTCTTCGCAATTACGGAGGTCGAATAAATCTTGCACGTTTCTTAGCAAGACGGCCAATGAAAAAGCGTGGAGATTACAAGTACAAACTGATGGTGTACCGCGTGTAGAGTTACAAATTATTCCAGCAAGGATTAATAAAAGTGTTTCTACTGAAACGAAGGCTTGTTTATTTCAGACAAATTCATCTTATTTTATTAAATGTGTAAAACAGCCTTTGGTGCACGGGTTCGGTTCGTTGGATGAAGAAAATTTTGTTTCTCTTCTGTAGCTCCAACTAGATTCCTGTTTGACAATTTTATTAATTACGAAAAGTAGATCGTTGGATCTCTCGAATCCTCTTCGTGCACCAATGAAAAAACTTTCCAATTGTGGGATTGAACGAATGGTTTTTCTTTCTCTTTTCTAGAGAAAAAATTTGTTGAAATATTCTATTTTCAAAGAGCTTCAATTGAGGGATTGAATGAACATTTTTCTTTTTCTTTTGTAGAGAAAAATTTTGTTGGAATATTTTATTTTCATTTAATATTCTATTTTTAAATAACTTTCAAATTGGGAGATAGAATGAACGTTTTTTTCTCTTCTACAGAAAAATTTTGTTGAAATATTCTATTTTAAAAGAGCTTTTAATTGAGAGATAGAATGAAAGTTTTTCTTTTTCTTCTCTACAGAAAAATTTTGTTGAAATATTCTATTTTAATTTAATATTCTATTTTAAAAGAGCTTTCAATTGAGGGATTGAATGAACATTTTTCTTTTTCTTTTGTAGAGAAAATTTTTGTTGAAATATTTTATTTTCATTTAATATTCTATTTTAAAAGAGCTTTTAATTGAGGAATTGAATGAACGTTTTTCTTTTTCTTTTCTACAGAAGAATTTTGTTGAAATATTCTATTTTAATTTAATATTCTATTTTAAAAGAGCTTTTAATTGAGGGATTGAATGAACGTTTTTCTTTCCCTTTTCTAGAGAAAAAATTTGTTAAAATATTCTATTTTAATTTAATATTCTATTTTAAAAGAGCTTTTAATTGAGGGATTGAATAAACGTTTTTCTTTCCCTTTTCTATAGACAACTTTTTTTTAAATATTCTATTTTAATTTAATATTGTATTTTAAAAGAACTTTCCAATTGAGGGATTGAATGAACGTTTTTCTTTTTCTTTCCTACACAAAAATTTTGTTGAAATATTCTGTTTTCAAAGAGCTTTTAATTGAGGGATTGAATAAACATTTTTCTTTCCCTTTTTTATAGAAAAATTTTGTTGAAATATTGTATTTTCATTTAATCGCTAGGTTGTTTGGGCATGATGTCCTACGGCTTATGTTTCGGCTGGTCGTCGCCGTCTTTGCCTCTACTTCTGGGAATTGGCAGTCCTGTACCTCTGACATCCCATCAGGCTACATGGGTCACGTCCTGCCAAATGTTGGGTGCAGTCGGTGGCGCGTTGCTGTGCACCTATGTCATCAACATAATCGGCAGAAAGTGGACTATGGTTCTCACAGCAGTGCCAGCGATCGTATCATGGCTGATGATCGCTTTCGCTCGATCCGCCTGGGTAACTACAACATTTTCGTTCCATCATCTGCATGTATATTTTCCAACAGAATATTGATCAGTATGCGATACTAACCGATAAGAAATCGAGAAATTCAATTCAGTTTAATTCAGACAGATTCACGTGTCGATCAATCTGATATTACTTGTGTTCATGATTCTTTGCGATAATACTGACACTTTAAGCCGCGATCGTGAAATATTGTAGCAATAATCGCGAAGAGATTCTGTTACGATATTACTCGGTTTTTGAATGGAATTTTTTATTTTGCTTGAAGGAAATAGTATTTCAAATAAGATATGCAATTTCGAAAATGAAATATTTCTATTTGAACAATTTAAAACACAAACTAAAATATTTCTGTTTTAACGATGTGAAACACGAAGTAAAATACTTTACTTTTTGCGTCGTTATAATACTCTGAGAATTACCCTCATAAATGTATTGATTTCGAGCCATTATTTTCAGCAATAATAATTAAAATTGAAATTGAGAATGAAAAGACGAAATACAAATATTTCCAATATTCTTCAAATAAAATGCTATTTACTGCATCAAATGAAATGTTTTATTTTTAAAGTTGTGCGTACACTTTAAAATAAATAGGATTATCTACTATTTACCATTTAAAATACTATCAGGTCGTTAAGTATGTAAGAGCTACGATTACTTTTCGTGCAATAATTTTGTCGCACATACAGTAATTTTTCGATCGGAGTCCCAACACCCGTGTGTTGAACGGACTTGGGTAGCGTAGAGAGGCTATTTTTTTATGACTCCGTCGACCGCGCCGAGACTTCAAACGACGAGCCGAACATAGAGAAGGACAGAATGAAATAGGATCGTGTGGCCGAAGCGTGTCGCTGTCGCCGGCACAGTTTAAAGGCCCGTGCGTCATCACAATGAAACACCAAAATCTTAGCTTCTTTATTTTCTATGATATCATTATGGAACTTTCACCAACATATTCGTGGCATTTTTCTAATGCAAAATGATACCAAATACGATACAATTGGGCCAATATTTAGTAGTTTAATCGACGATGAAAGTTTCGAACGCAACGAAGAACAGCGACAACGCGGACCTTTGAACTGTGCCGGCGACGGCTACTGTTCGCGTCTCTTTCTCTTCAATACGCTCTTCTTCGTTGCATTCGAAACTTTCATCGTCGATTAAACCACTAAATATTGGCCCAATTATATCGTTCTTGGTACCAGTTTAATCAGCGAAACGCCAGGAATAAGCTAGTTAAAGTCCCATAAACCGATCATTAAAATTAAGAAGTTTGAGACTTCGATTCAGTCGAGTCAATGTGTGGTGTTCACACCGATATACCCGAGCCGAGATCAAACATCGCCGCCCTACGGCGCGGCGCAGCGTTGGCCGGCAGTGGAGTGAGTAGGCACTGGACTACGGTTAGATAGGCGACCCAGGACTCCGATTGAAAAATTACTGTAATAGGAACATTACTTAATTAATGTTCTTATAATATAAATGTATGTCGATTAAGCGACACACACAAATTCAAAGTACATTAAAAGCAAACATTTTACTTCCAATATTAAATAAAGATTTATATTATATTTGAAACCAATATTTCAAAGGTGTGTATGTCTTCCAGCATGTTCTGGAACAAATATTTTTCCATGTTAAACGTTAAACATAAAATATTTCCTGCATATTAGAAAAAAAGTCTACTTTTTAATATTTTTATTTCATAATATGAAATAAATATTATCTGTATGTTAGGAAAAAGTAGTCTATTTCTAATATTCCATAAAGATTCATTTTATAACGAGAAAAAATATTTTTTTCATAATATGAAATAAATATTATTTCTATATTAGGAAAAAATATTCTATTTATAATATTAAATAAAAATTCATTTTATAACGAGAAAAAATATTTTTTTCATAATATGAAATAAATATTATCTCTATATTATGTAAGGAGATGACGGAGTGACGACGTGATGCTTCGACGATCGCTCGCAGAGAACTGTCGATTTTTATTTTAACAGAATCATAACGTAAAACCCGTAAAACATACATCTGTTAACAAAACATTAACGCGACATGCAAATCAATAAAAACATATATAACACGTAAATCGATAAAAACATATATAACACTTAACATATGTCATGGCATGCACACTCACACACAGTCATATGACATGCACACTTACATAATTCTTACAACAGCTTACAATTAGGAAAAAATATTCTATTTATAATATTAAATAAAAATTCATTTTATAATGAGAAAAAAATATTTTTTTCATAGTATGAAATAGATATTTCATGCATATTTAAAAAAAATATTTGCTATTAATGTAAAATAAATATTGTATGTATATTTGAATATTAAAAACAGATTGAATCTCTTTTTAATATTATATGAATGTGTATACAATATTTTCTGCTACTAGGGATGAGACTTGACAAATAAAACATAAATTTCAAAAATATTTGTCAAGTTTCATACTTAACGACCTGATATTTTACGCAGCTCTGACTGAAGTCTCTAAGAAAAAGGAAGTTAGAGATCTGATTATCTGCACAGGAACTATACATAGCAAGAGTGTTCTGCGGATTGAGTACCGGTTCCGGCTACACGTCCGTCATAATGTACACCGGCGAGATCTCTCCAGCTCGCATCAGAGGGATTCTAACGTCCGCGTTGACGCTAGCGGCGAAGTCCGGCATATTCTTCGAGTGGACGATAGGTCCGTTCCTCTCGGTGAGGGATCTCGCCCTTACGTCCATGTCGTTACCGATCCTCTTCGTGTTGGCCGTGATTTGGGTGCCGGAGTCACCCTACCATCTGATGCGTAGCGGGAAATACGACGAAGCGATTACGAGTCTCACGCAATTAAGAGGAACCGTGGATGTCGCCGAGGAGGCTAAGCTCATAGAAAAGTCCGTGAAAGTGGACCTAGCGAGCGACACCGGCCTGAGAGAGCTACTCACCGTGTCGGGAAATCGCAAGTAAGTCAAACGCACCGTTTCGGAGTCGTTAACACTTCGCACTCCTTTGTTGACTCGATATTGGAAAATGTAAATGAAACGTGTTTTTATATGTATTTGGGGCTCCTCCTTTATTTATTTAACCCTTACGTAGCCAATCAAAATGTATAGATTATTTAAAGCTTTTAATATTTCACATATTTGCACAAATTCTCATTTTAAGACTGTAAATGACTGTATATATATGTACTGTATATTGATACAGACTGTATATTTTAAGACTGTATATTCAGCAGCAAAGAATGGACATTCAGAGAAATTTTGTAATAATATGTAGAGGAACATTAACAAGTTGTTGAAAGAAATGCAGCAAATGTGTACCCGGGTATCTGGTTGGCTACACAAGGGTTAAGTTGTATTCTTTAGTTAAAAACAAATATAAATTACAACAAAGTTTGAGAGCTATATTTAAAATATACAGTAAAGTCGCCCAATATAGCTCCCATCGCCTGTTCCGAGCAGGGACAGAGATCGTGTAGGAAAACTACTTTTTATGACTGCGTCGACTGCGCCGAAAGTACAAAGTAGAAAAGGACAGCATGTATGCAAACACGGACCGAGAAGCAGCTCGAGCTTCTTGGCCCCTCGCGGGGGTGCCCCCTAGTAGAAGGGGTAGGCGAAGTGAAAGCGATCGTGGAGATCCTCAGGGAACTAGATCGGGACTTTACTGTAATTAGTAGACTGCGGATCTTTATGCAAAATAAAAAATGTTTGCATTGATTGCAAGACACGGGAGTGAAATAAAAATTTCTTTTTTCTTTTAATTACGCGGTCCAACAAATTTCAACTTTCTTTTTGTAGTTCGATTCCCACTATGCGATTGTTATAGTGTTTCTCGCGCTGATTCCGAATCTGTCCTTAATTTTTCTCTTCTAGATGTACAGTTCTTGAGAAAATTGAGTTTTAAAAAAAGACGTATTTTTCAACTTTGAACAAATATTGTGATGTTATTATAAAAGATATAGAATTCTTCTTTACAGCAAAAGATTCTGTAGACTTTCCCGAACACAGTGATATCCAATATTAATACATTATGATTGTTTAAACATGTTTAAACAATTTTTAGGCGTTCCACGGTATACGGCGCGTCGGCATGTCGGACGAAGATATTTTGCTTTTTGGTTAGAAAAAAAGTCGACCATGCAAACTTGAAAGGGTGGTTTCTCAAGATAAGAGAAGTGTCTCTTTCGCGTGGTGTAGTTCGATTTTCCGCTGGACCCTTATTTTTTTAGATAAATTCAAAAATATCCGCAAAAATTGGTGCAAAAGTCGTGTCTCTTCGTCTTCAATGATTGTTTAAACATGTTTAAACAATCATAATGTATTAATATTGGATATCACTGTATTCGGGAAAGTCTACAGAATCTTTTTCTGTAAAGAACAATTCAATATCTTTTATAATAACATCACAATATTTGTTCAAATGTCTTTTTTTAAAACTCAATTTTCTCAAAAACTATACGTCTAGAAGAGAAAAATTAAGGACAGATTCGGAATCAGCGCGAAAACACTATAAGAATCGCATAGTGGGAATCGAAATACTTTTTGGCTGTTGGACAGTGTTATCTGATTAAGCTGAAACCAATGTCTTCAAACGATGTCTTCAAATCTTTTTAATATGTCCACTGCTTTAATTTGTGCTTAGCCATTTTTGTCATAAATGCATAAAATCCGCAGTCTAGTAAATAGTAAACGAAACTGTTTAAAATAAGTAGGAGCCAAGAAACTGTCCTTCCAAGTAAATGTCGAATGAAACACTTAAAATAGTAGGGAGTTGTCGGCAACAAAATTGAAAAATAGTTCGGAGTGCAAAGGGTTGAACAACGATCCTCCACCGTTCTTACCTTCCGCGAAGGAAGAGATCCATTAAGCAACAGGTGTGAAGGTGACTATAATCATTGAAGATCTCCTCGTTAGAAACAGTAAGACGATCTTTCTGAAAACCACTGAAATGATTTTTCACGATGTTCGCTGATTTGTTTCCAGGGCCCTGATCGTCGTGGTGACCCTTGTGCTGATCCAACAATGGAGCGGCAGCATGGCGGTGCTGTCGTACGCCCAGCTGATTTTCACCGCGACAGGCAACAACTTCGAGAGCAAGTACGTGACCATGATAGTGGGTGTCGTGCAAATTGTTTGCGCGCTGTTCAGCACGGTCGTAGTCGACAGTCTGGGACGACGTACCTTGTTGATGGCTTCGACACTCGGCACCGGGCTGTCAACCGCGGTCGTCGGCACGTTCTTCTACCTTCAGGCAATCGGGAGCGACGTAACCGACATCGTTTGGATGCCGGCGATTGGCACGATGTTTTACATTTTCACGTACGCCATAGGGCTTGCTGGGCTGCCGTTCACCATGATCAGCGAGGTGTTCCCAACGAACGTGAAAGCGCTCGGCAGCACAATCGGGATCTTGTGCTGCAACGCGTTCGCGTTCTCGGTTACATTTGCTTATCTGATCATCGACGAGCAGCTCGGCAAGCACACCGCCTTCTGGTTGTACGCGGCTGTCAGCTTCGTCGGTACGCTCTTCGTCTACTTCTACGTACCCGAGACGCGCAGGAAAACGCTGCAGGAGGTGCAGAACCAGCTGCACGGTCGAAAGATCTTCTAGATTCTAGGTTATGTTATGAAAGTATAAGTTATGAATAAACTTCGGGTGTTTATGCAAAATATAAAGTTTGTGCATCAATTGCGAAACGCAGGAGCTAAATATAAATTTATATCCTCCATTAATAACACTGTCCAACAAATTTCAACTTTTTTTTGTATTTCGATTCCCACTATGCGATTCTAATAGTATTTTTCGCGCTGATTCCGAGAATCTGTCCTTAATTTTTCTCCTAGACGTACAGTTTTTGAGAAAATTGAGTTTTAAAAAATGACATTTGAATAAATATTGTGATGTTATTATAAAAGATATTGAATTGTTCTTTACAGAAAAAGATTCTGTAGACTTTCCCGAATACAGTGATATCCAATATTAATACATTATGATTGTTTAAACATGTTTAAACAATGATTAACGACGGAGGGACACCACTTTTGCAACAATTTGGGGATATTTTTTAATTTATCTCAAAAAATAGGGGTCTAGCGGAAAATCGAATTACACCACGCGAAAGAGCAGACTTTTATCTTGAGAAACTACCCTTTCAAGTTTGCATGGTCGACGATTTTTTCGAACCAGAGAGCAAAATATCTTCGCCCGACACGAGTTGCCGCCAGTGGCGCTCACCACTAGTACGGGCGTTCCACCGGATACGGCGTGGCGCGGCGCGACGAACGCCCATTCTAGTTGTGAGCGCCACTGGCGGCAACTCATGTTGGGCGAAGATATATTGCTTTCTGGTTCGAAAAAAACGTCGATCATGCGAACTTGAAATGGTGGTGTCTCAAAATAAAAGTCTGCTCTATCGCGTGGTGTATTTCGACTTTCCGCTGGACCCTTATTTTTTGAGATAAATTGAAAAATATCCGCAAAAATTGGGGCAAAAGTGGTGTCCCTCCATCTTCAATCAATGTTTAAACAATCATAATGTATTAATATTGAATATCACTGTATTCGGGAAAGTCTACAGAATCTTTTGCTGTAAAGAACAATTCAATATCTTTTATAATAACATCACAACATTTGTTCAAAGTTGAAAAATATGTCTTTTTTTAAAACTCAATTTTCTCAAAAACTGTACGTCTAGGAGAAAAATTAAGGACAGATTTGGAATTAGTGCGAAAAACTCTATAAGAATCGCATAGTGGGAATCGAAATACTTTTTGGCTGTTGGACAGTGTAATTTGAACGTGGTGAAAATTATGCAGGCTGTGGCCGCACTGGTGGTACAACCGAGCAGGGGCGACAGGACATGTAAAAATAAGTCGACAAAAAGGAATAATATTTTCTCGTTTGACGCTTCGTTTTCGAAAAAATCGAGTTTAAGGGAATAGACTCGTTTTCATGCGGGATTCGCCTTCTTATTTCTCGATTAGACAAACACAGGGGTTTTCACTAAGTGAAAACGTTAGATAAAACATCGATCTAGGGCGCTATCTCCCTTAAAAGTCTTATTTTTTTGTTTGCGAGACGTAATTTGCATTATTCGGCAGCATGTAGCTATGAAATAGCGCAGTTGTATGCTGCTGAATGATGCAAATTACGCCTCGTAAACGGAAAAATAGGACTTTTGAGGAAGATAGCGCCCTAGATTGATCTCTTATCTAGCGTATTTGACTACTGAAAAACCCCGTGTTTGTATTATCGAGATACGAGAAGGCAATCCTTTTTTTCTCTTTTTTGATTAAGGGCGGTGGGGAACTGCTCTTACGCACAGCCTCTCCTCCGGTGATGGTCGAAGAGGGTAGTGTGGATGTTGGCTCCTCTCTATGGTGGAATTTGGGGGGATTATATGGCCTTATGCCTCCGCCATACCCACTAAAACCCCACCGCTCAGGACCAGTAGGACCCGTCTACTCATCCCGTTACCGGCGACTCTACATCTCCGCTGTCCCGCTGTCCGCATTCAGCGGAGGTACCTCTACCGGTCCAAATCCACTCCTCTTCTTGGCACAAATGAGAAGGCAATCCTGGAAAAAGGAGTCTACCTCCTTAAAGTTCCGCCAGGTTCGCGTGCTTCAGTAATATGCACAAAGTAGAATTGGTTGATCATGTTCAGACGCGTCAGACGATTCCTATGCAATAGCACGTGTATTAACTGCATCTTCGTATAATGTATTGGGTTGGCAAATAAGTTCGTTCGGTTTTTGTAATTTATTCCACTGTAAAAAACCGAACGAACTTATTTGCCAACCCAATATAATCTTCAAACTTGATTTTCTCGAAACCGAAGCGTCAAACGAAAAAATGATATTCCTTTTTTTCGATTTATTTTTACATGTCACCCCCTGCACGTTTGTACCACCCATACGGCCACAACTTGTATATTAATACTCTTAAAGTCTTGTAATATTTTCACTGTTTTAAATTGCACTTGCTCATCTCTGTTATGAATTCATAAAATCCGGAGTCTTGCTATGAATAGACTGCGGATCTTTATGCATTTATGAAGAAACTGGTTGGCTGGAATATAAAACAGTAAAAGATTGAAAAATTTCAAGAACGTTGTAATGTAACAACATGATGATGAAGTCAATTTTTATGTTATTCTTGTTTCCCGCAATCAATGTAAAACATTTTTATTTTGCATACAGATCCGCAGTCTAGTTATGAAACGTCGATGTATACTATTTGCGCTGACACGGAACGGTTCCGTTCAGCACCGTTCAGACGAACATTCTTTAATGCAGTTGACTGTAGGTGTTCATGCTATCCGCACAGACGGTTCCGTTCAGTATAATAATATTCCTGTCGTTTAGTTTTCGGTACATGTCTGTGCTGATACAATTTAACGTATGTTCGAATGCATTGAAGGGTGTTTGTCTGATCGATGCTGAATGGGACCGTTCCGTGTCTGTGCGGATGGTGTAAATCAGGCATGCACAACTGGACGATTTGGGAGCGCGAGCTCTCGACTCGGCCGGTCGCGAGCTGGTTGGCACACGTAGGGTGGGGAGAACTGCAACAGGAGCCGTTCACGAGCCTTCATTAGGCGTGGATTCCACGCCCTCGGAGCCAGGACGATGTCCCGTGTGTTCTAAATTGTTCGACTCGCTCAGATCTGTAGAATGCTGTGAGATTCTATCGTGGAAATAAAGATAACGCGTTTTTATTTTAAAGAGAGCGGTAGGAATTATTCCGTTTCCACGCCCCCGGAGCCAGGACGATGTCCTGTGTCTTCCAAATTGTTCCACTCGCTCAGATGTGTAGAATTCTGTGAGATTCTACTGTGGAAATAAAGATAACACTTTTTTATTTTAAAGAGAGCCGAAGAAATGATTCAGTTTCCACGCCCTCGGAGCCAGGACGATGTCCTGTGTGTTC
The DNA here is from genome assembly GCA_933228785.1 of Lasioglossum pauxillum. Lineage (NCBI taxonomy): Eukaryota > Metazoa > Arthropoda > Insecta > Hymenoptera > Halictidae > Lasioglossum > Lasioglossum pauxillum. Next base: position 11,213,717 of record OW121702.1, read on the forward strand.
TAAACTGTTCGACTCGCTCAGATCTGTAGAATGCTGTGAGATTCTATCGCGGAAATAAAAATAACGCGTTTTTATTTTATAGAGAGCGGAAGAAATGATTCCGTTTCCACGCCCTCGGAGCCAGTACGATGTCCTGTGTGTTCTAAAGTGTTCGATTCGCTCAGATCTGTAGAATGCTGTGAGATTCTACTGTGGAAATAAAGATAACACTTTTTTATTTTAAAGAAAGCCGAAGAAATGGTTCAGTTTTCACGCTCTCGGAGCCAGGACGATGTTCTGTGTGTTCTAAATTGTTCGACTCGCTCAGATCTGTAGAATGCTGTGAGATTCTATCGTGGAAATAAAGATAACGCGTTTTTATTTTAAAGAGAGCGGTAGGAATTATTCCGTTTCCACGCCCTCGGAGCCAGGACGATGTCCTGTGTGTTCTAAAGTGTTCGACTCGCTCAGATCTGTAGAATGCTGTGAGATTCTACTGTGGAAATAAAGATAACACTTTTTTATTTAAAGAAAGCCGAAGAAATGATTCAGTTTTCACGCCCCCGAAGCCAGGACGATGTCCTGTGTGTTCTAAAGTGTTCGACTCGCTCAGATCTGTAGAATGCTATGAGATTCTATCGTAGAAATAAAGATAACGCATTTTTATTTTAAAGAGAGTGGAAGAAATGATTCTGTTTCCACGCCCTCAGAGCCAGGACGATGTCCTGTGTGTTCTAAAGTGTTCGACTCGCTCAGATCTGTAGAATGCTGTGAGATTCTACTGTGGAAATAAAGATAACACTTTTTTATTTTAAAGAGAGCGGTAGGAATTATTCGGTTTTCACGCTCTCGGAGCCAGGACGATGTTCTGTGTGTTCTAAACTATTCGACTCGCTCAGATCTGTAGAATGCTGTGAGATTCTATCGTGGAAATAAAGATAACGCGTTTTTATTTTAAAGAGAGCGGTAGGAATTATTCCGTTTCCACGCCCCCGGAGCCAGGACGATGTCCTGTGTCTTCCAAATTGTTCCACTCGCTCAGATGTGTAGAATTCTGTGAGATTCTACTGTGGAAATAAAGATAACACTTTTTTATTTTAAAGAGAGCCGAAGAAATGATTCAGTTTCCACGCCCTCGGAGCCAGGACGATGTCCTGTGTGTTCTAAACTGTTCGACTCGCTCAGATCTGTAGAATGCTGTGAGATTCTATCGTGGAAATAAAGATAACGCATTTTTATTTTAAAGAGAGTGGAAGAAATGATTCTGTTTCCACGCCCTCGGAGCCAGGACGATGTCCTGTGTGTTCTAAAGTGTTCGACTCGCTCAGATCTGTAGAATGCTGTGAGATTCTACTGTGGAAATAAAGATAACACTTTTTTATTTAAAGAGAGCCGAAGAAATGATTCAGTTTTCACGCCCCGGAGCCAGGAGGATGTCCCGTGTGCTTCAAATTGTTCGACTCGCTCAGATCTGTAGAATGCTATGAGATTCTATCGTGGAAATAAAGATAACACGTTTTAATTTTAAAGAGAGCGGTAGGAATTATTCCGTTTCCACGCCCCCGGAGCCAGGACGATGTCCTGTGTCTTCCAAATTGTTCCACTCGCTCAGATCTGTAGAATGCTGTGAGATTCTACTGTGGAAATAAAGATAACACTTTTTTATTTTAAAGAGAGCCGAAGAAATGATTCAGTTTTCACGCCCCCGGAGCCAGGACGATGTCCTGTGTGTTCTAAAGTGTTCGACTCGCTCAGATCTGTAGAATGTTATGAGATTCTATCGTAGAAATAAAGATAACGCATTTTTATTTTAAAGAGAGTGGAAGAAATGATTCTGTTTCCACGCCCTCGGAGCCAGGACGATGTCCTGTGTGTTCTAAAGTGTTCGACTCGCTCAGATCTGTAGAATGCTGTGAGATTCTACTGTGGAAATAAAGATAACACTTTTTTATTTAAAGAGAGCCGAAGAAATGATTCAGTTTTCACGCCCCGGAGCCAGGAGGATGTCCCGTGTGCTTCAAATTGTTCGACTCGCTCAGATCTGTAGAATGCTATGAGATTCTATCGTAGAAATAAAGATAACGCGTTTTTATTTTAAAGAGAGCCGAAGAAATGATTCAGTTTCCACGCCCCCGGAGCCAGCACGATGTCCTGTGTGTTCTAAAGTGTTCGACTCGCTCAGATCTGTAGAATGCTGTGAGATTCTACTGTGGAAATAAAGATAACACTTTTTTATTTTAAAGAGAGCCGAAGAAATGATACAGTTTTCACGCCCCCGGAGCCAGGAGGATGTCCCGTGTGCTTCAAATTGTTCGACTCTTCGAATAAAATACAATCTGTGGAAATAAAGATAACGCGTTTTAATTTTAAAGAGAGCGGTAGGAATTATTCCGTTTCCACGCCCCCGGAGCCAGGACGATGTCCTGTGTCTTCCAAATTGTTCCACTCGCTCAGATCTGTAGAATGCTGTGAGATTCTACTGTGGAAATAAAGATAACACTTTTTTATTTTAAAGAGAGCGGTAGGAATTATTCGGTTTTCACGCTCTCGGAGCCAGGACGATGTTCTGTGTGTTCTAAACTGTTCGACTCGCTCAGATCTGTAGAATGCTGTGAGATTCTATCGCGGAAATAAAGATAACGCGTTTTTATTTTATAGAGAGCGGAAGAAATGATTCCGTTTTCACGCCCCCGGAGCCAGTACGATGTCCCGTATGCTCCAAAATAGGGCTGTTACTTTTCCGAAACTTCGACTCTTTGCAGATTCGAAGGATTCGGAAGAGCGAAGGGAACTTCGAAGTTTTAATGCGGTTTTCAAAGGCTACCCGCACTCGACCCGGCCACGCGTTTCGCTGCCCGTGGCGGTTATAACGATGCGAAATTGCGAACAGCTACGTCCAAACTTTCGCATCGCCGCGCCGTTGCTTATATTGTAACGCATTTTAGAAAATGAGCGTCTTCATTCGCGCAGATTCAACTTTTTTCGCCTCTTATTCGTTAACTGGAAACGAATCGAAGTTTCGAAGTATCGTAGTTTCTGAAATCGAAGCTTCGAAGCTTCGAAATCTACGACCTTCGAAATAAAGTAACAGCCCTACTCCAAATTATTCGACTCACTCAGATCTATACATAGAGAACGCTGTGAGATTCTATCGTGGAAATAAAGATAATGCGTTTTTATTTTAAAGAGAGCTCAAGAAACGATTCGGTTCTTGCAGTTGCGGAGTTGTCGCGAGTTTATTTGACTGTAATTTGTCGAATTCTGGAGTCACGAAGCTCCAAGTTGTTCGACTCTTTCAGATCTGTAGAGAACGCTGAGATTCTATCGTGGAAATAAAGATAATTACATTTTTTTATTAAAGAGAGTGGAAGAAATGATCTACTTCTTGCAGTTGCGATGTTGTCGCAAGTTTATTTGACTGTACTTAGTCGAATTTCGGAGTCAAGAAGCTCGCTCTCGAACATAACTGCGTCGCGTGCCTCATCTTTGCCAGAAATCGGGATCTTAATTGGGGTATTCATAACTTCGTTGATCGAGGATCAGATAGACTGGAAATAGGTGCTCCCCAGCTCGTTACTGCCATTCAGTACGAGCCAGATGATACCCCTCTTTTACAACGGCGCGGCTCTGGTTCGCCACACCGCACCGATTCGAACATATTATTAGACAGTTCATTTCGTCAGCGACCTCCTGGAATTCCGGAATAATCCAAACTTGATTAAACGGACGTTTAAAACTACACCGAGCCACTCAAAAGCAAAGTAATTTCGTCGGGCAGTCTCTCAGCCACCTCATATTTCATTGTTATTCGTTATTCCGTTCTTCTTATTTGTTTAACGTTCCTTTCTTGGTAAGCTGGGAGCTTAGAGCTTGCAGTGATGTGCACGACGACATTTTGCTAAGCTTCTTGTTAACGCGAACGGCAGACAGCACTTTGTTAACTTGCAATTAAATTACAGCTCGCAGGTAATTTTCAACTCCTTGCGCGACTCAAAGCGTTCTGGCTAAGTAAGTCTGTGGAGGAGCTATAGACAATTCCGAAGGCTTAGGGAAACAGTCGAGCATGTCTGATACTATTGTGTCTCGGTTAGTTTGATCATTGTTGAATCATTGAACGATTTATTCTTTATATTCTTTGCGAAGCCTGAACAAATAAATAAAGAAACGAATCGAGCGACAAGTGGTTAGATAGAAGTATTGAAACTGTTTGTTTATACCAGAGATTTAATTTGTCTGTGCTTTTTTTACTGTTTACGTTAATATTTACTGTTTATTCAAGATTTAACGCTAAAACTACTAAGCAGTAAAGCTTGTATCTGGTAAATAAAAATTGCAACACTAAATTTATTGAGAATGTAATTTTCAAGATAATAGATTACTAGACAGCGGATCTTGATGCATTTATGGCAAAAATTATTAGGCGTAATTTAAAACAGTGAACATATTATAAAAATTTGAAGATACTGTTACATTATCTTCAACCTATTGTACATATTAAGAAAAGAAATAAATCTCTGATTCACTCTAATTTATTGTAATTCGCATAATAAATCCGCTGTCTATAGATTACAATCTCAATATTTTATTCAATCTTAATCTCTATATTATCAATATAATTATAGTTGGACAAGAAAATTTATTCCATTATTTTCCATTAATAAATTTCAATAATTGGAAAATATAAAACCGGTCATTTCACTGTGGTAGGTTTAGTGCTAATGAAGCAATTAATATTAAATGGCTTATTTGTTGACCTGTTGGAAAAATTGTCGAATAACTTTTCTTTGATGTTCACATCTTGCGTACACTGCCCGATTAATAATAATTAGACTGCGGACCTATATGCATTTATGGCATCTGAAAAATTACCAAATATTTGGGAACGTAAAATTCGATAGGATTTGGTACGCTTTTTACTTATTTCAGATCTACAAAGGCTACTACCACTGAAAATAACATTTTATTTAATTCCTCTGTAGGTGTTGGTGACGATCGTCTGCTCGTCTCGCTGGTTGTTATTACGAGCCGACGATCGATTTGTTATTAACAACCGACGTTCGTTTCGTAATTAACATTCGGTAGCGAGCGTCAGAATGTAACGTACCGTTAAAGGATAAACATCCATTGAAATAAACCTCCTATATCTCTTTCTCAAAATTTGCTTACAAAAAAACTATATAAAAAAGACTTTTTAAAAACCACGCTTATATTAAAATGCACTAAAAAGGAAAAAACAATTTTTTTAAACATTGGTGACTATAAATAAAAGCGTGGAGCGCTAAACTATATTAACGTAATCTTCGTGGGCGCTTCACGCTTTTATTCATAGTCACCAATGTCTAAAAAAATTATCTTCTCCTTTTTAGTGCATTTCAATATAAGCGTGGTTTAAATTTTTTTCTTATTTTCTACTTTTTACGCAAGATGTAGTAATACTGGTATGAAATAGTAAGATATAGAAACGCAAGATATGGAAATACGCGAGATAGAATGAGGGGTGACTCCGTGAGACGACGTCTCTTGATGGAGTCCGAAATTGTCCGAAATGGAACCGAATGAACGAAACACCACACTGACTGAGCTCCTTCTGTGCGAAGTGGGTCAGTGGAGTGGGGATGAGTCGGAGTGGGAACACGTAGTGGAGTAGGGAGCGCTGGCGCGCGGAGTGGGGATCGCTGAACGCGATGACGCACTACCGAGCGTCGCGCGGCGAGGTGTGACGATTAATATTAAAATTTTTTTTTCTCCTGGACACACAGATTTTTTTAAAAATTTCTTTTTTAATATCGCATTGCCATCCAGTTCTGAGCTTTGTTTAAAGTTTCAAGTCTCTAGCTCATCGGGAAGCTAATCAACAACTCGGCAAGCTAATATAAGCGTGGTAAAAATTGAAAATTGCATAAACATCCGCAGTCTAATAATAATATTGATTATGTTAATTGTTTAAACGTATACCGACGTCGGGGGATTAACGATTCCGTTTGGATTGCGTTCACCACTGGCTGATCTATACAGCTCGTTACTACTGACGCTGATCCTATGAGTTCCATCACTGCTAACAGTGATTATATTATGTATAATCCCGACGGCGATCAAACGGATCCGCGCGATTACGAAACGGTCGTTCTTGTGCATTTATAGCGCATGAAAACACTGGCAATAATAAACACGTGGAAAGAACCAACTAAAAATTGTTATTTTACTTTTTTACTGTTCACCGTTTCAGCTGGTTAACCCCTCGCCGCATTTTAACGAGTTGCACCCGCGATGAAGATTTCTTTTTAAATGAAATAAAATTTGATTCGTTTGTAATCAATATTTACGCACGAAAACAAATGTAGCCATACAAAAAATATAAATTTTATTTTCTGTTCTACGACAGTTTCGGGGATAAAGCAAAAAGAGTGGTTCAAAAAAGGATAAAATGAATATTTATAGTCAACCGAGCATCGAACGTGACTGGTATTATTTCAGAATAATAATACTATACTACAACATTTATGTAGATTTTGTACGATTTTTATACGTGCTTGAATAAACACATTTATTAAAACATTTCTTGTGAAAAACATTTTTATAGTTTCAGTAAAGGAAAAATTCGAATAAAATCATTTTGACCCGTGCGGTAATTCTATCATGAAAGAAATATTAAAGCGCACCGTGTGCTTGTGTGAAGAAGTTTATTAAAACATTTCTCGTGCAAAACATTTTTATAATTTCAGTAGAAGAACAAATTAAAATATGGCCATTCGGTCCTTTCGCTAAATCTTGTGTTACAGAAATTTCTGTTTTTCTGAGGAAACCGTGTTCACTCTCATTCTTTGACGTCGAACGTGTACCGTGAATCGGATGCACGCGACTGGTTAATGTCTACTCTCTGTCAACCGCACGTGTTAATATTTAACTATAGCGCTCGGCTTTAAAATGAACGGGCAAGTCGTGCGTTTGACAAATGCCGTTCGAAGACTGTGTTTACCGCGACTCTGCTGTAGATGTTCAGGTCTGGCACAATTCAAAGTGATTTCAAATGAGCCTGCTTGATAAAGAATTCATTGTTTATCAATAGACCTATTGGGTTGGCAAGGAAGTTAAGGTGAAATAGAGCCCAATCCGAGCTATTTCAATTCGAAAATTAAACATGTCTTCCTATCTGGAACAATTCCATTCTATATCATTTTTTTTCATTTTATGGATATGAAATTGATGTAACACCTCCAATACCACTGTCCAACAAATTTCAACTTCTTCTATGTTCCCTAATTACTGTTGGGTGGATCTTATAGAGTTTTTTGCGATGATTCCGAATCTGCTCTTAATTTTTCTCCTAGGCGCACAGTTTTTGAGAAACATGACTTCGAAAAAAAACATATTTTTCAACTTTAAACAAATATTGTGATGTTATTATAAAAGATATCGAATTGTTCTTTACGGCAGAAGATTCTGTAGACTTTCCCGAATACAGTGATATCCAATATTAATACATTATGATTGTTTAAACATGTTTATTTATCATTTAAACATGTTTAAACAATCATTAAAGACGAAGAGACACCACTTTTGCACAAATTTTTGAGGATATTTTGTCGATTTATCTCAAAAATAAGGGTCCAGCGGAAAATCGAACTATACCACGCGATAAAGCAGACTTTTATCTTGAGAAACCACCCTTTCAAGTTTGGAACGTCGACGTTGTTTTCTAACCAGAAAGTAAAATATTTTCGTCCAACATGCCGACGCGCCATATCCCGTGGAACACCTAAAAATTGTTTAAACTTGTTTAAACAATCATAATGTATTAATATTGGATATCCACTGTATTCGGGAAAGTCTACAGAATCTTCTGCCGTAAAGAACAATTCGGTATCTTTTATAATAACATCACAATATTTGTTTAAAGTTGAAAAATATGTTCTTTTTCAAAGTCATGTTTCTCGAAAACTGCGCGTCTAGGAGAAAAATTAAGGGCAGATTCCATCGGTAATTGTAGAACAAATTTGGTGTTGGAAAGTGTACTTAAATGTTTAGCAACTGATTAGATACCAACATATATTTAATAACGTAAACAATATTTTGAATAATGGCAGAGCAATTTTTAGTGGGGCTTCAGAGTCGCCACTGGGAGTGCTAAGAGTTAAAATACCGAAATTACTTTCTTGCCAACCCAATATTTCGCAAATCCCGTTCATCAGAATGAAGTAGACGAACGCAGGAATAAACCGCGATAATTCAGCAACGAAGTTCTGCGAAAGTCTATCAAATAAATTCAACGTAACAGAATTACCGTTCATCGATGGGTAGCGAAGCACCGTACCGGTCGCTGCAGCTCCTGTTAATTAGCATCCTGGTAATCAATGCTGTTATCTATAGTGTAAACTGCGAATAAACACACGCTAACTTGTGTGTAAAACACTCCACGTACACGCTGCACGTATAGTAACCCCGGGAATTGCATTAAAGCTTCCATCAAACTGCTCTGAAAAGTGAGCCCGAGGAAAGTGACTATAATGGTCGCGTCGTGACGCGTAAATAAGTCGATGGAAGTTCGTAAGTTCCTAGCGAAGCATGAATTTATGCACTTACCGAAGTCTTAACCCTTTCGGCCATGGCGTCCTCGTATAAAGATATACGAAATAAATGCTTGGTGTATCTAAATTCGGTAAATTTTATTGTTTGTAAACGTTATCCTCATACTGAAACAAAATAGGGTAAGATTACTCAAGTCGTACCAGTGCTTAAGTCGTACCACTTGAATTTTGAACGAACTACGGCGACAACAGCACATACAACAGCAACCAAATACACATCTGAGTCAACCAAGTTGTTTTACGTATTATTGTCTCCCATAAAAACCAGCCTCATTATAAATCCTGTCATCAAGTAAGTTTATTTCAATTTTCTCATCATTTTCTGCATATGTTTGGCAGTTAATCTTGCAAGTAAATTATTGATAAAATTATGGTCCTTACTAAATATAAATTCAGTAGAATTTACAAAATCGTTTGGTCGAACCGAAATCGTATTAATTTTATTCAATGTTAGGTTATGTTTACTTTTGCAATTTAACTTGTGCCGTGTCTTAAGTCGTACCCATATGAGATTCCTAAGTCGTACTACCTCGTCAGTCGACATAACCTCAACGCAGAATAAAGGAAACATAAAAAATGCGGCAAATAAAAGAAACACAGTTATTAATAAAAAGGAATTGGCATTAAAAATTAAAAAGAAGAAAAGCGATTAGTTTTGTTTTATTTGTGGAGAAGATCAGTTTTAAACAGTGTTTCTTCTTTGATAACAGTTATCGAGTAGGATCCAATTTTTCGAACACTAATAACTGTTATTTGTAACCAAAAAGTATAAAAATCGATATTTTTTAATCATTTGTTCTTCTAATTTTTTTCTTTACATTTTGTGTACATTATCTTACATTTCAATAATAATCAACTTTCTATCAATGATATTTATCCTGGAAAATTTTAGAATAACTGTTATTTTTGGTCCCTGGTGCAGATGTCCATTAATTTCACTTCAAAAATAATTGATCGCCTCGTTGTCAGAAGTTACCGCTAACAACGCGAGCACCTTGTATAGCGTCGAGCTCCGACAATTAAAACCGGACTCCGCGTCGTCCCCGGCTGAAAACCTTTATCTGCATAATTATGCTAGAAAATGTCCGACGTCCCGTCGCGATAGACGTCACGTGGCAGTCGCGAGCATGTCGAACGCGAGGCTTTACGCGGTGGCTTTCGTGGGTAAGCATAACGATTATCGAAAAAGCTGCTACCGGTCCAAGGATCGTGGATCATTAACAAAAGTTGCGTGAAGACAGTGAGCCTGGCCCAGGTGACCACGGGTCTGTTTCTGGGATGGCCTTCCCCGATGATCCCGAAGTTGATGGACTCGAGCTTGAAGCTGGACGAGGACGAAGCTTCGTGGACGGTGTCCTTGCTGAAGCTGGGAATGGCTGTTGGATGTATCCTCGCCATCTTTGTCGTTGATTTCGTCGGCAGAAAGATCTCCATACTAGTCACGATCGTTCCGACCATCGCCAGCTGGTCCATAATTGTCTGGGACTCGACTATTGCGGTGAGCCTGCGAAAACAATTCGAGAAACTCTCCTGGAAATCATACGCGCGACTACGGTAATGCCTCGATACGTGCACACTTCGGGGTCCGAGTGCCGATTCCTTTGCCTCTTGTGTAAAATAAGTAGACGGCGGATCTTTATGCAAAATAAAAGTTGTCTAGGCCGAATTGCAACAAACTGGAGTGAAATAGACAATTATTTTCTTTCTTAGTGCGTTCAAACGATTGGAAATAATATAACAAAGAATTGAAATCTTTCGAATGTTTTTACTGTTTTAAATTACACCTACTTGTTTTTTTCGAAAAATAACATCAGATAATAATCCAGAGACAAAACATTTTTTAAAAATTATTTTTTACGAAACTTTTAGCAACATATTCGTGACGTGTTCCTGATCAAAACGACTCCAAACACGGCACAATTTGGATCACGGTTCGGATAATCGAGATTCCACTGTATTGTGGATTGCAAAAGTATATATGAACCAAACTGTACCGTGTTTGAACTCGTTACAGTCAGAAAGATGCGGCGAATATGTTGATTATACCTTTTTTCAAGGAATCCTTGGACCACGAACTTCGCAAACATTAATATATAACATAATAATTAATTATAAAACATCAACATAAAACTGCCGTTCAATTGCTTCGAAAGTGACAGTAGAGCCATGGATATGGTTTGTCCGTGTGGAAGTGAAATATTATTTTTCTGTTATCAATAATGCTCGACCTCCGGAGTAAATTTAGACTCGTAACGACGTAGAATTCCTTTTATTTACAGCATTCTATCATTGACACTAAACCTACCACGGTTAGATGACCGGTTTTATATTTTCCAATTATCGAAATTGTAAAAATCCATTTATGGAAAATAATAGAATAAATCTCAATAAATTTAGCGTTGCCATTTTTACAAGGCAATATTTACCAGATACTTTTAATGCTTGGTAGGTTTAGTGTTAACAATGTAGTTATGCACTACTGATTATTACAGGGAGCATATTTTTATAATTATGATTGTTGTGTCGGTGTCCTTCGGTGATTCCGCGGTCATTTCGCACGCGTCGCACAGTGGTAAAATGTCTAATTCTAGCTGGACAAAAATAATTTTTCTCAATTATTGAAAAACATATTTCATTGAGAAAATATATTATTAGACATACTGAACTAAATAATTCTAACATTATATCTCATTATTTCCATTTTTTATCCATTAACAACTAGTTAAATGTTCCGAAACTGCGGTGAATTTTTGTGTCGTGCATTGAAAAATGAAAAGTAAGTACATATTAAACTAATTTATATTTTCTCGTTTTGGTTTAAAACTAAAAGGAGGAAGTAAATAAAATAAACTATAATCAAAAGCGTTTCTTTTATGAATGAGTTAATAAAGTTAGATTATACTTTGACTCAAGCATACTCAAGCTGCAATATTTTTGTATATTTTATCTATATGAATTACCTAACAATGTCGAAGAAAAACTAGCTGCTACAACCTGCTACTTATTGAGAAATCCGATCCGATTAGATCGCTTAATTATAGTTTGTAATACAAATATTATATGTAATAAAGTTACTGTAATTATAATTTTTAAAAAGAGTGATTATATTAAAGTGATTTTCTTATATTTACAGACTTTACCTTCTATAAGTCAGAAATATATAAATATAAGAAAAATATCAGTTTGTTATCATTTTTATGTTCAATTCCTTTATAACAAAAAAATAAGTGTCATAATAGTAATTATCAAATATCAAGAGGATATAAATTATTCAAAAATAGTTTTGTCCACCTAAAATCGAAACATTTACCATTGTGCGTCGATAGCAATCGACGATGAAACCACGGATCTGTAAACGATCGAATGATACAAAGCTAACGAACGCTTTGTGCCCCGATCATTAGAAAACAAAAGTACCGTCGATAACGCGATTGTTTCGGTGTCCGCGTTTAATCGATCGAATGACACCGGTATCTGTCCGCTCTTTGACGTTCCCCTCGATTATTATACAGTCACCGAAATTTCTATAAAGTCGCTGTGTTTTTTAGTGAATTCTTATAATTATGCCATATCAATGAAAAATTTGTATTTGGTAGCATTACGGGATTCCATAAAGAAAGCATATGCACCGATTTCGAAACATAAATATAACATTTATTCATAAAAGAAAACAAAAATATCATTTTACACAGAACAAACTGCGAAATTTCTATAATGTCAGTTTCGTTTTACATGGATAAAGTTGAAATTAACAATTGTTTTTTTATTATTTCTATTTTAATATTTAGTGTAACCTCCATTTTTTTGAATTATATTAAAAATACGATTGGGCATTGACCAAACTAACTTTTGTAGCGTTTCTGTTCTAACAGACGCCCACGCTTCATTCACCGAATCCCTTTGTTCGCTAATGGAGTTGTATTGTTTGCAGTTTTTATAAACTTGTTACGCAATTATACCCCAAACATTTTCAATAGGGTTTATATCGGGGGAACAAGCAGGCCATGGCAAAACATTGATATTTCTTTCAAGAAGCCACTGTTTTGTGTGCTTCGACGCGTGTACTGCAGTATTACCATGCTGATAAATAAAATTGTCATCTTCAATATTTTCTGTAAAGTGTATTAAAACCGTGTCTAACACATCTGTATAATTTTCCGAATTCATTTTGTGATTTATGTAACACATTAGAGTTCTTTTGTCGGCTTTAAACGCAGCCCATATCATTAGGGAACCACCGCCAAAGTTACGACTCATTGTCACACTTTTCTCATTTCTCAGATCGTGCCAATAATATTTACAGCCATCAGGCCCATCCAAATTAAATTATTTCTCATCTGAAAAAATAACAGACTCCCACTCTTTCGTCCAGGACATGTGTGCCCGTGCGAAATCAAGACGGGCCTGTTTATGTACTTCTTTAAGGCCTGGTTTACGTTGCATTTTTGTCCACACAAATTGCCCAGAAGAATTTAAAAGTTGTTGCACACGTTTTGTTGTTACTGGTAGCTGCAATTCAGCTCGAAATTGTGCTGCATTTTTCCTTTCCTTAGCCGCAAACCTCATTAATAATGAATGTTGTCTCTTTGACAATTTTTTATTACCACCTTTAAAATGATTTTTTTTGTAATTTTCACGTAAATTGATATAATTATTAATCACACTGTGTGACCGATTAATTTTCTTAGCAATTGCGCGATTAGAGAAGCCTATATATCTTTATAAGCATCGATTGATGCTTTTTCTCACTTGTTAGTACTTTTCCTCTCGGCATTCTAATACATGTGAATCAAATTATAATAAACATGATTGCTATGAGTTCTAAAACTAATACTTTCAGAATATTTGCAGTTTTCCGTAGTTCTCTGCTCAGAATACAGAGAAACACTAAGCGACTTTATAGAAACTTGTGTTCTGCACCACACAGAAAAAAATTGAAACAAACGTACATAGAAAACATAGCGGTCTAGAGGGGGTAATCCCTCTATCCGAGTGTCAACAAGGCACAAGACCAGATACCATAAATGAACAAAAAGGGTGATATTTTAAAAATATCTATGAAAATGAAGATAGCTTTATAGAAATTTCGGCCACTGTACATTTCCAGAATCATCATGTATAAAGCTGTGATATACAGGGTGTCCTAAAATTCGTGAACTTCCCGACAGGGGGTGGTTCCTCAGACAATTTGAAGCGACATTTTCCTTTGCAAAAATGTTATCCGTGGCTTTGTTTAGGAGTTATTAACGAAAAACACGGACCAATCAGAGCGCGACCTAGACGCGAGTTGGCACAGTCGGCCAATAGACAGTTGGCGCACCGGGCCGACTGTGGCAACTCGCGTCTAGGTCGCGCTCTTATTGGTCCGTGTTTTTCGTTAATAACTCCTAAACAAAGCCGCGGATAACATTTTTGCAAAGGAAAATGTCGCTTCAAATGGTCTGAGAAACCACCCCCTTTCGGGAAGTTCACGAATTTTGGGACACCCTGTACAACGGCTTCAACATTGTCGAAAGCTCGATGAATTTTCGTTCTTTTCGCGAGTACTTCATTCTGTTCGCAATATCGGACAAACGAGAACGTTACTCTATCCGCGAACAATGGACGCACTTGGACTGGATTAATCTGCACTCACTGGAATTGCATCTGTGACCACACCTTCGACACATTCTTGTAATTAAAACAAACTTGTGCCACCTTCTCGAGAACTTTTCCTCAATACGATAATCGGCCTAACGTTACTGCCATCAACATTAGTGATTCCACCAGCTTTCAGAATTCATTGCATTCCGTTTTAAGAAGTTATAGTTTTTCCACAAGAACATCCGTTATCTTGTGACTCATCGCTAAAATTTATTCCGCTTCGTTGAATGCAATTCATGCATTTATAACAGAAATGAGTCGGTGTAATTTAACAGTAAAAACACCAGAAGAATTTCAAAATACTGTTACATTATTTGCAATCTACTGAATGTACTAACAATGTGTACTTAAGAATTGTTAAGTCAATTTTGTACACTTTGTTTCTTTTTTATTCGAAGTCGCAGCGTAAAATAAATGTCTACTTCGTTTCAGATGCAATTCAGGTACAAAATTTTGATTCCGCATAAAATGGTTGTCAGGAAGAACGCTGCATGTCACATAGTTTCACTTTCGAGATATTGCCATTTAAAATTTGCATCACTAATGATGCTTCGACATAGGACATAGGTTAAATTGCAGTATGTTTTTGGGCCTTTCGAATTTATTTCAATGACTTTTTCTCTGGTAAATACGTAGATCCTATACTATAAAGTTCCATTAATGCATAAACTCGAATTTTTTGAAATTGTGGTGTGTGGCATTTTTCCTGACAACTACAGAAATATCCGCTATCTATTAACTCAATTCAAAAAAAGCAAAAAAGTAATACCGGTATTTTACGGTGAAATAGAACTCAATCTTTTTTCTTCGATGTTCTTTTGAGCTGAAAGAAAAACTTGAAAAAACTGATCCAAGTGCGATTTCAGGTCATCGTCATTAGTGAAAGTTCATTGCTTGAATTAAAAATATTGGGTTTTATTTCACCTTGAAATATCGAAATTAATTTCATGCCAAGCCAATAGTAATCGATTGCAGTGATTCATTATCAGTGTCTGTATTTAAAAACTGTCAGATTAATTTTACACTTTGTCTTTTATTCGAAGTCACATCATAAAATAAATGTTTACTTCGCTTCAGTTGCAATCCAGGTAGACAATTTTGATGTCGCATAAATATCCACTGTCTAGTAATTGATTGCAGTGATCCATTTTCAGGGTCAATATGTAAAAATTGTTAAATCAATTCTATACATTTTGTTATTCGAAGTCACACCATGAAATAAATGTCTGTTTCGCTCTGTTTGCAATTCAGGTACAACATTTTTATTTCGCATAAAGATTCACTGTCTAGTGATGATTGATTGCAGTGATTCATTTCCATGGTCAATATTTAAAAATTGTTGAATTAGTGTTATACACTTTTAGAATGCAGGTAGAAAATTTTGATTTCCCATAAATATCCGCTTTCTAGTTTTAATTGATTGCAGTGATTCATTCTCAGGGTCACTACTTAAAAATTGTTAAATCAATTTTATACACTTTACTATTCGAAGTCATACCATAAAATAAATGTCTATTTCGCTCTAGTTGCAATTCAGGTAGAAAATTTTTATTTCGCATACATATCCACTGTCTAGTAATCGATTGCAGTGATTCATTTTCAGGGTCAATATTTAAAAATTGTTGAATTAGTGTTATACACTTTTAGAATGCAGGTAGAAAATTTTGATTTCCCATAAATATCCGCTATCTAGTTTTAATTGATTGCAGTGATTCATTCTCAGGGTCACTACTTAAAAATTGTTAAATCAATTTTATACACTTTGCTATTCGAAGTCATACCATAAAATAAATGTCTATTTCGCTCTATTTGCAATTCAGGTAGAAAATTTCTATTTCGCATAAATATCCACTGTCTAGTAATCGATTGCAGTGATTCATTTTCAGGGTCAATATGTAAAAATTGTTAGATCAATTCTATACATTTTGTTATTCGAAGTCACACCATGAAATAAATGTCTGTTTCGCTCTGTTTGCAATTCAGGTACAACATTTTTATTTCGCATAAAGATTCACTGTCTAGTGATGATTGATTGCAGTGATTCATTTCCATGGTCAATATTTAAAAATTGTTGAATTAATTATGTTATACACTTTTACAATTCAGGTAGAAAATTTTGATTTTCTATAAATATCCGCTACCTAGTTTTAATTGATTGCAGTGATTCATTTTCAGGGTCACTACTTAAAAATTGTTAAATCAATTTTATACACTTTGCTATTCGAAGTCACACCATGAAATAAATGTCTGTTTCGCTCTGTTTGCAATTCAGGTACAACATTTTTATTTCGCATAAAGATTCACTGTCTAGTGATGATTGATTGCAGTGATTCATTTCCATGGTCAATATTTAAAAATTGTTGAATTAATTATGTTATACATTTTTACAATTCACGTAGAAAATTTTGATTTTCTATAAATATCCGCTACCTAGTTTTAATTTATTGCAGTCATTCATTTTCAGGGTCAATATTTAAAAATTGTTGAATTAATGTTATACACTTTTAGAATGCAGGTAGAAAATTTTGATTTCCCATAAATATCCGCTATCTAGTTTTAATTGATTGCAGTGATTCATTCTCAGGGTCACTACTTAAAAATTGTTAAATCAATTTTATACACTTTGCTATTCGAAGTCATACCATAAAATAAATGTCTATTTCGCTCTAGTTGCAATTCAGGTAGAAAATTTCTATTTCGCATAAATATCCACTGTCTAGTAATCGATTGCAGTGATTCATTTTCAGGGTCAATATTTAAAAATTGTTGAATTAATGTTATACACTTTTAGAATGCAGGTAGAAAATTTTGATTTCCCATAAATATCCGCTATCTAGTTTTAATTGATTGCAGTGATTCATTCTCAGGGTCACTACTTAAAAATTGTTAAATCAATTTTATACACTTTGCTATTCGAAGTCATACCATAAAATAAATGTCTATTTCGCTCTAGTTGCAATTCAGGTAGAAAATTTTTATTTCGCATACATATCCACTGTCTAGTAATCGATTGCAGTGATTCATTTTCAAGGTCACTACTTAAAAATGGTTAAATCCATTTTATACACTTTGTTATTCGAAGTCGCACCATAAAATAAATGTTTATTTCGCTCTAGTTGCAATTCAGGTAGAAAATTTTGATTTCGCATAAATATCTGCTATCTAGTAATTGATTGCAGTGATTAATTTCCAGGGTCAATACTTAAAAATTGTTAAATCAATTTTATACACTTTGTTATTCGAAGTCATACCATAAAATAAATGTCAATTTCGCTCTAGTTGCAATTTAGGTACAAAATTTTTATTTCGCATAAATATCCACTGTCTAGTAATCGATTGCAGTGATTCATTTTCATGGTTTGTACTTAAAAATTGCCAGATTAATTTTACACTTTGTCTTTTGTTTGAAGTCGCAGTATAAAGTAAATGTCTACAATTTCGCCCCAGTTGCAATTCAGGTAGATGGTGTCGCATAAATATCTACTATCTAGTAATCGATTGTAGTGATTAATTTCCAGGGTCAATACTTAAAAATTGTTAAATCAATTTTATACACTTTGTTATTCGAAGTCACACCATAAAATAAATGTCTATTTCGCTCTATTTGCAATTCAGGTAGAAAATTTTGATTTCGCATAAATATCTGCTAGTTAGTAAATAATTGATTATAGTGATTCATTTTCAGGGTCTGTACGTGGCGCGTTTTATAGGCGGCATTGGCAGCGGCCTGGTGTTTACAGCGGGTTCGATGTACGTGACCGAGATCTCTCCACCGGAAGTACGCGGAGCTATAGGAAGCTGCTTCGTGATAATGAACTACGTTGGAGGTCTTCTGGGTTACATAATCGGCTCGTTCGCCAGCATCGACGAGTACGCTTACGTGGCGATCTCATTCTCGATGGTACAGTTTCTTATGCTCATCTGGTTCCACGAGACTCCCTACTATCTTCTGCGTCAGAAACGTCACGGGGCTGCTTTGGACTCTCTGATGTTTTTGCGGGGATCCGGTGGGGTCTCCGAGGAAATGGACTCCATAATGAGATCAGTCGAGAGCGAGCCCAAGAACGTCCGGCTGTTCTCGGTCATCCCCGATCTGATGTCCAAACCAGGTAGCCACAGATGTCGCTTATCGATTCGTTGGAAGAAACTGCCTTAATTTCGTCATTTTGAAACCCTGCTACAGTTCGTTATCGAAAGAAGACAGCTGCGAGTGGTTGTTTAACGTCAAACCTACCACCACCGGTCAAATGGCCGGTTCTAGATTTTTTATTTCACAATTATTGAATTTATAAAGCTGCTTTCGTGGTAAATGATTACACATTCGTGTTATTTACTTCTACTACATTAGTGTAGTCTAAATATATTAATATTCAGCAGCATAGATATTATAATATGAACCGCACAATGTTCAAAGAAATTTAATCTTGTTATTTTTATAAGGCAACATGTCCCGACTACTGTTAAACCTCGGTTAAAGCCGGTTAATTGACCGGTTTCACATTTTTCATCTTTTAATTATTGAAATTGTAAAGATGCTTCCATCAGAAATTGTTCATTAAATTTCTTTATCCAATTACGTGTTATTATAAAAATGGTGAACCATCCAAATAAGTTCAGTCTTGTCATTTTTATAAAACAATGTGTATCTGACAGATTTTGTAGCCAGAACGGTTAGTGTTAACACCAAACCTATCACTGCCGGTTAATTAAATGACCGGTTTTATATTTTTCAACTTACGATTATTGAAATTATGAAGTTGCTTACGTGTTTATTGTAATAAAAATTGCGTAAAATCTAAATAAACAGAACCTTGTCATTTTTGCAAGCTGAAATATTTGAATCGCTTTTAGTACTCGGTAGGTTTAGCGTTGAAAATCCTGGGTTCACTAAATAAGTCTTCAGTCACCGTAAAAATCCTATGAAATCTGAATAAATTCAGTCCCGTTATCATCATAAAGAAATATACGGCTATTTCTAGTGTTAAAAAGTCCCGCGACCTTAACTGCACCTTCCAACTTTCCAGGCGGCCCGAGAACGATGCTGTTAGGCGTCTGCATGATGACAGTGCAAGCCTTCTCTGGCTCCATCATCCTGAACGCCTACGCCGAGACGATCTTCAAGAACATCCACAATTACAAGGAGAAGGATAGCTACATGAGCATCGTGTTAGCGACGGTGCAGCTGATCAGCTACATCCTGTGCATCAGCCAGGTGGATCGCATCGGAAGGAGACCTCTGATGATCATTTCGATCATAGGTGTCACCATATGCAGCTTCATCCTCGGCGTCTACTTCTGCTTGGACGAGGAACACGTTAACGTTGAGAATATACATTGGTTGGCCTTCGTGTGCGTCTTGTTGTATGCTACTACAGTGTCCGTAGGTCTCAGCAGCTTGCCGTTCGTCATCATGAACGAGATCTTCCCGTTGTACGCTAAAACAGCCTGCATCAGCTTCTGTTTCTTCCTCAACTTCTTCTTCTCGTTCGTTCTGATCAAAGTGTGGAGCATCGTCGCTTTCGAACAGAATTTGTACACCGCTTTCTGGATCATCTCCGCGTTGAATATCTTCGGCGTACTCTTCTTGGTGTACTATCTGCCCGAGACTAAGAGCTTGTCGCTCCTCAGGATACAGGAGGCGCTGGTTTGTAGGATAAGGATTTGAAGAACTAGAGTTCTTTTTAATATAAAAGTGCTGTAGCCGCACGGTTACTCTGGTATTCCAATTTTTTGACAAAATTACAAACCTGTGCATCGAAATTGTCGAAATATAAGGTGGAGTGGGGTAAGTCCGCCCTAGTTTTTGCAAAGTTGGACTTTAAACTGATGTATTTTCAGACTGGTATGTAAAAACTTGACGTTCTTGGTATCAAACTCTTGCCACAGTTATTACTGATGAATAAGTATTATGTAGGATTCTAATTTTGCTTGAAAATTATCATTTTGATAGGATATTGTACAAAGTGTCACCTAGGACGCACTTGCCCCGAAAATGGGACAAGCCCGTCTCTGAGAGTTAAAAATGCTTTCGAACCTTGTTTCAAGAGCTACGGGGTAAAAAAAGAATGATTAACCAGCCTGCTTTAAAATGTTTCTTATTGCATTAACTTATATTGTTTAGTTTTATAGTTATCCATTTTTAAACAAACATGTACTTTTACGCTGAAATATGAAAGGGGATACAATGATATTAAAACAAAGTTTAAAAATGCTTTCGAACCTTGTTTCAAGAGCTACGAGGCAAGAAAAGAATGATTAACAAGCCTGCTTTAAAATGCTTCTTATTGCATTAAATTATATTGTTTAGTTTTATAGTTACCCATACGGTACGGACTTACCCCACTGTTATAGTACGGACTTGCCCCATGTAATAATATTTATGGGGCCAGATCGTCTTAGTGTTTTCCTCAATAAATTTTAAAAAATACAATAAAAACGGTTTATTTAATGTAAACCGACATCAATATTTGATGTACTTACCTAAAATAACAACACAGAATATATTAATAACTTGTAAACTATTGCTCGTTTAGGGTAACCTCAAAGTTTGTTTGGCATTGGTTGATTTAAGCGAGGAAAACACCTTTATTCTTGGGCGACGTCTATGTAGAATAGTTCATACTAACTTATATTACATTAATAAATACAAGCTAGAGAAATTTCATTCATATTATAATTAAAAAAAACCAATTAACGGACTTGCCCCGTAGGCGGACTTACCCCACTCCACCTTAGTTTTGTGTATAAACTTGTGTACACGTTCTTGGAGAATCTAGAAGGTTCGGGTAGCCGGGAATGGTTTACCTGGAAGTGATCGAGGGCTCGTTTAGAAAACCACATAAATGATTTATTGAAAATCTTTGAACAGCCTTTTAAAAGTCCTCTTCGGCATCTATACAAACAGGTACTGGTAACACGATCGAATTTACAATAATATGTACACAGTCGAGGATGCGAACAGTCCGGAGACCGATTAGGGTACGAGCACAGCGGATCCGATGTCGGACGATTCGGCCGACGTCCGACGTCGCGTCGTGTCTCTTCTTCGCACGTTCGAAAAAAGAGACAGATGCGTCGGACGTCGGCCAAATCGGGCGAAAACGAATCCACTGTGCTCGTAACCTTAGTCGTTTAATCCAGTGATGAGCAACCTGCAGGCCCGCTAGCAAACTGCCTGCGGCCCGCCGGAATCGGCCACAGCGCGACGCAAACAAAGCATTTAATATTGCGTTAGTCTTATGTTTCCACTTTTGGCCCACAATACACCGCGGGTTGCTCACCACTGGTTTAATCAGTTTCCGTGCGAACATGAAACCAAAGAGTGAGTACTGATTTTCGAGAGAAGAAACGCCACTGTTCGCTCGAAAATACTTGGTTCTTCGTCGGAAAATGTACAATAGAAAAATAGGATTAATTATACCCGTCAGCCGAATTAATTAGTTCGCTTTGGAAGAAAGTTCTCGTCCTAAAGCTACGCATCAGAAGAACGGTACAGTGATGGTATTGTTGGCGCTTTTCACGCGCATGCGCGACGATTCTAGCCTCAGACGGTCTTAGTCAAGTACGAAGATTGGGTACCTTGGTCGCCCTGCTAATTTCCCGCCATATAGTCTCCCACTACGTTCCCCCCAATAGTTCCCCACTTTCGGACGTAGACGTAGATACGGCCCTGATGAAACTTGCGCATGCGCGCGAAAAGCGCCAACAATACCATCACTGGAACGGTAACATTTCTGTCGATGCGTCGCTTCCGCAGAAATGTCCTCACGCCTCATGGAAGCCTATCGTCGACAGAAGCGAAAAGAAAATGGTGCAAGTTGTGTACATTCGCGCAAGAACGGTGAGATCGTAGAACGTCATAGGGGCAAGTGCAAACATTCATTTTGGGGCCATTTTGCTCTCCTCGAGCGTAGACGCTTAGCTGTTTTCGTCGACAGAAACAACCTGTCTACCTTGAAATCTTGAGCGAAATTAAAATGCTCCGCGGCCAGGGTCGCCTTGATATAGACGGATTGCTTCTGTGTTGGTTCGCCTAAGTTTCTTCTACCCGACGGCGGTAAACAACAATCGTGCTGCCCGGTTACCGAGCGACGCGAGTTCGAAAATATGTCTCCCAACTTGCTGCGTAAATATTTATGTAGGGTAAGGTTGCTCAAGTCGTACCAGTGCTTAAGTCGTACCACTTGAATTTTGAACGAACTACGGCGACAACAGCGCATACAACGGCAACCTGAGTCAACCAAATTGCTTTACGTATTATTGTCTCCCATAAAAACCAGCCTCATTGTAAATACTGTCATCAAGTAAGTTTATTTCAATTTTCTTATAATTTTCTGCACATGTTTGTTAGTTAATTTTGCAAGTAAATTATTGATAAAATTATGTTCCTTATTAACGAAATCGTCGAAACGAAATCGTATCAATTTTATTCAGTTAGGTTATGTTTAACCAAATTGCTTTACGTATTATTGTCTCCCATAAAAACCAGCCTCATTATAAATACTGTCATCAAGTAAGTTTATTTCAATTTTCTTATAATTTTCTGCACATGTTTGTTAGTTAATCTTGCAAGTAAATTATTGATAAAATTATGTTCCTCATTAACGAAATCGTCGAAACGAAATCGTATCAATTTTATTCAATTTGGTTATGTTTAACCAAATTGCTTTACGTATTATTGTCTCCCATAAAAACCAGCCTCATTATAAATACTTTCATCAAGTAAGTTTATTTCAATTTTCTTATAATTTTCTGCACATGTTTGCTCGTTAATTTTGTAAGTAAATTATTGATAAAATTATGTTCCTTATTAACGAAATCGTCGAAACGAAATCGTATCAATTTTATTCAGTTTGGTTATGTTTACTTTTGAAATTTAATTTGTGACCAGTGTTCCGATATCGTCCAAAATTTTTCGTGTGATGGATGGCCGCTGGTGGAGCTTTCTGCCTCAGTAAAGTAAGATTCTCGATAAAATGGGGTACCTTGAGCACCCCGCAGAATTTGAAAAGATTTGTATGATTTGATTCTGAAAAATGAATGTATAACATGTGAATTTGTGTATATTTTGTAACTTGTAGGACACGTCCTGAAGTTTTTTTGTCCGGAACATATCGTTTCGGTACTTTCGCGCCAATATAACTGTTTCAAGGCGCAGGACACAGGAGTCCACTACCTCGTCATCATAGATACGTTACTGTTTTTTCCGCGCAGCGCCTCTAGCGGCCAACCATCGTATGAAAAATCTTGGACGATATCGGAACACTGCTTGTGTACCAATATGAGATTCCTAAGTCGTACTACCTCGTCAGTCGACATAACCTCAACGCAGAATAAAGGAAACATAAAAAGTGCGGCACATCAGAGAAACGCAGTAATTAATAAAAAGGAATTGGTATTAAAAATTAAAAAGAAGAAAAGCGATTGGTTTTGTCTTATTTGTGGAGAAGATTGGGAGGAAAACATGATTCAATTGTTGAGATGCAAATCATGGGTGCACGATGTATGCGCTGGAGTTGACAAAAGAACAAAAAAATGTCTATGTGATGTTTGTACTAGCTGAATACCTATGCGTCATGTAAGCTGATTAATGAAAAATACGTTTTAATTATTATTGTTGCTTAATTGAATTCTTAGGTACGACCTAGGAATCCGGTTCCTTTAGTCGTACCGATGTAAGTTTTTAAAGATTTAGTTTATTTCACGCGAATGAATACAGATTTTCTAATTTCGTTATAATAAATAACAACAATATTAACACACGTTTTGTTTAACACATTTAATTTATACAGTTTCTTTCTTAAGGGGTACCTGAGCAAGCTTACCCTACTGGCAACGTGGAAATCGCGGATCCTCATTTCGTATTTCCGCGGACTGTAGTCGACATCTTCAATATGGCGGACCGATAGACTATTCGACACATTTTTACAAATCTTCAGCAACTGCGAGTTATTAAACGCCCGATCAAACACGAGCAAAAATTGCAGAGAGATTTTATCAGAAAAATGAGAACTGCGCGAGATAGTAATGCATTTTATGAAACTTCCGGTTCTATGAATTTTAATAAATCCTCGGCTAATAGAAGGTATTGAAAGCTTGATAAAATACAAGTCAGAAATTGCGAAACGGTTGACGAAGAAAATAAATCCAGAATTTTGACGATTACTTTATCTTTCATCAAAAAAGCTTTTGTAAAGTATCAACGACTGGACACATTTCGACAAAGCGAGTCTCCTTCAGTGTCCAATTAAATCGATCGGAAAAGGGTTTATTAGTTTCGAAAACTAATGAAACATGGTTCGCGTCGCTCGTGGAACCGAGCCGGTTTCAACTAGGATTAAAAAGTTGCCGAGTGGTCCTTTGATCGGTAATTCTTCGAATTACGCGTTCATCTTGGAAGGGTCGGTGCTCATTAGTCGGCGACGCAGACGTCACCGATCCGTCAATATTGGATCGACTGACGAGCAAACGCTTTTATTCGTCGGATTCGATTTGTTCCTGTTCCCTGTACGACGGACGTGTCTCGCGTTAATCGGGAAACTTCGTGTCTTTATTTGTCCGACCGGCGCATCGATCCCGAGCAACTTTTCCGATTGTCCCCTTAAACACGACACAAACGCGCCACCAGACCGGTATCTCGATGGCATTGGGTCGAGTTACAAGCTCTCGCGGATTTTTCTTTTCAGATAGACGCCGGACGTCCTGTTACAGTCTCTCGCAATTTTTTCCCATTTGTCGGACACTGTTTCACGGCTCATCAACCTGAAAGCGTTCGTTTCCTACGTGTTCCCACGATTTTCTATTCATGGAATGCTTTGTAATGGTAATTTATTTAATAGTAATTATTCGGTACGCAGAAGAAGTAATTAAATGAAAATTCTGAGGATGCTGCAAGTATCAAAACTTCATTAACGTGAGAGCGTTTGTTCTGCTGGAATGTTTAATAAAAGTAATTCGTTTAATGGTACTCGCACGATGCAAGGGGAAATTCCATTTTGTGGTGTACAAAGTTTTCTCAAATATCCTTTTTACGTACGAACAAAAATTTTTCTAAAAAGGAAGCTGACAGTGGCGTAGCGATTACAATCGAATAATATCCTCAAGAATTGTAACGATTCGTAACGCGGAATGTTTCACACAAAAGTATGCAAAGTAATAGATCAAGTGCATCGACGCTGTTGCTTTTAAACGGTGTCCGACCGCGTTTCTACATAAATGAACACGAAAACAATCTACCTCGTTCTCTCCGCGTTATTCCTACACAGACGATAGCCATAAAGATGGATAAACCGACAACAATAATCTACAAATGAATTCGCAGCAGAACTCGCCGACCCGGAAACCCTTCAGAGATTATGGAAGACTCTCGTGGATCTCGATCCATCATCCTCCTTTTCCCTAGGCAACTGCAGAGCCTTAGCAACTCCTCGAACCTGATTCCTCGACCCAATGTTTCTCCTCGGCGGTGTTCGAGTGTCGAATACTCGCCGTGAGATTCGACAAGTGTGTCGAACTTGACCGACTGTCCGATCGGCGGATTCAATTAGCCGGAAATCCGAATGCCAGCAGACAATAGAATTGCCAATGCCGTTGTTTCGATCGGTCGTGCAGGTGCAACACCCTGTGAGGATTAATAATTCATTAGAGTCGGATGGTGCAATCGGTCGTGGGTCGATTGTTTGCCTCTGGCTTCGGGATGACTCTATCATCGACGTCAGCGTTGGGACCACAGTCGCCAGATTGAAAGGGCCCACCGACGATGCAACTTATTAAGTTGCTTCAACCGTCTGAAAGACAATTGCAAAGTTTGTGGTGCGGCTGTACAACTTGTAAAACGCCGCGTCGCTCATTCGTCGATTCAGGTGTGGCGGATCAGAATGTTTTTCTGGGACTGGTCAATCGGCATCGGGTCTTGGACCCGCATCGGCGATGACGGGATCAGATTGATCGTCTCCGAGTCCTTCTTCGGTATCAGAATCGTCGCCGAGCTCTCTGGAATAGTAAAAGAACGAGGGCTTTCAACCTTTTCCAACTCAATGTCTTGCACACCTGTTTTCTTAATTTTGTAAATTAGCACTAGAACTACCGAGTACTAAACGCAATTGGCATACATTGCCTCGTAATAATGGCAAAATTGCATTTACAGTCCTCTATAAACGCAAAAGCCTCGGGGAGGTTCGTTTGCAAAGTTCGTAGACGGACATTATTTTTTTGAGCTTCAAAGGTCGAGTATAAATGACGCGTGTAAAGAAAGACCGCGCGCGACCGCAGCGACTGCGACTCTCCGCGTCTCTTTCTTTCCCATACGCTGTCCTTCCTTGCGCCCGAAACGTTCATCGTCAATTAAGCTACTACAGTAATTCTTCAATCGAAGTCCTGAGTCGCCTATCTAATCGAAGTCCAGTGCCTAATCGCTCCACCGCCGCACAGAGTGGTATTTGGGCTGAAAACCTGGCCAAAAATATTTTCTTGTTTTTTGTACGTTATACTGTTACTTCATGAGTAAAAAAGTCATTTCTAACTACATACTATTGTAAATATGTTAGCGATTGGATACACGTAGTGGTGTGAATAAGCCGTAGTTAACGATAATAATAGAACTAGAGTTTATTAATATTTGATACATCGGTGGAGCCTCGCTATGCGATGCGTTGGCTATCGCGTCTGTCGAACGACTAATATGACAAAGGACGCACGGCGCGATGTTCGGCCGAAGGACGCCCCGAATTGTCAAAAGACGATCGCCAAAGTCGGAAGACGATCGCCAGAATCGAAAGACGATCAAAGGATCCCGTCTCGCGATATGACATATGACGGTCTCCTGTGACAACACTTCCCCTCGAGACGGAACGTTTGTCGGTCTCGTGTGACAACACTTCCCCTCGAGACGTAACGTTTAGCGGTCTCGATCTATACCGGGAAGTCTAATCCAAGCGTTTTGGATATTTCTCTATGTTTCGGACCCGGTAGTCCTTTTGTGAACACGTCGGCTATCATTTTGTCAGTTGGGAGGTATTTTAATTTGATCTCCTTTTCTTTTAAAACGTCACGGACAAAATGATGCCTTACATCAATGTGTTTTGTACGATTGTGAAATACAGGATTTTCCGCAAGTTTAATCGCGCCCTGATTATCACAATGTAAATCGATTTTCGATTTTGATTCGAAACCTAATTCGGAGAAAAAACGCCGCAGATATATGGCCTCTTTTGCGGCCTCGCTCATGCTCATATACTCTGCTTCGACGGAAGAGAGAGCAACGGTTTTCTGTTTCTTGGATACCCAAGAAATGGCGGCCCCTGCGAGATTAAAACAATATCCCGTGAAGGATTTGCGATCCTCCGTACAATTTCCCCAGTCGGCATCCGCGTATCCTTTTATTGACGCGCCGTTGGCTTCGTATTTAAGGCCTACGTTAGAGGTACCCTTTAAATAACGCAAAACGCGCTTCGCTTCGATCCAATGGGTTTTGTTAAAGCAATTGTTAAATTGACTTAGTGCGCCGACCGCGTGAGCTATGTCGGGTCTGGTAGCTACTGCTAGGTACATGAGTGAACCTAATAGTTCTCGAAACGGCAATTCCTTATGATCCTCGCCTGGATCCTCAGTTTCTTTTCGCAGCTTTCTACTTATATCTAACGGAGTCGATACCGGTTTACAGTCTGACATGCCGAAGCGTTCCAGTAGGTCTTCTATGTAACCTCGCTGGTGCATTTGTATCGCCTGTTTGGAACGATTGAATTCTATTCCTAAGCAGCATTTTACGTCGTTTAGATCTCTAATCTCGAAAATGTTTCCAATGTAAGCTTTGAAATCGTTTATCTTTTTGAGATCGCGGGAGACTATTAGAATGTCGTCCACGTAAACGAGAACCATCAGAATGTCTTCCGCCCGCCCGCGATAATAAACACACGGATCGGCTTTACTCGGAACTAATCCAAATTCTTTCAATTCTTTATCTAAACGATAATGCCAGCTGCGACCGGCCTGTTTTAAGCCGTACAAAGCTTTTCGCAATGAACATACTTTGTTTCCGTTTCTTAGACTACGCCGCATTTCGATAGCTTTGGTTTTTATGTCACTATCTTTTTCGGTTTCGACTAAGATATCTAGGGCTTTCTCAACGTGACGGGGAACCTCCATAAAAATCTCTTCGTCGATATTACCGTTTAAATAAGCTGACGTCACGTCAATTTGGTGAATTTTCATGTTGTATTCGGCTGCAAGAGCAGCCATAATTCTAACTGATTCCAAACGCGCAACCGGGGCGAAAGTCTCACAGAAGTCGATCCCGTAACGCTGAGAGAATCCACGCGCTACTATCCTCGCTTTTCGACGGTCGATTTCACCGTTCGGCTTATATTTATTTCGCAGAACGATACGACTACCGATTACCTTCGCGTTCTTTGGGCGCTCGACGATTTTCCAGGTATCGTTTCTTAATATCGACTTTAACTCGATGGCTATGGCCTGGTGCCATTCGTCCGTATCCGGGCCCGCGATGGCTCGCTCTAGGGGAATTTCGGCCATAAATGCTTCGGTCGCGGTACTACCTATTTGCGCCGTGTTATATTGTTTTCGGGGTCTTCCCCTCATGCCTGTGAGTATTTTTCTCGGTCTACCTCTACCCCTCCGAAACGGTGCGTCTTCGCGATTATTTTGGTTCGCGTTTGACTCGCTCGTGTCGTCGCTCGATTCGATAGTATCGTTGCGATCGTTTTGAGCAGATAGATCAACGTCGAAAGTCGTGTTGTCGTTTTCCCGTTCTTCGCGATCTAAATTGTCCGCTGGGATATTTTCGGAAGAGACGTTTTCGAGATTACAGTTAATGCCTACTACGTTTTGATTCGCATTGTAATTCTCGAGAAATTTTACGTCGCGCGCGATTTCTACCCGCTTTTCTTCCTTATTCCATATTCTGTATCCCTTTGAATGTTCAGCGTAACCAATAAAAATTCCTCTTCGTGATCGCGGTTCAAACTTCCCTTTGTTTGGGTTGTTGTTTAAGAAATAGACATCGCATCCAAAATCGCGAAAATATTTTACGTTAGGTAACTTCCCGTGAAGCCTTTCGAATGGAGATTTTCCAGCTAAGATTCTCGACGGACATCGGTTACGAATGTAATTTGCCGTCGAAACAGCTTCCGCCCAGAATGAATTCGGCAAACCGGATTGCCCGATTAGACACCTAGCTGCTTCTATAATCGTCCGATTCTTTCGCTCGGCTAATCCGTTTTGCTGCGGATTGTACGCGACTGATAGTCTACGCTTTATGCCGTTATCGTTCAGGAATTTGTCGAAACGCGAATTGACGTATTCTCCCCCGTTATCCGATTGGAGTGTTTTAATTTTTCGACCAGTCTGATTTTCGATGTAGGTTTTGAAATCCCTAAACGCGTCGAAAACCTGATCTTTCGATTTTAAAAACCGTATCTCGCACCATCTCGAATGATCGTCGATAAATGTGACAAAGTATTTATTGCCCGCGTGCGATCGCGTTCGCATAGGTCCGCATACGTCGCTGTGGATTATGTCTAAAACGCCCGTCGCGCGCTTCGATTTTTCGGGGAAAGGTGTTCGCGTCATTTTATTTTCGATACAGACCTCGCAACGCAGTGGTCGTCGAAATTCTTTAATATTACCGCTCGGTATGATGCATCTGCGTCTCGCCTCCGTTAAATCCTGTTGATTTAGATGTCCGAGCCGTCGGTGCCACATCTCGAGTATGTTGCTGCACTGTGCTTTCGTTGCACCCTCGTCCGTGACCATGGCATGATCTGGAACTTCCTTTTGTGCCACGTAGTACAAGCCGTCCCTGCGAGTTGCGATCAGCTTGTCGTTGCCCGCTGCGTCGATAATTGTCGCTCGATCCTTCGTAAAGAGTACCTTGTAACCACGATCCGTGATTTTTCCGACCGACAGCAAGTTTGTTCGCAAATCCGGTACGTGCAAGGTTTCTTCTATCGTGAGGTTCCTTTCTGAATCCCTTTGATCGACGATTATGCGCACGGTTCCACTCGCGGTAATGTCAGTCGACGCGTTACTTGCGAGATTTAGCTTCCCGCGTGGCCGTTTATCGACATTCTCGAAACGATTCAAGTTTTTACACAAGTGGGATGTACTGCCACTGTCCAAACACCATAGTTCACTGTTTGTTTCGGTTATCACTCGCGCTTCTTCGCAGTTTTGTCCGAATTCCGAAGTCGTATAAAAGGAAAAATCGCTGCTAGCACTACCGGCCGAATGCTTCGACTTTTCACCACCCTTGCGGCACTCGGATGATAAGTGACCGAATTTCCGACACCGAAAAC
Source organism: Lasioglossum pauxillum (assembly GCA_933228785.1). Classification (NCBI taxonomy): domain Eukaryota; kingdom Metazoa; phylum Arthropoda; class Insecta; order Hymenoptera; family Halictidae; genus Lasioglossum; species Lasioglossum pauxillum. The sequence goes on from OW121702.1 coordinate 11,244,234, forward strand.
ATTTCACTTTCGAGCTATCATCACTGTTATTGTCCGATTGTACTTTGTTAAAGTTCTTTCTTCCGTGATTTGACTTCACATGTTTTCCGGCAATCATGGCACTTGGCGCTGTGTCGCGCGCTTCATTTTTTCGCGCCTCGTTTTCTTCGATGATCTTTATCCGTAGAGCATCGGGAGGCGGCAGCTCGTCGCGTGACTCGATCGCGCAACGGAAATTTTCGAAACTCTGCGGCAAACTATATAATAGCAAAATCGCCAGCAGATCCGCGTTAACATCGACATCCATTTCGTTCAGCTTGTCCACGGCATCGAAAAACCTCCTGAGGTGTTCGCGAACATCTTCGCCCTCGTCCATACGCTGCAGGGTTAATTTCTTCAGCAGCGTGGCTTTGCGCGCAGGTCCCCGCGACTGATATATTTGTTCGAGCTTCTGCCATACTTCGCTCGATGTTTTACAGTGCTTGACCTGTTTCAGTTCCGACGGTTTGATCGACAGTATAATGTCGGACATTGCCTTTTCGTCATTTCCAGCCCACGTGCGGAAAGCCGCTTGCGTTGCTGCATCATCTGCCGTCACCGTCGGTGCTTTCTTTTCGCCGTTAACGTAACCCCAGGTGTCGTTCTTGACCAACAATGCACGCATCTGTATCTTCCACGTGTCGTAGTTCTCCTTGTTGAGAGCTTCGATTTTCACTAGATTCGCCATTGTCCACCCGGTGTTCGTAGGCACTTGCACTAAACTCGAACTGAAATACGCACGTTACACCGATACTCTTCTATTCCGTTATCAATGCTTTCCGAACGACGCGATATCCTGGGCCCATAACCTATTGTAAATATGTTAGCGATTGGATACACGTAGTGGTGTGAATAAGCCGTAGTTAACGATAATAATAGAACTAGAGTTTATTAATATTTGATACATCGGTGGAGCCTCGCTATGCGATGCGTTGGCTATCGCGTCTGTCGAACGACTAATATGACAAAGGACGCACGGCGCGATGTTCGGCCGGAGGACGCCCCGAATTGTCAAAAGACGATCAAAGGATCCCGTCTCGCGATATGACATATGACGGTCTCCTGTGACAACACATACTAGTGATAATAAGTATATTTAAAATTGTATTTGTTATAAAAAACCATAACAAATCGAAGAAAATATTAAAAGTTTAAAAATAAACTTCTTAAAAAAAAATAAAAAAGATTAAAACGAATTAAATCTTACAAATATTTTAATAGTTATTAAAAATTCACAATGACAAATTTTCAGGACTATCTGTATGGGATTGGGAATCTGTATGGGGCTAGGAAAAATTATTTTATACTGTTTAGTCTGTCTTAAAAACGTGGTATCGTGAAAAAATTTTTTTTTAATTATACTTTTTACTCCATCTTAAAAACATGGTATATTTTTAAAAATAATTTTTTTTATTTAAATAATTATAATAATTTTTTTATTTATATAATTTGTATTGTCATCTAGTTCTGTGCTATGTTTAAAGTTTCAAGTCTCATCGGGAAGTTAGTTTAAAGTCAATTGCAAAATTTGTACCGAATAGACAGACAAGAAAGCGAGTTAATAAAAACGTAGTAATAAAAAAGGGCTACATTTGGAGCTTTATTTTTTTTTTAATGTGAAAACTTGTGAAAACTCTTTTGCGGTATACTAATTCTAGATATCCTGAAGTTTAACACCACGTAACTTTTATGCCGTTGCGATGAGTTGTATATGTTTAAAAACACTAATTTATGCAAAAAAGTCATGAAAATCTAAGAGCTCTTAGTCAGACTTGTAGATTGGTAAAAACACGTATAAAAATAATTTTAACATTGACAAAAATATGATTAATGTAATGTACATTCCTCTTGTAACAATATCTATCACAAATTTCGCCACAAAGATCACTTCCAAGATAAAAATTATCACAGGAAAAAGATGCGTACGAACGGAATGCTGCGATCAAAGACGTGTATTGAACAAGTGCTATGTTCTAAGTGCAGGCACGGGTGACTGTTTAGGTAAACACAGCTAAGGAGTGCACCACGCGATGGCATGTTTATTTATCTATTTTGGGACGCAACCACAACTCTCTATGTAAATTTTTCCAATTTTGATTTTTGGCCAGGTTTTCAGCCCAAATATCACTCTGTGCGCCGGCCGACGCTACGCCGCGCCGCGCCGTAGAGTAGCGATGATTGATCTCGGCTCGGGTATGTCGGTGTGAACATCACAACATTGACTCGAGTGAATCGAATTTTCAAACTTCTTAAGTTTCATTATTTTTTAATGGGACTTTCATTAACTTATTTCTGGCATTTCTCTGATAAAACTTTCATCGTCGATTAAACCACTAAATACAGTTGAAATTATATCGTGTTTGGTCTTATTTTAATCAGAAAAATGCCACAAATATATTGGTGAAAATTTCATAAAAAAATAAGTAATAATAAAAAAATTTTTATATTGCTATTACATTGTAAGGACGTACGGGCTTTTGAACTGTGTCGGCGTGCGTGGCGACTGCGACTCTCCGCGTCGCATTAGTAGTGGTTCACAGTGTGAACTTCGCACCGATATACCCGAGCCGAGATCAGATTACTACAATGGAGAGGATATTTTTTTGCGTTTATCGTGTACGGGCTTTTTGCGTTTATAGAGGATTTACTATTTAGATTTCGTACCAGTTTTGTTTAACCCCTTGCCGCGCCATTTTCTTTACGGTTACAGTGATTAGAACGTCTTTATCTCCAAAGATGTAGAAGAGAAAAGAAACTTTATATATTTTGTATGTCTACAATTATTTCAATGCTTAAATATTAATTACAAACGAATTGAATTTTATTTCATCTAGAAAGAAAGGCATAACATTCGTATTTGTTAAACCTAAAATCTTCATAACGAGTCTGACTCGTTAAAATACGGCAAGGGGTTAACTATGTACTATAATTTTAATATTATATTTCTAAAACAACAAATCAGGAGCAAGTGATTTCGACTCATCCGACTGCGGATGTTTATGCAATTTTCAATTTTTGTAGTTGAATTTCAAGAAGGTAGAATAAAATAGAATCTTATTTTCCGTGGTAGTAGCCTTGATAGATTAGAAATAAATTAAAATCGTCTTAAATTCTGTCATATTTTGTATCCTAGCATTTTTTGAAGATTTTCAAAAGCCATAATTGAGGGGAACAGAAAAGTCAGAATGTCGGAGGAGGTCCGACAGGGGATTGGAAAAATTCAAGATGATAAATCAGATCCGGTTTATGAATGTGCAAAGAGAGCTTCCAGGGAAAAGTATAATTAATCGCCGCGTTTGATTAAGTTTATCGCGCGATCACAATTACTCCACTTTATCCGGTTATTCGGAGCATGTGCTCCATCAATAAATTCATTTCAGCACATTTACACGTTCCGGAGATGATATAAGAACGCGCGAGCAGGTGGAACGAGAGTCCAGAAATGAAATGTAGGATTCCGTAACAGGATTTCGAGATCAAACGACCGGTTTATGATTCGATTCGCGCGAATCTCGAGAAACATACTTGGCGTGGATGATCAGCGTTGTTCTCCTTTGTTCGTTGGAAGACTGCCAACGGATAACAATAATCGAATCGACCCGGTGCTACCCCCGCAGCTAGCCTAACTGCTTCTCGTCTCCGGTTCGATCGATCTGAGGTCAGCGGAACAGTTACGAAATCAATCGGCGATGTAATTACCGGATCGGTTCTCGATGATGTAGTTTACTGGAAATTCCGCGGCGCACGCCATCCTGTTAGCCGAGTTCATTAACGTTGTACAACCGAGATCGGGATACTGTTGAAAACTTCCTGCCGATACTAAATTACAGACGACGTTCTGCCAACCGAGAATCCGATTTAACTCCGCGGAATATCTCCGAGCACGGAGATCACCACCAAGACGAACGCGGAGATGGAGTTGTTCGACTGCGAATACAACTTGCAATTTTTTCGGAGAAATCCCCGGGGATGTCGAACCGGAAATGTATCTCCTGCGTGGGGAGCTTTGGCGTGCTCGGGGTTGCGAATCGGGTAAGAATTTTTGATGGATTACCAGCGCAACTACCAATTTTGTCGGAGAAATCTCCGAAGATAGAGGAAAGTTGTTTCTGTTGAGAATTCCAATGTGGAAAATATAAGTGAAGTGTTTGTTGCATTGCGAACGCAATTCTGAATTTTTTCTACGGACAACCATTTTTGACGGATTGCGAGTGCAACTGCCAATTTCGTCTTATCTCTGAAGAAACAGGAGAGTATTCTTTGCTGAGAATTGCAATGTGGAAAATATAAGTGAAGTGTTTCTTGCATTGCGAATGCAATTCTGAATTTTTTCTGAAGTCAACCATTTTTGACGGATTGCGAGTGCAACTGCCAATTTCGTCTTATCTCCGAAGAAAGAGGAGAGTATTCTTTGCTGAGAATTCCTATGTGGAAAATATAAGTGAAGTGTTTGTTGCATTGCGAATGCAATTCTGCATTTTTTCTCAGGGCAACGATGTTTGACGGATTGCGATTGCAACTGCCAATTTCGTCTTATCTCTGAAGAAGGGGGGGGGCGGGGTGGGGGGGAGCATTCTTTGCGGAGAATTCCTATGTGGAAAATATAAGCGAAGTGTTGTTGCTTTGCAATTTTTAATTTTTTTAAAGAAATCCCCGAAGACATTGAATACGAAAAAGATTTTTTTTGGGAACTTCCATACGCGAATTGTTGATAGATTGCAAATGCAATTCTGAATTTTTTCTAATGGCAACCATTTTTGACGGAATGCGAGTGCAACTGCCAATTTCGTCTTATCTCTGAAGAAAGAGGAGAGTATTCTTTGCTGAGAATTCCTATGTGGAAAATATAAGTGAAGTGTTTGTTGCATTGCGAATGCAATTCTGCATTTTTTCTGAGGGCAACGATTTTTGACGGATTGCGAGTGCAACTGCCAATTTCGTCTTATCTCTGAAGAAGGGGGGGGCGGGGTGGGGGGGAGCATTCTTTGCGGAGAATTCCTATGTGGAAAATATAAGCGAAGTGTTGTTGCTTTGCAATTTTTAATTTTTTTAAAGAAATCCCCGAAGACATTGAATACGAAAAAGATTTTTTTTGGGAACTTCCATACGCGAATTGTTGATAGATTGCAAATGCAATTCTGAATTTTTTCTAATGGCAACCATTTTTGACGGAATGCGAGTGCAACTGCCAATTTCGTCTTATCTCTGAAGAAAGAGGAGAGTATTCTTTGCTGAGAATTCGTATGTGGAAAATATAAGTGAAGTGTTTGTTGCATTGCGAATGCAATTCTGCATTTTTTCTCAGGGCAACGATGTTTGACGGATTGCGATTGCAACTGCCAATTTCGTCTTATCTCTGAAGAAGGGGGGGGGGGGGGCGGGGTGGGGGGGAGCATTCTTTGCGGAGAATTCCTATGTGGAAAATATAAGCGAAGTGTTGTTGCTTTGCAATTTTTAATTTTTTTAAAGAAATCCCCGAAGACATTGAATACGAAAAAGATTTTTTTTGGGAACTTCCATACGCGAATTGTTGATAGATTGCAAATGCAATTCTGAATTTTTTCTAATGGCAACCATTTTTGACGGAATGCGAGTGCAACTGCCAATTTCGTCTTATCTCTGAAGAAAGAGGAGAGTATTCTTTGCTGAGAATTCCTATGTGGAAAATATAAGTGAAGTGTTTGTTGCATTGCGAATGCAATTCTGCATTTTTTCTGAGGGCAACGATTTTTGACGGATTGCGAGTGCAACTGCCAATTTCGTCTTATCTCTGAAGAAGGGGGGGGCGGGGTGGGGGGGAGCATTCTTTGCGGAGAATTCCTATGTGGAAAATATAAGCGAAGTGTTGTTGCTTTGCAATTTTTAATTTTTTTAAAGAAATCCCCGAAGACATTGAATACGAAAAAGATTTTTTTTGGGAACTTCCATACGCGAATTGTTGATAGATTGCAAATGCAATTCTGAATTTTTTCTAATGGCAACCATTTTTGACGGAATGCGAGTGCAACTGCCAATTTCGTCTTATCTCTGAAGAAAGAGGAGAGTATTCTTTGCTGAGAATTCGTATGTGGAAAATATAAGTGAAGTGTTTGTTGCATTGCGAATGCAATTCTGCATTTTTTCTGAGGGCAACGATTTTTGACGGATTGCGAGTGTAACTGCCAATTTCGTCTTATCTCTGAAGAAGGGGGGGGCGGGGTGGGGGGGAGCATTCTTTGCGGAGAATTCCTATGTGGAAAATATAAGCGAAGTGTTGTTGCTTTGCAATTTTTAATTTTTTAAAGAAATCCCCGAAGACATTGAATACGAAAAAGATTTTTTTTGGGTGCTTCCATACGCGAATTGTTGATAGATTGCAAATGCAATTCTGAATTTTTTCTGAAGTCAACCATTTTTGACGGATTGCGAGTGCAACTGCCAATTTTGTCTTATCTCCGAAGAAAGAGGAGAGTATTCTTTGCTGAGAATTCCTATGTGGAAAATATAAGTGAAGTGTTGCATTGCGAATGCAATTCTGCATTTTTTCTGAGGGCAACGATTTTTGACGGATTGCGAGTGCAACTGCCAATTTCGTCTTATCTCTGAAGAAGGGGGGGGGCGGGGTGGGGGGGAGCATTCTTTGCGGAGAATTCCTATGTGGAAAATATAAGCGAAGTGTTGTTGCTTTGCAATTTTTAATTTTTTTAAAGAAATCCCCGAAGACATTGAATACGAAAAAGATTTTTTTTGGGAACTTCCATACGCGAATTGTTGATAGATTGCAAATGCAATTCTGAATTTTTTCTAATGGCAACCATTTTTGACGGAATGCGAGTGCAACTGCCAATTTCGTCTTATCTCTGAAGAAAGAGGAGAGTATTCTTTGCTGAGAATTCCTATGTGGAAAATATAAGTGAAGTGTTTGTTGCATTGCGAATGCAATTCTGCATTTTTTCTGAGGGCAACGATTTTTGACGGATTGCGAGTGCAACTGCCAATTTCGTCTTATCTCTGAAGAAGGGGGGGGGGCGGGGTGGGGGGGAGCATTCTTTGCGGAGAATTCCTATGTGGAAAATATAAGCGAAGTGTTGTTGCTTTGCAATTTTTAATTTTTTTAAAGAAATCCCCGAAGACATTGAATACGAAAAAGATTTTTTTTGGGTGCTTCCATACGCGAATTGTTGATAGATTGCAAATGCAATTCTGAATTTTTTCTGAAGTCAACCATTTTTGACGGATTGCGAGTGCAACTGCCAATTTCGTCTTATCTCCGAAGAAAGAGGAGAGTATTCTTTGCTGAGAATTCCTATGTGGAAAATATAAGTGAAGTGTTTGTTGCATTGCGAATGCAATTCTGCATTTTTTCTGAGGGCAACGATTTTTGACGGATTGCGAGTGCAACTGCCAATTTCGTCTTATCTCTGAAGAAGGGGGGGGCGGGGTGGGGGGGAGCATTCTTTGCGGAGAATTCCTATGTGGAAAATATAAGCGAGGTGTTGTTGCTTTGCAATTTTTAATTTTTTTAAAGAAATCCCCGAAGACATTGAATACGAAAAAGATTTTTTTTTGAGAGCTTCCATACGCGAATTGTTGATGGATTGCGAATGCAATTGTGAATGTTTTCTAATGGCAACCATTTTTGATGGCTTGCGAGTACAACTACCAATTTTGTCAGAGAAAGGAAACTTTTCTCCGAAGGAAAGTAGTTTCTGCTGAGAATTCCAATGTGGAAAATACATATAAGTAAAGTCCTGTAGCATCGTAAATGCAATTTTTATTTTTTTTTAAAGAAATCCCTGAAGACATTGAACACAAAAAGGATTTTTTTCTTTGGGAGCTTCCATACGCGAATTGCTGATAGATTGCGAATGCAATTCTGAATTTCTTCTAGTAGCCAATTTTGTCTGAGAAATCTCAGAAGATAGAGGAAAGTATGTTCTGCTGAGAATTACAATGTGGAAAATATAACTGAAGTGTTATTGTATTGCAATTCTTATTTTTTTAAAAGAAATCCTCGAAGACATTGAATACAAAAAAGATTTTCTGCTTTGAGAGCTTCCATACGCGAATTGTTGATACATAGCGGATGCAATTCTGAGCTTTTTCTAATGGCAACCATTTTTTATGGACTGCGAATGCAACTGCCAATTTCGTCTGAGAAATCTCCGAAGATAGAGGAAAGTATTCTTTGCTGAGAATTACAATGTGGGAAATATAACTGAAGTGTTGTTGCATTGCAATTCTTAATTTTTTTAAAGAAATCCCCCGAAGACATTGAATACGAAAAAGATTTTCTGCTTTGTGATCTTCCATATGCGAATTATTGATGGATTGCGAATGCAATTCTTTGAATTTCTTCTCTAACCGCAGCTATTTTTGATGGATTTGCGAATTTTTTCTGAGAAATCGAAGACATCGAACTGGAAAAATATTTTCTTTCGGAGGGATCAAAGAGAAAATGCGAGAACAAGTTTACGTCGGTGAATAGCGTTCATTAATTTCATTATCATTTATCCCTAGATTGGGATACCGTGCGCGGACATAAATCCTCGGGGATACAGCGTGGGGTACGGTTAGAGGCCTAATTTGTTAGTGCTTAGTCCTTAATCAGTCCCTAATTGGTCCTTGGTACAGAACTTGAGTCCTCGGGAGTTAATTTCGCACTATATCACACGCGTTAACTGTTACGTGTGTGTACACATCGTAGGTCAGCTTGTACGAAATATTATATATTATATTCAACGTAACTTACTTCTCGTAGATCAAAATAAAATTCTTCTGTTTGCAATATTGAATGGTAAATATTAGGTTGGAACGAAAGTTCGTAGCGTTTGTACATGAAAATTGAAAGCTAAAATTCAGATATTTATTCATAGATTTATTCAATAACATATTTTCCATTCTGTTCTATTACTTTCTGCCATTTTCGAGGTAACTTCTCGTGCTATTGAATAAACATATGAATAACTACCTTAATTTTATCTTCGATTCTTAATTCGAAAACGCTACGACCTTCTTTCCAACCCAATATAAACAGACAATAATATTCTGGTTCACTACTAGCAGTGGCGGATCAAGTCAAGTGGAGGCCACGAGCCAGTGGCGCATTTAGGGGGGGAGCCAGGGGGCGAAGTCCCCCCTCCCAAGAAAAAAAATGTTTAGCTTCCAAAATCAAAATCGCGGAATAGCTCTGGGTACCATTGACAAATATTTTGGCTATAAAAAAAAGTTCATCACGCGAAACCTAGGGCTGGGTTCAACTCGCCCCTCCCACCCCCTCCCCAAAATTACATCCTGGGTGCGCCACTGCCCCAAACGGTAAAAATTTTTGAGCCTTCAAACTCAAGTTAGAAATAGAAGTAGCAAGAAAACTCTCATAAACTTATCAACAAAAAGAAACATTGTAAAAAAAATGAATGCTGCGAGATTCGGGGGGCCCTATGGTATCCCGGGGCCCCACGCGGCCGCTTTTAGTCCGCTTACCGTTAAATCCGCCACTGACTACTAGAGAATTATTAAGGACAAAGATTCTCCAGATTCTGATGCCGAAGAATCGATTTTAGCTCAACATACACGTGCACACCTATAATAACTTCCAAAGTATGCGTTGCACGAAAAAATGTTGTATACAGAAGTTGCATGGTATGAAGGTCTACATTATGTAGTGTATTTATTTCTTTTACAGGTGGATGCGTAAAGGACATGTGAAGGTCAACTTCATTTTTTTAAATGAAATGAGGTTTTTTTTTAATACATCAATCGATGCTGCTGAGCATTCGTTATAAAAAAGTATTAACCTATGTATGTCGGAAAGTTAGTAGTTCAGGAGATATTTCAATTTAAATAACTCTAAAATACCATTACTGTCGTGCTAAGACGTTACACAAGTAAGTAAACACTAACGTCTTAGTACGACAGTAATGGTATTTTAGAGTTATTTAAATTGAAATATCTCCTGAACTACTAACTTTCCGACATACATAGGTTAATACTTTTGTTGAGGATAGATACATAGGTTCACCCCTTGTAGTGTTTGAATAATTATATAGAGGGTAAGACACGGATTGAACGTATTAGTTAAATAAGAATTAGGCGTATTAGATATAGTTATCTGTGTATTAGAATTAGTTTTGTATGCGTATGTTAAAAGATGTAAGCGACGTTGTGATGTGATTCCTTCTAATTAAAGGTGTGCGAATCTCGATGGCGGAAATGCAACGACACAGGTGCCGTAATGCATAGTCAAGCCAAGCGAGTAAAGATAGACGCAAGACGTCTGTCTATCTTAGGCCGCTAGAAAACCTCAATAAGTGGAGGGAATATTTCCCTGATATGAAGGATTAACAAAGCACGGGGGGCCCGAAGAGTCCACCCGGGGCCGTCAGGCTACCGGAAGAAGTCACGAGATTCGCTAAACGCGCAAAGAGGAAAATAATGGTTGAAAAGCATTATCCCTAAATTATGCCGTCGAGTACGAACGGCTCCTGTAAAAAAGGCATTTAAGACTCTTAAGAAGGGTCAGCGGTCGCGCGCCAGCGACTACGTTTTTATACGATAACATGGAGGGACATGGACATAATATGGAGGGGTCTCCATCGTTGGGATACCTGGGAAGAATCCGCGATCGGCGATCAGTTTTCACGTCAGCGAGCGTACAGTCTAAATCAAAATATTTGTACCGAAACAACTTTTTTATAACGAATGCTCAGCTGCATCGATTGATGTATTAAAAAATACCTCATTTCATTTAAAAAAATTAAGTTGACCTTCACATGTCCTTTACGCGTTCACCTGTAAAAAGAATAAATACACTACATAATGTACCCCTTCATACCATGCAACTTCTGTATACAAAATTTTGTCGTGCAACGCATACTTTGGAAGTTATTATAGGTGTGCAAATTACGTGGACCACCCTGTATTTTTCTGTTTGCTAACCTGATTTCACTCTCTGCTCCTCCAAAGCCGTGTCCGGGAATTGGACGTGCTTCCTAGCAGGCCTCCCCGACACTGGACTTTTCTCCAGAGTGTTCTGTCCCGCCGTGGGACTCTGTGTCGGTGTTGTGGTCGTTTTGGTTTCGTTGTTGGTTGCCGTTCGTCGGGAGCTCAAGCAAGACGTGGCGGTGGTTGTTAGCGGCTGCGACACGTACCTCACTGGTGGAACCTTCAAAGGACACTTCATAAGACCCATTTGATAATTAAAGCGTTCACTGCCGCTCATTTCTTTCTTCTGCCGGCACATTAGTACGTCTCATCGTTCCCGACTTAAAAGTAAATACATTCACGTCTCAGGTTTTTCGGTTTATATGTGTCGCATAATATAATATTATGTTGTAAAGAAAGAAATGCAGGATTTTTGTTCCTTTGTTTTAATTGCACTTTTATACCAATAAATATTTACCTTAATTTAATGAGTTATGTGTCATTTTAAAGCTTGTTTTACATTCTATTTAATTATGCTTTTGATATTTGATTTTATTCAAATTTTTATTAAATTATTTGGCTTTCATTTCAGGACGTCAAAACGCGATTTTCGCGTTATTTTTTCCGAGTTCAAACTAGGTCGAAGTGCAGCTCAAGCGGCTCGGAATATCAATGAAGTATGTGGCGAAGGAAGTGTCAACGAATACACAGCTTTATAGTTTTAAATAATATTAAATTCTCTGTAAAATGAATTTTGATACTATTCCCCTCAATAACATTAAAGTCAATTCTCATATTAATTTAATTATATTAAATTATTAATCTTATCGAAATCTACTCATATTAAACAATATTAAATTTTCTATAAAATTAACTTTCGTATTATTGCTTTCATTAAAACAATTTTAATAAAATTGTTTTTTATGCGAGTTGCAACACTTTAAAAACATAGGTTTAATCACACAGGTTTATCCTGCATTTATTTCTTTACAACCTAATAAAAGTCACGAAGATTTGAGCAAATTTATCCACAAATAACAGAAGAGTATAATTTATTTCGGGAAAACTGCGTCAAATTTACACGAGCGACGGATGAGGGTTAACACTTTGCAGTCGGTGCTATTTTAACTTGAAAATTGAACATGGCAGTGAACGTGTTATGGTTGCTGGTCGGGAAATGAACGTGTTACGTAGAGAAGAAATGTTGAGTAGCGCCAGAGCGACCTTGAAGATTTTGAACCGATTCATTTTCTCGAGGGTATTAACTCGCGTAAACAGATTGGGGTTGTTAACGCGATCAAGAAGCCTCTCGACCACTTTGACAAGCCACTGGAAAAAGAAACTGATTTTCCCTGGTGAGAGCTTCATCGAGATACAATTAAAATAACCGCCTCATTACGCGTCGTCGACAATTTTTATCGATGCACAATGCTGGAGAAAACTCTTTCTTTACGACTACTGATACAAAGTGTGGCTAGTCAAAGTATGGCCCTTCTGTAAAATTTTCTTTTTTTGACTTGTGTCACTTTTCTTAGGAACGAACGATGAGGAAGCCAGATTTTAAAGCGTTGCCTCCCTTGCCCTTGGCAACTATACAGATCGGAGCAAAACTGATCACACACACTTTTAGGGTTTATACAAAAACCGACTTTTTAAAAAACCGGTTTTCGGTCTTTAACTTTTCCATGAAACCGGTTTCGGATTTTTACAGATAAAAAATAAGACATGTTTACAACTTAGAATAGAAGTTTTTAATTTTTTTTTATTTATTAAAGAATTGACAAAATAATACCCTTAAAGAATCACAGAAATTAACAAATATTTATGAACATTATTATTTTACTTCTTTCTTTGATTAATAAAATGTGATTTTAAAAAGCAAAGAACGTCAATTGATTTATTGCTTAGTCGTGTCCTTATTTTGGACACAAAATTTCGAGAAATAGAAAAAACTCGCTCACTTGCTATTGAACTGGGCTTAATTGTCTTTAAAGCATTAAATAATAAATCTACATTTTTTGTTCTTCTATTTGTAGCCTCTAAGATCAAAAACTCCTTCTTTAATGTTTGAGGACTGGAGGAAGTCGCTTCTTCAGGTTCTTGCAGATATTTATTTATTGCTATTTCCATAGCATTTTTCATCACAGTCTCTATGCGCTGTTTTCATTTCCACATATATATGTATACAGGGTGTCCCAAATTTCGTGATCGTCCCGGAAATGGGAGGTTCTTGAGGTTATTTGAAGCGACATTTTCCTCTACAAAAATGTTCAAGGCAATAATGTTCCCCAACCTTTCTCCGCTATACCACTAGCTGTGTACTTTTTGATTACATCGAAATCATTATAGCGAATTAATATAAGTGTTATGTATAAATTTAAAACCGGTTTTTTACTGAAAAAAACCGGTTTTCGGTTTGCAAAATTTTCTTTCAAAAACCGGTTTTTAAAAACCGACAAACCCTACACACTTTAAATCAGAATAACTCTTTTATGAATGGACCAAACGATTTCAATTTCTTTGTAATGATAGAAGAATTAGTTTAGTAAATGACGTCTAAAAAATATGTTGAAGAAATGTATTTGGTCGGAATTGTGAAAAACAATAGTAGAAATTGATTTTTACGACTTTTTTAGTTGGGCTAATAACGAAAATTTAAAAGATGTGTTTGGTCAACTCGTATAAATTATATACGCCCAGAAAATTTCATTGGAATTTGTTAATTGGTTCACGAGTTATAAACGATCAAAAGTGATAAAAGTGCCGAACATCTTAAAAGATTGCGATTTTTACCACGTTTGATCGTTTAAAACTCGTGAACCAATTAATCAATTTCAATGAGATTTTCGGAGCGTGTATAATTTATACAAATTGACCAAACACATCCTAAAAATCAATATTTACTATTGTTTTTCACAATTCCGACCAAATGCATTTTTTCAACACATTTTTTAGACGTCATTTGCTAAACTAATTCTTCTCGCCTTACTTGCCCATTCATGAAATAAATTCAGATTTGAAGTGTGTGTGATCAGTTTTGCTCCTAACTATACAATAAAAAAATGGGCAATTTTAGGTAATTTTCAAATGGCCCGGGCCACCGCGATGTTTTGAACAATCCAGGAAGCTTTGAATGCAGCGAGTTTTCTCCTTACAGTATTCACACCAGCTGCCAGCGAGAGTGAAAAGAAAAAAGAAGGGGTTAAGAACGAGGCGAAAGGCTTATTTTAGTCCGATCAATTAAATTATTTCTAAACAATCGATGCTAAGTCGATACCTATTTTTGTTCGTGTTTCGTCGGGGCACGTTACGTGACGTTTAAGAAATTAGCAAACTGGGTTCATCGTGAGTTTTGAACGCAGATCGACAAATCTATAGAATCGCGTATTGTCGGATTAAATCAGTTCTGTCAGTGATGTTCGTGTCTGTCGAGCCGGGTGACGCCTATTTGAGGGATCTTCGACAGGACGTCGCGGTGTCAGCCGACGCTTCAAGGGAGCCAATAGCGCGTGTTCGATATCCATGCATTGGCGTGCAAGTTCGACGTCGCAGCCTACACAATTTGCATTAATCAACGTATAGAGGCGGGATCGAGTTTCCTCTGCGCCAGCTGAGAGCATTGCCACGCGTTGAGTAGACATTCGAGGCATTCAGATGATCAAAATCTGACTCTAACTAGCAGGAAACCAAACTGTGACGAGGAAGCAGTTCTGGGAAAAACATTTGTCATTGTTTTTTGTCAAATTCCGCTGCTAAGTCTTCGAAAAAGTCAGTATAGCAGCTTTAAAATACCTCAGAAATTTTTGAAGTTCAAACTGTGTCAATGAAAGTATTAAAGAATATACAGCCTCATAAAGAAAAAGATTAAGAGAAGAAATTTTACCAGCGTTGCAGGTGCTTCTAAAAACTGGCATGGTTGCGTACAACATCTTGTAACAAGCGACAAATTGTGTCAGCGAACTTATGCAAAGATATGCAGTCTCATTGGAAAGAACAATTTTCACGAACGTTGCAAGAGCTTCTGAAAATTAGCATGATTGCGGACAATTTTTATAACGAGCGACAAGTTGCGTCAACAAACTAATTCACAGCTATGCAGTCTCGTTAAAAACAATACTACCGATTATCATCGAAGGTAGTACACGATCGTAAATCGAGCCTAAAAGAGCAAACATCAACGTTGCATGTGCTTCTAAAAATTAGCATAGTCGCGTACAATATTTTGCAACAAGTGATAAATTGTGTGAACGAACTTATTCACGGATATGCAGTCTCATTAAAAGAAAAAGAATTGTGGATTATCATAGTAGAAAGTACGTGATCGTAGATCGAGTCTAAAAAAACAATTTTCACCAACGTTCCAAGTGCTTCTAAAAATTAGCATGGTTGCGTATTATATTTATAACGAACGACAAGTTCTGTTAACAAAATTATGGATTGTCATAGTAGAAAGTACGTGATCATAAATCGAGTCTAAAAAAATAAATTTCACTAACGTTGCAAGTGCTTCTAAAAACACTGTCCAACAAACACTGTTGGGTCCTTCTGATAGAGTTTTTTGCGCTGATTCCGAATCTGTCCTTAATTTCTCTCCTATACGCACTAGGGTGGACCTTATTTTTTGACCAAACGATTTTTTCCTGGGCACCCCCCAGAATTGTGACAACGGTTGAGAAAATGATCTGGAAAAAATTTGGGGCCGATTGGATCATGGAAAACCGGCGCTCAACGAACTTGAAATTTTTTTTTTTTTAAACTTGACATAAATATACGTTGTAATATATTGTTGAATTTGTCTTTTTTTTCTCTGTAAGAATCCATATATAGCATAATCAGTTGTTAATAGAAAAAACATCCGTGACCTTGAAAACTTGAAAAAATGACCTTGAAAAATTTTTTTTTCTCTGATGCTATATTCACCTCCTTATATACTAGAACTTTTGTTTGAAGAGTTTTTTCATATATACATAACTGACAGAGATATAATAGAGTTTATTTTAAACGTTCGTAAATAATCTTGTAGAAGAAAGATGAACCAAAGTACCCAGATGTTTAAGATACATTTTAAATTTTATCTAAAATATATAATAGTTGTATTTCTGATAATACTACAGTTTCTTAAATAGTTAATTCGTATATTTTTTAGAATTTTAGTTTTGAATGCCTTCCCAGTATAACTGTTCCGTCGTAAAGAACCGTAGTCCTTCAGAAAGTTCGTATATCCTTTGTAAAGAATAGCAGCACGGAGATTTGCCTTTCGCACCATTTTATGACACGTTCGTGTTCAAACATAAAGAATTGTATTCATTCGCAAAGAACCGTTGCACCGTGATCCTCCGTCAAACCTTTATTTTATGACTAGCTCGCGACTATAAGGACCTTTTGAAGATTAAGCAAACCAGCTATTTGGTTACCATATAGATGTGGCCCAAACATTTTATTTTTATGTATCTTGTAAATTTGCAACGCACCCTAAACTTGGTCCCCGTTAACGAAAATATGGTCTTAAAAAACATCCGCGCCTGGTAAGTACGGTTTCAAGGTACCGAGACGCTTCATTATTACTCGAGTTAGGTATCGCCTCACTCTACCCTTGGGCTAACTCTCCCTTAGAATCATCGGTAGAAGACTTGAACACAACTAAAGGTGTCCTGATTGGAAAATCCAAAATCCAGCAAACCAATCAGGGTATCTTCTTGCTTATGACAATCGGTAAAAAGCCGCCCTCTCGATCCAGAGAGAAGCCTCGAAAGTCAAGTTCACGTTTAGTTCAGTCCAAGCACTCGAACAAATTCGTGAACCGACGCGTCCGCGAGCAAACAGTTAAGAGAACAGTACGTTCTGGTTCTGAGTCTTCGGCGTGGTGACATCCAAATACGTGGTGAAAGTAAATTTCAAATGGAAGGTACGAGGAAAAAATTATTTTTACTCGGGCGCGCAGAAACCCAAATTATAGGTGCAAAATTGCCATCCAACGGGCAAGTTTTAAGAGTGCTATTCCACAATTTGCGCAATGTGAAATTGAGTGTTCGCGGTAGTGCTCACTTAGTTATCCAGGAAGTTCAAGTGTTTTGGCAGAAAGCCAAAATTCCCATGAAAATATTTAAGAATTGCATCGAAAAATTGGAATCGTTGTATAAAGAATGGGTGAGCTTGCATAAAAATTGCAAACGTCGTACTAAAATTCAAGAAGATCGTGAAAAGGAATTTGTCGACAAACTAGAAGATCTTTTTGATATTGCACATTCGGATGCATTAGAAACGATTAAAATAGAGGAAGACAAACTGTTTCTGTTAAGTCAACGGCAACGGGGACGTCCTGGTTCTATGATTGGAGCGGATCGTGCATTATATCGAAAAGAACTGAGAAAAGCGTTGCGACAGGAGCAAGAAGAATCTAGACTAGAAAAGTATAAGGGAGACTCTGTGCCCGGTAAATATTCTTTTGCAGTTTATTTTTAAAAGCCAAAATATTGATCATTATCTTAGATATAAATATTCATTAATCTTTATTTATATGTTGATATCTTTTAAATGTAGGTGAAACAATGGAAATATCATCGTCCAGCGAAGAAGAGAACGTGTCAAGTCAGGATGACAATATTGAAATTGATATTCCTGTGGATGAACCTGGTCCAAGCAACCCTAAAAAGAGACGTGGTCAAAAAGAGTTCATTACGGATAAACTTGTTTCAACACTTGACAAGTGCAAAGTAAGCGATCGTGATGCAGTTCGTATAATAACAGCAACAGCACAAGCTCTTAATCATGATTTAGACGACTTAATTATCAATCGAACATCTATTCGACGTCAACGCACGAGGATTCGAGAAAAACTTGCAGAGAAATATCGCGTAGCGTTCAAAAATTGTGAGCTTGGTGCTGTTACACTACATTGGGATGGGAAACTGTTGCCAGCTTTAGAGGGTAAAGAGAAAATTGATCGATTGCCTATATTGATTACTTGCAGTGGTATTGAACAACTACTGGGAATTCCTGCTCTTCTATCCGGTAGTGGGAAGGATCAAGCCTATGCGATATATAATTTAGTAGAAGAATGGGATTTAGGTGAAAAAGTGCAAGCACTATGTTGTGATACAACCTCATCAAATATGGGACGTTCTCAAGGCGCATGTGTTCTTCTTGAAAATCTATTCGAAAGACAATTGATATATTTTCCTTGTCGGCATCATATATACGAAATCATATTACGAAGTGTATATGATGAGAAATTGGATTGTATCAAGAATTGAGACAGGAATTGCTGGGCCCTACTGACGAGTCCGCCAGCAAATCCGGGACGAAATACTTTTATGTCAACTCTTTTGGTAATTTACATAGTAACTGTTTTTCTATTGTAGATTGGAACGTATTAATGAATTTATTTAATATCTCTGTCAGTTATGTATATATGAAAAAACTCTTCAAACAAAAGTTCTAGTATATAAGGAGGTGAATATAGCATCAGAGAAAAAAAAATTTTTCAAGGTCATTTTTTCAAGTTTTCAAGGTCACGGATGTTTTTTCTATTAACAACTGATTATGCTATATATGGATTCTTACAGAGAAAAAAAAGACAAATTCAACGATATATTACAACGTATATTTATGTCAAGTTTAAAAAAAAAAAAAAATTTCAAGTTCGTTGAGCGCCGGTTTTCCATGATCCAATCGGCCCCAAATTTTTTCCAGATCATTTTCTCAACCGTTGTCACAATTCTGGGGGGTGCCCAGGAAAAAATTTTGCAAAATAATTTTCATCAAGTATAGCTAAGGTCCACCCTAATACGCACAGTTTTTGAGGAACATGGCTTTGAAAAAAAACATATTTTACAACTTTAAACAAAAATTGTGATGTTATTATAAAAGATATTGAATTGTTCTTTGCGGCGAAAGATTCTGTAGACTTTCCCGAATACAGTGATATCCAATATTAATACATTATGATTGTTTAAACATGTTTAAGCAATGATCAAAGACGGAGAGACACCAGTTTTGCACCAATTTTTGAGGATATTTTGTCAATTTATCTCAAAAATAAGGGTCCAGCGGAAAATCGAACTATACCACGCGAAAGAGCAGACTTTTATCATGAAAAACCACTCTTTCAAGTTTGTATGGTCGACTTTTTTTTCTAACCAGAAAGCAAAATATCTTCGTCCGACATGCCGACGCGCCGTATACCGTGGAACGCCTAAAAATTGTTTAAACATGTATAGACAATCATAATGTATTAACATTGCATATCACCGTATTCGGGAAAGTCTACAGAATCTTTTGCTGCAAAGAACAACTAAATATCTTTTATAATAACGTCACAATATTTGTTTAAAGTTGAAAAATATGTTTTTGTTTCAAAGCCATGTTCCTCAAAAACTGTGCGTATAGGAGAGAAATTAAGGACAGATTCGGAATCAGCGCAAAAAACTCTATTAGAAGGACTCAACAGTAATTAGTAGGGGTGTGCGAGAACCCGAAATATCGGGTCGGGTCGGGAACACGAAATTTTTTCGGGATCGGGACGGGTACCCGAAAATTTCGAGATTCTCAAATTTATCGGGATTCCCGAAAATTTCGAGAACCCAGTAATCATTTATAATCGTTTTAATGAATACATTCATAGTTTCGGATTTTTTATTCTAGATGTTTTCGAGATTGAAAGAATGTTGTCCATCACGAATTCTTTTTAAGAGTGTCTTATGTCACATTTTCGAAATTTTCGGGAACCCGATTTCTTCGGGAACCTCGAAATTTTCGGGAATCTCGAAATTTTCGGGAATTTCGAAAGTTTCGGGAATCTCGAAATTTTCGGGAACCCGACCCGACCCGACTCGACCTCTTCTCGACTCGTCCCGACCATCGGGTTCCCGATATTTCGAGTTCTCGCACACTCGTAGTAATTAGAGAACAGGTGTTAGACAGTGAAATTAGCATGGTTGCGTGCAATGTTTATAACGAGCGACAAGTTGTGTCAACAAAATTATGGATTGTCATAGTAGAAAGTACACGATCGTAAAAAGAGACTAGAAGTGCATCTAAAATTGAGCACAGCAACGTTCGAAATCGTTAAACAACGAAGATATTTAAATGATCCCTTCCAGACCCGAGTATACATATGCCACGAGACACCGTGGAAAACATGTATCGTCTAATGTCGCGGTCGCAACGTAGATAGAATCGCACGCAGTACCATAGTTCATAACAAAATGGTCGTGCCGTAAATTTCGAAGATAAGGATTCAGTAGGGAGCGTTCCAATTACAATATCAAACACCCGCGAGCTCAATTCGAGCGTCTCACTGCCATTAGTCATCGACAAATTACCGAGCTCTCTAGATCTAGATGTCGGAAAAATGGTTCCGTCAGAGTGTCAAGTAATAGTCACTCAACTAACAAGATGGATTAAGATCGATCGTCGAAGCGCATTAGAGGAGAAAGCGTATTAATGGGATAATAGAGGATCGATTAGACGACGATTCGGAAGAACATCAATTGAGATCACACGAACGAGTTGCAGTCGACTGCCGGAAGCCCCCATTTCGATAACGATCTACGTCGACGTGCCACGGAGATCTTTTTCAGCCTGGAACTACTGCGGTCTGGTCAAAAAGACGGGATTTCTTTTGATGCGACGCGAAACGATGCAATTGGGTTTCGATCGAGGACGTGTTTGAACACGGTCGTCCGTAGCTTCTTTTCTAGAGTAACGGAAGACACGCGATGGCCCTGGAATACACTTGTGTCACCGTTCCCCAATATTAGCAATTGCTCGACTAAAAATGTCGACCCGCGTCATGTGCCCCGTCGTCTGCCCTTTCGACGAATTCTTTGCGTCCCCTTATTGTTACATGCAGATCCTTGAGACGTCGGGCGTGGTTCGGAAAGAAAATATTTTGACAAGCGTCCAATAAGATTCTCTCTTACAGACGTAGCAACGTGACATTTATTTGTTCTGTGATCGCTAGCCTGCGGATTTTAATATTTAATTAAAATGAATACAGAAATTTATCACGTCTGCTTCTACAGGCTGTACCAGAAATGTTGTACTTCCTTGAAAGGGGCGATTTCTGAGCTCACTTGAAGTAACTCTTCTCCTTTGCGAAAATGTTCTCCACGGATCCATTACGGAGTTATTAACCCCTTGCCGTACCCTCTCTTTTACAGTTACAGTGATCAGAACGTGTTTATGCAAAAAAATGTCGTAGAAGGGAAAAGAAAATGTATATTTTTTTAATAGCTACATTTATTTGAATAATTAAATATTGATTACAAACGAATCAAATTTTATTTCATCTTAAATGAAACGCGTAACATTCATATTTGTTAGACTTTGTTAAAAACCTCCGTCACGAGTCTGACTCGTCAAAGATCGAAGTTTCGATCCTGTAGGATCAATGGTTCAGGAGTTATGCTCGCTTAAAGTTGAGCAATCTGTAGTGTTTTTGATAGGTATGGGCGCCGCCATATTGGTTCGTAGTGATGACCGCGAGTCGTTTATCGAGCAGAACCGCCGCACAGTGGAACTTTTCGTCCAAATCGGAAACAAAATCAAAGAACTTTCGATAGAAATGAGGTAGAGCGATGAAATTTTTTTAAAATTAAAGCTGAAACTTGGCAGAATATGGGAAAATAGGAAGATTATGGTACGAACGTTTTATAACCTTGAGAAAATTCGTTAATCAATTCGTTCACAAAAATCGATTTCTTGTAAAATCCTGAAGTTGTAGACAAATTTTGAGACCAGATTTGAATTCAGCATGACAAAATCTACAGGAAATGATGTATGGCATGTTACAAAAAAATGTTTTTCTACCCGTGGTATTGCAAAAACCACAATTTTCGTGACATTGTGCAAGTTTGATGATTTTTTTCAAGGTTAAAAAATGTTCGTATCATAATCTCCCTATTTTTCCCATATTCTGTGAAGTCTCAGCTGTAATTTATAAAAATTGCAGCTCTCTATCTCATTTCTATCGGAAGTTCTTTGATTTTGTCTCCGAAATGGACGAAAAGTTCCACTTGTGCGCCGGTCCTTGCCCTCCTCCCTGTTCCCAACCTAATCCAAACCAATTCGGTAAGCGGCGTGCGATCGTCACTACAAACCAATATGGCGGCACCCTTACCTGTCAAAAACACTGCAGATTGCTGAACTTTAAGCAATCATAGCTCCTAAACCATTGATCCTACAGGCTCGGAACTTCGATCTGCAGCCGCCCCGGATACAAATCTACTGGATTACATACCAAATACATCATAATTTATAGAAGAAAGCCACAAATTTTGAGTCCGGTAAAGTAAACAGCAGCCCATTATCGCAAAGGAGAAGGTTGCTTCAAATGAGCTCAGAAAATATAATATTTTTGAGACATTCTGTATAAAAATCGACCAACACAAATCGAATATATTGTAAAATATTGTCTTTCCGAAACACTTCTTCCGATCATTTAATAGTTGAATGAACAAATCTCGCGTCAAGAATCACAATGATCATAGAACTAATTTTCGCAGTAGATTTCCGCCAGATAAGAAAATGGAACAGTGTGAACAATACAATTAGTACACTTAACTTTTCGTCCCTTATCCCGTTCCTGTTTCCGCTGAGACAGTCTCAGAATACTGACCCTGTATTCGTAGTCGTCCGCGGCGGTCCCCCGACCAGCCATATATTCTTGATACTGGGAGATGACGCACAACAGCGAATATGTCTGAAGTAGAGGACAGATGGAACATAACCCGTAATTCGCCAACCAGCTCTGATAATCGTCTGATAACGTGACAGATTCGTTTCTGCCATGTGTTGGACTCAATGCGATCCGAAACGCTCGCCCGCACAATCGCGATTGAAACGCGACTGTTAATTGCGGACTACGATCGTTTATCGATCACTTTAATTACCACAATTTAATTGCACTCGTAGGTCAGTAATAATTGGGGATTACTACATTTTAATAGCGTAATCAGATCTCATTTTGCCCAACAGCGATTACCGTTTATTATATAATAATTTCTGCCATTGAATTTGCGAATTTAATCATTGCGACAAAGGGATAGCCGAGTGTAATTCGCATTGAGAATTAAAGTACACGTAGATTGCGGATGTTTATACAATTTTGCAATCTTTGGAAATAGCATTTGTGGATCCAAAATGAATAAAAATCGTACTAAATTGTGTTTAATGCATGAACATCCACAGTCTATTGTTAATATTGAAACTTGAGACAGTCTATCGTCTCCACAAAATTTTGCCTCAGTTCAATATACTAATTCGAAGGTTTTCAAAGTTAACCCTCATACGTTCCTCAGGGTGAACATTCATCAATTTACTACTCTTACATACTGTAAAATAATTCATCTATTTCTGTTTGTGTTGCGAGATGCATTTCTTAAAAGTGTGACGCTATAAACGAAACATAATTTGTTGTTTTAAAGTGTAATAAAAAAATGTATAAAAAAACTTTTTAAAACCTCGCTTATATTAAAATGCACTAAAAAGGAGAAGATAATTTTTTTGGACATTGGTGACTATAAATAAAAGCATGGAGTGCTAAACTATATTGGCGTAATCATACTTACTACCTTCGTGGGCGTTCCACACTTTTATTTATAGTCACTAATGTCTGAAAAAATTATTTTAATATAAGTGTGGTTTTTAAAAAGTTTTTTTTATATATTTTTTTATTTTCTACTTCTAAGCCTTTTTTAAATGGAACACCAGATATAGTAATACTGGTATGAAATAGTAAGATATGGAAATACGCGAGATAGAATGAGGGGATGACTCCGAGAGACGACGAGTAGGGAACGCTGCGCGCGGAGTGGGGAGCGCTGGCGCGCGGAGTGGGGAGCGTTGGCGCGCGGAGTGGGGAGCGTTGGCGCGCGGAGTGGGGAGCGTTGGCGCGCGGAGTGGGGAGCGTTGGCGCGCGGAGTGGGGAGCGTTGGCGCGCGGAGTGGGGAGCGTTGGCGCGCGGAGTGGGGAGCGTTAGCGAGCGGAGTGGGGAGCGTTGGCGCGCGGAGTGGGGAGCGTTGGCGCGCGGAGTGGGGAGCGTTGGCGCGCGGAGTGGGGAGCGTTGGCGCGCGGAGTGGGGAGCGTTGGCGCGCGGAGTGGGGAGCGTTGGCGCGCGGAGTGGGGAGCGTTAGCGAGCGGAGTGGGGAGCGCTGAACGCGATCACGTACTACCGAGCGTCGCGCGGCGAGGGGTGACGGTTAATATAAATATTTTCCTCCTTGACGCACAGTTTTTTAAAAATTTGCTTTTAAATATAGCATCGTGTTTCTAGCTCATCGTGAAGTGGTTTAAAATTCGATTACAAGATTTCACGCATATCACAACACGTCAAGCTAATATAAGCGTGGTAAAATAGAAATAGGTGAAATATTATTCTAGACTTTTATATGCAACTATTTTTGAGGGATGTATGAGGATTAATATTAATTTCAAGTCTCTAACAGAGAACTAAGAAAGGAAAATTTTTTTCAAGCCAGTAATTCAAAATTATTATCACTAGACTGCGGATCTGTATGCATTTGTGAAAAAATTGGTTGGGCGAAATATAAAACAGTAAAAGATTGAAAAAATTCAAGAATGTTGTAATGTTGCTTTTAATATAACAAAATCGTTAAGGGATGGAAATCAATGTTTATGTTATTCTTGCTACCCACAATCAATGCAAAACATTTTTATTCTGCATAGAAATCCGCAGTCTACTCATCACTGTGATTATTACCAGTGTTGTTCATTAAATCTACTCACGTTCAGGGAGAAAAGGAAGAAGTTCAACGTGTACAGCATCACTTTCGCCGGGTCGAAAGTAGACTGAAACAGAACATAAAGTTAGATCAGTTGATCGAGCCTTGCTCAAACACATGCAAATACATCGTTCACGTATACCGGCGCTGTTATCGACACATTCTAAAAAAAATTGCTCGTTGCGTACACGTTTCATTTTCTTCGTCAACAGCGCTGCGAAGTTTCTTTGAACGACCCTGCGTTTGATCGCTCAGCGGTACTATTTTTTGCGCGTGTTGTGTCGAAACGAGTCTTCCAGCAACGTGATTTCAACAGAGTCGAACTCGCATTCAAATTTTTCCACGATTTCGACGCAACTTTCTCGAAATACATTTTTACCTCAGCGGTATTTCACTCGCTTTTAGTTCTCCGTTTCGGAACGCAAAATTCAAAAAAATTGTATTTTCCATTCTTATTAATATGCATTATATAATAATAATATTAACAATATTTGGACATAATTTTTTCGAAATACTTTTCTACCTCAGCGGTGTTTCACTCGCTTTTACTTCTCCGTTTCGGAACGCAAATTAAAAAAAATTGTATTTTCCATTCTTATTAATATGCATCATATAATAATAATATTAATAATATTTGGACGCAATTTTTTCGAAATACTTTTCTACCTCAGCGGTGTTTCACTCGCTTTTAGTTCTCCGTTTCGGAACGCAAAATTTAAAAAAATTGTATTTTCCATTCTTATTAATATGCATTATATAATAATAATATTAACAATATTTGGACATAATTTTTTCGAAATACTTTTCTACCTCAGCGGTGTTTCACTCGCTTTTAGTTCTCCGTTTCGGAAAGCAAATTTCAAAAAAATTGTATTTTCCATTCTTATTAATATGCATTATATAATAATAATATTAACAATATTTGGACATAATTTTATCGAAATACTTTTCTACCTCAGCGGTGTTTCACTCGCTTTTAGTTCTCCGTTTCGGAAAGCAAATTTCAAAAAAAATTGTATTTTCCATTCTTATTAATATGCATTATATAATAATAATATTAATAATATTCGGACGTGATTTTTTCGAAATACTTTCCTACCTCAGCGGTGTTTCACTCGCTTTTAGTTCACCGTTTCGGAACGCAAATTTCAAAAAATTGTATTTTCCATTCTTATTAATATGCATTATATAATAATAATATTGATAATATTTGGGCGCAATTTTTTCGAAATACTTTTCTACCTCAGCGGTATTTCGCTCGCTTTTAGTCCTCCGTTTCGGAACGCAAATTTTAAAAAAATTGTATTTTCCATTCTTATTAATACGCATTATATAATAATAATATTAATAATATTTCGACGCAATTTTTTCGAAATACCTTTCTACCTCAGCAGCATTTCACTCGCTTTTAATTCTCTGTTCCGGAGCGTAAATTCCAAAAAATTTAAAAAACTATACTTTTCAGTTTTGCTAATAAGTGCATGTACAGTTAAAAAATTAATTTTAGCTACTCGTTCACCCTTCATTTTATCATAATCACTTTACACTTCTATGGGACCAAAGTTTTCCTTTCGGGAATGTAATTTTTCGTTTCTTTTCCGGATTCACGGGAATGGTCACTCGATACTCTCGCAAAAACTTCGCTCTTTTCTATGTTCCGAGGGCGAAAAAGCTCTGCAAGAACGTTAATGAAGATTACGCGTACGGTCGGATGCGCTATAACGCCGCGGCGGAGATGAACTTTTGCACCTGTCCCCTGATGCGTACAGGGCTCCCTTAGTATGCGACACGACCGATGGACATTTCCTTATGTCCTGCAGCGTAGTTTACGTGTTCATGGTTCTTATCTGCCGGCCTGTCCGCCGGAAATAACCTAACGAGTTTAACGAGATCTGTCTTCTGTACGGACGGCTGAGTACAACTGGCTTATTCCACCGCGAGCCAGGATTATTTGTATCGTCGTTTGTATACTGGCAAGCTAGACCAAAATTATACATTCTTCGCACTCGGGATATACAAAAATTAATTTTTCTTAGCCGATAAGTGCAAGTTGAATAATTCTTCCAATATTGAATCAGACAATTCTTGATTAATTAATCAGCTTCATGCAGAATATTTCCACTCAATAGTAAATATCTACGTATTTGTCGAATCTAAACTGAATCGTGTAGACAAAGAAACGAATGTGTGTGTATGAAATAATTCTGTTAACACGTTCAATGCGGGTCAGTTCTGGAACTGACTTAAGAACAACATTACCACGCGATTACCCGACGAGTCCGTGTTGGAACTGACAAACGGACCTAGCGATTTGCGCTCAAATGTTTTGAGAAAAAATGTATTTATTTCATAAAAGTGATTTCCAGAGAGGTAATATTTAGATTTCACAAAAAAAAGATAAAAATTTTAAAAATTCGCGTTGGGGCGAGTTTTAGATCGTCAAAAACACATTGGAAGTGTTTTGTCGCGGAACTGTAGGTTCGCGTTGTTTTTCGGATCACTGCCCGCCAAGTTAATCTTGGACAGCTAGTTCAAGATGATTGGATGATCGCAAAAGACAATGTTGGTTCGAATGAATTGAAATCGCATGAATACGTTGAATGAAGCGTTTCGTCCCGGACCTGCTAGTGGACTCGTCAGTAAGGCTGATCTACCAGGTCCTGCCTTATACGCGCGCAGATGAAGATATGTATGATTCGCGTTTGTGATTGACCGCACGCGAAGAATCTCGATTGACGTGATTCGGTACGCGAGGGATCTTGGCCGATGCGATCCCGTTTTGTCGGGTGTCCCGACTGCTGGACACGAACTACCGTGATGCTAGTTTTACATGTATGATTTAACGATTGACAAGACAACGGCTCGTGCGTTGTACTTGTCTGCCCGAGGACTGGAGAATGTCGCGACGTTGGAGCGTAAAACTCAACTGAGCAACTTCGTCTTCCAGTCCTAACGTGATCCCCGGTGGGTCTCGAATAAGAAATAAAATGCACTGATTGGTTCCTGTCGAAACTTGCATTTCCCAATCAGTACACTTTCGACTTCTAGGACCTCCTTCCCGTAGCATTGAATGAGGCCCTGGGAAGGAGGAGTGGGGCGATATCTAAAGCTGTCGACGACGCAACGGGTCTCGGTAATTTGACGCCGTGCGTAACGGTCGCGGGCGGTCCTTCGGAGGGACTAAATTTATGACACCTTGTATTTTCAAGGGTGTCTAAAAACTGAACATTAACCAGATGACTTGACTGGTCGCTGAATGACTCTAGTTTGCTTAATCCTCGAAGAAGATATTTCCTCACGTTCGCATCGTACATCTTGTCCGAAGGAAACCTACGAATCCTGTTCCTGTGCGACGGAACAGGAAGTGTTAAAAAAGAATGTGCACAAGAGAACGACTAAAGAACAAAGGAAAATATTCCTTTGCTGCAATCGAGTATAATTGATATTTCCATGGCAGTTTTTATTAAAGCGTTCCTGGTCTTTTCAGTACCAGATGGTTTCTTTCGCGATAATAATAATAACATGAGTAAGTGTGCAACGTTATGATTAAATATCTCGAGGAACTATCTTCATTTTCGCAAGAATTTGTGAAAAGAACGTCGAGAGCTGGAATATTTAATTAAACTTTGTCAAAATACGTCACACTTTGTCCAACAGTTTACGTCACCTTCAACAGACTGAAATTGCCATGGTCACGTAAAGCCGCAGTCTATTGATTATGATGAATAAAGGATGAACCACCAGAAGCATCGCGATGACATGGCCTGCTCGGATTATTACTGCATTCATTAGGCTGGTGAATACGCGATCGAGATTCCCGCAGCCACCTGTGAGCATCGGAGATCAATCCACCGGGTGAATTGTGTTATCTCACTTCCCTCATGCGGGAACACGTGAGCATCGATGTACCTCGAGACGAGTTTAGGAGAATGCAGTGAAATTTCAGGAAATGGTCAATGTATCCATTTGAAAAATTATAAATTAAAGTTCATACATGCATTGCCTATCCAATGATATGATAAATGATTGCTCCGGAAACTTGACGACGTAAACCGAACTCCTAGAGGCAGTAGTGTGAGTCAGTCTTTGGTCAGACATCGACGATGTAAATGAAACTCCTGATAGAAGTAGTGCGAGTCAGTCTTTGGTCACACGTAGACGCATTAAATCGAACTGCTACTTAAATATTATTTTTGTCTGGTTAAAAGCTCCACCCATGTGTTCAAATGCAACTTCCACATCGTTAAATTAGGTCATAAAGTATAAATATTATTCCTAGTAGCAGTAGTACGAGTCAGTCTTTGGTCAGACATCGACGACG
Source organism: Lasioglossum pauxillum (assembly GCA_933228785.1). Taxonomy (NCBI): domain Eukaryota; kingdom Metazoa; phylum Arthropoda; class Insecta; order Hymenoptera; family Halictidae; genus Lasioglossum; species Lasioglossum pauxillum. The sequence continues at coordinate 11,273,220 of OW121702.1, forward strand.
TAAATCGAACTCCTGATGGCAGTAGTGCGAGTCAGTCTTTTGTCAAGCATCGAAGACGCAAATCGAACTCCCAGTGGAAGTAGTGCGAGTCAGTCTATGGTCAGACGTCGAGGCTTTATATCGAACTGCTACTTAAATATTATTTTGGTCTGGTTAAAAGTTCCCCCCACGTGTTCAAATGGAACTTCCACATCGTTAAATTAAGTCATAAAGTATAAATATTATTCCTAGTCGCAGTAGTACGAGTCAGTCTTTGGTCAGACATCGATGATGTAAATGAAACTCCTGATAGAAGTAGTGCGAGTCAGTCTATGGTCAGACGTCGAGGCTTTATATCGAACTGCTACTTAAATATTATTTTGGTCTGGTTAAAAGTTCCCCCCACGTGTTCAAATGGAACTTCCACATCGTTAAATTAAGTCATAAAGTATAAATATTATTCCTAGTCGCAGTAGTACGAGTCAGTCTTTGGTCAGACATCGATGATGTAAATGAAACTCCTGATAGAAGTAGTGCGAGTCAGTCTTTGGTCACACGTAGACGCATTAAATCGAACTGCTACTTAAATATTATTTTTGTCTGGTTAAAAGCTCCCCCCATGTGTTCAAATGCAACTTCCACATCGTTAAATTAAGTCATAAAGTATACATATTATTCCTAGTGGCAATAGTACGAGTCAGTCTTTGGTCAGACATCGACGACGTAAATCGAATTCCTGATGGCAGTAGTGCGAGTCAGTCTTTGGTCAGACATCGATGACGTACATCGGACTCCCAATGGAAGTAGCGCGAGTCAACCAAATAGATGCTTTTAAATCGAACTACTACATATTAAAGTATTATTTTATTCTGGTTAAAAACTCCTCCAATCTGTTCAAATGAAACTTCCACATCGTTAAATGAACTCATAAAGTGTAAAAATTGTCCTTTTTCTATTTTTCAAAATACTTGTAGCACTTCAGGAAAATATAGGACGTGTGTGTAAATCTTCTAGAGCCAAACAGAACACGATGGTTAATCTTTTTCGAATAAGTTTGTACAAGATTCTTGAGTGCCAGAGTATAAGACGTTGCTAAGCTTAGATATTCAGCAGGATATTTATGATTGAAGAAACTTGGAGAGTTTTCGGTGGGAAATGTTAGATAGACTGTTTAATAATAAACGAACATTTCGTAAGGGACCTGTACAAGGTACGCCGACACGATGTGCCTTTGAGACTGTATTCTCCACGCACTTGTTATAAGCTACTTTACCCCATCCTTCGAGGAGCAACAACCTCAATTTTAGTTTTTAGCATAAACTTCAAGTTCCCTTGCAAAGTGTTATCATTTATTCATACATGCGTACTCGGGTACTCTTAAACATAGTTAACACATAAATTGTAAAGAAATTTATATACATAAAATATTAAATTGCCTAATATTGTCCTATTAAACATATTAAGAAAGAAAATAAATTTCTATTTCACTCCAGTTTGTTGCAATTCGGGTAGAAAATGTTTATTTTGCTGTCCACGAGTAATTATTCAATAAATTTATTTCTGTGGGCATATATTATTCAAAGATTCAGAAAGAAACATATTATGAAAGAAAATAAATTTTTATTTCACTCCAGTTTGTTGCAATTCGGGTAGAAAATGTCTATTTTGCTGTCCACGAGTAATTATTCAATAAATTTATTTCTCTGGGCATATATTATTTAAAGATTCAGAAAGAAACATACTATGAAAGAAAATAAATTTTCCAGTTTGTTGCAATTGGCGTAAAAAATGTTTATTTTGCTATTCAATAAATTTATTTCTGTGGGCATATAATATGTAAAAATTGACTAAAAATTTTGAGGAACACTTTTCTTATTTTTCTAAACGAACATAACATAGTTTTAATGTATTCTAAGGCTCAAAATATCCTCAGTGCTTCTACTACGAACTGCCATTACGTATTCAACACCGTGTAGCTATTTTTCGGTAAAAATCAGCAGGGAACAACCGAGGCTTCAAAGCAAGGACGTGTATAGCTAGGAGAAATACCGAACCGTGTCTCTCGATCTGGGAAAATCGAGTGCACGCGTCAACGGAAATGCCAGCTCTCCGGAGTTCGTAGAACATTTTCCATGCATGGTCGAATGACGTCATTCTCGAAAGACGTCAAAATCACGGGTGAATAAGCACTCGTCACGCGCGCTGCTTTCGAATAAAGCGCGCGAACGATTGTTGAACCCATTTGAGGGTGAAAACAGCGCTCGGGAATGGCGATCAGATCCGAACTCGAGGAGTTTTAGTTCGGATTACTGTCGGATAATTATCCCACGTTTCTGTTTTCAAACGACTCTCTCAACTCAATGTTTCACGTGAAATGATTTACTTTAATCAAGTATCTAAAATAAAAAATTATTTGGTGAAACAAAAAATTATTTGGTGGAATAAAAAATTATTTGGTGAAATATAAAATAAATTTTTTTATGTTATTTCTCAAATAAAAATACTAAAGTATTCGAAATAATTCATTATTTCTCGTACAATGTGTAAACGAGCTACTCGTTTAAGAGAAAGGTCTACTAATTTTTCCAGAAAAAATTCTCGCAGATAGCGAACGATGCGAAAGTAATGGCAGGTACGCGTTCAATCCGTTAGAACGTTCTCCGGATGTAGGAAAAGTTTCGAGCCGTGGGCGAACAGAATAGTCAAAACTGTTTCCTCGTGAGTGGAAAACTTAAAGGTCGGCAACCGAATCAGCGGAAGTTTCTCGGAAAGGCAACTCTAATGTTCTAACGACGATTTCATCTACGGGTACGAAGATTGAACTCGCCTGCCGGGAAATGATCTGTTGATCGGGTTATCCAGTCCAGAGAGGAGTTTTGTTTTTTCCGTCGAGAAATCAACGAGCGAACGGAAACGAATCGTGGGAGTTCATTAGCTTCGAATTTTAAAATGGAAGCTGCCTTCTGCGGCAGTCGCTCCTTAGATTGCCGACTCTTAAAATATTTGTTAACCAGACTGGACTTAGTAGAATATTT